>JARGYF010000026.1:0-704501 GCA_029203975.1 Mycena vitilis | reverse complement strand
GACGGTGTCGAAGGCGTACGCATCAGTGAAGACGGCCGTCATAACAAGGAAAACCTTGAATCGAAGATTGTCGCACAAGAAGTTCGTTAAACCTCCGCGGGGAATGAATAATTTGTCCGTGGCAGGCCACTCGACATTGGAAGTAAGGAAGCGACGGGTAGTGCTGGGATCCATTGTGAGAAGGGTTGGGACGATATGGATTTGGGACGCTTGGAAGGATGAATTGGTGGATTCCCCTTTTTATAGGTTTTCTGACCAGGGTGGTCAGGAGTAAAACTACCGAGGAGGTGTGAGGCTGGTGTTGGTGCTGCGCCCTGCACACCGCCTCATGGCCCCTCCAAACGAAGCTGAAGAAGACACTTACCGGAACACGCTCGATTAGGAAACGTGGATACCGCATTCAGGACAAATCGTCCAGACACTCAGCAAAGCACTATACACCCCCGGAAACAAGGTGCAGACGTTCGCTACTCGCACAGGACGCCGTTCCCCTCCTTCTCGCTCCTCGAGATCCCGCAGACGGTACTTCCCCCGAAACCTACAAACCGAGCCCCACCAGCCGAATCGCAGCGTACCAAAGCTACCTGGACGAACTTACCACCACCCCTACTGCGCGACGAAACACGTTTTTCCCATGAATGACGCCTCCACGCGGTCCCGCAGCGCCTCACCCCGCCCTCGCACCTAATTATACCGTAATACTTCCCCGGACAAAATGGACGGAAAGCGCTCCACATGGCGCACTCTCGGCAAACCAAGGAAAATATCAAATACCGTCTTCGGACGAATCCTCCAGCTATCAAATCACCTAATAACCGTCCGGCCAAAACTTCCAGGCAGCTACCTGTTCCCAGAAACCCTCAGCACCGCGTGCTACAAGGCGTTTCCAGGCACGAGAGGCGCCTCGAGGCAAGGATAGAGGGATATAAAAGGAGAAGCGAAAGTAGGAGGTAGTCAGTCAATTACTGGGCTTCGTTCCCTCCCCCACTTGTACCCCCACAAGTAATTCAGTCCTCGTTCACGCATTTGACCACTCTCACTTGTCCCTCACCGGGCCACTTTACTCTCATACCCCCTTCTGCAAGGTGCCCCCATCACAGGCATCCCAAGTCTAAACGCCAGCAAATCATCATAATCGACACTACCTTCGCAGGCATCACGCCGTGTAGAAGACAAGACGAGGGCGATTTGTACCAGAAATCATCACGGATAAACCGCCGCCCGCACCACCGAACAATCGAGACTCAGGCGTCGTCGTAGACTATCGCGGTACCTCCTACGGGTTTTACCAAGCCATCGAATCAGCGCACGTTCAACAGGGGAGAAGCGCGGAAGAGATAGCGAGCGAGAGCTACGGGATCCAGGAGACTAGGAGACCCTGATAGGAATTCTAGGACGAAGGAAACAAGTATTCTCATTCTAACTATTCAATAGCTAACACAGGCCGATACAAGAAGAACGAAATCGGTATCACGGATATAATTTCCAGGAACGTTCCGAGTCGCAAGCAACGACCGACCGCCCGGATTTAACGATATAGAGCTACCTGGAAACATCTTCCAAGGAGCCCTTCCCCCACACACACACACAATCCAGCCTTCTCTTGGCACCCCACACACACACACACACACACTTCACGAGGCATTAGTCTAAACCAGAATTCCCTACTATAATCACACTATATAAAATCCCCAGAGGCCGAGCACGTCGTTATTGAAGAGGAAAGTCGCACAACCCTCCAATAGCTACACCGCGGTCTGCATTACAGCGCTTCGGCACTGGCGGCTGTATATCATTGGCGTCAATTCGCTGCAAGTGGAGGTCGACGCCAAATATATTCAAGGACTACTCAACAATCCGGATCTCCAACCGGATGCAGCAGTTAACAGGTGGATTCAAGGCATCTTGATGTTTCACTTTGCGCTTATCCACGTTCCAGCTACCAAATTTCAAGCGCCCGATGCTCTTTCTCGAAGAACACCAGCGGAGGGTGAGTTGATTGAGAGTGACGACGACAGCTGGTTGGACGATATAGCATTATGGGTGGAAGCGAAGCCAAACAGGAAAGGAGCCTATGCTCTTCACGAATTGCCCTCTGTATACCTGACTCGGATCGAAACGGAGCAACTCCTGCGGAATATTCACAAGTTTTTAGGCACGTTGGAAGCGCCCTTATTCCGGAACCCGCAACAGCATCGCCGCTTTATTCAGCAAGCCACTCGATATCTGATCAAGGACGGCAAATTCTTGCGGAAGAACAAGAAAGGGCCTCCCTTAATTGTAGTACTCGATCCGTTGACACGCTTCAAAATTTTGACTCAGGCACACGATGACTTAGGACACCGAGGAATCGAGCCGATGTGGGAGACCTTAAAAGTGCGATTCTTTTGGCCCCGAATGCACAACGACATCGAGCATCACATCGCATCATGCCATCGATGTCAAGTCCGAAGCACAAAGAAGGTGGAAGTACCTCTTACTATTTCAACTCCGGCCGCTTTATTTCAGACGGTCTACATTGACATCATGATGATGCCAGAAGCAAATGGGTTACGAATGATCGTTGCAGCTAGGGACGACCTGTCCGGGACCTGCGAGGCGAAAGCCCTAGCCACCAAAACAGCCCGGGATTTAGCAACCTTTTTCTGGGAACAAATCTACTGTCGATACGGGTGTCCACGAAAGGTGGTTACCGACAATGGCTCGGAAGTTAAGGCTGGGTTCAAATGTCTGATGAACGACCTGAATATCCCCCACGTCAAGATTTCTGCGTATAATAAGCACGCAACAGGTCACGTAGAACAAGGGCATTTTACCATGCGGGAAGCAATTGTTCGCTCGTGTGGCGGAAAAATCGAGCTTTGGCCGCAGAAGTTACCTGTTGCCCTGCTCGCCGACCGGGTGACAGTTAGCCGTGTCACTGGGTTTTCGCCGTATCAATTGCTACATGGGGCGGATCCAATATTACCTTTTGACCTTACGGAAGCCACATTTATGGTGAGCGGCTTCCGATCTGGGATGTCTACAAGTGAACTGTTGACCCTTCGAATCCGTCAGCTTTCGAAGCACCCTCGGGACATCAAACGAGCAATGGAAACCTTGCGGAAAGCTCGGTTCCGATCAAAACAGCATTTTGAAAAACGCTTTTTCAAGAAGTTGCAAAGGGAGGAATACAAGTCCGGCGAATTGGTGCTGGTTCGCAACGTAGGACTCGAAATGGAGGTCAGTTCAAGGAGAAAGACGGATGACAGGTACTTTGGGCCCTATGAGGTAGACCGGAAGAATAAAGGAGGCGCGTACATCCTGAAAGAACTTGACGGGGCGGCTTTTCGACATAACCCCACCGCGGCATTCCGACTCATTCCGTACATCACAAGGAATCATTGGTTTATGCGCCATGCATGGTTAAATGAAGAGGGGGACGAGGATGATTCGAATGATGAAGATGAGGAATTGTTTGACTCCTCTGAGGAAGGAGGCTACTGAATAAGGACAGCTCCAAAATTAACCAGGCTACGACACGCGGGAGGACCTCGAATGGAAGACTTCGAAAATCAAACACAATAAATTACAGGGTCGACATGAAGTAAGCGCTAGCGACAATATAAAAGCCTCCCCGGAGACGTTTTTAGCGGTGGAATCCTGCCTACCTTCCCCCAGATTCCACTGAGTTTGTTCTCAACTTTCCTTGCCATGTCTCGACCAGCCACTAGACCAGCCCCTCTTTACTCCGCAATTCGCCCCTCTCCAATATATGCTTCTCCTTCCGCCTACACACAGAGCGCTCCCAATTTACGTCGCTACGCTATCAAGACGCAGAAAGTGCCAGAAGATGTGGATTCCCTTTGCGTACGTGGCAGCATGACTCATAAGCCTCTTTATTCATGACTTTCATGACCTGGTGAACAGACCACCATTTCGTTCGTTAACCCTGAAGAGCGTGAACGCTACCTCTCCGAGCCTGTATCATTCCTCCAGTTCGTCCAGGAGAAGGAGTCCGTGTATCATTCCCCCGTCCGTTCGCGTTACGGATCCCTCGCTTCTCCTCTCATGGAGCGAATTCCCTATGTTCAGCCCGTCAGCAGCAGCATCGAAAACAGTGTCGTCCACTCTGCCTACCAAACCACTACCCCACCTCTCTCTCCCGTCATCGCCGACGCCCATCCAGCAGGCCGTGGCTATGACTACTTGCGTCCACCCTTTATTGAGTACACCAGGGAGGAGCGCACTGCCAAGGACCTCGAGACAGAGCATGCGTACATCCAATTCCTGACGCACACGGCTCCTGCCCTCTCCATGTTCCCTTTCAAGAGGACCGTGAAAGCCATCATCCGCGACCCGGACGGCCAACACTTTGAGGTCCACCGTCGTCCGTACGAACTCCTGGAACCGGGAATGCGGGTGGTATGCTTTGGCGATATGGTCGGGGAGTGGTTCACCACGGGCGAGATGCGCCAGCAGGCTGGGTACGTGATGTGGAAATGGGTCAACCACGAAACCCGCTACTGCACGATTGTTCGGGTCGCAATTCGGTTCGTCCGCCCTCTGACGTGGGTGGAACGTGCGAAGGAACACGCCAAGAAGGTAATGAAGAAGTTCCGAAAGGCGGCCGCACACTCCTTCGACATCGAGTAAACGGACGAAACTTACATACGAACGAGACACCCAACATGTAAACATTCTTTTAGAAACCGCTGTGATGACTTCCGCAAAAATGGTATTCTTGAACTCAAAACTTGAACCAAGACTGGGGACAGTCTAAGTTATTCCGTCCGCCGCAGATGTCCCCCAGGAAAATTGTTCTCTATAAAGGTTCAATTTTGACTTGAAGAATAACAGGATATCAATTCCTCGGAAATCACCGGGCGTGGGAAGGATCTGCCGAGCTGCCGGTTGGCCGAACAGGATCACGGAGAACGAGTCAGTTTGAGTCAACAAAGCGAGTCAGACGGAGTCAATAATTCTGACTCACCTCGGAGCCGGGATTTTCCAAGTAGTATAAAAGGAGCGGAATTTAGTAGACAGAAGTAACTTTTCCCCCTCTAAGGATAAAGTCCCCGCTTGTAGTAATCACTACACAATAAACTTCTTACGCACCCTAATCAATTTGCTAAGTCTTTTAAGTTCAGTAAGACAACTAATACAAGTTGCCTTGCCCGTGCTCCGAGACACCGTCCAGACCGTTTCCCAGATCACTACCGAGGCTTACCGAGCCTACACGAACTGACTGACCGAGGCGCTTAAAACCGCCACTGACTGACTGATTGACTGACTGACCGATTGTTCCTAATTCCCAGACAGGCGCCCATTTCCGCATAAGGGTTCCTACTTGCAAGACCTCCGATCAACGACCAAATCCGAGGCGACACCAAAGAGAACTTTTTCTCTGTGTTACAACGGCACGTTTGGCTGGGAATGTAGCGATCAAGAAAAGTGTAGCCACCAAGTGGGAGAAGGATCCCGAGTCGGTTGTACGGGAGAGTGCAATGGAGGAAAATAATCGACCTGTGATTGAGCAAGGGATGACCATGCAGAATGGATGGTCAACATTTGGAAATGTTCTATCCTTAACCGTTGGAAGCAACAAGGGCTAATGTTTCTTTGCCAGATGGGCTCCCTTCCGGATGAATATCCCATTCACAAGGCTGGCCCTCCCAGGCTTCGTGTACAGAGGCACCAAACGTTCCTCCATTGCCGCACTGGAGAATTATACTTGGGAGCGGGCAGCGCCTCTGACCAACTGTTCTTATCATTATATTTTGACACGAATGTCTGGGCCGAAGAAGTCATTCAGGAATGGCTCGACGAAACAAAACAAGCGATGCTTTGGTATCTAGGGGCTTCAGCAACACCAGCCTCCAGGATGTAGCATTGCTACGCAGCTACACGAGGAGCCAAGACCCAAGCGCCTCCGCAGATGCAATGCCTGATCCACAATTTCTCCCAGGCACGCCAATTCCCAGAAACGTGCGGAGTCGCGTTCATGCCCCCTCCGACCTCCGATTTACCTCCACATCGGACACACACTACTCCCTGTATGCGCCCACTCAGCGCCCCTTTCGTTATAACATCTTTCGTCTTGTCCTTTTTTCGCGTGTCAAAAATTTGCGGGACACCGTCCATGAGCTCGAAGGGCTTGATGAACAGCCGGGGTTTGTTCACGAGAGAGCCAGATGCCAACTTTTGGATGGCAATCCTCAGATGTCGACCCATTTCACTGGTAGGTTCACATAATGCCAGGCTTCTTCGTGTCTCTTCAACTGTGAACGAATGTCGATGAGGAGATGCAAACAAACATGCGCATGAAGCTTACCACTGAATCTCTTTACTTCGACCAGTAGCTCGGAAAGAAGGACTTCTAGGGCGATGAGGTCGACGCCGGAGCAGTCGATGAGATCGACTATGATGTTTTTAGCGATCTGGGAATTTTCTTCGCTCGCTGACAGGGACCCGATTTTATCCTTGAAGCGTGTGACATTGGTCAATGCGGCATGAAGACTCCTCAACGCGTATGGGTGCGCAAGATGGAGTAAGATGGAGGACGGGGGTATTTGAAATGCAGCAGAGGCTGGAATCGAATGAATTCGCAGGTCGTCGTTCAATAACAAGACACCTACAGGCTTCAGAGCTAAAGAGATCGTCCTCTGGGTCGCCAGGGGATGAACCTGTGAGATCAGAAGACAGAACACATTGCTTGAGAAGTTTCTCGACAAAGCCTATGACCCAAGCAGAGAGACCGAAGAGCAGCCAAACGGCATCTGACAAACAGTCAGGATACATCCTGGGGTCATCATCCGAGCACTAACCTAGATCGAACCCATCGCCGTCCTTGCAATCCTCAAAGGCAGCGTTGCATGATGCTAGAGAGCACATGTCCAGTGCTGTCTGCGCTCGTGCCTCTAGTGTTTCACGCTCCGTTTCAGAACCAGATCTTGGTGCTCGCATTCTGCTGGAGATGAGCAGAAGAAAAGAAGGAAGGACTGAATTGACCTATATGTTTCAAGAACAAGACCCACAGCGCGCCACGTCAGAGTTCCCTTATCTTGGCCGCTCTCAGCCAATATCAAGGCGCGGAACAAGTTCTCGGCCGCTTCATCCAATGACATGGATGGTAGCGCGAGTAGGTGACTGAGATCCGAGGTCGATGTCCCAGAAAGAAGGCTGATAGCGAGCCTTACAGAGACAGGCGGGATAGAAACTAGGTCTGCCGATATGTGCATCGCGGATCGGAGGAGGAAACCACATCAGACAGACCTTTCAAGGGAATGTTTCTATCCAATTTAGGCATCGTTTGCATAGTAATTCGTGATACTCCGACAGACGATAACGTGGTGCAAAGCAACATGCTATTGTTGAACGACAGCACGGCATTCAGAGGCACTAAACCTGATGTGAGATTGATGGACGACCGAGGCTTCACCGAACGTACAATCTCGTCCAGCGTTATCAACCGGCGACATTATGTGGCCAGGTTCCCAGCGTTCATGATCCGTCAAGTCGGGTCTGGCTAAAGGATTGAGCAACGAAACGAATAATCGGGCCCGCCAACTGACAATTTGAGAACTCTGGTCGTACCAATAGCAACTTCCTTAGCCCGATCGTTCCCACGCGGTAGTGGACCAGACGAGTTTATGATTCCGGCGTATAGACCAAAGGCACTCGAGGCTTGTCCGGACGGATTGGATACTACATAGGCTAGCACCGACTCTGAAAACGAACGCGTGGCCGCGTGACGACACACCTGAAGACAGTCAGAATTCGAAGAAATGTCGAAGAAGTCATGGCATATACCCATGGTAGGGTTTCAGGAGGGTTATGAGCCGATTCGGAAACGCGGGACAGCGCGTGGAGAACCAATTCTGACTTCGGCGTGGAGATATCTAAAAGAAACAAGTTGAGGAACAGGCCCGCAAATTGCAGAGAAATGCACGGTACAATCTCCGAAGTCTAGATAGCTCGCAGCCAGATATAGGATGTCAGGGGATGATTCGAGAACGCCCTGAGGGTGGGGTGGGGTGGAAATAAAAGTGAGATTGGTTAGACCCAGCTCGAAACCATAAAGAGCAGGTAACGGGATGGCGGACACGACTGGAATTCCGGTGAGAGTGAGTCGCACGTGAACCTGATGTTCACTCACCCATCCCTTCAAAATCAAGCCGAATCTCGGAAAGTTCAACATAAGACTCCTCTCCCCATGTCTCCCATTCGACCGCCAAGTCGGGCTCAGACGAGGGCAGTTCCAAGGTAAGCGGCAAAGTCAGATTCATGGAATTCAAAGAATGGTCTTTGACGCAGGAAGGAATTACACGGGAACGGGTAGCGATTACGATTGAATGCTCTGAAGATGCCTTTAACATGACCGTTGCCAACAGACATTGGATGCATACCGTTATATGCGAGACCTATGGCAGCACGAGTACAGATTCTGATGCTTGCATGTCGATTAGGTCCTTGTTCAATAGGATTAGGACGTCCTTCTCCAGCAGAAGTAGGTTCGAAGAGCGGGCAAGTGATCATCCTAAGTTGCGGGGAATATTGCCGCAGGTAGCAAACAGTTACCCAGCGACTCTCGGTCACTAGAATAAGTGATAGGTTAGAGACTGGTGTCGGTGGACCCCGCGGAGGCAGGCGGCTCGGAGACCCCGTGTCGTCCACGGTCCACTAGAAAGGGCGTATAAGTTGACGCGATTTATGGTTTGGGCCCTCTACCTCTCGTGGACCCCCAAGCCAACTGGCCGTCACAATACCCGCTCCGCAGGACCACCATTCTTTCACTCCCCAGACGTCAAGAGGGGCGCCGCGTTGCCACAAACAGGCAACGCCGTCCATTTCGCTACTCGGAAAATAAGCAAAAAGCCATTCGCCACTTGGAGAGACCGAAATGACAGTCGGAGGCTCGTATGAACCCGGCGAGGAAAGAATCGGTGCCGGAGACTGCAAAACAAACTGCTTTGAGGAGTGCCGAGCTGTTACTAGAGCTTGAGTTGGGTGGGCGGAAAAAATGGTGGATGTCGAGGCCCATGCAACGGGGCTGAAGACCAGACTGAGGACCGGGGACAAGTCAAGATATCTGGCGCGTACCGTTGGGTCTGGTCAAGCAAGGCATGATACTCCCACCAGCCTGCGGACCATTGTTGAGGGTGGTCCTTGCCTTTGCCCTTGGTCGACATCGCGAGTCGTGACAGTATTACGTGACGTGAGCGACTCCGAACGCGGTCCTCGCCACATCCTGTAATAATGGCCCGACAATTATCTCGAGACTTGCAAGGGAATACCACGGAGGTCGTGGTGCAGACATTCGCAGATCGCGAGCTTGTTCTCGTCACACAGCTTGGAAAAGTTGGAAATCTGGTGGGACTGTCCGGTCCATGCCCATGTCGTGTCTCATTCGATTAGATCCAAGCAACGTTACCGGACACCATTCCTTTGTTTCCTGCTGTCCAGGACCCCGCACATCCCAACGTGCAAGCACTTCCTGAACCCCCGGCCTCCATCCAATTGACACCTCTGCTCGGCAACGCGCCGTCGCTGCATATCCAAACTCTACACTCCCTTTATGCAGCCCAGATTGCCACAATAGTATGGACGTCGGCCTCGAGCAATCCATTACAAGTCTCCCGCAAAAGCGTCATTGTCGGCATTGCACTACGCAAGTCAGATAGCCCCGATGATGAGGGTTTGACGGAAAATGAGCGTTCCGTTTTTGCTGGGGTGATGTCCATGGTACTTGAATTGCTCGCACAAGTCCCGAGATGACAAGGCTGAAACATTGCGATACTTTTGCTCTCCATCGTTGTGCTATCTATAACTACTAGACATCCTTGACTTGCACCAGCGCCGCTTCCTCCTACAGCTCGTCGTCCAAAATCGTGAATCGTAGCTTCATGTCTTTCCCTTGTCCGACAACCTTGCACTCGACCTTGGACATATCTTCGACAATGTAGTGCGCCCCGCAATTCGCGTTTTCGATATCGGCACGCGAATGACTGGTGCACACCTATGTGTAACGCCGCGTGAGTGGGAGCATTTTAGTATCCGCTGAGACACGTACCGCAATCACAGTGGCTCCTGATGCAACGCCAGCCCGAATGCCACTGGGAGAATCTTCAAAGACGACACAGTTGCCAGCCGAAAATCCGAGACATTTGGCGGCCAAAAGGAATGGATCAGGCGCGGGCTTACCGGCCGCGAGGCGCTTATCGTCGGCGGTGATAGTGACCTTGGGCGCGTGGATTCCGACACGAGCCAAGCATCCATAGGCGTACGTTTTGGCTCCGGACGTTGCGACTGCGTAACGGTCTTTGGGAATGGAGGAAAGCATGCGCCTGACGCCCGGGAGGATCCTGACACCGCGATTCACAGTTGCGGCCTCGACTTTCCATGCTTCTGGTTTGTTGTCCGACATAATCTTGCTCTCTTCTTTGAATTCTTCCTCTGTGAGACCGCGAGAACCATTCTTCTCAAGCTCGAGGGCGGTGGCGACGAGCATTTGACTGAGGCGGGAGACCAAAGAAGGACGGACGGGAGCGGCGGTACCCAACGATTCGGACAAGGGTTGAGGAGACGGAGGACGGGACGAGGCAACTGACGATCCGGATGAGGTGAGCGCAGGAGTCGCAGCTCCAGAGGATGGCGTTTTCTGAAGGCGATTCGAAACAGAGCCGGGCCCATACTTGTGATACGCGTCGGCATAGAAAAGGATACTCTCTTCGAAGGCTGCGACTTGAGCATCCATCTGGTGCTCTTCGATGTCAGGCTTGAGCATCGCCAAGTTGTCCACCGCTCGCTTGCCGTGTGTAAGAGCGATGATGTCGGCGGGGTCCCGTCCTATCTCTTCCGCGACTTTGGCCCACGCAGCTTCGACTGCCGCGATAGAGTCTGTCAGAGTACCATCCTGAAGAAGGGTCAGTCGCTGCAAGAAGCTTCTACGTACAACGCTGAACGTACCATGTCAAACAAGCAAGCGTCGGCGTAGAAGATGGCGGGCATTGGGTTGTTTCGCTGGCGTGGATGTGGCGAGAGACAAGAGAGGTCAACCAACCCCCTGACGGAAGTGATCGAAATATAAATGCGGGGCTGTGTTTGACCGTGGGGGTCTTGGGCAAACATTCGACTGAGGCTCAGATCTCAAAAATGGACAGAAATGACTGCAATTCGATTCGCAATGATTGACAAGACTTATTGCGATGGCGCCGCGGGGGACGGCGCGTCTGGCCGACACCAGTACTTTGCCCACTTCCATTTCACTAACTCCTGGAGCCTCTGCTCAGGAGGAACGCCTGTCCGTGGATGAGTTTCGTGGAGGTAGTAGGCACCTATCCCGGTTCTGGATTGTGGATGAGGAGGACGCGCTTTTCGGGGGAGAAAGGGTTCACAATACACCGAGACCGGCATCCAAGGCGCTGCAACAGGATGAGCGACGCTGAAACGACGTATAGAAAGACGGGCACCGTGATAAAAGGACCGGGGCCATTGGACTCGGCGAGGAAGAGGGCGGCGCAGAGAATATCCAGAGTCGGCAGATTTCGGAGGTGGTTATTTAACCTGCAGGTAACGCGTCACAGCCGCTTGCAAAATTTGCTTTGGCGCGCGGTTTGACCTCGACCGCGAAATATACCACAATCACCAATGGAACGTCAGATTAAGCCCATCTATGGTCCGCTTTTCACTGTTCCTCTTCGGGCCACCTGTTTACCATCCAGTTTACCAGAGGCCCTCGACACTGGCTCGAACAAGTCTGCTATTGTAGCTTGCAACAAGTTGCTCAAGAAACACCCCAAAAACGAACTAGTCAAGGTTGGTGGTCCGTTGATGCGTCTGCTTCTGTTAAACTCGTTCCGCAGACCCTGAAAGCTCTTGCCCTAGTGCGCTCCCAAAAGGTCGAGGAGTCGTTGTTCCTATGCGACGAAGTTCTCGCTGCAAAACCTACCAATGACGCCGTGCTAACTGCCATGATGCACGTTCTCCGTGGACTGGGTCGACGTGTGTGGAATGGTCATGTTCACCGATCCAGATGCTGAGACTCCAACCAGACAAAGACATGGTGACCATGTTCGAGGAAGCATACAAGCAGCAGCCCGGCAACGAGGACCTCGCGGCGCAAACTTTCTTCGCGAATGTTCGCATTCTCAACTGGAAAGCAGCTCAACAGGTGGGCCGCTCCGGTTCTCGACCAGCTGCATCGTCAATGCCCGTGTCTCTCAGATCGCGACGCGAATGCACAAACAGTTCCAGGAGGACCGGTATATCTATTGGAGTGTCATTAGCGCAATTCTTCAGGTGCGTTTTTTCGTATGCCCCGCGCCTCTGCTGATCGTTTGACAGGCCAACGATCCCGCAACCGCTCCAAATATGCGGACACTGCTTTACAAGCTCGCACACCGCCTAGTAACATCTTCCCCGACACCATCTTATGTCAATGCAGATCGATTCCACCTCCACCTGTCCATCCTGCGCGAGTTGGAACTTTTTGACGAGGCCCGGACCTTGCTTGAGAGCGATATCGGCAGGAGTATATGCTCCGCAAGCTTGTCTTGCAACGAGCTCCGCCGTGATATCTGGCGACTCCAAGGTCTTTTGGAGGATGAAGGAACTAAAGCGGAACTGCGTCTAACGCAACAGAAGTAAGCGCATCTCCGACTTCCTGGTTTCAGCTTTCAACCTTGCGCAGTGATCGCAACTGGCTCGAGTTTCTCTCTGTGCTCGACGCCACATTCTCGTCCTTGGCTTCATCACAGGAGCCGGACGAGTCAGCAAAGAAGGAATGCTCATCGCATGTGACAAAAACGGAAGAGCTGTTCACCAAACTGGCCTCGCAGGATGGTCGTAAGGATCGCTCTGCACTCTTAGCGCTTCTGGAATTGGAGAGAAGAGCTCGGCTCTACGCCGTATCAACCGGTTGGGTCACTGCCACACCGTTCCCGTACTCGATTCTGACATTATCGCAGATACCAATCGAATGGTGGATCTGATGAAACGGTATTTCGAGGAAGTCGGCGACAAAGCCTGTTGTTTCGAGGACCTGAAACCGTACCTCGCATTGGAGGGCGAGGATGCCGCCCGCTGGATGTCTTTCCTAGAATCGTTACCTCCTTCTTTCGCAAGTGCACTCGATTACATGCAACAGCCTCGTCGCTCATTCAATCAATCCAGACGAGCACTCATGATCTCCAGCGGCTGATCAACTCTCACAAACTATTACGACAGAGTCTTTCCCTCGAAGACCTCAATCTTGGGGCAGAATCTGATCGTGCCACCCTCTACACTCAACAATATCTGGAAGGTTTGAAGCTAGGTGCCAATTTCCCGGCGACAGAGCTGCAACCCGCCGACGACCTTGCCATACTTGCCGGAAATGTGTTTGCCAGTCTCTGGAAGATTAGCAGTGATGAAAAATACTTGTACAACGCTGTCGCTCTGCTCGAGTTTGCATTAACAAAGAGCAAACAATCATTTCAGACACGGTTGATGCTCATTCGGATATACCGTTTATTGGGTAAGACATGTTGTTACGCTGCTTTGATCTATAGTTGAGAGTTTATAGGTGCACCCTCCATGGCATTGGAACACTACCGGATAATGCAGATCAAACAGGTCCAACTTGACACCCTATCTCATTTCATTTTATCGCGATCGTCCATGTTCTCTCTTGCTGCGTCCGGGGATCTGACATTGGCTACCGAATGTCTCGAGTCTTCCCAGATTTATCTTACCAACACTCAAGATGTATGCCACTCTACTTCTATCCCTATTCCTACCCCGCTCATCACTTGATAGACGGGCGAATATATTGCCCGCGCGTTCACCGGAGAAAAGTACTCTCAGGTACACATCTCGTTCACCTCGAAAGTTCTGTATCATTGGTTGATCCTTCTTATAGATACCCGAATTCATAATTTTTGAGGATAGACTGGAAAACTCGGTACAGCGAGACCTCATCAAGGTCGAGCACCTCCGGATGCGACTTACCCACGAGGCTATTTCCTCTGATCTAATCGATATGGAGCTCATAGAATTGAAGTTCATTTTTGATCGGCGTGCGTTGATGTACCCATTATTATCTTCCAGCTTCATGGGTTTGTTATAGTTCACCATGATAACCGGGACTTTGAAATCCTCGCGGATTATCAGCCACGAAGTGGCGAGAAGTTCAATGAGCAGACACTGCTTTTTGGGAAGCCGGAAGGCGTGCGTACATGAATTACATTCAATATCCACTAACTGACTGAGCCCTTCCTTGTAGTCTGGCTGGCTCTCGACATTCCTCAAGGTGTACATCAGAGCCTTTCAACAAGGTAGCGACCTCGACGACACCGTCGAAGAGAAGCTACTAATCGGCGACCGACCGAAACATACGTCGGCTCAAAACAAGCTGACCTTCAAGGACCGTTTACGACATCGCAAGGACGAGGAGTTGGCTGAGGTGATTGTCAAGTACGCCCCGGAAACCTTTGTTGACGAAATTCCCTTCGAAGTTAACACCTGATGAGCTCGCCTTCGTCAATTACGCCAGTGCTCTCACTGATTGGCTTGAACCTTACCACGACCATGCGCGACCTCCTCCGTCAGTCGTCTTAGCGGAAGCCGCTAAGCTGGCAGAGTCGAAGACCGGTCACCCTCTGAAAGGCGTGGAAATCCCGCCGAAGAGCGGGAACGGAACCATAAACGGTTCGGTGAAAAAGGATGAAGAGGCTCCCCCAATAACTGAGGCCTCAGAAATTATTTTGCGGTATTTTGATGGTATGAATCTTACTACGATCTTTCATTTCATTGACCATCCTTCTGTCAGACATGAAGTCACGGTTTGAAGCCGTTAAAAATGCGTCATCACCGACTGTAACTCTCCATGTCGCATCTTTAATACAAGAGGTAATCAATTCTCCGTCTCGGACACATCTGAAGTTTCTCATTTTCCGCTCAGGCATTCCTCTTGTTTGTAGTGGAAACATTCCGATTCAAAACTCCTTCCGTTGTCAAGGTCCATAAACTAGGCGCTGTGAGAATCTGTGCATATTCGTGACTCGGTGATTACTAATCTTTTCGTAGCTGGTCCAACAATTTAAACCGATCCGCACCAATGCCCTTGCTGTACTTCGCGAGGTATCATCGTACTTGATACAACGAAGCGAGCAGGACGCCACAGCTGAGCAACGGAAAGCCTTTGTGGATGCGTGTTCACCGATTACGGCTTTAAATGTAAATCCACTCATCTCACGCTTATCTCTCTCACCACTGGAACAGATCGACCATGACTTTGTTCTCGGCGTCGCCAAACAAATGACGGATTCTCGCAAAAAAGTCTTAGAAGGAGTCGGAAAGGGAATGGCTCGCATAGGCACATCCTATCAATAGCCTATCTCTGTAGAAATATCGGGAGAATACACAGCTGCTCACACGCTTAGTCAGATTCTGAGTCCAAGGTCACATCTTTGCACGTGGAGTGACACCGCGCGCCTGATCTTCACCATCTCCTCGCCTCTCACCTCGACCACCTCCTTTGGCTTTCATCACCGTTCAAATGAGCCAATGTACGCGCTTTTGTATTGTCGCTGGTCTTCAAGCCAACAAATATCTAGATAACAGCAACAGTCCGGGGGGCGGCGGCGGCTTCCTTTCGAGCCAGGGAAGCCCCACCTCAACTGTGAGGTTACTCGTATCGAGCTGGTTATGCCTTTCTGATTGGTACATTTCAGAAAACCCCGGCGTCTCAGTCTCTGCGGCCAGTCACCATCGCGCAAGTACGGAAAGCCACCCAAATGCACTCTGACGCGGACTGGGTCGTCGACGGAAACCCTATCGGCCAGGTAAGCACCCCGTCCTTTTATCTGATTTTGTTTCAGTTTCCTGCAGATTACCGTCGTCGCAGAATTGTTTTCACACCACGCATACACAACAAATCGCGCTTTCGTGCTTGATGACGGAACGGGACGAATAGACGCGAAAATGTGGATAGATACGCAGGATTCTTCGGTGGACGAGGCCTGGAGGGGAATGAGGACTTCGAGGTCTGTCCATTGTCTTCATAGCCTCTATAACTAGGGAATGGAACCTCCCGAACAGCAGCAAGGTGGACCCGCTGGAACCGATTTATGTCCGTGTTACAGGCAGTATAAAGACACACCACAACAAAAGGCATATCCATGCGAGCAACATACGTGTTGTCAAGGACCAGAACGAGGTGTATTTCCACCTTTTGGAAACGATCTCTGTACATATCATCATACAAAAGGGGGCGGTGTGTTGGTCAACTATTCGTTCGGATGATTCAATTTGATCCTCCCTGCAGCCTTCCCGTACGGGACAAGAGCAAACGCAATCTGGGACTGTTCCAGGCCAATCTGCCTATGCTATACAATCACGACAACCTCAGGCTCAAAAGATGTTCTCTCCTATGGCTGACCAGGTGGTACACTATTTGAGGACGGCGCCGCCGAACGGCGAGGGAATTCATGTCGGGGATATTGCAAAGGCCTTGAATGCGAACGCCATGGAACTGAGGTAAGCCGATCCTCTTCTTCAAGCCCTCAGATGGTAACTCTTGGCTGCAGCGACACTGTGGATAGGTTGATCGACGATGGGCATGTGTTCACAACCATCGACGATTCACATATTCAGCTTGCAGCTTGAATTGTATACAACTTTGTACCAGCACTTTTTTTTCTTCCGTTCACTCCTTTGTTTTCATGCAAACTCGATTATTAGTACATCTCTATCGTACAGCTCAGATCGCTTAGATTAAGGCCAACCCGACCCTCCTTGCTGAATCAATGCCGCGCGCGCGGGGTTCATGCCAGCTGGTAATGGCTGGCCGGATGGGGGAAATGGAGGTCGGTGCGAGGGCGTCTGGTACCCATAAGGGGGCTGCGGTGCACCAAACCCGTAGGTAGGCTGAGGAACAGCAGGTGGGAAAGGTGGTGGCGCAGTTGCGCCCCCGTATCGTCCTGGTGTAGCACCACCGCTATATGGATTGGGAGTACGAGCGGGCTGTCGGACGGACATATGCCCGGGAGTTGCGTTTCCAGGTCGTGCTGGTGTTCTGGTGCCAGCGCCGAATGGGGTTTTACCGCCTGCGGCAGATGCCTGATTTTGTGATTCGTGTAGATGTCTAACGATATGAGTCAGCCAAAGCGTCTAGGCGAAACACAGACACGTACCTGACTTTGAAGGCGTCACATAATTCCGGAACACCCAGAGCAGCAGCATCGAACAGATAATAGGCCTCAGGAGTAACACGCACAGGCTGAAGCCAGATCAACACCCATGAAACAGAAATGGAAATTCGAACATACCCAGGTTTGAACCATAGAGTTCTTGTTGGCGAGGAAGCAAAGGCTAAAATGCCCAGGCCGTTTCCGATTCAGAGTGAAACCATACATGCTTTTGCCGGGATTCGCAGCAAGAGAGTTTTTCAAAGAAAGGTCTGCATGCAGTCAGTTTTGATAACAGCCGAGAAATAATTGGACTTGCGTAAGTCGTCCTCCGACCCATGTTTGAAGCGATCCGAAGCCATCAGTTCTTCCACCTTACGAGCCATCGCCTGGACATGGTTGACAATGAGTTCGTCCAGATCAGCATAGCTGTGAGTGGAATCCACGATCAGCTGGGTCCCAACAGTCTGCCCAGTTGGATCAGCATTCGGTTCCGTGACATCTAATGGATTGATCAAAAAACTGAAGGCGTAGCCTCGAAAAGAAAGGCCCACTGACCAATGTGCTGATATAGCTGGTCATCCACTTTCCAGGTAACAGCGAGATGATCACTCCCTTTAGACGAGGGTCTGATGACGACATCTCCTCGTTGCTGTTTGTCCAAGTAAGCCTCCGCCTGTGCAGTATTGAAGTTGTGAAAGTTGGGATGCTTGATAACTCTGCGACTCCTGTCGACTTCCGCCCTCTTTTTTCGCTGCAACATCTCCTTATCCTTCAGGAAACGTGGCTTGTCCCAGTAGTTGTCAGCCAATATGTCCCTGAGGTCTCCTTCATGCATGTCGGCAGAGCGTACGGACAGTTCCACAAAGAAACTGTCCTGTTCAATGATTCTCTTGACATCGAGAACGAGAGCCGAAACTGCCTGTCCTTTCGTCAAAACCCTATTAGGGTTAGCCGGGTCGAAAAGGTGTTCAGCATCGATGACTCCTTCGATACCGGATTCCAGCTTCACGTTCACAAACTGGGGCTTCGCCCGCAAAACAACGACAGTGATAATGAGACCAACATCCAAGGAGCGTTGAGTCTCGCCACTGAGCATGGTCAAGACGTCCCACCCGTCCAATAACTGGTATGGGTCCCGCTGCTCGGCGAAAGGGCGTGAAAGCTCGTCCCGAATGACGTTCAGTGTGTGACGCTTCAGATCGTCGTTCGCCTCGTAAAGACTGACAGCGAATTCGTCCAAGTTGAGCTCCGAGAGTTTTTTGTCGTTCTCTGAGTCCTCCATGATCAACCCAACGACCCAAGACGGGTGTTTATCTTGCACATCTTCCTCGTCATACTCCAGTGCATCCATTGCCATCTTCCGCGCCAGCTCGTAATCCTCGGGATGGATACGCGTATCATCCAAAGGGTCAGGCGCGTGGTCGTCATCGGCCCGGAGTTTCGCTGGTTTTAGATCTTCCTGCTGCGAGATACGAAGGAAGCCGGCGGCGTTGATAAAAAGGGTTTTGGTAAGAAGACCAGCTTTGATAAACTGCTCGCGATTGCCAATGTTCTCCCCCTGCGAGAAAAGATCAGAACAAACCAGAGCGCGCGCAAGGAACATACCTGTCTCTCGATCATCTTGACGAGGTTCTGGGCCTTACGAGGTCCAAGGCCACAGACGAAGGGCAAGAGGGTCTGATAGTACTGGTCTCCGACAGCCCGGTTGATATCCACCCCGACCTTGTTCACGACATCGATGATAGCACGTTCGCACGCCAGACGAAGTTTTTCTTTGGGGACCTATGCAAAGTTAAGATTGGAAAGAAGTCAACGAGGGCGACACCTACCAGTGTCTGCTCGACTGCCTCCAATAAGAGAGCGACGATGTCGGGACCCAGAGCCGCAGCTTCGTTCAGGGGACTTTGAACGTATCGTGCTAGACCCACGCAGTACTTGGTGATCAACGAGTGAGTGCTAAATTCCTCATTGGCACGCTGACTGTGCTGAAATAGGCGAGCAATATCATCGCGGACATAGATCACAGGAGTGTTGTAGATTTGGTCGGTCTCTGCGGACACAATGTCGGATCGCATGCCTGCAAGAATTTCTTTGACGCGTGCGGACAGTTTGGTGGTCGCCATGGTGAATCCCCCGATGCCGATGACATCGGGTTTTCGCCGCCGAAGGAGGTCAATGAACTCGTCTCGCATCTCAACGTCGACAAGGTTGTCAAGCTTGGTTTGCTCGCGCATTCGACCCCGTGAATCGAGAAAGACGAGGGTGATGGCGTCTGTGTGTGGGTCACCCTTGCCCCAAGAGACTGCGAGAACGGAAGGCTTGTCCTCTTTCATGTCGGGGACAGTAAATGGCGCTACATCGATACGCTGTGGGAGGGACGATCAGTGACGGGGGCGAGAATTAGGTGAACATCGATACGGACCTTCCGAAGTGCTGTACCACAGCGCGTCGCCAAAACATCTTCCACCTCCTCTCGAATGTATTCGCGAGCCCATTTCGCCCCCAGGGGTAAGAGGTGCTGGTCCAAAACCTCTTGCACGACGAGATTGCCTTGTTCATTCCACGACTTGGCTGCCTCACTGAAACTGTCCGATGCAAGCGCATCAGTCAAGCGACGCTCAAAGGTGGCTTTGACGTCCGAGGGAAGAGATATCGTGATCGTGATAAGGTTCCTTGCCTCGGCTTCAAGCATGAAGAGGAATTGGGACCCTCCCAACATCTCTCTCACCGGCTTTTGATGCAGATACTTGAAACTCTAGAAAAGTAACCAGAAAAATGAAGCCCGATCATTCAGACAATGAAAGCATTTACGCACAAAGTATCGGTCATGTTCATGAATCTTCGATACCCCGTGTTCTGTAGGTTCGACAGAAACTCGGGCTTCCTCTCTAAACAGCCTACGCATATGGTCGCGCAGCAGAGGATCCTTGCCGAGTTCGGTGGCCATGATCATGCGCGCCCGACGGAGAAGTTCGTCTGGTGGAAGGGCCATGCTAGGGTCAGGGCTGGCGAACTGTTCTGCGTACACCATCGGATTCAGTTCTTGATCCTGAACGAAGTGCACCCGCTCGTTTGCCAAGAAATTGAGCACAACTTCATGCGCTTCAAGACCGAAACCCTGCTTCTGTTAAGCAAGTTGCTCCTCTCATATCAGTGTACGCACCTGGGCAAGTTTAGCAATGACGCTTTTCTTCGCTACCTCATAGGCAGAGATACGACTAGGCATCTTGCGTTTGACGGTAGTTTCTTGTGGTTCCTCGTCGTCGTGAAAGCGGAACTGAGATTCCTCCTGCTTCTTGTCCTTGTACTTCATTGTAAGCCATTCCGATGTGTCCGCCACTACATCCACGCTCTCGATTTTGCGGACTATCTCATCCTCATAATACGTGTCGGTGACGTTGAGGCGGGTATACGATTGGTTCAAGGCACGCCGTCGTTCCAGTAGAGATCGGTACTTTTGGCCGAGAGTATATATCCGCCACAATTCCGATAAGTTGAGAAGCTCGGTGCGCGTTCGCACCTTGCTGGCATCAAAGTGCGAAATGTAGTCTCGCTTGTGGTGCCATATATACGGCACTTCCTCGTTCTCGACGAACAGGTGTTTTAGAACGAAGGACACGGCTGCAGCCAGCTGGTTTCGAAGGGCGTGGTGGAGGCCGTTCGGACTGAAAAATTCCGTGTTTTTACGCGCCGACAGCCGTGGCGTGACCCACGTCGCTGCATCGTCGATATCTTCTGGCCCGAATGAGATTGTCGGAGCGAGAACCGTGGAATCGGAGAAGATGGAAGATGACAGTTGCATACGCTCTGGGATGTCTTGGGCGCGGATCAGGTCGTCGTCCTCAGTAAGATACAGAGCTCGGATTTGAGACGGTTCAAAAACCTGGTTATAGTGAGGATGGCTGGTAATGCACATAATAGGCTGCCACATACGTCAACGTATTTTGTGTCAGGCTTGGCCTCCTCCTCATCCATTAGATCATCCTCCTCGGCCAACGCCCAGTCGTAGTCATGACCATCCCCGAACACGTCGTGAATTTCGTCCCAGGCGCTGAAGGATTGTGAGGACTATGACGGAGGACCGAAGGGAAGAGTACATACAGAGCGTCAATACCAACGAGTTCGGGACGAGCACGAGCTTTTTTCCGGCGGTCGAGGTTCTTGAGGCGTAGCCGCCGTCGCGCGTCCCGTTCTTGCTCGTCCAGCTCGGCGGCGTCTGGATCGTCGGAGTAGTCAATGAAATCATCCATGTCTGGCTCCCCTTCATCTTCTTCCTCGTCCTTATCCCAGAGACGATGTAAGTCCTGTACTTGTGGCAAGGGCTCATCATTGTCGAGATCATCGTCTGAGGATTCCACGACCGGTCGGCGTCGGGAGGATGAAGCGACAGGTGGAGATTCCGAATCATGGCCGCGACGGAGCCTGGTGAGACGGCGGTTCTTCTTCTTGAAGGAGCCTCCGGTGTTTTCCTCGAGCAATGCGAGGTCGTCGTCCTCTAATGCGTCTTCCTCTTCCTCTACATTCGTGGTTCAGCGAGATGAAGCAAGAGAAGAAACCTTGCGCACGCTTGCGGTGATGCCTCGCCCGCTTGCGCCTCTTTTTGCGGTCCTCTTCCTCCTCCTCGTCGTCCTCTTCGTCCTCGTCGACGATAAAGCCGTCTCTAATCCGCCGAGCCTCCTCCTCGTCCTCGTCCTCCTCGTCTGAACTGTCATCGTCGGCACCGGGCATCACGACATCGCCTTCGCCCTCGTCGTCGGCCCCCGATCCCGCCATAGGGTCGTCGACGTCGGCCATGGGGTCCGTGAGGGAAGTCATTGCGGTTCAAAACAGAAGAGCTGATGTAAGCAGTGCCATAATGTTTCTGCGTCTGGCTCTGACCGAGGCTCGCAAGTGCGCCTCCTCACCGTCCGCCTTTTCTGTTGGCTGCGTCCTCGCCGTAGTCTGGCCTGCAGATGACTCTGAGCCCACCGTTGTCGCCACGGGCTACTCGAGGGAACTCCCCGGAAACACCCACGCAGAAGCGAATGCTCTAACAAAACTCCTCGCCCTCACTGCACCCCAGATCCAGTCCCTCTTTCCCGGTACAACCACCCCGCGCATGGACGAAATCCTGGCCCGTCTCGATGTGTACACAACCATGGAGCCTTGTTCTGTCCGCACGTCCGGCCTTGCTCCGTGTGCCGACGCTCTCATTGCGGCAGGAGTGCGTCGCTGTTACATTGGTGTTGGAGAACCGGACGACTTTGTCAAGTGCGAGGGTGCGCAAAAGCTGAAAGATGCTGGCGTCGTTGTTGTCTGGTTGGCTGGGTTCGAAGAGGAGTGTCTTGAAGTTGCCCGCCGCGGCCATAGTTCACCATAAGTACATAGCTATTCCGGATTCTAAACTGCGCTGTACATGTGCATACCCTGAGATGAGAGCATGCAGAATCCAGGTAGGGAATATTTCAACCTTGTTGTTTTGCCAAACAAACGATTTTTGAGTCCCGCCAATGCGTATCGAAAAGTGCTACTTTTGCTCGACGAGCGTATATCCCGGCCATGGTTAGCATATCTGTCTACTGCTTTCCCAGCTAAGCACCTTGCGCAGGCTCTGCATTCGTGCGAAACGACGCCAAAGTCTTCCGCTTCTGCACGTCAAAGTGTGTCTCTCTGCCATATCCATCTCCGTAACTAATGAATCCGCCTTAGATGCCACAAAAATTTCAAGTGAACATCCGTCTTACTACTGACTTCCTCCGGTCTCATCCTTCTTGTCCCAGAATGAAGCGAAATCCTCGTAAGGTACGGTGGACGAAGGCGTTCCGGAAAGCAGCGGGCAAAGAAATGACGATTGTGAGGGTCAACTCCTTCAACGCCAGATAAAATTAACGCGGGGCTAGGATTCGACGATCGACTTCGAAAAGCGGAGAAATATCCCTGTCCGCTACGATCGCGAGCTGGTGCAGACAACGCTCAAGGCCATGAAGCGCGTGAGCGAAATCAAGAAGCGGAGAGAGCTGGCGTTCTGGAAAAACAGGCAAACCTTATTGTTTCCCTCGGCGAACCTCAATAACATAGTTCTAGGATGGCTCTGAGCCGCGACAAGCATCGCGCACACCGCCGGAAGGTCTTGGACGCGGCCAAGTCCTCCGCAGTCAAGCTCCTACAGCCGACAGCTGGCACATCGGAAAAGACGCGGGAAAAAGTCAAAGTTTCTTCAAAATCCCGGAGTGCCCTCGTTCAAGGGGAGGGACGGTCTATGGGCATGGATATCGATTGAGTGCACATCACGACTTTGTACAAACTTGTATACAATCCACTAATAGTACAGGCTACTCTATGCATATGCTCCTAGCGTTGTTTATACTTTGCCTCGTTCTCGTGTCGCACATTGGGATCCAGCGTATTGTGAAGCCCGAGCAGTGTCTTACTCACAGCTTCACTGGCACCAATCATCGGCTTGAGAACCGCGATTGGGACAGCCCGAATAACTGACCGAACAGGGCCCTGCGCATTGTGGGCGTTGAATAAGTAGGAAAGTTGGGGTGGAAACAAACATACCTCATTGCCCGACCTCTCGTATACCTCCATCGGGACCGCGAGGATAGTCTGAGCCGCAGAATTGAGATTCCGCTGCAAACTCTTGTACGCGGACTGCACCCCCTCCCTCAGGTCAACTGGCTGTTCAGCGTACTTGCTGATCAGGTCCTCGGGCTCATCATCCTCGTCGCTTGTGTTTTGTCCGCGGTTGTCATAATCGCCCCCCATTGGTTGCACCGTCTCTGTGGTGACTGGGTTTTTGAACTGGCCCCCGAGGACGCCTTCTGCCTGTTCCAGGATGACTTGCGTTCCTGTCGCCAACCGCGCACCTAGTTTGATGGCCTCGACTGCTGTAGACTTGAAGAACGAAGTCGTCCCCTTCTGCACGCCACGAACGATCCGCCCGTCCTTCTTGTATTGCGAAATAGGGAGGAGCACCAAGTCCGCGACGCCCGAGCCGACGTTGACGACTGAACGTATGGGCGCGACACCGGAGATAACATCCACGAGCTGCGTGGCTTTGACATCCGGCGTCCACATATCGTTCAGCATATCGAACAAGCGGGGCCATCCTGTGATCTATGTACAGTGTTGGTGCAGAACATCAAGACATGGATGCAAGTACTTACCCCTGCTAGTGTTATGTGTCGCAGCGTCATCTCTGCGCCATCGAAATGGAAGAAGTTCATCAACTCGATCGTCTTGCCCTCGCGTAGAGCTCTGTAGTCCACACGTCGAGGTTTGTAATCGAGCTTCAGGTCGACCGGGAAAATTTCTGCAAGCTCTTCGAAAATTATGAGAGGAGATCTCTGCTGTGAAGACCGAAGATCTTACGGAAGTAGATGTCTTCACCATTCTCGGACTCTTCAGGAGGCGTGGACTGGGAATCTTTGAAGCTGAAAAACTTTTTCAAGAAGTCGAGGGCATCTTGATCAACATAAAGTCGGAGGGGAAGAAGTTTAGCCTGTACATACGGGTTGAGCGAGGGGTCTGGCTAGTGAAGTTCGCACGACGTACTCGCAACCTGGCTTCCTCCGATGGATTCCCAGGGACTGGCCGCACACTACGCAATTCCACTCTGACCATGTTGGACTCGGTTTCTCGAACGTTACCACGCGAATCCGATCGCAATTCCGTCAAAAATTTCTTCCAAGTCGAGGTCTTGATGTGATCCAGGATCTCTAGGTCCTTTATCGTGACGAATATCCTGGATACCAGGGGTTCGCCGGCGCAGTACTGGTCTACTTCAGCCTCAACACCCATAAGCTGGATTTCGATGCTTGGGGCTCTCGATCGAGTTAAGCGTTTCCCGTGGACCTTCGCCGATCGGGCGCGAGGTTTGGTGGTGCCAGAAGAAGGTCGTAAGGATTGCCACGAGCTTTGGCTTGCAGTGTCAAAGTCTTCTTTGAGCTCCTCGTCGATCGCAGCAATGAGCGCTGCCGGCTCAAGCTCGTCGACATCTTGTTCCAAACCGATGTAGACGGAATTAAACAGAACCGTGCTGATCTCTTCGAAAGTTGGGTCCTGTGTTTGCCCTGTCGCGACAAGTTGCCTAATCTTGGCCAGCCGTCTCCGCATTTCCTTGACCTCCTCTTCGATGGTCTTCCGCGTCTTTGCCCAATCATAACCGTCGTACAGGAAAAGATTTATGTTCCCTTTGTGAAGTCTTACTTCAGCGGTTGTGGCTCCGAACCTAGGAAGATTGAGACAAGTTTCACAGGAGTGAATCGAAGTTTTACTTCGTTGATCCGTCCGATGTATCAGGAGGCAGATTGTCAAAGTGGTGCTCGACGACTCGGAGACCTTGTGGTCTCAGCATCTTGACGGTTTCACCTCCAACTTTCGATACAAGTCCCGCCGCAGGCTCAAGGCTGTCATCGACGTCAAAATCGTCCAGGTCCTCGTCGCGGAGCTCCCGTAGGCCTGCGGCGGCACCAAACGATTCATCGAGGTAGTCCATATTTGTCGGAAGGTCGTCGTTAATCATGTCTGGCGGGGGCCCTACTTCTGGAACCCGCTTGAAAGCCAGGTCATCCACGGAGGCTAGACTGTGTGAATAATGTTTCCTGGGCCATATTTTAGCGCCTCACTTACCCATCAAAGCCTCATGGGACGTTAGCTGCAAGACTACAGCAGGCGCTGGTCTGGGCTTTGGGCTACTAACGGAATCGTCAAGACAGAGACGACATGTAGAACTTCCGCGTACAGGTCTTCTTCGCTGATGGGCTTGAAAGACGACATCAAGTCTTTAGCGAACTCAGTAACTGCTGTTAGAGAGTCGGCACACAGATGTAAACGTAAGCCGATACGATCGACCAGAACCTGCGGCCAGATTAATATTTCATTATCATATCAATCAAAGAACATACCAGTGTGTCCGGGGAAGATGAGGCCATGCTATTCTTGAAAGTGAGATCCATGTCTGATACTTCAGTGAGAAGAGCAAATCCGGACTTCTGTCGAACGATAAGCCACTGGGGAACTTACAGGTTAGGGATATGCAAAGCGCTTACCCTCCAAAGCCGCACTCCAGAGATATTGTGTGTTGTTCCTGGGTCGATCACGTCGGCCAGATCATCAATCATGAGAATCGCAAGTTCCGGGACGGACAAGCGAATTGTCGTATCCGGGGAATCACCAATGACACTGGTCGAGAGATCCAAGGCACCAGCGTGGATGATCAACGCCCCGGGATGGTTCGAGGCTATGATCCGGATCGAACCATCCACAACCTTGAGCGAAATGTGAGTCCGTTCTGTAGGAACGACAGCTTCAAAAGCCTGGAAAAAAGAGGGGGTGAGTAGTCTGTAATGCGAGGCCGAACGCACGCACCCCGGGTGGAGGTTTAACGAATGAACCTAGGTCTGCAGCCCACTCGATGTCGGGTGACAAGTTACAAGTAAACCCCCACAGAGCAACTCTGATTCTCGATTCTTTCGCCGTAGTTTCCGGTACAATCATGGAAGTGAGATTGAGCTTCAAGAGAGGTTTGGCAGCGGACGTCTGGGAGGATATCGGCGTCAAAGGATTGAGGAATGATATGGTTACGAACCAGACCCCGGGGGTTGGTAAGGCATAGCAATGGCTCCAGTGTACCATCGGGAGTAGCGTTCCTCACTTCCAAACCCATCGCAGCCAAAGTGACGAGCGTTTCATCCTATGAACATCGGGAGTTAGAATGCATGGTCCGGCGGTATAACCTCAGAAGACTTTACTTTTCCCTCTGGTTTGAGTTCGAGTAGAATGTCAAGGTCAGAAGCAGTAATGTCAAAAGGACGGGGTGGGGCGGTTCCTCGGGGTAACATGAACCTGAGAGACGCTGCCGTGTTCGACCATGTTTAATAGTTGGAGCTGCAGGAAGGGTGAAGACTTGCCTTCCGTTACTTCTACTTTGATGACAGAGGCGGTCTCGGTACTGCTACGACCCGTACTTATTCGACTGGTGCTACCACTTCCACTTCGGGATTTGGCGAAAAATCGACTCCCAATGAGACTCGGATCGCGACCTTCTACATGTACCTTGTCAAGATCGCTGCCGAAAACCCTCTCAATGAGCTGGGATACGTCATCTGCCAGATATTGTAGACCGTCGAGCAACGGTTTGGATATTTGAATATAAACAGAGGGGATCTGGACGAGGAGCGTTGTAGTCAAGCGCGAAGTACGCCGTATCGGCTTTGAATTTGAGATTGTGATTCTAGGAAAGAGAGCAAGTTCACCATCCTCAATGTCTCCGGATGCAAGCGATCCAACCGACACGAGAGTCGTGGCCGTACTTTGCCCAGCCAAAGAGCAAGCCACAACTATCCGCCTGCAACCCACGGATAATAGAGTGTCCTCCACATTGTTTGCAAGAGGCGCGGCGTCGTGAGGTGTAAATCTGGCCGAGGTTTTCCTGCCAACAGGCGCTGTAGAAATTTCGATATCGTGAATGTCAAGAACAAGCGCTCCGGACCGGGCCGTGCGTCCCGGAGGAGGTGGACACCGAAGTTGGACACGGAGCATTTGTGATTTGATTACAATGGTTGTCGTCGGTTCACTTCTGGCACCACGCTGGGACAAAGTCAGCAGAGCGCAGTTGTTTGTATTCGTATGAACCTGCCTTAGACAGATTATGCGGACGGTTTTCCGAAGCACCGGGCCGGTAATCTAGATCCAAATCCAGATCTTCGAGCACCATTTTCTCCAGCCTTTGTTGTTCCCTCTTCTGCTTCTCGACGCTTGTGGTTTTCCTAAAGCGAGGACTCGCTGGTGGCGTGTCTTCACCTGATTCTTCGGTCGCAAAGTCGATGTGAGCACTGTCCGCCTCGAGTTCATCCAGGAGCGTTGAAAAGCTAGAGGTCGCAAGATCAAGGTCCAAGAAAACATGCAACGGCTGGACGACAACTTCTACAGCAGTTGAGACCGAGCTACGCCGCTTTAAAGTCGACCGCTTCGCAGTTAGTGCTATCGCAGGGGGTAACATAGTTTGCGAAGTAAGCTGCGGGGCGGAAGACATAGTCTCCATTCGACTGTCCCTGCGCAATTTGTCGCACTTGGGCTTGATTCTGGTCCTCCAGTGAGAGATCTTCATCCCAACAAACTTGTGCTTTGCATCTGTCCAGTCATTTAGCTCGAAACTGGGAAGCGGGGTAATCACTTGGTCGCTTGGATGCGGATGAAGATGCAATGGAGAGTATTGATCACAGAGTTGTTGATCGGTTATGAGAAGAGGGGAAGCACAAAGTGTGGCTTCTTCGACGGCAGGTTGGTGGAATACGAAAGCAGACATTTCACCTAATGAGAAGGTGAAAGCGTCCCCGTCCGAAGATGGTGAGCTGGGTCGCGCAGAGAACATCGACGCAGACAAGTTCTCTAGATGGACCCGCAAGTAGGGTTGCGGAACCCTTGGGGGGATAAGTGGCCGGCTGAAGAAATCAGCGAGTGAATGTGGTTCAATTCCGAGTGGCATGGTTGGAAGTAGGATGATAACAATGCCACGTAATCTCATCTGCACATTCAGTGCGGGGCCGTCGGGGTTGGGGGATGAAGTACCCGCCGATCCATGTGCTTCTGCGGGAGCAGAACTGGAAGACGGTTGGGAAAATCTTGTCACAACATCGAGCAAGTCCATCACACGCCGTATATGCCATGCGCGGAGCGCGCAGCCAATTGTCCCAACCTCCAACGATAACTTGATAACTTCCGTCGCGGTGTTGGAAGCCTCGTCTGCTGTTGCAGCTGCATGAGGTGGTTCGGAGCTTCTTGGGATCGGGGTTTGCAGTCTGATCACGAGAGGGTCGAGACCGAGTGAGAGAATAACTCCCGATGTGGGAACGTGCTCTTGAGGGTCAGGGTTCGAGGGAGAGGGAGAGAGGAGACCAATATTTGTCGTCGAAGGCGTCGTGGGTCGGGAATTTGAATCATCCTCTGGTGAATGAGGACTGTGCGATATGGCGCTCTGGTACATGCTACTGGAAACAGAACTGACCGGTGAAGCGGTTCGTGGGGGTAAGAAAGCGAGGGATTGTGACATGGCATATTGGGCCTCATCATCTAAGGATGACGAAGACGAAGCCGGGGACAGGGACCGCGACCTAGATTCAGGGGAGACGGCACGGGGCAGACGGGTGGCAGGCGCTGCATATGCCCTCGATGAGGTTTCAGATGACGGAGGGTAAGACGCATTGGTAGGAGGACGGAGATTGGTTGCAGTAATCGAAAGGCCCGAGACAGTCACAATCCGGGTCTCGCCAAGAGTAACCTCAGTCTGCGTCAGACTAGGTCCATCGGGCCTCCGCTCTGTGCAATAAACGATCTCTGGGATGCAGATAGAGAAGCTCGTGTGACCGGGGTGCACAAGTGTTATATTGGTGTTAACAGCGTCAAACTCAAATCTGGCGAGGAGGCGCTCAATGAGGGTGGCAAAGATGGAGATACCGGCGGGATCGGCGTCGGTACGGAACTCTTCTTCTTCCTCGGGCGCCACGATGAAAGGGTCAAGTCCTCCGGGAACGCCATGATCCTCTGCGGAATGTAAAGAAGATGCAAGATCAGGATGTAACGACTCGCGGAGAGCGGCTTCTTCTCTCGCGGAAAGCTCGTCGTGAACGAACGAGTCGGCTACGGAAGCCACCGAGTCAGCTAGATTGCGGGTTGATGGATGTGCACAGTTTGGGACTGGCACCACATGGAAAGTAAGATGAAGAGAGTCGAGGGATAAGCCCACGGTTGCCGTGAGAGGGTTTGGCCAAGGAATGCGGGCGGTAACAGAGGTAATAGAGCCTTCGTGCAGCTCTATCGGAAGGCCTGATAGTGCACTGTTGATTGCCTGTTGGGCATTATAGCCATGTAGCGCGGACGAACAAACCCAACGAACCTGGTTATCCAACTGAAGGTCGTTTACTTGAACGTACCCGCTCCCAATTTGCGAGTCAATCTGATCAATATCGAGCTGCCCGGGCCTGAGCAGATGCCCGAGAGATTTCTTGAGGACGAAGGAGATGAATCTGCGCTGAATGCTGGCTGGTAGAGCGAAGCTGATTGACGGAAGACCCGGAAGCCAACCGGAATACCAGGACATGGTGATGTGGCAAGGCCTGTTACTGGGCACGTTGTAGGAGCATTGAATGAACGAGCACTTAAGCAGAACTCAGGCTCGGTGGCTGAAGCAAGGCTGGAGCGCTCTGAAGCGCGGTCACCGGCATGTGACGTGGTGACCTGCATCTTACGCGGACTCAAATTTTCAGAATTCTAGCTAGCTACGTCTATAAGAGGACTGTACGACCAGCATCGTCACTTCTGGAATGGACCTACAAGCGGGCCTCCCCATTTCTGCAGCAGGTACTAAGTAGTTGAAGGCTCAGTGAACAGAAAATGCCGGAACCACTTTTCGAGGCAATTACCTTCTGAATGGCGAAAGTGAACGGCCAATAAAACGTGAAGGTCGTATATCTTCTGCTACTAAACTTGAGCATCTCTGTTTCGTAGTTTTCTGTCTGCGGTGTTGGAAACGGTAATAAACGACCACATCAAATGCGTACTTTCTAGAGCAGCACGCATTTGCAACCATCGACTGGGCACATCTGTTATTATTGCCTCGACTTGCCACCGGACCATCTGAAGTGTATAAGGGCCATGATAATGATTCAACGTCAGACCGTCTTACCTCCGAAAGATGTGCCGGTTCATTAACGGTGAAAACCATCAGTGACTTTCCAGCCTCCTTCACGTCACAGCGGAATCTAAGAAGACAGATTTCAGCAGAGGTATGAGATGTAAAGCTGTTCCCACCTTTCACCCTCGCGGCTCATGAGGGCATTGTACCATATACTGACACATTCCACGTCGTTCCACAAATATTCCCTGGCAAACCGGAGACTGAAGCTAATGCAACTTCTCCGGCAATAGGGCAATATTTCCTTAGCAGGTTGGATAAAACGTGGGTGCCAGATACCCAGGAGGATCCTTGGCGCAAGCTACAGAGAGATTGACTGGGGAACAGGGCCCAGGAGCTCTATTCCTACCTGTGTTTCCCACTGTGGATGCACTGAAACGGCAGCGTGCATCAACGTGAAAAGGGTCACAGGGTGATTCATCGCCTTAACATCGACATTTAGTCGGACATGGAGGTTTTCCGGCTAAGAGTTAACATTATCTCTGTTCTGCTGCAAAACTGCCAGAGATATACATACATACCTTCATAAGCAGGGACAGAGTCTCTGAGAAGGTCGGGATGGATTGTGTAGGTTCCTTCTTTGTGCGCGCGTGTTCCATGCCATCTGACCCGTACCAATTGCATTCCTTGATGACGCCTACGAACGGGGATTTCAGCAGCGACCAGACGCGAGCAACGTCCCACAAGACCTGTGAAATTGGTTGTCCGTCCAAGAGCTTGGTGGGCGGTCTGTTAGCGCTTCTCGTTCGCTTGAGAAGAAGTAGTCACTTGGGTCGTGAAACATGATGACCACCCCATCCTTTGAAACGTGCACGTCGCTCTCGATCCCGTCAACTCCGTCGCTGGGTTTTCGCCGTCCAGTCGTGAGCCAAATTTCAGAACTGACCCAACTCACGCAATGGCGCGTTCAAAAGAGGCCAACGTGTTTTCTGGGAAAGCAAACGAGGCCTAATTCATGATTTAATCGGCGGATGAGTGAGAAAAACAGCGACCAGTACACCACGATGTCCCCAGCATTCTGGCGTCAGCTGTAGCGGATATCGAGCATGCACGCCTGAATGCGCACCAGGCAGCTTATGCATTGTTTCGTGGCTCATCCCGACGGAAAATTGTTGGAAGACAACGAACGTTGAGGTGTTTGGTCAGCGATATCATCTTACGCGGCTGCGGGTCCACCAGCTGAAATACTGCATTTCGACGCGTGACACTGTCACGTACTCGGACTCACGTCATCTCCGCGACCATGACCGCGTCGGACATCGAAATGGACGACCTTTCCAAGCGCGTCAACGACCAGTCGGTCCCCACCGTCGAAACCGCAACGGCTCCAGACGCCGTCAGCGCCTTTTGGGCGTGGTCGACTGCTTCACTGTCGGTCTCCGACTTGTCCACTGAAGACGATCATTTACGGCGAATAGGTTATCCATACTCGCTCTGATCCTCTCTGGGTCGCCGCGCCTCCTTTTGTTTCTCTCCTCTGAACCCGCTATTGGTGTCGAAAAGCGCGCAGCCCTGACTCCTCTCGAGTCGTTCCTGGCCGTCCATGCTGCAATATGGTGTGTAACAGACTCGTTTCTTCCATTATGTCGGCTAATATCCAGAGTAGGCTATTTGCAGTGGCAGTCAGCCTTGTGCTCAATGTGAGACCCGGTCAAATATCTCTCGCTACCTCAAACGAGATGCCTAGGTGCCTTCAACTCCCGCTTTCGACGTCCCACCGCCACACCACCAAACCTCTCGGCACCCTCTCTTAATCCCGCTCACCCTTGCCGGTATACTGTCGTCATTTTGCGCGTACAACACGAACAGCGTCGGTTCCTTGGCCACCATTGTTTTCGTGGGATCGGGTATCACCGGCCTGTGGGGTACATGGGCCGTACGTCCTCAACTTGGCCGTTTCCGCAGCTAAGATTTGACCAACATATGAAGGCCATTTTCGGGAACTCCTCCTCAGTGAGCAAGAAGACCGGCGCTGACAAGCATACATCCTCGTTCCTCTTCGGCAACAAATTTGCTGCCTCGGCCCAGAAAAAGGAGTGGCTCAAAAAGCGAAGAACCTAGCAAAGTACCGAGTCTCCATTCTTGAACTACTGTACAATTTGTATAATAAATTATATGTGGGTCAACCACCACCCATCATCTTCATCAGGTCTGCCATGCCAGGCATGCCCGCACCAAGCCCGCCCAGTCCGCCTAACCCACCCAGACCATTACCCATGGAGGACATCATTCCTGGATATGTGTGGGTTGGCGGTAAAGACCAAGAAGAAAAAAACTGACGTTGCATTTCCTCCATGTCCATCTGGTCTCCTCCTGATGACTGCATCATGGATTTCATCATCTCTTGCATGCCTCCACCGTTGCGCATTTGCCTCTGCATTTGTTGCAGCATGCCGGGAGGCATCGATCGCTGTTTCTGGTTGAGAAACAGACCATGAGATTGCTACCATTGCACTTACTTGCATCGCCTGTATTTGCGCTGGTGTAGGCATACCGTTGGCACCACGGCCCTTTCCACCAGCTGCAGATTGCATTTTTTGCATTGTCGAAAGCCTACGTGGAACGATTAGAATTGAAGAACGGAGGCACAGAAATAATCCCGACCATCCATTCTTGCCACCCGCCTGTTTGGCCATATTCGCCATCATGCGGTATTGGCATAGCAGCTCCTCGACCTCGCGGACGGTTGTACCGCTACCACGAGCCACCCGGGTGACACGCCATGTCAATCCAGTGGGTTTTCCATCCTTGCCCATCTCCATGAACGGTGTGCCGTCCGAATCCAACTCCATCGCAGTCATGCTATCGGTGATGTATATCATGCGCTTCATCCGTATGGAACCTTCCTCGTCCGATCCCTGGAGGAGGTCCTGAGGAAGACCAGGGATCATGGAGGCGATTTTGCTGATTGGACCCCTGAAAGACAGTGAGTCTCTCGAGAGTAGGCCAGCAAAAAGCGGCATTACATGTTCATAACATTCGAGATTTGTTCCCGCCAATCGCGGATACTCAGCTTACCCTCTTCAAGTTTCTTCGCCATTTCTTGTTGCTTGTCAGGGTTTTGCGTCGCAAGGTCTTGCATGTGTTCCATCAATCCTTGCATATCACCCAGCCCGAGGAGTTTGGAGATGAAGGGTTGCGGCGAGAATCGGTCGAGGTCATGAAGATGTTCACCGACACCAAGGAAAATTATGGGCGTCTTGGTCGCAGCAACTCTGCAGTCGGTAAGCAAAAATGGGAATCAACTCTTATTCTTTCGACATACGCAGAGATTGCACCTCCACCCTTGGCATGACCGTCCATCTTGGTTACGATTATGGCCCCGAAATCAGCACTGTCTTTGAAGGCACGGCTTTGTGCTTCAGCGGCCTGTCCTATACGGGACTTCAGGTGCGTCCGGGATTGACGCGATATAAAAAGGCGTACCAATGCTAGCATCGAGGATCAGGATGGTCATGTTGGGGTTGACGGCTTGTCCGATTTGGACCATCTCCTCGAAAAGCTCGGATTCTTGTTTATGCCGCCCAGAAGTATCAACGATGATGACGTCGAAACGCTCCTTCTTGAATTTTGCTACACCTTGTGCGGCAATTGCAACAGGGTCGGTCTCCGTATACGAGCCAAAGTAGGCAACCTTCGCCTTTGTGGCGGATTGCCTCGTCTGATCGAAGGCACCCGCACGAAAGGTATCAGCACAAACAATGGCTGACTTGAAGCCCCGTTTTTGATAATGGACTGCCAACTTCGTACAGGTGGTCGTTTTCCCGTTACCCTTGATAAATTCGTCAAGACGGAAACACGGGGCAAGACATGAACCACGTACCTGTAGACCTACGGCCATAAGAACATTCGCCTGACCTTTCTTTGGCTTATAAGGCTCTACCCCGGGGTCCACTAAATGCACAAGCTCATCGAAGACGGCCTGATAGATGCTGAGTACTGGACGTGTAAAATCACAGGCGCGAACATTGATTCACCTTCTGGATGACCCGGTTGGTTTCTTTGGATTTATCCACGCCGTTGGCCTCCAAAGACGCCTTGACTTTTGCCTTGACCTTTTGGCGAAGGGACTGGACTAGTTTCACATTGACGTCGGATTCCAGGAGGGCAGAAGTGATTTCTTTCAGAGTAGCATCGAGAACCTTTCCGAAGGTTAACAGTGAAGTAAAACAAGCGATTGTCAGCGCCCACTTTCTCGTCTACTATGGGCGCGCGGTTTAGAGACGAAAGGGCGGCATTGAGCTTTCTGCCCAAGTCGGCGAGAACCATTCTCGTCACCGAGTCACAGTGTGACGGGTGCTACGCAAATCTACTAGACCCTTTTGGGACCACATCACGCGTGCCGGGACGCGTAAGAAATTACATAAGAATATGCCGAGCCTCAGTTTCGCTCAATTTGCTCGCCGACTCCCCATATTGACTTCAAGTCGCGGCGGTCCCGATAACCGCGACTATATCGGTATTTTGCTAAGAAAGAATTCAATACCAGAGGTCTTTATCAATTCTCGACGCGCCAAATCAATCTTACACATGTGACAGGGTCACAACCTCCTTGCTACAGTGTTCTGCCATAAGGGCTTATTAAGGGTCGCGATTTTGGTTAAGGCCTTAGGCCTTAATAACGAGTAATTAAGGGGTCGATTTTAAGGGGTATTTAAGGCCTTATAATTACATAAGCGCAAAATTTTTTCCCACCGCTTTAGCAGAATAAAGAGTCACTCTGCAAACCACCAACAGGCCACGACACATGGTGCGGGCCCACTTGCAACTACTTGTCGACAATCACAACAGCATTGGTTGATTTATGTGCTGAACTTGTGGACCTTGCTACACAAATTTTGAACCGCTGCAAACTTCGATTTTCTATCTGGAGAGCCGGTGGTCCCCCACATCGAGCCTGCAGAACAGGTTTTGGTCGTTGTCGGATGGGTTTTACAGCACTTTCTGGAGGGATCAAAATAAAATGATGCCATCATTAACCCTTAATTAAGGCTTCGGTTGATTTTTGCCCAAGGTTAAGCCTTAACTTGGAGGCCTTAATAAGGATTATCTGAACATAAGGCTTAGCCCTTATGTCGAACACTGCCTTGCTATACTTTGCGGCTTCACCATCGCGCAATGGCCTCAGAGAGATCCCCCCCATCGGATCCAAGCTCCGAACCTAAATCCAAGAAACGCAGGACCCCCGGCGCCTGCGATGTGTGCAAAAAACGGAAAAGTACGTCCGACTTGTGATCGCCCTTCTCATTTGCGTCTAACTGCTGCACAGTTCGCTGTATGGTCCAACGCTTCTCTATATCATGTTTTTACTATACGCCATATAACAGGCGATAGCGGCCAAATGCCTGGCAATCGTTGTACAAACTGCATAACTTCAGGGTTGGATTGTACTCATGCGGAGATAATGAAGGTGAGCATGATGTGTTAGGGCCAAAACCAATGTGTCCTAATCTACCCCAACAAAGACCTTGGGGTCCGCCAAAGGGTGCGTAATGATGCTTTCAAAGAAGCTTATAACTTACTGCTCGAGTTGCTCAGATATGTCGAGAGCTTGGGTCCGTGATTCATTCCGCGAAACCTTTCGTTGACTCAATTTGCCCTAGAAACCCGCCTCGAGAAGATGGAAAAGCTGTTGAACAAGCTCTTACCAGGCATAGATTTTACAGAGCAGCTTGAACATGAAGACGAGCCAAGTCTCCTCGACAATGCGGGTACTCTGCCCCGTAACGATGCCGATCACCTTTTGGGTGCTATCAAGAAGTTGACGTTGAATCCAGAAGAGCACCGTTTCTTCGGCAAGTCGAGGTGAAACATCGTACGCTATTCCAAGCCGATTATGTTGAAGCCTTTTACGCAGTGGGATACAATTTGTTCAAACGGCTTTGAATTTCAAGAGCCATTTTACTGGGCCAAACAACTTTAATCAACCGGTATTGCCCAAGAGACGGAACGAGTATTGGGAGCCAGTGCAGGTGAATTTTGGCCAGCTGTGTTCCTTCGCAAGGTCTAACCTCTGTTACAGTGGTTACTACCACGCCCGGACGAAGAAGGTGAGTTGCCGCGCTGTCCCACCAATTGTGGTATCTTTGGTTTGAATTTCGTGATAATAACCGTGCTTCGAAGATAACCCTCAATACACATTCCCCGAGCCTGACTTGCTGAAAAGTCTTGTGGAGCTATATTTTAGCCACATGAACTGCTATTATCCCGTCCTGCATCGGCCGACGTTTGAAAGAAAGGTCAAGGACCAGACACATCTACGGGACCACAGGTTTGCCGCCACCTTGCTGATGGCTTGTGCTCTCGGTGCGCGTCATTCAGATGATCCTCGCGTCTTTTTGGATGGCGTGGACAACCTTCATACAGCGGGCTGGAAATGGCACAACCAGGTGCGTGCCGTAGAATGTTCGTTAAGAGCGAGTCCCGAGGCGCGTCTAGGTTCGCGTTATCCCGAAACATCTGATCTATAAGGTTCGCGATCTTTCATAAGTTTAATTCCGATCTATAAGCCAAATCTATGCAGCCAAATCTATACGAACTGCAAACCATTGCTCTTTCTTCCCTGTTCCTTGTGGCAATCTCGCCAGTAGCCTGGAATCAGATTGGTTTCGGCTTACGACGAGCTCAAGATGTGGGCGCTCACCGCCGCATGAAGCAAGCTCATCCTACAGCTGAGCATGAGCAATGGAAGCGAGTGTTCTGGTGTGTGTCAACCTTTTACGCTACGCACTCATCTCATCTTTCTGGAGGGTCCTGTTGTGTCTGGATTGGTTGACCGGAACAGCAACAGGTCGACCGCTTGCGATGCATGACCAAGACTACGACCAGGATCTCCCAGTAGATGTAGACGACGAATATTGGGACCTGCCGGAACCTCTCAACTTCAGGCAGCCGAAAGACAAACCGTCCGAAATCAGCTATTTCATCTGTTACGCTAAACTTCTAGAAATCCAAGCCGCAGTCACAAATACCATAGTGCCTATTTTTTTCTATCTCGGTTTCCCGAGATATGTTAACTGTTATCGACAGTACTCTCCCAGAAGGCCGAAAGACCTCGCTGGCCGACCATTTCCGCCATCCTCGGACGCAGCCAATATCGTAGCTTTCGATAGTCTGCTGAATTCATGGCTTCTGGAAATACCTGCGCACCGTAAGTAATGTTTTGGATCCTTTCGTTTTCACTCATCTTATCCTTGTCAAACAGTGGTATGGGATCCTGAGCGCAAGAACATGCTGCATTTCAATCAATCGGCACTACTTTACGCAGGTAATTCCGACGTGAAACCTTCCGGCCGACTTCGTTGACATATCTGCTGAAGGTTATTACCACGTCCAGATTATGGCACGCGACATACTCTTATTGCATAGATTCCAACTAATTCTCGTTCGATAAGGTCCATCGACCGTACATACCAGCTCCCCTCGAAGCCTCTCGTCCAGGTATCTGAGCTCCTTCTCGAGTTGTGTCGACACGGCTGATGGAATCAAGGCGCATTGCCTTCGCTCGCGATCTGTACCAATGCGGCCCGTTCATGTGCTCGGATAATTCATGCCCAAGACAAACTGGGCATAGAACCGAACCAAAACATGCTGGTCAGTGCACCAAACTAATTTCTGCAAGCGGGCAGCTTATAACCAGCATAGCCGGCGGCATTTACATCCGCCATCGTACTCCTCCTCAACACGTGGAGCGGGAAGCGATCTGGTTTCGCATACAATCCGAGCAAAGAAATGGAGGACGTCTATCAGTGTATGAAGATGTTGACTGTGGCAGAAAAAAGGTGGGCGGTGGCGATGTACTGTATAAATCAAGGATGATTTATGGGATCAATGCAGGTATCAAGCAGCCGGTCGTTTCAAGTATATTTTTGTTCCGATGTGTTGTACAAACCTGACTCTAGCCCATCCAGCGACATCCTCGTTCGTTTGATATCTGTTGGGGATATGACGCCCGAGCCATTTACGAAGAACTTCCTCGAACATACAGCGCCTCCATCCGCCCAGAAGGGGTACGAACTATCTATGTTTACATCTCAAGCTGAACCTTCCGACTCTGATGTAAGTAAGGCCCGAGACAATTCTCGTCTTGAATCTTAATTCTCCCCTGAAGCCCGCGGCATCGAAGTGGCCCATGCCGGTGACACAAGACCTTATTCAAGATTTCCAAGCAAGCAATGACCAGGTTGAGGAGGCGTTTCGCAGCAGGTTGCGCACTTCTGGGGCGTTGGAAGCGTTTCCCAACCTTTCTGGCTATAACGGCAAAGATGCGCACGACAACCACCCTTACAGTGGAACTACGGACATGGAACAATTCATGCGTATGGACCCACAACAATTCTCTTCGGAGATGCTTATGGAGACGGACCCGATGTCAATATGGTCTCAAACATCCGGCTTTCAGTGCGTGAAATTTTCTTCGTCCATTGATCAGCTAATATTGTGCAACAGGCTCGCTGACTGGGAGTCATATATCATGAGCAATGGTGTGCCTCCCCAAGTCGACGGGTATTCTCAACCGAACCCTCATTCAGCGACGCAGACATATCTGTAAGAGATCATCACTCCAACCGACAAGCAACTGAGCCACCATTAGACCTGGTACCAATCCGGATGACCTGAGCTGGACCGGATAGGATGGTTTTTTACCGTATGAATTTCAACGGCGACATTGTACAGTATAGAAAACCACACCCGTTAGAAAAAAACCACTGTTTTCGTTTTTTTCTGGGCTGGATTTATGCCGACGGTGGCGATGCCCGAATGTGCGCCGATCTTGACATCGACCGCTCGTTTCAGCAGCTTTTCATCACGGTCGACCTCGGTTTTCCGTCTTTTCAAAGTGTGGAAATCATCTTCGTCCGCTCCGGCTTCTCGCCCCAGACCAAACATGGCCGAGTCCTCGGTGTTGTCTGGGATCAAGGTCAGACGAGACGATGCGCTGGTTTATGCATGGCTCTATACCTTGTTTTCGAACGCCGCAGTCTTTCGCAAGGTGCGACGTGTCTCCGCATAGTTTGCAACACCCGCCGTTTGGATATATCCCCTTGGCCTTGTTTTGAGGGCATGCCGAGGCAAGATGACCCTTGCCTGAACAAACAAAGCAAGAGGCGAAGGGCAGCGGGTTGAGCGGATTCGCTGTTTTTTTGCAGCGTGCAAGGGTATGCTTTATCGAGCCGCAGCTACGATGTTGAGGTCAGAAGGCGACGTCCATGGGAGAAAAGGAAGTAAGCAGACCGGTAGCAGATTCCTACGGCTCCATTCGATTTACCATTAGACTGCGAAGACGGACAGTCCCGGGCACTGTGTCCCTTCAAACGACAAGCAAAGCATGTGGTGGCCGCATTCCGTTCCTCGATCCGTTTTAGACGTCGAGCCTCAGCAGGTGACACATAAGGGGCCTTGGCTGCTCAAAGTAGGTGAGATGTCCGGACGTGAAGAATTATTCCGACGCGTACTCTTCTTCGGTTTTGGTTTCTTGTTCTTGTTCGGCGTCGGAACTGCTGGAACGGATTCGACTTTTGTGTCTTCGGTCCCATCCTCCTGCATTGCTGCGTTTTTAGCCTTGTTCCCATCCCGCTGCGACATTTTGGTGCGCTTGCGTTTCTTCTTCGGAGGAGGAGTGGGCAGGGCATCGGAAGCCGGCTCGGACGCGACGGGGGGAATTGCATCGGCGGGCTCGGCGGAAAATCCTGCTTGAACATAAGTGCGTTTGATACCGAAATTCGTGACGCGGGTCATTTTGAGTGAGCCCGACAGCGATAAGGTTGAATGAGAGTACCAGGAAAGACCACAAGCGAGAAATTATTTACAAGGCGCAGCCAAGCACCGGCATTGCGGCTGCCTGGCTGATGCTGGGCCTCTGACCAACTTTGTTCCGTCTCATTACTACTACCCCGTTGTTGGCTACAGCAGAGGGTAAGCTTCCCCCGTGAGTGAGCAACTAGCTAAATTTTCCGCAATACTAGGTTATCTCTCTTGACATGGCGCAAAATCCAAATGGACACCGACTATTCATTAAATCTTTCAAGACGATCATGAAGTCGCACCGAGTGCGAATACCGAAATACGAGCACCTACCCATCCGCCTTCGTCCCTGGTTTCTTCTCTTCACAACCCTCGTCATGTTCATGCTCGCTTTTCTCGGATTTACAAATTTCTCGCGCGCGCTCCCAATAAACGATAAATTGCTACACTTCTCCTGCTTTGGTTTGGCTAGCGGGGTACGGTCAACTCGGACCATACAACAGCTTTCTAACGCGTCACACCAGGTGTTCTACTTTATATTCGACGTGGAAGAGTAAGCTTTTGGCTATGTGACCAGCGCGCGGCTATCTTAAACCAATATTTCAGAGACGCGCGTCGGATCTGGTTTTGGCGACACTCTGCCTTGATATTCACTGGTTTCGTGTGCTTCTTTTGCGGCGGCATCTTGAGCGAGTTTGTCCAGGCGATGCTGCCTTATAAGGAGGTATGACACTGAGAATTTACCTCTTCAGATATGCTTAATTCTGTCTTCAGTTCCAGTTTGGCGATGTAGTGGTTCGTAGGTTGCAGGGACCTTGCTCGTTCCTGACTGTCTTCTAGGCAAACCTTCTCGGCTCTAGCATAGGGCTCTTCGCAGCGTACCACATGGAGCGGTATCATCGTAAACGACGCGAGGTTTGTGCTTGCCGTCGGCATATATTCATTGATTCACCCTTTGCAGATCGCCCGCCTCTACCAACCACTTGACGCCGGATCCATGTCGGATCTAGAGGATGATGATGATACGCTGCAGCTACTTCCAACACACCATTCCGCCGCAGCTGCACCGAAAGCCAGCCAGCAGAAGGCGGCGCGTCTCACAGATGTTTGGGACGAGCGGGAGGAGCTGTTCGGCATTGGCGGCGATAGTGACGACGAGGACACGACTCCTCGCGCAGCCGGACCACCCCCACAACAACCTGATACGCCTGACGGGCAGCAGGTGCCAAAGATTTTCGTGACCGGCTCCTAGCCATGCACAAGGCGCAAACTGTATCATACACCATGTATCGCAAACTCACGGACCTATATTTATTAGCACACTCACTCATTGGAATTCTAGAGTTTTCGAAGTTGAAACCAGTGTGTGTATTCATTTTCGCCGCTCGAGTTGTTCAGCAGTCGTCGCCAACGCATCTAGTCGCTCCTGGAGGCGATCGAGATCGCTTTTCCGCTCCCCCAGCTTCTTGGAAAGTTCCACGCAACCTGTCCGCGCGACTAACAGGACCTGGTTCTCCATGGTTTGATCGAGAGCATCCTGTAGCCAACATAAGAACGCGTACAAGAGAATGCAGAGCTGGCTTACAGTGATGTCCTGTTTCACGCCCCCTACGACGCGTGTAAAATCGTCCCACCAGCGGTTGCGTGCTTTGTTCCAGTGCCGCGAGGACCACTGTACGCCCAACAGCGAGATAAACATGCCCGTCGCCACTGCCGTGCCGGGCTCGAGCATCAGCGACCCCACAAGGGTGTGCGCGTTCATGAAGTAGCCCAGGTAGCCCGCCCAACTAAGGCCCATCCCTGCGGCGCCTGCGGTGCCGAGTCCAAACAATGCTCGCTGGCCGGCGACGTGCAGCCGTGCCGTAGGGGCGTCAGTGATCATCGTGCTACGCACACTGAGAGGCTCGATGAGCGCGGCGGGAGTAACGGGGAATGCCGGGGCGGCGGCGAGCTGCCGAAGCGCGTTGTGCAGCACCGGTGAGTGGAGAGTGCGCGTGTTGGCGGGAGCAAGGAGCTCGAATGTGCGCCCGGTGAGGGTGCGCTGCATGTTTGACAGCCGCCCCGCGTGAAATGTGAGCTTTGGGTGGTGGATGAGTAGGCGATAATGCGGAAACCAGTGGGATAGCACACCTCTTTTTCCAGGTTGACGCACCATATGCGGCGCACGGTCTGCATGATGTATGTGCTGAGATCGTCGACAGAGAAGACCATGCTGCGCCATTTCATGTGATCAATCTTGAGCTGCATCATTGTAGTGGCGTCCACGAGCGCGCGGTCGACGGCGTGGTCGTCTTCGCTGCCGAAAACGTCGCGTTGTACCTTTACGCGCTCTTGTTCGACAACGGCGCTTAGGTCGCTGATGCCCGCCGCGACGCGGTCGAGTTCTGCCCGGGCATGCTGGATCGAGACGCGACATGCAGCTAATGCGGAGCGGATCTGGGCCAGGGCCGTCCGATCTCGCAGGGCGGAAGTGTTTTGCAAGGATGCTAGGATCTCGCGCAGAGCCTGGGTGAGAGTGGGCACGCGAGACGCGAGAAAAGCGGTCTGGTATCGCTGGACTGCCTCGGGGGACGCCGGGGCCTCTCTGACGGCGGCGAGGGCACTAAGGGCCTGAGAGGGGCTAACGAATATATACTTGCTCGGTGCCACGGGAGAGTGAGAGGTGGACGCGCGGGGATGAGCGTCAGTGTCCTCAATGTTGACGACGACAAGCGAGTCGGGTCTGCTTATGCTCAGCGCTTGCAGTTCATCGAGGGTCGTAACGATGACAGGGATGTCGGCGGTATCAAGGATCCCGCGCTGGTCGACTGTCTCGACGACCTGAAGAGGAAGAGGGAACTGGTCGAGGTAAGCCAAGGGGAGGCGCAAGGTTGCTTCGGCATTGGGCGCGCCGTACCTGAGAGGATATTAGACGGGGGTGCAAATCCATACACGATATTCTCACTCGATGGCGAGGGTTGTCCCTGCCCTATCTGCCCACCGGTCACGCAAGAGACGGACCTGCTGGGCGTCGGATGTGAAGGGCTCTTCGAGCAGCGCCGTAACAAGGTCGCGCGCACCAGTGCCGCAGACTTGCAACAACATCGGTCTTTGGCATTTGTGCATGATACACGACTCACGTACCGACCAGGCGCACATGGCGCGGCAGACACGAGCGCATGTCGGCGAGGGCGGTCTGGAGAAGGCCATTCCATCGCGACAGCTGGCGGGGATCGTCTGCAAGGGCGTGGGGCACGAATGCAGCAGTTGCTTCGAGCAGATGCAGGGTGTCGTTAGCAGGGACAGACGCAGGGGCAGACGCAGGCACAGGCTTTGTCTTTGGCAGAGCAGAAAAGCGGCGAGTCGAGCAAGACCTTGCTGCCCGCGCAACTGGCCATGGCGGCATGGAAGAGACAAACAAGTATATTCCTTTTTCTTTCTCTTCGCTCATGGACGAGCCCGACGTCGAGGACGGGCTGGAGTACTGGCAGACGCAGCCCGCAAGCTTGGACGGTAAACGGGCTCGGGATCGTTGCGCGTGTATTTACTGTTGCCCCAGGCGTCCTCGGCGGGTTTGGGTCCGGGTCGCTCCCCCGCATCGACGCGGTTGGGTCCCGCCTCTTCCTCCTCTTCCTCCTCCCAGAACTCAGCACCGTCCCGTCCGCCATCCGCCCGCTCAATCCCCCGACGCGCCGCACACGCGCCCTCGACGTCGGCGCCGGCATCGGCCGCGTCACCGCCGACGTCCTCCTCCACCTCGTCTCCGATGTCGTCCTCCTCGAGCCCGTGGACAACTTCATCCAAGAAGCCCTCGCCCGCGCACGCGCCTCCGTCGCACCCCCCGTGCAGCTAGCCCACCCGTGGCGCGCCATCGCCGACAACTCGAAGAGCGTCACTTTTCTCCGCGGCACGCTGCAGGATTTCGACCCCGCGCGCCCGCACCACGCGACGCTTCTCGACCGCGTCGGGTACACCCCGTCCGCGACAGACGCCGTCTCGGGATTCGACGTCGTGTGGTGCCAGTGGTGTCTCGGCCACCTCAGTGACTCGGACCTCGTCGTGTTCCTCCGCCGCAGCCGCGCCGCACTGCGCCAGCCCGGTCGCAGTGTTATCGTGGTCAAGGAGAATCTGTGCTCTGACCAGCCAGATGGCTCCGCGTGCATCGTGTTTGACGAGCAGGATTCGAGCCTCACAAGGTCCGACAAAGCATGGAAAGCTGTATTCGAAGAGGCAGGCTTGACCCTGGTAAACGAGCAGGTTCAGGAGGGGCTCCCGGACGGTCTGTACGCTGTAAAAATGTGTGCGCGTCTCGATTCTGTCCATGCGCTGGCTGACCTGGTCTCTAGGTATGCACTTCGATGAAGTGAGCTTGAGAAAAAAAAATGGTGTATATACTTTTGCGCTTCGTCGTTGGCGGTATCTACCGATTATGTATTGCGAATTTACGTTGACTCTCTCCATCTGCGCTGAGCTTGAACCGGTTACTTCATGGAAGAAAGCAAGTGTAAAACTCAAAGTTGGTTGGAACACAGGACATAACTCACCTGATCTCCTCTTCCCATGTTTATGGCAGGTCCGTACGTGGCCGTGGTTGCATCGCTGTCTTTGGGCATGTAATAAAGATGCAACCACGGCCACGTACACTTTCTTTTTTCTGTAGGTGTAATCGGGCGCCCGTCCAATATCGAAAAAAATGGTGCATTACATTCATGATAAGTGCTTAACGATGAGCATGTAAAAGAACGGTATTTAACGCTAAGTGCTACTACTGTGATGCTAATAATACAATGACGGAGCGAAAGGGCTACGAGAAACGAGACAGCAGCGTGCAGATAATCACGAGTCAGTGCGCGGGACAGCGTCGAGGCCCGCAGCGACGATGGCATCGCTGAGACTGTGGCTGCGACGCGTCTCAAGGGGCGCGACATTCTCCTTGAGCGCAGGGAACGCACCGCGTACGAGCGCGTCTAGCTGCGGCCATATCTCATCCGACGTCGAGCCCGAGAGCGTTTTGAGCAGTAGTGTGTGCGCGGGGGGGAACGCGAGCTGGTGCGGGTGCGCGCCAGGGGGACGGGGGAGGCGCGTCGGCTTCTGCGCGGCGGCAGAGTAGTACGCGAGCAGCGGCGAGGTGGAGGCGTAAAACTGTTTTAGCCGGCGCGCAAATACTTCCTGTTGAAAAGCGTAAGAGAGGTGGTGAGCAGCTACGGCGACTCGGAACGCACGGGGTTGTCGTCGGGGCGCTTGGTTAGTGGCTCGCCGGTCTCGTCGTCGAGACCATCGACTTTCGGAGGGTTGTACGAGATATTGTACACGCGTCCCGACGGCAGATGCACCCAGCGGTCAGAAATGCGGCTGAGGATAACCTCGTCCGGCACGTCGAGATTGACGACAAGACTCAGCGGCGTGCCCTGCTTCCTGTACGCGCATTAGGACGGCACAATATATATATAAAAAAGCGGCGACGGACTTGAGGTGGGCATCAAGCATCTGAGCCTGGCCGACTGTGCGCGGAAAGCCGTCGAGGATCCAGTGCTGTTCGGGGGACGTTTAGGGGAGAAACGGAATGGCCGGACGGGGTCGGACCTTGTTGCGGAGGTGGTCCAACTTGCTCGTGACGACTTTGAGCATAACATCGTCCGGGAGCAGCTTGCCCTGGGCGACGATCTCCTCCGCCTGGCGTCCGACGTCGGTGCTGCAGCCTGGAGTGAGAAACAGGGTGTCCGGAACGCCAAGTGGATGCGCACCGCTCGACGATGTGCTGCCGCAGCAGGTCGCCGCTGGAGATGGACAGGATCTTGTCGTGTCGTTTGACGAGGCGGGCGGTGAGGGTGCCCTTGCCCGCGCCGGGCTTGCCAAATATTACGAGACGGAGAATTTTGCCCTGGTCGAGGCGCTCGTCTGGTGCGGCGCGGAAGGTGCTGAGGAAGAAGGGGAGGGCCCTGCGGGACGCGGGGGAATGGCCGATACAGCGGCGGGCGGAGGAGAGCGTCGCTGGAGGCCTCCGGAGGGCATACATAGGGTATGGGGAGAGCTAAGGCAACCCCTGCCCCAGGCGATTGCCAGTGACCGTATTGGTAATCGCCCATTTCTCAGTGTCTAGCTCAGTCTTATGTTTTTTTGGCGCGTTTTTCAAAGTCCGTTTTCCTAAATACAAGTAGCTCATCCTTGCACTACACTCCACCCATTCGTCTCCCGCATCTCCCTCACCCCCAGCACACCTCGTGGCTCCGCGTTCACACATGCCTCCACCGCAGCACTCCCGACGTGGTCCACATGGATCGGCGGCGTGCTCAGCGCGTTCGCCACAGACACAATAGGCGACGGCGTCTCGTCCGACACACGCGGCAGCTGCCCCACCGCCGTTCGCAGCGGCGTGCGCACCGCATCCGGCAGTCGCGCATGCACGCTTGAAGCCAGGTCGAGCAGCGCCGCGACGGGTGTGGTCAGCGGCCGCTGGTGCGCGTGGTAGACCAGCCCTTATGTAGCTTTAAATAATGAACACGACGGATGAGTTTCCGCACCTGGTCGTAGGTACACTCCACGGAAACGCGTCGGATGGGGAGCCAGCAGCTGCTCGATGCCGCGCTCCGCCGCGCGCTTCGTCTCGATGTACCGCGCGGCGATCCAGGGCCTGAACACGTCCGCAGCGGAGATGAACACGAACGGCCGCGCGCTAGAACCCTGCGCAGGCGGCGCGGATGCCAGGAATGCTTCGCACACGCGCAAGGCTACACGGTGTAAGCAGTCGAATGTGCAAAAGAAAGGTTACACACCCGCGTCGCGGTTCATCGTCTCGTACGACGTGCCTGCCGGGGCAAGCGGGTTGCGCCCGCCGCCCATGAGTGCGCGCAGGAGGGCGGGCGCGTCGCCGTCACGCACCGCGCGCTTGTAGCCCGCGTCCTCGAGCAGTATTCCCAGCGTGTGCACGACCCCCGCCGCGCCGTCGAGGTGCGCCGCGAACGTCTCGGGCTTTAGTGCGTCCCCCGTCTGCCAGTCTACTTTTGACACCCACGCGGGTGTATGCCCCTTGGGAGTCTGATATGGGCGTCCAGAAGAACTGGGGGACGGATGAAGGCTGGTAGAAGGAATTCAGGATTTGGCGAACCTGACGCTAGTGACCTGCAGCCCGTGGGCAAGCGCGCTCCTGCATACCGCGGATCCTGTTATCGCCCGTCTGTATATAGCAAACGCGCCGACGAGGTCAGAGCAATGCACCTATGAAGCCATTTCCGCCAACGACGACGAGTCTCGAGATGAGTGACATGATGAGCCCCGAATGGGTTCTACCTTTGCAAATACATGTTATTTCTCTTTTACACAAGGCCAAAAAGGTTCGCCAGCGACGTTACATGCACACTGTAGCTAGCTCTATCAAACATGGAGGGCGTGTCTGTAACGGAAAGGGGAGGGAGATGAGCGGGCTGCAAGAAGATGGAGCTCTACCGCCGACCAGGGTCGTTAGGTCCCGTGAATTCGTTTGCCGTTCATCGCACGCGCTGAACCCGACCGGCCCCAAAATGGCAGGCAGCTAGTGCCTGCCGCCAGAAAGTACAGGAAAGACCGAAGCCGATGCAAGAAGAATAAGGAAAGGCCGAAGAAGGGAGCGGAGATGACCATCCATCTAGTCGAGGAACTGGTACTTGACTGAAGGGGACGGTGTTAGATGGGCAATGGTGCCAAAAGAGATATACGCACTCTTGAACATGCCGACCGACAGAGATGTAAACGCCTTGAACATACCAAGCGACATGTCAACGCAAGCCGTGTTGTCGCAAGTCGGGCACTCGTCTGCGACGAGTCCGTCGACGGTCTGTGAAAGAAAATGAGTAATGGTGAATGCAAGAAGCACTCGCCCAACCTTGCCGGTGGTAAGATCGGTTACTCGGATCATACGACCGCAGTTGGCGCCGCGGGCGTACTTCTCTGTCTGAAGAGCGACCACAAAGTCCGTGTCCTTGTGGACTTTGCCGCAGGCTCCGGCAACACCATTCTGAGTAAACCATGTCCCGAAGCCGCCGGTGATGAAGTCTCCGGTCGCAGTCTTGGCCGAGGTAGCGGCGGTCAAGATGCTGGTCGCCTCGGTCGTCTCGGGAGTGGAGACTGCCTTAGGGATGGTGTGCGTGGGCGTCGCTTTGGCTGAGGTGGTCGTCTCGATGGAGGTCGTCGTAGGGGTGTGCGTGGAAGTCTTTTCGATGTGGCTGGTTGCCGGAACCTTGATGAGCATAGTGGACGCGTCTTCCTCGCCTTCATCTTCACACTCCTCGTCACCTTCGTCGTCGGTATTATCATCATCCTCGTCGTTGCAGTCGTCGTCGTCGTTGTCCGCAGCCGTGGACTCGGGGTGTGCGGCGCTAGAAGACGTCTGTGCAACAGCTACGGAAGACGAAGAAGCGCCGGGGCATGGGACAGTAGCACCGGCAGCACAGCAGGCGGGGCGGTTCTCGGCGGCCGTTTCCGTTGCCTGCACTGCAAGTCAGATAGACAAGATAGGGAGGCGGTGGGCACCAACCAGCAGGGGGTGACAGCACGTATCGAAGAAAGTCGTGTTGTGCCTCGCCTCGCAATGGAGACCCTACCAATAATTGAATGGGACGGTGGTGAGACAAAGAAGAAGCACAGACCATGTAGCGGGAGTGGTAGGCGTCGTAGGTCTCGAGGTAGCTGGTGGCCCACCCTGCGGGAGCGAGGGTGCGAGGGACGTGATGACGGCGGACATGGGAAAAGGAGTGGGCGTTGGCAGATGCCGCAGCGAGAGCGAGGACAGCGAAGGAGAACATTGTGTAGCGTAGAGCGAGCGTGGGGGGCCTTGATAAAGGAGCAGGGGTGGTTGAGAAGCGATGAGGGCGGAAAGGTTGGATGAAAGAAGGCCAAGGAACCACGTGAAAGGAGCTACTAGGTGTCAGTTATGCAATGAGACTGCCGCAGTCAGCGCGTAGAGTATTGATTCTTTTGAATTGGACTTGGAAAGGACCGTGACAATTATCCAGGGGTCCATGAGAGTATTGTGTATTGCACAGCACCAAGGACATTGAGTATTGAGCACGGAAAGCAGACAGTACCAAGGACATTGAGTATTGAAGCCAGTCAGACAGCACCAAGGACATTGAGTATTGCACAGAAAGCACCAGTCAGACAGTACCAAGGATTGAGTATTGAGCAAGGAAACCAGTCAGACAGTACCAAGGACATTGAGTATTGAGCACAGAATACGCGACGTTATGTCACAGCTCACACCTCACGCTTACCTCCACGACGACCATGAGTATGTGCCCAGTCCTTGCCCGGCCTCCATTAATTCGTGCGCAGACCAAAACCCCTTTGCATCGACCCATTCCCTCGACACCAACCCCTTCGATGACCCAACACCGCCCCAGCAGTCCGGCGACGCTGTCCGCCTCGACCAGCTCCGTCAGCGCGAGCTCGACCTCGAGCGCAGGGAGCAGGAACTCGCTGCAAAGGCAGACCACATCCGCAAGAACGGCAGAAACAATTGGCCCCCGTGTCCGTCTCCTCCCCGACATCCCAGAGCCTATTTGACGTAACTCTTGCAGTTTTCCCGCTCATCTTCCACTCAATCCCAGATGAAATCCCCGAGGCCTCCCAGGGCCTTGTCACCCGTCTCTACCAGCTCTGGCTGGTCCTTGCAGCAACCCTCGTCCTCAACATGGTCGCCTGCATCACCATTCTCATCGCGGGCTCGAGGGACGGCGGGCGCGACCTCGGCGCAAGCATCGGGTCAGTCATCTCCGACACACCCGCCCAAAACTCATCCCGGTCCGCAGCTACCTCTTCGTTATCTCTGCTGCCTCCTTTCTCCTGTGGTACCGGTGCGTCCTCCGCCCCGCATTCACTTTGCGTTTCCCAATCCATCTTGCAGTCCAATTTACAACGGCTATATGAAAGCAAGTCTGCTGCCGTCTGCCCGCGTCAACCCGCTGACTGTCCGTTCAATCCGCAGGAACAAGCGCTTTATTATTGTAAGCATACCCGTCCATGCTCCGTCCGTTCCCGCACTCACCCGCAAAAGACTTTTACTTCTTCTTTGGAGGATTCCATTTACTATTCAGTGTATACATGTGAGTCCTTTTTCTTCAACGCTCCCGCCGGACACTCGCTCATTCGCTCCAGGATCATCGGTGTGCCCAGGTACCCCTCTCGTTCCCAATCCCCGAGGCGCCGCTGCTCACCCGCTCTTTCCCAGCACCGGCTCCGCTGGCCTCATACAGATGATCCAGATGTACGCTAATCACCAGTAGGTTCCACCTATTTTCAAACACCGGGCCCTCACTGACGCCGATCATAGGTGGATAGCGGCTGTGTTTTGCACAGTCGCCACGGTCGGATGGACCGTTCAAGGCCTGGGGAATGCCTTCTACTTCCGGCAGGTGCGCTGGGCGCAGTGGCTCCTACCCGCCAAAAACTGACCACCCTCAGATTTATGCTCACCATAATGCCGCGGGCCACACAATGGAAAAGGTGGGTCGGTGCGGCTCCTCGTCTGTTCGGTTGCTGATGTACGGGATCATAGGCCAAGACGGAGCTGGCTTCGCACGGCGCAAAGGCGTATTTTACGAGAGGATAGATGGGATTCGCCTCCAAATGTCGGGAACGGACTCTACTCAGTTTTTATTTTGCTGTTGTAAATTAAGATCATTTCCACCGGAATGGCCTTCCGCTCTCCCCAGAAGAGTATGTGCGAGCAATATTAATGCCACCAGCCGGCCGGTCCAAGGCGTATGTATGTAGTTGGATACTATTGTGCGAAATTACGATCATTGTTTGCACGAGCGGAGATTCAAAAGTGATGCTGTGAAAAGACACCGGCGTTGGCTGTCATTAACCACCATCATCTAAAGGTATGCTGCTCTCCTCTCCGCCAATCCTCTCCCTCGCTGACCCTCCGCATGAAAAGCCGTTAAAAAACATATAAAAAAACTTTTTATATCCAAGCGGTTGCTTGTTGCTCCTGTGTATGTCTTTTTGCCCCGTTGGAGCTCATCCGACGCTTATCCATGCCACCCAAGTCTCAGAAAAAGTCCACAAAGCAGTAACGACCCCCCAAATCCAGAAAAAAAACAGAACCATGTCTTCTCCCGCTGTCCAAGAGGCCGCGCCTGCCCCAGAGGTCTCGGCTCCTTCTGCCGTCGCTCCGGCGTACAACCCCCCTGCGCCTCAGTCCTCTGTGGCGTCCGCCCCGTCGGCCTCGCTCTATGTCGGCGAGCTCGACCCCACTGTCACCGAGGCCATGCTCTTCGAGATCTTCAATATGATTGGTCCCGTCGCAAGGTGCGTGCCCACTCTGTGCCGTTTGGCGCTCAATCTGACTCGGTCGCAGCATCCGTGTCTGCCGTGACGCAGTCACCCGTCGCTCCCTTGGCTATGCATACGTCAACTACCTCAATGCCGCCGACGGTAACGGTCCATTTAGACCCTTCTTGCAACCCCACTCATCCACCATGTGCAGGCGAGCGCGCCCTTGAGGGCCTTAACTATTCGTTGATCAAGAACCGCGCATGGTGTGTCTGCCGTGACCTGGATCGCAGACCCAGCACTGATCAACTCATTCCAGCCGCATTATGTGGTCCCAGCGTGACCCTGCGCTCCGCAAGACGGGTCAGGGCAATATTTTCATCAAAAACTTGGACGAGGCCATCGACAACAAGGTAAGACGCTTTTTCGCCGTCTGTCCTATCTGTTGACCTGTGGCTAGGCCCTCCATGACACTTTCGCCGCGTTCGGCAATGTCTTGTCGTGCAAGGTCGCCACGGATGAGCACGGCATGTCCAAGGGTTACGGATTCGTTCACTATGAGACTGGCGAGGCCGCCGATAGCGCCATCAAGGCTGTCAACGGCATGCTTCTCAATGACAAGAAGGTTTACGTGGGACACCACATTTCTCGCAAGGTCGGCCTTCTTTCTCCTCGGCTAATCTTTTTTTGAACAAAAATTCGCTACACAGGAGCGTCAATCCAAGCTCGACGAAATGAAATCCCAGTTCACCAACTTATACGTGAAGAACGTGGATCCCGAAATGTCGCAGGACGAGTTCGAGAAGCTCTTCACTCAATTCGGTACCGTCACTTCTGCCCTCATCCAGGTCGACGAGGAGGGCAAGAGCAAGGGATTCGGATTCGTCAACTACGAGAAACACGAAGACGCTCAAAAGGCTGTCGATGCCCTCCACGACAGTGAGCACTACGGCAAGAAGCTCTTCGTCACGCGCGCGCAGAAGAAGGCTGAGCGCGAGGAGGAGCTGCGCCGCTCATACGAGCAGGCGAAGATGGAGAAGCTCAGCAAGTACCAAGGCGTCAACCTCTACATCAAAAACTTGGAGGATGATGTCGACGACGAGAAGCTTCGCGCTGAATTTGAGCCCTTTGGCTCCGTCACGAGCTGCAAGGTCATGCGCGACGAGAAGGGCACGTCCAAGGGCTTTGGTTTCGTCTGCTTTTCGTCTCCCGATGAGGCCACCAAAGCCGTCGCAGAGATGAACAACAAAATGATTGGAACCAAGCCCCTCTACGTGTCCCTGGCGCAGCGTCGCGAGGTTCGCAGGCAGCAGCTCGAGAGCCAGATTGCCCAGCGCAACCAGATCCGCATGCAGCAGGCTGCCGCCGCCGGCCTTCCCGGAGGCTACATCAACGGACCCATGTACTACCCGCCTGGTCCCGGCTTCCCGCCGCAGGGTCGCGGTATGATGGGATACGGTCAGCCTGGCATGATGCCCCCGCGCCCTCGCTATCCCCCCAACAACGGCCAGGTCGCAGGGATGCCCATCCCCGCACCCTACCAAGGCGGCCCGCCCCAGCCCTACGGCGCCATGCCTGCCGGCTTCCGCGGTGCTCCCCGTCCCCCCGGTGCCCGCGGCCCCGGCTCGCCCACTATGCCCAATGCGCCGATTCCTCGTGCCGGCGGGCCACCCCCGGCTAATGCTCCCCGCGCCCCCGCTCAGCAGGGTGTGCCGCCCCAGAACCGCCCTCCCCCTGCTGGCGCTGCTCCCGCGCGCGCGGCAGCGCCAGCGCAGCCCGGTTACAAGCTCAACTCCCAGGTGCGCAACGGTGCTCCCGCCGCGGGCGCAGGCACCGGCCCCGAACTCTCCGCTGCCGCACTCGCGAACGTCTCGCCCATGGAGCAGAAGCAGATGCTCGGAGAGGTGATCTACATGAAGATCGCTGGGTAAGCATCTGGCTGCTTTCTTTGGTTCCCGTATATTGATTAGCTGTCCTTCCTTTCAGTTCGCAGCCCGAACTCGCCGGCAAGATCACCGGAATGTTGCTCGAGATGGACAACAACGAGCTGCTCCACCTCCTCGAGTCCCCTGATGCCATGGCTGGCAAGGTGAACGAGGCGCTCGCCGTGCTGCAGGAGTTCGTCAAGGAGGAGTAGATCCCTGGGGCTGCCGTTTTTCCTGAACCGACCATTGGTCGGGACGTCCGCTCTTTTTCGCTGGTGCTCGTTGACGTTGCTATCGTTTATCATCTGTGACCTCTGTCTTGTCCTTCATCCCTGTTGTGCTTGTTTGATGTTTTGGTGGTAGGATTTTGGTGTAGGTCGTTCCTTTGTGTACTTCAGGAACAGAGGTGATACAACTGCTTGCAAAAAAATTGTCTGACGAATGCGCTCAAGTACAGAGGTAAGATCAACAAAACCTGAACCACTACCAACCCTTAGTATTTCGCGTGGCATACACGACATGCAAACGACTCGACAATTCGTACTCTGTAAAATACAGATCGGATTGCGCATCCTTGATAATCCGATCAGCCCTTGATTCCAACAGACCAAGGTGAATGAACATGGGCTTCAACGCAGGGAGCAGGAGATCGTACGACATCCACAAGAGTTGGCCCAACGTCAAAACGCCGGGATCTAAGTGCGTGTCAGGAATACTTTCTATCTCGGTGAGGAAGCCACTGACCCTCTGGATAAAATCCTACCGGGATCACCCCTTCTTGCACGACAATATTCTCAAACATCTCTATGGCTTCCAAAAGCTGCTTGAATCGTTGCGGCACCGTTACATCGACTTCAAGCAGGACGAGAGAGCTCCTGTATGTTTCCCACAACGTGAACCACCCTCGGGGACCATAGCCAAAGGTATATTCGATTTCGGGCCTTCCATTGACCTGTAAAATCTCCATTCACCTCCAACGGCGAGATAACAAACAGCTGACGCATGTATTGTCTCAGATCCAGTTCGATGAGGATGAGACCCCCCGGGCGTAGTCGTCTCGGGAAAGCACTCCGGGAAAGCTGGCTATATCGTAGCTGTGACGACCACCCAGAATACGGCCAACTTGTTCCAAGAACCGGGGGTAGTCGCGGATTCACGTATGGACGGCGCATGTATTAAATTGAAGTGGCCATTCTCATAGGGCATGTCCGATGTGTTGGCATCCCAGATCTCAAAGCTGTTCAGGCTCAACAAAATCTCTAGAGGGGTTTGGCTCACTTAATCCAAGTTGCATGGTATGTGTCACGGAAAGGAAGAGCAACTTAGTGCAGCCCCTTGCAAGCCACGGCACCACTGATAATAGACATGTCACTGGCTTAACACCGCAAAAAAGGAGACAACAGCTGCATGAAAGAAAATACATTTTCACCCGAAGGCCACGGCTATATGATTTAAACCGCTTTCGTGTGGCCAAATGCGTACATATGGGCTGATTTGCTCGCTCCTGGACTGATAGAAGCATTTTGGATGTGACCCTAGTTATCGTGGGTTGCTCTGGCGTTTGTAGCAATCAAGGACATACCCCGTTGATTTTCCAGGGCAGGGTAGCTGATACCATATGGACCGATGCAGTCGGTGGACACTGATTCTGTTGTCAGGACATCTTACAAACTTTTTCGTCAGTCGCAGGTTCGTTCCGAGAGTACCAGCGGTCCACCGACCATCAGAATGGTAACAATATTCCTGGCGGGTCGTTGAGGGCCAAACTCATATGTGTATCTCACGAGGAGATTCAGGTTCAATTTTCTGGACTCGTAGAATGCCGCTTCTGAGGGAATGGAGGAACAGGTACTTAGCAGCTGCAGGTTCTGCTTCCTCAATTTCGCCGCGTTGGAACGAGTAGCGTTGAAATGGAATGTGGCCCACAAGAAGAGGCTGCGAGCGCAGAGATCCAATTTTCAGTGTCAAGGCTGGAATCACTTGCGAAGTTATTAAGATATGCGGCTGCCAGTGGGTTTAAATCCGGTCGTGGACAGAGTAGACGTTGGCACAAACTTGAAGCCTCTGTCGCGCCCATACTTACTAACTTAGTGCACGCAGAGGGTAACGGCTCTCAGCGGTGCCGAACTTCAAAAGTGGCGTCGTCGGCATTGCACGGAACACGGCACCGGCAGTAACGCTCACGGGACCGTGACAACTTGAAGCGTCACTCCGACATCTCCTGACCAAGCGATGCCCTCCGAGTACGAGCTCGAGCGTGAAAGGAACATCGCCCGCAATAAGGCTCTTTTAGAGCAACTCCAGTTAAAGCAAGCCGTTCAAAACCTTGTTCCAGTGAAACCCAAGGCCACGAAGTCTCAGGCGAAACCGATACAATCCGCTAAAGCCAAACGTCCTCGCGAAGAAGTCCAGGAGGGGCCCCGACGGCAGTCTGCCCGTCTACGAAAAGAAGCCATAGATCCAAACGAGAGCCCATCAAAACGTCAGAGGCGCGAGGTGCGTCGAAGACAGAGACATCAGTTTTCTCCGCATTCAATGGTGTGCAGGCAGAATATGAAGAACGGCGCGCCGCCCAAGCTGAAGCGCAGCTTGAAGCCGAGGAAATGGCCCGGCTCGCCAAGCGAGCACGTCATACGGACCTTGACCTCGCCACCCTTGCGGAGAACGAGGAGGAAGCAGACATCGTCTCCCTTTCTGCGGCCCTTCAAAATGTATCACAGAAAACAGAGCGTATCAGAGACGAAGATGCTTTCCAGTCAGACGATGAAACAGAGGAGGAAAACCTTGTAGCGGAACTTCGCGACAAACTCCAAGACTTGACAGTGGTTTCGCGTGCCAAAGTAACCCAAAACAGAGTTTACAGCGCTGCATATCATCCAGATGTTACCAAAGGTATTGATACACAGTCTCCAAGCCATCCCGTGTTGACTGCCACCTTCATCAGATCTTATCTTCTTTGGAGGTACTTACCAAAGTTTCCCCGACCACTAAACAGTCATCGACACAGACTATTGCAGATAAACACGGTCAACTCGGCATCTGGGACGCGCAAGCTCCCGTGGAGGAGGTAGCTGATGAAGATGGCGATATAGCTCCAGCTGGCGATCAAGAAGGGGGAAGATATTGGTCCTTACAACTTCACTGGCCCGCTACTTCCAAATCGTAAGGGTTTTCGACTCCTGTTTCTACATATCTAATGACAGCTTTAGATCCATCTCATGCGTCAAAATCGACCCAACAGATGCTCACAATGTACGCGCTCACCCTTCTACACTGGCCGCATTACTGACCGGTCTAGATTTACACGAGTTCCTACGATTGTACGATTCGCAGTCTCTCGTTCACATCTGGAGTGTCTACAGAGATTTTCTCTATCGAAGACGTCCTGATTTCCAGTATCGATCTCACACCCAGTGGCCATGAGATGTGGATTTCAGATGCTCTCGGAGGGGTTTGGCATCGCGACTTGCGTCAAGGTAAGTCCGCGACTATCAGATACGGCCTCTCGGACCAGAAGATCGGCTGTGTGAGCGTAAATCCAACCCGTCCCAACTTCCTTTTGACCGCTAGCAACAATCGATCTCTCAAGTGAGCTACTTACATTATCCATCTCAATTGACCACGACTCGACGCATGTCCTGCAGAATCTGGGACGTGAGGAAACTCCAGACCCTTTCTCTCCACCTGTCCGACCAGGCTCCTCCAACGCCACCTCCCTCTTCACCCGGTGGGCCCTTCTTGGCGCCTGTTGGGGCGGTCAGTACCGACGTCGATTCTGAAGCCGTGAAGGACTTCGTAAACTCGAAGCGAGGGAAGGGTTGCCTGCGAGGTGAATGGCGCCATGACAAATCAGTCAGCTCTGCGTATTGGGACCCAAGGGGCCGGAGCATTGTCAGCACAAGTTACGACGATACATTACGGTGTAAGTTTCCTGACTCGTCTTTGCCTTCGTTCTAATTCCAGAATAGTGTGGGATATCGAGCACGCCAGGTTTGAAAGCTCGGCCCCTTTCCCATCGTCTCGGCCCTTTAGTCGAATCCGACACAACTGCCAAACGGTAAGGCTAGTTTTGCGTTACCTGTTGTGATGAACTAATGTACTCTAGGGCAAATGGTTGACGATCCTTCGCGCTCAATGGTCCCCTAATGCCGATGTCTACCCTCACTTCACGATTGGGAACATGGATCATTCCTTGGATATCTTCTCGTGCAAGGTCCGTGCAATAGCCTCCAACTCAGTACTCCTCATCGACCAATCCGAATAGGGAGAATTAATCGCCAAGCTTTCGGATCCTTCCAAAATTTCTGCGGTTCAAGCTGTTACCTGCTCTCATCCAACCCTCTTGGAGCGAGCCGTCAGTGGAAATGCCAGCGGTCGGTGTGTCCTCTGGGCCCCGGCTGAAGTAGATTCGTTGTAGTCGTTGTAAAATATCTTCATCCGATATATGTACCTCCTGTCATGTAACACGTCTTTCTACTAGTACTATATCCTTTACATATCCGTTCCGTATCTACGAGTTGTATTATTCGGTGTAATCATATGTACATATCTTCATCGTCTTCCACGGGTGTAATTTTCGGCGGAGGAACCGGTGACCTAGGCTTAGTGTCTCCGATCTCATCCAGCATATTCCAGTCTTCTTCCAAGTCGTCGTCATCTGTTGCGTGCTTTGCCAGCGATGCTGCGGATAGCGTGCTAGGCTTTGATTCAGACTCGTTTATCAGTGCCCACATTTCTTCTTCGTCATCTCCCGCATGGGAGGCAACGAACTCGGAGGGCTGCCGTGATCCGTCGTCATCATTGGCCGCACGACTGAGAACCGCAAGAGATTTTTCGGTATCCGAAATGGCTGCATCTATTTCTTTGCTGGACTCCGTCGATTCAACCTGCCGCTGTGCTCCTATTTGCTGGGCATTCATCCTCGCTGTGGCGTCCATGGCGTCCATGTCAACATCAGCATCTGGTTCGGATGTACCCCCATGGGAGGAAGGCGGTCGAGTGGCGGGACCGGGGGACGACGACGTGTAATCTGCTCGATCTGAGACCGGCGCAGGAGCGACCTCCCTGTCCTCCTCCTCGCCCTTTTTGCCATCCACAATTCCATGCGCCTGATCTCTCCAGACACCAAGCATGTTCTCGGAAGAAATCAGTTCGAATAACCGTTGCGCGATGGAGGGACACACATGCATACGTTTGGAGTGGCAGAGCTTTTCCACTCGATCAACGGTATCCTTGAACGGAGTTTTTGGATAGAGTTTATGAGTCCAAAATTGGTACACTTGCAAAAGCCTGTTGAGGTCTGCTGCCTGTGGCAAGTATCAGGAGAGTGGAAGAGGCTTTCACGCTCCGATACAGACCTCGTGTCCTTTGCCTTTGATCTTGACGTTCTTCGTGTCGTCGATGAGCTGGGGGAAACCGCTGTCGCCGAGGAGTCTCCCTGCGTCCAAACGCATGGTCTTCTTCTTCGGCTTTTTGGCCTCTTTGTCCTTCCCCCCACCGTTTTCGTCGTCATCTACGTGTTGCGCTGGAGAGCTACTGAGAATTTGGTGTGGAGTCAGGTCATGTAAACGAGAGGGATGCCCAGGTGTGTCGGGTAGACTTTCCACCGCAGAAAAAGTCTCGTCAATGGCTTTCCGGGGAGGCGCTTCCGGCATTTCCTCGTTCTCGGGGATAAATAAAGGTCGTGGAGGTGACCTCGGGGCAACAGGAGCGTTCCAAATTTCTTCTGCCAAAGTGGACATCAGAGCTGAGAGTAAAGCGCGTGCGTGTTATTTGCACGTGTTGTTATACTGAGTTCGGGCTTCCACCGCTGCGAAGACGATGAGCCGCCATTCGACGTCTACCTTTCCAAAGTCCGGCCTCATCCTTCTCGGAAATTCTGTGGATTCGCTGGTTCCGTCAACCCTCATATCCCAGGCGGAGTCTCTGCTCGACAGCCACAGGATCGAGGAAGCGGTCGATTTAGCAGATCAACAGCGAAAGAAGCTGCAAGGAAATGTTATCGTGGACGAGGACGAGGTAACGTTCGTCCGCAATACCTCTGGTCCTACTTCCATATCCCCATCCCAGGCAGAGGAGCTGCGTTACGTGTATCAACGGATAGGTTTCCAATGCTTTACAGAGACACTGTTCGAGGATGCTGGCAAGAACTTGTTCAACGGGGACCTCGAGCCTAGAGTTCTTGTCAGTTATTACCCGGAACTGCGTGGGTCACTCTTCGGGGCAAACGACACTATGGACGTATATGCTGGGGTGGCGGAGCGCATGCCTTCGGAAGTATCGGTAGACCAAATAAGTGAGTGTGCGCTCGGATTCCTTCAACTCTCTCCCGCGCAACCACCTCTCACATTGTGTTGAACACTAACCAGTTGTGGCCAACCTAGTCAGGAATTATTCTCCTTATCTTAAACCCAATACCCAAACTGCCCCGCCCACAGCGGAGCTGAGGAAGATTCTGGGAATGGCGGCTGTAGACATGCTGGAGCTGTTTTTGAGAAAATGCAGGACACGGAGAATTGTCGAGGGCAAGCACCAAGCAGATCCGGTACGTCAAATACGCATTGCTGGCTTAAATCTTATGTTCAGTTTCAGGTCGTAGATACTGTACTTGCAAAAATTTACGCTCGGGCTGAGAAAACCGAAGAATTATACGCCCTCATTCACGAACCTCATGCCATCGTTCTATCAGAGATAGAGCCTGTCTTGAAGACGACCGGGCAGTACAACGCACTCTGCATGCTTTATAAGCAGACTGGAGACGAGGAGAATTTGCTCCAGGTGTGGGCGAAGTATGTCGCGTCCAATCCCCCCGGTCTTTTCTCATGTTCTGTCCAGACTGGTCGATGGTGAATGGTCGGACGACGATATTCAGGACCCCGTTGACCAGATGCTGAATTTGTTGCAAATCGCCAAGAATCGACCACTAATTCAAAAATGGGGCCTTTGGCTGACGCGCCGCGATCCCGACCGCGGAATTAGGGTAAATGGCAAAACGGTATCATTCCAAGATGCTAAAAAAGCTTGCAGCTTCTGATGCCGCGAGACACGGGGAAGCGACCACAGCGACAGGAAGATGACCTCCTGCTACTGGAACAAATACGAGAAGCTAACCCCGCTGCGGGTGCCCAGTTTCTGGAGTACCTTGTGCTGCAAAAGCGTAGCTCGGTACGTCGAGTCCTTCCCGCAGAGCACTTGATTCATTTCTCTTTAGTCCCGTGATTTACACACGCAACTGGCCACGGTTTGCGTCGACCAGTTGCTAGCGGCCTCGAAAGACGAGCGCACTTCAATATTATGGCGAGCCAAAGGTTGTCTTTCTTGTCACATTGCACTTGGCGTTAACTGTCGCTTCCAGCTTCATCCTATGCCTCGAACCGCAACGAATCTACCACCACCTTTCTTTCCTACTTTACCTCAACAACCCCAGACTCGCCTACTAAAGTTGTCCGATTAAAAACCGTGTTGTTTTTACAAGGCTCCTCCTTTTATGACGCAGCGCTGATTCGAGAACGTCTTGCGCCGCTCTCGAAACGAGTGTTGAGTCTCGAGCTGGCCATCGTGGATGGGAAGGTAAGTTTTTATTTCTTCTGCCATGATTTACTGGTTTATTTCCGAAAGCTCGGGAATCATCGCGCGGCATTATCGGCCCTTGCAAATGACCTACATGACAGTCTGTCGGCCGAAGCGTATTGCACACTTGGTGGTGATGTCATTACTGGAAAAGACATCCAAACCATTTGCAGTGATCCGAAGCTGGGGCTCAGCGTCTGGGCAACTGGGCTCGGTGCCAAGGGGCGACAAAAGACCACCGACGCGAATGACGATGGCCTGGTGAAAAGGAGAGAATTATTAAAGATCCTTCTCGAGGTTTACATGAGTGATGAGTTCGTACCTCTTTGTTACCCTCGATATTTGCACTCTTTAATTTCAGGACAGGGAGGCTAGTGCAGAACGCGCAGCGCGCCTAGTGAATTCACAAGCCATGAACCTGGATGTCGTCGATGTACGGTTGGTCGTATAGCTGACCCGAATCTCACTGATAATTTCTCCAGGTTATACCGACACTTCCTTCAAAATGGCCCTTGAAAGTCATGTCTTCCTTCCTGGCACGCTCATTCCGGCGGACAGTCCATGCGCGACAAGAAGGGCGCATTGTCAGGGCCATCAGCGCTGGGCAGAATCTCGATGTACTATCTACTAATCACCGTCTTGCATCGACACTGAAGTTCTCGTACAGGTGAGAGATCGCACATGGGCCATTCTCAGGGAGGAAGGCATGGTGGTGGAGGAAGCCATCGACGACGAGGATGACGGGTCGAATTACGACGAAAAGAATGGGGTGGTCGAAAGAATTCCTCCGGGGCTGCAGTCGGAGGAAAAGAGTTCAGCTCCGTGGACTGCAGAGCCGGAAATTGCTTCGATGCACGTCACTTGACGATGCCATTTTTTCAATGGTCGTTCTAACACACAACGATCATCCACGCTTGCTGTCGCGCCTTCCTGTTTGTATGATACTTTTCGCAAGCCGCACTCGAAACCGCCCACTTATCTGGACCCACTGTATAATAGACAATCATCTATTGCTTTACCATAATGTAGTGTCAATCGTAATTCTGCTTGCTTCTGAGGCACTTTTGTCCGACGCCGCAAGCCCAATGCCGTTGTGTAGGATTCAATTCCGTGCCCTACAACCGGAGGATACGTTTGATTTGGCACGCTTTTCTGAACATTACTTGTCTGCAATTCCAGTACTGCTGCTTCTCGTTCCTCCAATACACTCCATACATCCTTGTACAATTTCCCACGCAGGAGTTCGATGAACCGGAGGCCGACTCCCAAGGTGCCCCAGTGCCGCAGGCTTCTGTCTAATTCAACGGGCCTCGAAGTCAGCACGAGATCGAGGACGATGTGAGTTGATGCAATAGGCACGCAAGAAGAATCCAGAGCGTGTATGTGGTTAATGATAATGGGAGTCGTGATGGGTCGGGGAGGACATGCCATGGGACCGTGCGCGCGCGCCAGTGAAAATCGAATCCAATAAACAAGATCGTAAAGATAGCTATATACATAAAAAGAGGCTTCTATGCAGCTCCTTCCTGCTGGAAAACATCGACATAGCGACTCCGAATGGCGCGTTTGGACGCCTGGGATTTTGGACGCCCAGGAGGCGGGGATGCCGACGTCAGAGTTGACTGTCGCAGTGGCGAGCTAGGTAACGACGCTGCCTCCGGGGTAGGGGCCAAGTTGGACCGTACGCGCATGACAGATTTGCCTGCGGGCGGACCGCTCATGTCGGCAGCGGATGCTGACCGAGGAGGGGGCGTTGCACGGCCTGGAGGGGGTGCACCTCCAGGTCGTAGTCCAGTCATTCCTGGTGACGCTGTTTGGGACCTCGAAGGAGGGGGCGGAGGAGCCGCAGCAGGCTTAACGTCTTCCCCACCAACCTGAACAAGTTGTATTAGTGCGTAAGACGCCAGAACCATTGCGACGAACCTTCTTGTTTACCCAACGTTTCAACTCCTTGTCGTAGTAGAACGATGTTTCCTCTCCTAGACTCGCCTTGACTGGCCCTGGTGATGCCTCCGAGCGCTTCCACCAACGCCCAAACCAGGAACCGCTCTCTGCAGTCGCATTGGGTTTGATGTCTACGTTAGTATCGATGAGTATCATTCCAGTACAGTATCGACCAGAGCACACCGGGTCGTTCCGGAGGAGGAGCCTTCGCGGTGGGAGCAGTAGCAGAAGTTGACCCTTGGTGGTCTTCTTTCGGCGGAGGTTTTGAGTTGCCAAATCCAAGGTCATCCTCTTCTTCGGCGTTTGCAGCGCTTGAAGATGGCTGCTGGCCACTTTTCGTTCGAGCACTTGATGCCACCGAGTAGGAAGTATCGTCCATCAGGGATATAAATCCGTCGGAAGACGAGGAGACACCAGAATCGACCTGCACAAACGTGGCGGCCATAGGAGTCTGGTTCGCAGAGTCAACGGAATATGAGCTGGAGCCCCACCAAGACAACTCCTGGCCCGTATCTTCCTCATCACGAGTCGATTCCATGTTGGCTCTGGGCGTAGCTACGCTAGGGCTATACGGGTTGAGGGTATAGCTGTTGTATGCCTGGCCAAACGACGGAGCTTGGGCGAACGTAGTCGTCGAGGCGTTTGCAGACGCAATGCGGGGAGGCGGAGGAGACGGGCGCCGGCGCACATTGTCCATCGCCGACAACGCCCGATCAATCGGAGGCTGTGTTTTTGATCCTGATTGTTGCCCCATTGCGGATCCACTTCGCAATGGCTGCGAATTGAGGTTATACAGGGAGGGTTGGGGGGAGGGACTCGTTGATGTTGTCGTTGATGAAATGGTACTGTACTGAGAGAACGGTCCGGCCACAGGATCAGCAGGTTTAGAAAGCTCTTCAGTTGGAGTTGCAGGATCCACTTCTCCGGTTACCAGTTTAGTGAATCGGCCTTCCAGGAAACGACCGATGGTGTCCAGGCTGGGTGTGCTCTTCCAGAAACCGGATTTGTCGCTGTGGTCCAAACCAACGATACGGTCAGATAAAGCCTTCAGCTGATCCAAAAGTGCGCCAGTGAAATATGGGGAGCCGCGATTGAACGAAACCGTGATAGCCTCACAATATCTGTTCATCTCATCAACAAATAGTATCAGTTTGTATGCCAGAAAAAGCTTTACCGGCTGGCAAGCTGTAGTTCGCCAAGCTCGGCCAGTGACAGGGCTCGAATAAATCGATATGCTTGGAGATGTGGCAGCCCATAGAACGTGTCCTGCCCTTTGGTCGGCGGGGCCAAGGACAACGCAAACTCGAGGATCTCTGTAAAGATGACTGGGTCGGAATCTTTGTAGAAACTTGGCCAAACTTGTGGGCTCCGAGAGCCGAGCAACACGATGCGAGCGGAAGTGTTCCCAATTCCACCCACAGGCGAAGTCTGAGGTGACAAGAGATAACTGGAGATGTATGTTACTTGAGATATGCATCACGTTCATAACGCAAAACCCACCACGCATGTGCAGCCTCCACCCACTGGTGGGACAATAGTTGGTCTCCGAGAGCAGTCAGAGCCGCTGATGTGTCTGAAGTCATTGGGTTTGATAGCATCATGGCGGCTGTATCTGCCCAATCACCCAGAGACTGAACAGGAATATTGTTGGCCAAAGCTGGGGCTGCAAAGTTCGGGGTCATGGGGGTCATGTGGGAAACAGGCGGTTGTAGTTGCAGGCGTCCCGTTGCACGAGACAATAAGTTTTGGGGGACCAACTCTTGGACTGATATTTCGTGAGATGGCTGTTCCATAGGCCCAATCAATCACACTCACCAGACGCAGATCCTTGACCTGAGTATAAGCTATAGGCGACCCGAAGGCCTTCACGGCCATTCACCGGCGACTGGGTCGTGTCTGTACCTGAACCGGATGCCATTCCCCGCGAAGCCCCGAGTTCGGTCCTCAAGAACTCGTTTACTGTTTCTTTCCATGCGTCCCGATCTATGCTGCTCGCAATCACCATGGCATGAGCCCAGAGTCTCTCGTCTAGCGCATAGTGGTACGCTTTGCGCCGTTCGCCCCGCAGAAGGAAGTCCTGGATTTTATCTAGCGCCGAAGGTCGGAGGGTGGAGGTCGCGATGGGAATCTCGTTAAGGTCTGACGCAGCGGCTGCAGGATAAGGAATGCCGGAAGGATCTGGCCTTGTCATGTCTGAAATAGACGAAAACCCTGTAGCCTGTAGATTACCCGGAAGATCGGAGGAGCCGTTCGTCGCGTCGAGTTTGGGGACCAGCGCTGCACGTACTGCTAAATCAATTTGTGGCCTACTAAATGTTACCACATGTCCTGCTTCACTTGGGAGAGACACTCACGTTCCGGAAAGCCGGCCATCATTTTCGACCAAAATCTTCAATAGTTTAACCAGCACAAGCTTGCCCTCGGCCTGTCGTCCTTCCGCGCTCCCAGCATGTAGATAACCTATGCCCTGCGAAATCTCTTCCGCCCTGTCTGTGAGGTATTTTACAAGCCGTGTCTTCTTGGCTTTCGACTGCGTAGAAGCTGTCGTCCGTACCAAACCTGTAGTCGGGGTCCCGGGATCTGAAAATAATGGTCCTGGAAATGACGCAGAGGAAACTTCAAGAGCAGATTGCGGAATGATTTTGTTCAGCTGGCGGATATTGACACCGGTCGAATTCCGCGAAGACAAAGCAACATCGAAACCCGTGTTCATGGATGCGCCGTGGAAGCAAGTCAAAAACTTGCCGCCGAAGCCAAAACTGAAGACAGGGGCACGAGATGAAGTCCGGCTGAGAGGATCATTCGCTCCTAGAAGGGACGGTGAAGGGGCATACACTGTTGCCTGGACTGGCTTCATGATTATTTCCTGCGACGCAGATGGATCATACGAAGAGCTTTCGTCTGCAGCGTTGTAATTGTACCGCGAGACATAACTCCCATAATCGGTTTCGCTGCGTTTTTGCGGACCATGCCCATGCTGTGAGGGAGCGTAAGGCTGCTCGGGGCTCGCAGAGGTCGCAGAGTATATGGAACCGCTGGATGCGGAGCGATTGCGGGCGAGGGATGCGGGTAAGTATTGGCTCGCGGAATTGTGAAGCCCGTTCGACACAGGCAAGAGACCTGCACTTTCAAGGCCATATCCGTTTGTGACCAGGGTAGGCTTCGGGGGATCGTATGAGTTTGCTGTGGACTTCTTAAGTGGAGAAGGTGCTCGATGTGTTGCGGCATTTGGGAGGTAAGGGTTCGCGCTAATCGTTGGAGGACTGCGCGTTCCGTCCAACGAATGGACTGATGCCGGTGAGGCAGATCGGACCGGAGAGATGGTTGAAACAGGGACCAGGGTTGTCCCGTTCGTGTGAAGGTCAGGAGAAGCTGCCGAGCGGGTAGGAAATGATCCGGGTGATGATGATCTATCCACGGCACCGAATCCGTCAGTTCGCGGTGCGTGGAAGGAACCAGAATGACCGCTTGTCTGGGAAGAGATTGAATTTGAACGTGACACTGAAGGGGGCCTTGTACTCTTTGCGGGAGACGAGGACCGTAAAGGTTGTACATCTACCGTCGCTGCAGCTGCCCCTTGCGGTCCGTAGTCGTAACTTGCTAGATGAGGCGTCTCCATAGCTGAGATGTGATTGGAGCTGAGTGGTCTGGGAGGCGGAAGCCCCGCAACAGGGACGCCAGAGGCAGGAAAATTACGGTACGGTGCATTTGTTACATGCGCATGGTTATCTGCTGGACCGGTCGACTCGGGAGGAGGAGGAGGGGGAAGGGCATAACCGGACGGTGTGAACTGTCCTCCGACAGGAATGGGCGGCGGGGGAGATTGGGTGTATGCAGAGTAGACCGAGGATCGTGCTGATGACGACACGCCCCGCCGGGTCGAGCGGGAAGTGGGGAATGGGGGGTCATACGCGTTCGAAAGCTTGGGCCGGTTAAGGACCGGGGCAGGCGCGGGAGGCGGAGGGACAACCGCAACTTTCTGTGGCGGGTAGGAAGAGTTCCCGGCGGTACTGCTAGAGTACGGCGACGCGTATATCGCCGACGGCGTCGCAGGAGAATACTTGTCGTACGCTGTCTGCGAAGGAGCCGGCGGGGCGACTGAAGGCGCAAGATAAGATTGCGTTGCTGGTGGTGGGGCGTAGGCATTGTATGCGGTTTGCACAGGAGGGTTGACGGGGACATTGTGAGTGGCCGGAGTGTATTGATTGTGTGCCCGGGCAGCGGCATAAGGCTCGAATGCAGCGGCCTGCGTTGTATTCTGCGCTTCTATATAACCGCGTCAGCGGAACATCCCTGTGGCCAAGAAGGGCTTCAGTATTACCAGCAGGTTGGGCCGGTACATAACTTTGGGGCTCATACTGTTGCCATTTCTCCTGCGCCTGCGAATGGGGGTGGCTGGAGCTATTGGCGTTCGAAATCGGGAGAGAGACTAGTGGTGGTGGGGCATAACCTCCAGCATCATTGCTCAGGTCCGGCTGAGATGAACTTGGCTGTTGACCGTACTGCGAAGTCTCTGGCCAGGAATTCTCTGCAGGAAACGCATGGGAAGGGGCCGAAGGAGGAAAGAGAGGGTCCGGGGACGTGTCAAAGACAGAAGTCTCTGTCCCAAGTGAAGCAAAAAGATCAGAGCCGGCGTCGTCACCGCCAAAAAGCGAGGCTGCTGCCTCTGCCTCCGATGTGCTCATGGTGTCCCTCTGTAATGCCTGTACGCGGGCTCTGGGTACAGAGAGGATGGACAGGCAAGCGGGATAGCGTGAAACGTCGAGGGAGACAAGCGCGCCGAGTTTGTGTTTGGCTTTGCGTCAATGCCGAATCGGAACACGTCATATAAGCTGAAAAGACAGGTATGCCAGGATTAAAATTTTCTCTATTAAATGGCCAGACGGCTGCTGCTAGTGATTCTACCAGGACAAGAAACCGGAAATATACACAGCAGGTAGTCAGTTATCCAACAACGAATGATCAAGTAATGCGATTATAATGCGTGATGTGTGCGATGGACGAGAATGCAATTATACGGGCGTGCAGGATACGATTCTGTAATGGAACAGAAAGTTATTGAAACAAAATTAGACAGCAGTCATCGAGTCGGTTCTGAGGGTGAGAGTTTCTCGAGCTCTCGCTCGACTACAAGTTCCGGGTCAGAGAACGAGGGTCCTGCGAGGGAAAGATAACATACTGGAGGTGAGGTGTTTGCTGTACGCAGTCGAGTATCTTCGCATGTTCATTAACTGTGGCCGAACGGTGTTGATCAAGGCCTCTTTCTGGTCTCCTTCGGCGACTCCCAACGCACGCTGGAGAACATAGTCTGTGAAAATCGCTCAAGTTCAATCAAACATGATAGAGAGATTGAATGGCACCCACTTCCGTACTGGTCCTTCATCATGGTCACAATAGGAGTCGGTCCATCGGGCTTGGAAGGAGGTGCCATGATCTCGTCGATGAGGTGCCGCCGAGACTCCGGGTCGGCATGTACAAGAGCCTTTTCGCATACGTTGGATGCAAACTTGTGTCGGGCCATGAACAGCAGACGCCCGCGGAGTTGCGCAACAATCAGCGCTTTATCCTCTGTACGACCGTGTTCGAGGATGAATTGGATCACGTAATTCTGGCATACGCCGTCAACATTCTGCTTGGTGAAACAGAGGAAGACCTACACCGAACTGATCCTGCATCAGAGGAGCGGTATGATTGAGCAACAATTCATCAAGCAAAGGTCGCTTCTGCGCGTCGGGGAGATGTTGAAGGCATCGCTGAAGGACTCGGCACCCGAAGGGATGGGATGCCAGTTCAGAAACGTGTCCAATAAAAGTTGAGACGAACCCGAGGCGGTCGGGGGAGACGCGTTCGATGATTTTTTGTATGACCTGCAAAGGGTCAGCGGCGGTAAGAATTAGAAAAGGATCAGCTACGTGGTTGCCATTGGAGTCCTTGACACATCTCAGAATATAAGGCTCCAGTTCCCGGACAAAGCTGGCCTGCTGATCTGGCAGGATAGATTCAATCGCCTTCTGCACCACTCTACACCCGTACAAGTTCGATGAAAGGTAAAAGACATGGTCTTTCATAGTACTGGTGAGGATCTAAACCGAGAAAATGGAACTAAGACAAGCAGACAGAAAGACCTCAGAATCGCTCACGTTCTTCTGGGCCTGCGTTCCATGCTCGAATAATTTCTGAATAACCTGGTGAAAATATGAGCTACCATCGACCCACCAAATCAGGACAAGGACGCACATAATTACCGAATACATCTTGCATTAGTTGTAAGGTATTGTCGGGCACAATTTCTTCGAATACACTTTGCCTTTCTTCGCTGGAGGCGGTGGACAACTCGTTCTGAATGAACCGAGACCCGTGTTGATCCCCGCTAAATTCCACAACGAAGCCAGTTATGTCCTGGAAGAGGAACTATGATTAAAATGTACGGAATGAGGTTAAACTTACCCTCAATTCCCATTTTCGTCCTCTGCTTGCGCGAAACTCGTCCAACCTAGGGCTGCGAGGTAGTGAAAGCTCCGGTTGCATGTCCTGGCGACGATTTCCCCGCGGGCCCTGAACAAAGGGTGCCGTAGAAGGCACGTTGGGGCCGTACATGTTTGCTGCATTCAGCATCTGGGAACCATAATTTAAGGCTGCGCCGTAACCCTGGGAATGAGGCCCAGTGGCGGCGGCAGCTCTAAACATAAGGTTGCGTGAAGCCAGCTGCTGCTGCAAATTGTACTGGGAACAACGTATCAGATTTCAACGATAGCTACGAAAAAAAACGAAAAAAAAACGAACCTGCATCTCGAGTTTCTTTTCGGCCAAGGTCACCGGGGCAGAAGACGGGGGTATCGGAGACGAGAGCATGGGCGAGTGAGGGGGATACATCATGGGCTGGGGTGGCGGGAAGAAAAACTGAGATGGAGGTCTCGTTGCCGCATTGTAGTCGAAATATACTGGCTGCTGTTGGCGAATGTCCACAGTGTTAGGATGGAGACTTTGAGGGACACCGGGGTAAAGACTGGGGGACATTGGGACCCCGCTAGACCCGTACACCGACGGATCTGCGCTACCATATCCAACATATGGATACTCGACAAACGAGTCGCGTGCCGGGGGATAGAAGCCATATTCGGTTGTAGGGTACGTGTTGTACATAGTCCGCTGCTGGGAGGTACCTCGGACCTGAGCATTGGAAACTTGCGGAGGAATAGGCATAGCCGGCGGCGCTTGCTGGCGAGAATGGTGGGCGTTCATATCGTCCTCTACGACCATGCCGCGCATCGCCAGAGCAAGTTCGTTGTCGGCAATCGCGGATGGTTGCAGTGGATCATAGCCGAGAGGGAATGAAGGCTGCTGGGTTGGGTACGTGCCTGCTCCGGGCGGTTTGGTAGATGAAGAGGAGTATCGCGCGGGGTTTGAATCTTTACCGACGTTCATATGGGAATTCTTCGAACCAGAAGGTCGGTCATCCTGACAAAACAAATCGGTTTCTTGTGAAGGGAGCATCACAGAATTGGACATACAGCTCTGGGGCCCGGAAACTGGCCAGCATGCGACTGCCGCTGCCGAGTCTGACGTAGATGCAGCTGCGACTGAGAGTCCTGATGCAAAAGACGCGTCAATGTATTTTGAGGGAAATGAATTGAGAAACGAACCATGGAGGTCTTCAAGGCATTGTCATCCCACGTGCCGCTCACAGATCGAGGGGCGGACCACGGTTCACCGGCGTTGGGTCGAAAATTGGAGTCCCCTTGCATCTCCCCACTCGCATTGCCGGTGGCTAACGAGGACATGGACGCGTTGCGCTTTGACGAAGGCGGTGAAGAGCCCCAAACCTAAAAGCGAAATGATAGTAATTCAGGACGAGAACAAAGGCCAGCGTGCCGCGTGCTTGCCTGCCAACCAGTATTCAATGCCTTCAGGTTTCCGCCGTTACCGCCACCGATCCCGTACAAATTGGGCGCGGCCCCCGAGGCTAATTTTCTCGCTGACTGACAGACATGAGCTATAAAGCCAACAGCATGTTGAAAATTCGGTGCGTGCTCACATTGCCGGACGCACTGGTTGGGGAATGAGTTCCCGAATGGGTCGAGGAGCCGGAAGGTTTGCGTGACGAGTCGGCAGACATTCAGAGGGCGAGCACTGCACCAATGACTGCCAGGGAAATCAGGTACAGACTGTTGAATGGACAATAGGACGCACCGAAGGAGGGGGACGGATTATAGATACGAGGTATTAACACTGGGAACACAAATAACACGAGTCAGACTGGGAGACGCGTCCAGGGCACAGCGGACGAAAACAAAGGGAGACCGAGGGTTTTTAAACGCGGTAGGGCGGCGTGACTCAGGACGGTCGAGGACGTCGTAGAGCGTGTTGGAGGAAAAAAGACGCGTCGACGTACATTGCTACTATGGAACGGGTGTGGTTTCGGTATGAGGGGGAGAACAAACGAGTGTGGGTGTGTCCTGGGTCAGTAAAGGGCCGGAGACGAAAGAGAAAATTAAGGAAAGTAAAAGTCGGAGGCAATACCCTGGCCGACCCGAAAAAGTCAATGACCGGGACGTTTCAGACGGGATCAATCTTTCCCCAAACGTCCAAGTCCAAGCAAGCCGTAACGGCTTCTGTGGCCCAGAGGCGCATCAATCTCCTCCATTCTGCTTCCCAGGACCATGAGAATTGCATTAGGAATCGTAATAAATGGTGCTATGCGAGAGTATACAAACGGGTATGCGACAGAGCAGATGTAGAGCAGAAATACGACACCCCAGCCATCCTCACCGCGAGTTGAAAAACCACGATGCCCGCTTGGCTGCACAAAGACGTCAGCCCACAATGGAAAACGCCAAAAAAAGATACGCGCACCTCCACTGGATGCCGTACGTGAAAATTGCCGTACAGAATGATCAGTCAGGGTTAACGGTGATTCAAGATAATGCCACGTACCCTCCATCCTCGTTCTGTATTCTAGCGAGTGGGTTGGCGGAGCCACCGCCGCCGCTGATGGGCGTGGGGATGGACGCAGGTGCACCCGTGCCTCCGCCACCCCGCAGAGGCTTCGCGATGCGGCCAAAGTTGAGCGGTGAACTCGACGCCGTTTTTTGGGCTGCAATCAACCATATTTAGCCGAGGACGAATGTTCGGATTGATTGATATAACTCACCGCGAGCCTGATCAAGACGCTCTTTGACAGCTTGCAATTGGGCTTCGAACTTCTGGTTCTGGAGAGACAACCGCCGATCCGCGTCCTGAAGGAGCGCCTCCAGATTCTGTATCCGCTCGTTGCGCGCCAACAGTTTGCGCTCCGCAATGCCGGCCTCCTTCTTCAGGGTCGAGTTCTGGTCGACAAGCTGATAACGGATAAGATGTACAGTAGGAGAGAGATGGGGAAATATACATACCTGTTTCTGGACCAACGTCAATTGCTCCAGATTTCGCTCCAAGAACGCCATCTTCTTTTGTTGGGCTTTGCTGTTGCTGTTACGAATGACGTTGTTGTACTGCTCCTTGATCTCGTCCAGCTGGATTTCGAGTTCGACAACCTAAAAGAAATTAGTTTGGTAGAGCGCTAGCCTCGTTAACGCCCACCTTCTCGCAACGATTTTGCAGATCGCGCATGAGAGACTTCTTCACTCCGTCAAACTCCGCGAGCTGCACGTTGATAGCCTTTCGCGTCCGCTCAAGGTCCTGAGCGCTTTCCGCAAGATTCCTGCCGCCCTCGATACCAGCGGAAGTTACGGCAAATGCACGCTAGAAAAAAAGTCAGACATTTAAGCTTCCCTGACGGCGAACTGTGTGGCTCACCTTGAGCTCCTCGTTGACGCTCTTGAGGCTCTCACTCGAGGCATTAAGACTGCGAACTTCGTTGTTCCGCATTTCTAGTTGCTGCTTGAGATCGGCCACCTCGCTGATGTGAGCATCGCGCCGAGCAGCATATTGGGCTTCGAGCTTGTTCTGCAAAAAAAAACGTGTAACGTGTGAGCGCAAAGAAGTGTGGCGTTAAGAACAAGGAACAAATACGAATCAACCTACCTTGAGATCAGTCATGGATTCAGCGAGATCCACATTACTCGTCTCTTCATCGTGTATCGTCTTCTCTAAAATCGGAAACATGCGTTGTCAGGGGTATCCTCACTCAAAAAGACTTTTCGCCACTGACCTAGAAGCTCCTCGTACTCGGTTTCTAAGGCGGCAACTCGAGTCTCCAACTCGTCCCTCCGCCGAGTGACCATCTCGTTCTCCTCCTGGCTCTGGCGAAGCCGGTCAACCGTCTCCCTGATCATGTTCTGCCCCTCGCTCAGTTGCCTTCTAACGGCAGTCAGGTCCTCCGGCGAAAGAGAACCAGCTGAGTCTATAGTATCTAATTTTCCGAGGATCGCACGAAGCTGCTCATCCTTTTCAGAAAACGCGCCCTGCTGTAATGAGTAAAAAGTTTCAGTTTCTTTCAAGAGAAACAATGGTAAGCCGCAAACCGTGTCAAACTTGGCCATCATCATGGCCATCTTCTCTTGCTTCCTCTTCTCCTTGTCTTCGGCGCTTGCATCTTTCTGGGCAGTCTTCAGCTCGGCGATTTGCTTCCGAACCTCCTCGAGCTCGCTCAGCGCATCTGCGTTTTGCTCTTTGAGAATGTCGATCGTGATAACGCCCTCCTTGTTATCGTAATTCAGTCTTTCGACTTGGAGGCGGAGTTCGTTGAGTTGCGTCGACATAGCTTTGTTCTCCTGCAAAAGCCTTGTGAGCAACAGAAGCGCGACGCGTAAAAATACGAACCTTGTTAACACTCGCTTCCTGCTCCTTTAAGAATGCCAATTCTTCCCTCAACTCCTTGACCAGCTTATCCGCAGTCGCCAGAGCAGACTCCCTCTCCGCGAGAGCATCGCTGAGCTCGTTCTCTCTGCGAAGGAAATCCTCTCGCTCGTCCTTCTCCAACGCGACGACGCTAATGGGCGTCTGGGGCCTGCTGAGTTCCAATTCTGTCCGAAGGCCTTCAACAGCGGGGTTGACCGGTGTAAGACTGCGGGAAGTGGCAATGGGGGTTGTAGGCCCAGCAGAAGCAGGTGAGGCGGGGGCCTTCTTCGGCGCGGCGGCAGATGCAGCAGCAGAGGCTCCGGATGCCGTGGATTTGGCCCAGTCGGACTCTTCGACGTGACCACCAGCTCGCCAGATTGCCAACTCGGCTTCGAGCGCGGCAATGTGTTTCTGGTACGTGGTATTGGCCGCCTGTGCCTTTTGCAAAAGGCCCTTGAGTTCGAGAGGGGAGAGCTCGGCGTTGACGCGAGCTGAGTTCTTGATGGATTTGGCGCGGATACCGAAGCGGAGGGTGGAAATAGTTTCAACCTCGTTGTATGATGAGGGAGAGCAGTTGATGACTAATGTCGTCCGGGAGTTTCCTCCTAGAGATTCTTGCAGGATACGGGTGAGCTTCGAGTCTCGATACGGGATGTATTTGACCTATACAAATTATTGAAAGGGATGTTGAAAAAAGGCATTGTATCGCACCTTCGAGTCTGTCAATGCGTTGATAACCATTCCCAACGCCGACAGACTCTTGTTGATCTTCTTCGCTTCCTCCAACGTCTGCCCTGACGCGCCCGTCTTGCCGACCTTTTCAGACCCTGCGAGGTCGACGAGATAGAGATTGCCAGTCTTCTGTGCGCCGGTTTCGGTGTTGCGTTGATTTATGCTGATGAGGAAGATGGTGTGGGAGCGGGACGATTCGGCGTTCATGTCTACCAGCTGGTCAGCTCGACCTGGCTAAACGATAAATAATCGAGCTCACTTGTCGCTGAGACCATTCGCGCATTTCCACCAGTCCGCATAATCTCGTACACCTCTCGGGCGCTGCTGACATAGTAATCGGAAAGGTTCTTGACATAGACACCCTTGTTCTTTTCCTCGTGCACTTGCAAGTTGTCGTTCTGGGCTATATAACAGTATTGGACAGTAGCTGAAGAGATGAGCGTGCGGCTTACGCGCAAGAAGATCTCGGATTTTCTCAAGGTAGATTTCCATGTAGGAGACTTTGACGAGATACTCCAAGTGCGCATCGCTTTCGACGATGGACTGGAATATCTGCTCTGTTATCCGAGGGATGATACCTTTGAGCTCATCCGAATCGATGTCGGCGCCCTGAGAACAGATAAACAATTATTCGCGGGAGAAACGCGGCGCGTACCATCATTGTGAATGTCTTGCCGCTTCCCGTCTGGCCGTACGCGAACACGGTGCCGTTGTAACCATCGAGTACATCTAGATACTGGTGAGCGGAACGTACAAGCAAGGGGATCCGATGCACCTTTGACGATGCTGGATGCACGAATTAGAATGAGCGACGCGTGCATCGGCTGCGGTGCACGTACTCGTTAACGCCGTAGTCAAACACCTCCTGCTGCTTTGTGCCCATTGGAAAGACTCTATCAAAGGTGAACCCGTCCTTCTCTGGGCCCGAGCCAAGTGCATTCGAGCGCATTTGGACGGTTGTGAGGTCCTCGGAGAAGGTAGCGACAATCTCACCGCCCTCACGTTGCTCGATGGCATTGGTAGGACGGAAGCTGTGGAACGAGTGGGTTAAGCGTGGAGAGTGGGCCGAGGGTGGATGGTGCGCACCGGCAGATTACTTTTATATTATTCGCTGCCATAGAAGGGGGAGGGGGGGAGAGGAGGAGAGGAGTAGAGGACGAGGGAGACTTGGTAGGAAAGGCAAGAACTCCCGATTCGATTGGAAGTGGTCGGGGAGACTCTCTACTCAGTGGTAACCGTGACAAGGGATAATAAGGCTACTATGCGTGTTTCTGTGGAACCGCCGAGATGCCGCCCTGGCTATGTAATTATTCCCCTTTGTCTAAGCACTTAAGCGGTCGTCGTTCAGCGCAGCGACGGCGCTAAGGTCACTAACGCGGTCCATGGTGGCCATCGAGGTTACTAACCGTTTGCGTGCTGTATAGTTTACAAATGCGAGGTCTGCGTAGTACAATAATGTTAATCGTCGTCGCTATCGTCTGACGCTGGGGCCGCCACTGGCCGCGAAGAGGAGGAAGCTGCGGGGCGGGCAGCAGGTGCATCGTGCTGTGCGGCATCTGCTGCATCGATCCACTCGGAGTAAATGTCAACTGGCTCGGTGAGGTCTGCGGCGTGTGAGTCGGTTGGGTGGCAGCACAGAGCCCCGGCACTGACGGTTTACTTTGCTCTGGTATCGCTGGTCGCACACACGGCACACCAGCTGGGCGACACCCTCCTTTCGATCCAGACGGACGGTCACAGACTTGTCGTGGTGGCAGAAGAGACATGTAAACGCGGTGTCTGGGTGGATTTGAGGCGAGGTTAGGGTGTGGGCTGGTAGACTGACCTAGGGGAACCTTTTGTCTCGACTGCTGTGGTTTTTTGGCCGCCTTTTTGCGTTTGCCCATCGCGGTGGATGCAGACGACGCTGGGAAACGACCACGTGACATCGTTCGTGGTCCACGTGACGTCAACGACCACGTGACGTTGTTTTGCACTCAGCTCCCAACTCGACCATGGCCACCCGCCGTCCCCCTTCTTCGCGCGCAAAGGCCCCCCCGCCCCCAGCCAGGTCCCGCTCGGTCCTGGGCAAGAACACAGACGACCCAGAGACAAACATCCAGGTCGTCGTGCGCTGCAGGCGTCGCTCGGAGCGCGAGATTGCAGACAACTCCCCCATAATTGTATCCTCCACCGGCGCCAAAAGCAAGGATCTCTCCATCGAGGCCGCTCTCCCGCAGTCCACTCTCGGCGTCGTCACCCTCCCTCCCGTTAGAACATATCCATTTGATCTGGTATTTGGTCCAGAGGCCGACCAAGCACTCATATACCATGAAGTTGTCAGTCCGATGCTCGACGAGGTCGTCATGGGCTACAACTGCACTCTGTTTGCGTACGGGCAGACGGGCACGGGCAAAACGTGCGTCTCCATTTTTCTCTATCGTATTATCATAGTTCATCCGCCTTGCAGCTATACAATGCAGGGTGATCTCACTCCGACGCCGCTCGGCAACCCCTCCTCCAACGCAGGCATGATTCCCCGTGTCCTCTTCCGCCTCTTCCATCACCTCGAGTCCTCCGCCTCCGATTACAGCGTCAAGATATCGTACATTGAATTATACAATGAAGAGCTCCGTGACCTCCTTGCCACCGACCTCTCCGCCCCCGTGGGAAGCACCCAGCCCATGGGCATGGGCAAAGACAACAGTGCACCCAAGGCCCCGGAAGGCCTCAAGATTTTCGACGACGCGTCCAAACACGGCGTGTTCATCCAGGGCCTCGAGGAAATCGCAGTCAAAGATTCGACCGACGCGCTCGCCCTCCTTACCAAGGGCAGCGAGCGGCGCCAGATCGCTGCCACCAAGTTCAACGACCACTCCTCGCGTTCTCACTCTGTCTTCTCCATCACTGTGCACATCAAGGAAGCGGGTCACGTCGGTGGCGACGACCTTCTCAAGATTGGCAAACTCAATCTTGTCGATCTCGCTGGGTCAGAAAACATCGGCAGGTCGGGCGCCGAGAACAAGAGAGCAAGGGAAGCAGGGATGATCAATCAGAGTCTGCTTACCCTCGGGAGGGTCATCAACGCGCTCGTCGACAAGGCGCAGCACGTTCCGTATCGGTGAGTATTGGATATAATATCCACCTCACTGAGTACTCAATGCTTGAACAGGGAATCCAAACTGACGCGTCTTCTCCAAGACTCGCTTGGTGGACGAACCAAAACGTGCATCATCGCCACCGTGTCCCCGGCACGCTCCAACATGGAGGAGACCCTGTCCACGCTCGACTACGCCATGCGCGCGAAATCTATCCGCAACAAGCCGGAGCTCAACCAGCGCATGACGCGCAACTCACTACTCAAAGAGTATGTGGCCGAGATTGAGCGTCTCAAGGCAGACGTCCTGGCCGCACGCGAAAAGAACGGCATCTTCTTTAGCGAGGAGACGTGGCAGCAACTCAGTGCTGAACAGGAGATGCGCCAAACCGAGCTGGACGAGGCCAAGAAACAGGTCGACATCGTCGAGGGCCAGATGCGGACTGTGCGAGACGAGTTTGAGCAGAGCATCGCGCTGTTGAAAAAGAGGGAGGGGGAGCTGAAGGACATGCGAGACCAGCTACAGGAGACGGAGGACGCGCTGGACAAGAAGAACGTGGAATTGAAGCGTGTGCGGGGTGCACTCGAAGAAGAGACTGTTGTTAGGCAAGCTCACGCGGACACGGAAGGGAAACTAAACGGTGTTGCGCTCGGGCTCAAGGTTGTTGTACAAGACAGCGTCAAAGACGTCGGAGGGCTATTTGAAAAGCTCGGTAGGATCTTTTCTCGCCTCTGTCGAATGTCCCTGACATCAAATCACAGAACGCAAGTCAAGCATCCTCAACACCAACTCGCAAGCCGTTTTCACGCATGGCAAGACGATTTCCTCGTCCACCATTGCCTTGTCCCGGAAACTCGAAGAGTTCCTTAAATCCTCGTCACAGAGCACGACGAAGCTGCGCACCGAAGCCAAGCAATTCGAAGTCAAAGAGCTTCAGGCGCTAGCGAGCCATTCCGAGCGCATCGACCAGCAGCTGAAACGCATCCAATCAGCCCTGGTTGTCGTTCACGCGAAGGATACCGCCGAAGCTGAAGCGCTGGTGCTCGTGCAAAACGCCGTAAAGGAAACGCACGAGACCTTCCACGTGGGCTTTGCTGCTTGGGCCACTACTCTTAAAACGAGTTGTGAAACAACGTGCAGCCAAGCCAATGACGTTGGACTCGAGGCTTTCGCGGCGGTGGAAAGGGCACTCAAGAGTATGGGATCTGTGGTAGACAACGTTGTGCGGGAGGCATGCTCGTTCGTCGAGGCCGAGCGAAGTTCGGTTGCCGAGACAAAAGCCTTGGCGGCCAACACGGCCGCTGCGGAACTGGTACGCTTGAGAAAGCAGAACGAGCTACTTGCTCGGATGTTGGAAGATGAAAAGCTCAGAGGCGAGAAGGCCAAGGATGAACTACTCCAGCGCGTTTCAGGGCTCCTCGGCGATTTCACCAAAGAACGCGATCGGGGGCTTCGGGAAGCTGTCGGCATTGTGCAGAGCGCCAATGTCAAGGCTGAGGAAGGGATGAAAGGCTTCGAACGTAAACACGGACACATCGTCGATACGATGGAGGCCAACGCCAAGGAGGTCACAAGAGGCGTCGAAAAGTGGGGCGGGGACGCGAAAAGGACGAGGGATGGTGCATTCAAGGTTTTTGATGTCTTTTTTCTGCTGTCGATGTTGGTGCTAATGTTCGGTTAGTCACTGGATAGTTCCAAGGCCAAACTGGGCAGTGAACTGGCTTTCTTGCAGGATACGGTATCGGGATCCATTGGATCGTATTCCACCGCAGTACGAACTCAGATGGAGAATATGAATGCGACCTGCAGCACTGGTATGTTGGTTACTTCTCTGTATCTTGTCCTCCCTCATTTTCCGGCAGCATTTGATCGGCAAGCTAGTGCGAAAAGAGCGCGCATCGAGACTACCAATTCTTTGGGAGTTGAACTGCAGAGTGAATACAAGTCGCTGCAACGAGGGTTCGCGTCGACGTCTCGAAACATTGAGGGCGCCGTCGCCCGCGTGGTATCGGAGGTCAGATATTTTCCCACCATCGCTGGGTCACTTCACTGACTACATGATCCAGAGCACCGGTTTATCGAGCACCACCGAGACGTACCATAAGATATCGAGAGGCGAGCTTTCATCTGCAACGAATGCTACCAAAAGCTTGGCAGAACACGGCACAAAAGCGGACACTTCTACCGGGTCAACACCCAGGAAACGCGTATGGCAATACGTCGACCAATGGGAGCTAACCCAAAGTCGTGCCGACCTGTTGCAAAAGTGGCGAGAAACGGGAGTTTCTTCAGCAGGAAGCGAGACGTTTTTAGCGGAACATCGGCCGCTGCCGGAGGCCGAGACAGAGGATGAAGATCTGGATGTAATGGCTGTCGACGAGGAGGTCAAATCGCCGCTGAGCGAGTCGTATTCCAGCGATTCGCCCCTTGCTGTGTCCCTCGCATCGTCGGCATCGTCCATAGCTCTGCCTCCGCCTCGGCAGCAGATCCCCGTGGCAAAAAAGGGGGTCGGGAGTAGACCAGGGATTGCACCATTGACTGATACACGGAATGTGTACACGACGCGGAGGCGTGGACGGTGAGGGATAGAGTGGACATTGTAATTGTACACAGAGCTCGATTGTATATCATTGACCCCCGATTATGTAATTTTGTCCTTTTCGCTGCAGCACTGTCCAGTATAAACGTTATGGCTGCGAGTATAAGAAGTGAGCTTCGCGTACCCACTCCTTGCAGCCCTGACCATCCAAATGCGCTTCCCAGCTGTTGTATTCCTTGCGATGGTCCTCGCAGTGGGCTTTTTGATGATAATTCTATCCTGTGTGCTTTGGGGCAACTGGTTGCCGCTACTCGTCGGTGCGTTCTACCAGCAGCACTTGTCTTCGTGACGCTCACCCGTCTTTCAGCGTTGACTTTCGTCCTTGCTCCTCTACCAAATGCCCTTTTTGCCCATTGCGGCTCGGACGAGTTCGCGGGCGGCTATGACGGTGCCAGCTCAGGACCAGTAGATCTCGGACGCTTCATTACAGCGTTGGTTGTGACCTCCGGGTTTGCGCTGCCCATTGTCCTCGCCCACGCGCAGGTCATCCACCCCACTGCCTGTGCTATGTCTATACTTGGGGGAGGGTGCGTCTGCCTTGTGCATCCCACACAGACTATCGGCTCACCGTCCGCAGTCTTGTATATGGCACAATCCTGGCGTACTCCGCTGCCTTTAAACAGGAAGAGTCGGAATTCGACTGACGCAAGTGTAATAATTCCAGCGAAACAATATGGATTATATAAATATAATGAGGGATGTACTTGTGCTGCGCCGAGCAAGCTCATAGCTGTTTCAGCGTGCCTCGGCAACTCCAGAGTGACGTGTGCATTGTGTCGGCTGCGAGTTCAGACGGTCGCGTCTGGTGGTTCCAACTTCCCAGTCAAAAGGCCGGCCAATACCTTCTCAGCCCTCTGACCGAACCATTGCAGTAAGTCGACCTATCCCTTTGCTTTCGGCAGCAAATCCTACGACCTTGGCCTCCGCCGAAATCTCGAACCTCCCGTGCGAAAGGAAACATAGACCGGTTTCGACCTCGCGTGATTCACCGCTTTCGAGTCGCCCGATGGGTACGTCCCGAAGCAACCCCTCGAAGATGACATCTGGCGAGGATTGGAAGTCAAAGTCGACGGTGAATACTAACGATGTTACTGGAGAGCAAATATCAGTGACTGCTAGATGAGGCCGAGCAACACGTACGCGACAAGTTGGTCACCTTGGTCCGCAGGTAGACAAATTCGCTGGATTTTGGGTAATACTTGCCGCCCGTCGAAGTGACGGCGCCATCTTGGCTGTGCAACGACATGTGGATCGATGCGGTTTCAGTGCGCAGGGTCTCAAGCATTGGCAGCGACATCCGTTGCTGTCTCAAGGACAGATCTCCGGATCGAGTTCCACCAGCCTGGATCGGGTTTTGTCAGGCCACACTCGCTTCAAAGGAATGTGCTCTCACCTCTCGCCACCGGCCGCGAAGGTTTTTGAATAATTCCTCTCTATACCAGAAGAGCTCTCTTTGTGCCCTTTCCTGTACTTTCGACAATTTTGATTTGGTGACCACAAATTGTCGGTCGGAGAGGGTTGGAATGGGCCGCGAAACATGGGCCTCCGATAGGATGAACTTCTTGATTGGGATCACCATTCTGTGTGATACCATGAGCAAACATAGAAGAGGGAACAAGGCTGCGTACCGGGATGTTGAGCCAGGCGAGACGGTGGTCGATGTTGTACCTCTTGCTCTGCCTAACCGTCCATTGAATACGGCGAGTCCACGCAAAGTTATTGTACTCACCTTGGTAGATCCGTTCGAAAGAAACTTCAAATGGTAAACCATATGTGTTCCGAACCTCGACTGAGAACAGACACCATCCAGCCTCGTCACCGCGGTATTGATCATCATCCCCAGTCCGTTCCTCGTCAAGATCCAAAGGCACGGAGGGGAATGGCAGAATATCCATTCCGTGACACTCCAGCATGTGATACACTGTCACCATCACAGGGTACGACAACTGGCGGGTGTGGAAGACCCCAGGCGAGGGGGTGAGGCTATCCGGGTCGCGGTGTACGTACGAATAAGAAACATGTATCGTGCCGGTCGTGCTGAGAAAGCATATGTCACCGAAGAATCCGACAGCAACGATATCAACGTACCAGCCAACCTTGCCGTAACAATTGACGTTTACTGTCAACTTTTGGCCGGGAGGAATATCTTTAGCGTCTTCTCTGTTCCAAGAGAACACAGGGCGGTGAAGAAGGTCATATTCCGTCTCGTATGTATCGAACACGGAAAGATCGCCGTTGGCCAGAGCCTGTTGTGCCGGCGCAATCGTCGAGTCGTCGAAAACAAGGCGTAAAAAGTCGATCGGTAAGGGGGAGACATTTTCTAAGGTGATACGTATGGTCGACCTGAGTCGGACAATATCAGCAAGTACACCTTGGGCAAACGAAGAAGAAATCACTCGCATTTCGCCGTTATACATCATTACTGCACCATGAGTCACCGATGTCCTGCGTATCCTGAGCAGTGGCTGTTCTGGGACTACGGTAAACTCTAGAAATCGTAATGGTGTTTTCGTGGCGGAAACTGTCAATTGTGTGCTCGTGCGTTTGCTAGCCTTTTCCCATGGAAAACAATCCAGGCCAGAGTACTTTGAACGGCCCACTTCGCATTCTAGAGCTGCGCGTTTTCGAGAGATTCTCTCCTCCTCTTCTCCAGTAGCTATGGGAAGCGTGAACTCTCGTTTTGTTCCGCCTGGCGCCTGAACAAAGCATCCGCGAACAACCAACGGCCCTGTCGCAGTAGCCTTTCCGAAAAGGTTGACAACATGGAAAGAGGTCGCGGGGAGAACAACCCGAACAGGCTTCGAGTCAAACACGACACCCGACGTACTAGAAACACAGTGAAGGTTAAGCAGTGCGAATATCGGGTTCAACGCCAAACAAAAGCACCTAAGAGATAAAGCCTGTATTTCGAGGTCGAAAACATACGGATTTCGCAGAACAATCACGAACTCGAGCAGTTCATTTTGCACGACCAACGATTTACCCTGCGATACCCAGTCAAAGCAATAAAGAGGAGACAACGGGCAGCTGACCTGTCCTAAGGCTCGCCTTGGGTTATACAGGAACGGATCTGTACCTCCGGTGAGAATGGGTGCAATATCGGACGACGTAGATTGAAGAGCCGTGAGCGGTTTTTCTATTGGGAGTCGAACGAGGGGTAACCTTTTTTTTTTTTTTTTTTTGGACGTGTGATTATGTAATGAAGATTACGAGAGCAGAGTGACGCACGGAGAAAGCGAAATGCTGACGAGAGGTTTTCCAGACCAGTATTCCACCGATTTCGAATCGCCTCTTCGATGCGCTGTCATGAGTGCTCGGGTGGAGGTCGTGTATAAGTGGTATTGATCTCCCGGGGCGAGGACACTTTGCAGGGTTTTCAGCGAAGACAATGCAAATTGGGCCACAGCAAGATAATCTGTCTGTATTTCAGCGGTTGGTAGAGAAAGCTTGACGAATACCTACCCGGTAAGGCCTCAGCCACGGCAACCGCCTCCCGCACAACTCCGACCTGAAGCTCTGGCCAACCGTAGGGCTCAGCAAACTCGCTTGATATCTCGTCCTCGATGTCCGTGGTTCCTTCGTAGCCCTCGCTGAGATTTTCCGGCGACGGCGAGGTTTCCAGGAGCCGAACAGCATCGAGGTTGATTCCCAGGACCTTGCATATGTGTTTCAAGAGCTTCAAGACGCTCTCGTTGCCCTCGATATTTTCGCTGAACCGAACACCAACATTGCCGCGCTGACTTGAGGACGAGTTAGAACCTTGGATTCCGAGGCCTACTGGAAGCGGAACGCTGGATAATCTTGAAAAACCATCCTCCTCGCGGCCACAGACGATGAGGTCCAATATACATCCAAGGACCTCCCGTAATATATACGCCTCCTTCCTCCGGTATCCGAGGCAGGCGTATAAGCTGGCTGTATTTTCCAGAATACTGATGCGCTCTCGCGCGCCGAGGTGCAACAGCCACGGACCATGGACTTGTGCCAAGACGGCGGAAATGAACGAACGGGAAATGCCAGATAACGTGCTTAGCCGCTCCAAATGGGCCCATGAAGTAAGACCCTCATGAGAAAGTGTGGGCGGCAGATAAGGAGTCGGCCCAGGCTGCAACATGGTGCTGAATGCAAGTGGACCCCAGCCCTTGGCGGACCAGATGGAAAACAGGAGCGACGCCTGCCTGAGGACAGCACAGGAATAAAGATATGCGAGCAGAGAGTAATTGTGCTCTCCATCGACTCCCGGAGGTCGGTGATACAATGTTATTGCCTGTGACAACTTGTCGAAGACGTCGTTCCATTGCTCCTTACTGGCGGAGATCGATGTGTTCTGAAAATATGAGAATAAAGAAATCGACGGTGAAGGAAACATGACGCACCAGACCCTGGCCAGCAGACCACGCATCGATGATGGAAACGGTCGCCATCCCTTCCAAAGTCGCCGCTTGCCATACAGCATCTGAGGATGATCTGAAAAGGAGGAGAGCTTCGTTGTACCTAGCTTTGGTAAACAAACAATTTATGGAGGACAATTGTTACACACCAAACCGCGGCGTCCTCAGTTCTTCCTGCCAACAGGAAAAAATCTCCAAGGACCTTGAAAAGTCTTCCATGCGACGAGGCTACCCCGATGCTACTTAGTCGTTTTTTGGTCGGCGCAGGAGCATTCAGCGTTGACTGGCGGAACACAGACCCAGACGAGTTGCGTTTGGTGGGAGCAGAGGAAAGGTTGAAAGCCGGTTTTAGCTCCGGTTGACCATGAGAAGGTAGAGGAGGCAGAGAGTCTCGTTTTCTGCCATTGTCCGGGGGCTGAGCGAGGTCGTGTGGTGGTAACATGGGCATCAATGCCGAGTTGAGATGTTCGTTACCAGCAGGACTTTCCAATCCTTGGACCTGCGAGCCTGCTTGAGGACAAAATAAATATAACGATGTACTGCAGACCACTTACCAGCGTCCCAAACTCGCCCAAAACGTGTGAACATAGATCGGCCAGCAGCGTTCCAATGTAGAGCTTTTTATTGCCCATCATGTTTGGAATGACAACCAAGCTGGGGAGGTTGTCGCCGAGGTTCACGTTGGTATTGCCCTCTCCCTCTTCAAAGACGAAGCAGTTCTTGGCCAGTGGATACATGCCTCCCGCTGGGAAGATATCCAGCAGGGCAGCATTGAAATCAGCGAGGATGGATGGCAATGAGTCAGTCTTGGAGCATGCCGCTAAACCAATAACGGCGAGAGAGAAGTTGGAGGGCCGGAGGAGCGACAGCGGTAGATGAGAAAACGGTGGAGGATGAGTTGGAAAACTGAGATGTAGGTACCCGGTCGACAGAGGGTTTGGCATAAACCGGGCTGGAGTTCGGAATGAACGGGGCGTATGACGGACGAGGATGGGATGCGAATACCTCTCTCGTCCTTGTTGTCCGCCGGTATGTCGCCCAGACGGATCGCGTCGAAAGTACGAAGCTCTGCGGCATACTTGTTGAAGGTAGAGCGGGAAATAGTGCCCACCGGGACGAGGAGAACTCTAACCTGTGCCAGGGAGGCGAAGGCATGTGTGTCCATTTGCGCGGGCGCGCAAGAGCAAGACGTCCACTGAGCGCTGAGCGTTGCAATCAGACAGAGTAGTGCTACGCGTCAATCAATAGTACGTGACACGCTTTCCTCAGAACCACCACCACAAAAATATGGTATCCCCAGTCTTCATGGCGCGCCCTTGCTCTCGTGTTCACCGTCGTTCAGGGTGCAAGCGATAAACTCCTCGGAGGCGCAATGCTGCTAACTGCAGCAGTGGTATTCACTTACTACACCACTTGGGCGATGCTACTCGTGCGCCGTCTTTTTGTTTCTTCCTCGGTGGCCTTTATGATCGTGCTCTCCAGCCCTTCTTTGACCCCTCGAGCGATATCCACAACTTCTTTCCTGCCCGAGAGTGGGCAGTTCGACTTCCTGCCTTTATTCTTGTCGTCGGGGTGTCGGCAATTGGCTTCTTTGTGGCTTCGACAATTATCAAAGAAAACCGGAAAAAGGCGCAACGAGCTCGGCTGCGAACGGCCTAGACGGTGCGTGTCCGTTGAATAGTGTACCTGCCAGGCCCGACTTACATTCACCCAGAAGATATATATGTACAATAACTCTAATACATTTGACGTCCTTGGGGAGCCCTGCTCGCATCTCGTCTCGCCTCCAGGACCCGTACCTTTTCAGCCGCTACCACGTCCTTCACCGCTTGATTCACTAAAACGTCCACACCGATATCAGGCGGAGGTTCGGACAGGATCTTCAGCGCTCGGGAAAGCTGCAACCGTGTCAGAAAAAAATCAAGATCGGTGTTTCGGATGCTGCACCTTGCCCATCGAAGAGTCCTGCGCGCCGGTCGAACGCAGTCGATTCAGCGTCGCTATTTGTGATGATGTTTCAAGCGCCAACGGGGTTCGCAAGCAGCGTAGGAATATGAACAGTTCCGCGACAGTTGACCATGTCAGGGAAGCGGTAGTCTGGAGTATCTATCGTTAGAGCAGCTTCAGCCTGGAAGAAGGCGCCCACCATCGACAATCCCAACTGGAAATCTGTCTCCAAAACACCGATCATAGCTTCGAACGGGGGCCACAACTCGTTCCAAACCGTGAGCGCCGTGGTGTTACCTGCATTGTCGGTCATAGATTTTCTTTGTGCGAGGAGGAGCCAGAGTTTGATGGCAATGTATGCGTGGTTAATATCAGTAGTAGCAGAGTCGATGGCGGTCTGAGAATATGCCCGAAGAACAGTATGGTGTATCGTGGAGAACGCGGAAAGGAGGTCGAACATTGGAGTGACAGGTGCATTGCTGGAATTATCCAGCAGAACGGCCAGGACAATGAGGTTCCACGAACGGACTGCAAGCGTTGCCCTACCCGATCTCTGCGCCAATGAGTACGACTAGACAAGGGATATGAAGATGGACGAACCTCCGCTGGCTCCGACATTCTCCCGTAAATGCTGTTATTATAGCTGGCTACATGCAGGATCATTTTGGCGACTGCCAGCGATGCATAGAAGTCGTTGTCAGACTGGATATCGGTCCATATATGATGCTGCAGATAGTAGAAGCCGTAATCAACCAAACCTATAAAATAATTCAAATGTGCGTTAGAAGCATTGCCGCTGTCGTTCAGCATTGTCTGGGATATCAAATCAACGTTCTCGTTTATTAACCAAACTTGAGGCAAACCTCGAGCATAGCCCTTAGTGTGGAAGGCAAGGTGCGCGTTTTTAGCCGTAAAGCCTCCGCCAGAATCTCAAATATGACGAGAGTAAGCGGGCTCGTCGGGGTCGTATTCTCCCCGGGGTGAGTTTTACGGTACAAGCTGGCAGTGACATGAAGCAGTCGCGATAGACTGTGCGCGTCCACGCTGAGCCTGTGTAGCACCGCTCGGAGAATTGTATCGACGCACACCAGCATCTCCTGAGAAAGAAGATTAGGCCGTTCGTAACTGGAGCTTCGGAATCACCAACGCGGCTGTTGGCCTTGTTATGTTGAATAAGAAGGGCAGGTATCAACAGTAAAGGGGCCGGGTCGATGGCGGCGCCTTCCCCGGCCAGGTCCAAAGCACGCCGGGTCAGAGCAATCATTTGTTGTCCGACAACTGACAAGATCTTAAGAAGAGTCGCCACGATGCCGAGTAACATTACTTACAAGTCATGAGTTCAGAACTATACCCTTGATGGTGGACCACTTCGACGAAAGTTTGAAGATTATTGAGCACAATCAGGAATGCGGTGTGGTCGTTTTCGACTGCGCGAGCCAGTGTATCACGCAGAAGGGTGTCTCTGAGGTTCTCTTCTGAGGCTGGCGTTAGCCTTGCGTCCGCGTCTGTGATTTCTTTCACAACAAGGAAGACGTTCCGATCAAGACGCCGCTGTGGGTTGTAAGGAGAAGAAACAGGTCTCAAAATAATGTCCAACCTTAAACAAATGCGCAGTAAACCCATTGCTCGCGTATGTAGTGACAGTAGTCTGAATGAATGACTTCGCTTGCGAGACCAGTGCATCTTGACTGTTATGACTTTGAAGCATAATCAGTTTTGCAACCTGCTCGATTGAAGTGCTAGTAGGAGCATATTAGCAACAGTGTGGCTTTAGAACTGGGAGCGCACTAGAGGATAGAACCGGTGTAGGCAGGCCATCGTTTCATGAAGGCTTGAGTGACAGACAAGGCGAGCTGTCGAATTTCGTAGCTGATGTCATCCAACATTAACTCCAACACTCTCAGAACTGCACGGCGGAGTGTGGCCTGGAGATGCTTCATCCGTTTATGTTCAAAATCATGCTTGTAGATGATCACTCCTAACGACTCTACGAGACACTTCAAGGTCAGAATCGGAAGCGATAGCAAGTCCCCAGTGCAGAAAAGGTTGAGTGAGATATCCGCAAAGGTGGAGCCTACGAGGAACGTAGAGGACACAAGATCTGCGCCGGGTAGCTCCAGGCTGATGGCATGAGGGGCATCCAGCACGGAGAGCAATTCGTTGACGCAGGGGAGAGATGCCTCGGGAATATGTTGAGCATCCCCGAACTGGATGACGATGGTTTGGTTGTTGGCGGATGGCGTTGCAGTGACGTCGGCAAATCCAAGTGCCTTGGCAAGGGCTACTTTAATTTTCTGGAGGTCGAAAGAACTGATCGTTATCCCATCGGCTATCATCTGAAGACTGAGCAGAAGGATGGATCCGCGCAGAATCGCCATGTCAGGATCAGTATTGGAGGACTGTACGCCGATTACGTCTTTCGAGGATGATAGACCGTAGAGAGACTGTGCTCTCTTCAGAGGGGAGTCCATTGACGATCAAAGAAGACGTACTATATGGGCAGTTGAGAGGCCGCCGTCGTTCTTGGGATCGTACTCGTCTTCGGAGAGTGTGTGAATAATCACATCCCATGATAATACTAGCGATCTTTTAGTACGGGAGTACAAGAAAGGATGACCTGGTGGTACCTTGCCAGCTGGGGAAGTATGGACGCAATTGGATCAAGAACGATACAAGTTTGACGCGCTCGGCGATTGGTGAAGTCGCCAAAGACTCTGTCCAGCACAAGGAGATGGCATCCAGATGAGCAGGGAGAAGACCTGATGCAAATGTGTCAACAATCAATCTGATTTCTTCCTGAAAATCTGTCTCAGCCACAAAACTACAGTGAGCGTGGGAACCTTGCCTTTTCGTCTGCCCACAGCGCAAAGAAATATCGGTAAAATACTTCGATTATGCTGGACCGCCATTGACGACCCTCGATATTGAATGCAGGACTAGTGACATCCAATATGATGCGGAACAGACGACTGACGGCCAAGAGTCTGCAACCTTGTCAGTAAAGTAATTGTCTGATGGTTAGGATCCGGTATGGTCCGGTTGATCCTAAATCTAGCGGAGATCTAACCGTGTTTCCCAGTGACCGGTAGGAAGAAGCCAGTCATGCAAGAGTTCTTGAAGGGGCTGGGAATCAACCACCACAGTGCGCAATAAAAATGTTGTTCGTATGGCAGAGATTTCGTGCCGCTGAATATCATAAAACTGCCATGCACTACATCCGATCAAAGTTCAAGGCAATTCGCGGAAAACACTCAAGCTCACCATATGGCTAGCATTTTGCCATTGCGGAGCGCGAAATTGTCAATCTCATAAGATTCGAGGAAGGGGGTGTCGTTCAAGAAGGTGTTCAAGAATTTGACTGCTAGACAGCAAACATCATCCACCCTCGCAGTCACATAATTCTCGAGGACAATCATAAGGTCAGGGTGAATGACGATTGGATCTGTTATGCCTGCACCGCGGACATTCAACTTCCTCCTAGTTGACGGGGGTAAGAACAATTGGACCTATACGGAACCTAAGGACTAACCTCGAAGGAAGTTCATCAACTTCGTTTTCCGTGATGAGACCTAATTCCACGATTCTGCTTCTATCGGACCCGTACAACAGGAGACAAGTTCCAAACGACTTGCGGAGAAAAGCCAATCTATCCCGCGTTGTCGTCAGTGCGCATCCGTGATCAAGTACTGGGAACATACACCAGAGGAACATGCACACCAGCAGCTAAACATTCCAATATATGGGGGAGAAGCCGCGAGTGAAGAGAAGCGATGAAGTTCTGCACTTCGTTCCGACTTGTTGGCTTGAGCCAAGTAGAGGCCAAGAGGCTCTCGACTAGCAACATCGAGTCTGGTAATGATGCGTGGAAGTCTGTTGCAAGAGAAGAAAAGTGTTCAAAGATGGACACTGGGACGTCGACACCGGAACGAGCAAAAGCACAAAGCCACTGCAAGCTTCGGGAAAATCCATCCGTACTTTGCAAGCCAACCTCTTTGACCACGCGCCAGGGATCTATGTTTCCCTCGCCTTCCGTAGCAATGGAGGGATCATGAGCGACACTAAACCGTTGGGAAGGGTCTGTTTCTCGAGGGAAGAGTCGGTACAATGACGGCATAGGCTTTGTCATGGTAATTAGTCACAAATAAGGCATGCTGTGTAGGAGTCACCTCGAGAAACACGTCCATCGTAGCAATGTGCTCCAACCACCTATAAAATAGAGTATCAAAGACGCTGAATGCGACGCCGCTGCCATGGGATAACCGGATTATGGATTTCAACAGTCTTTCGGACAACTCTGCATCTTGACGCTGATATATATATTAAGCAATCTGTATACAAACCGGAGGGAAATTACCTTCTGCTCTTCCTGCAACGGCATTTTCAAGATGTCGGTGTCTACGGTGCCTTCCTGAGAGACTTCGACACAGATATCATACATCAGTGCTCCATACTGGGCGGGATCTTGGTCGTGCATCTCCAAAAGCCACTTTACAGCGTATCTGTTTTGTAAAGCTCGTCGGGACGCAACATAATCTCCCCCGTTGTTCACAGAGCTCGCTGGTGCCATTCGGGAAGATTGTGTAGATGGCCAAGAAATGGGATCCGACGCAGTACGGATACCTGGGAGAGTTCTTTGTTTTGCCAGATAATCCCGAAGGATGGTGGCTAGGTTATCGTCCTATAAAAGATAAGGGCATTGAATAAGTACAGCGAATAAATAAGCGGGGTGGGAGATTTTCACCTCGGCAAGTATCCAAGTGACAATTGTTCGCATGAGACGCTTCAAGCTGTACTCGGTAGCCATACCTACATAGGTCTCGAATGAAGTAGTGTTTGCGTGTATAGAAAATTAACTGTTACCATTCGGCCACAGTTTCCGCATCAAAAGCAGAAACCCAGTTTCGTTGACAGATAGATCGAGATCCGCCAGACAAGCTTCGACCGCAGCAGCCAGAGTTTCAACATTCGTCGATAGGTCCAAGCCCAATGGAAGCGGGAACACACAGACGGTATCTTTTCCCGATTCTTCGAATAAGCACTCTTTCCTGTCCAGTCGTTGAAAAAAGCCGAGATGGTGAATATGGGACAAGAGGAATCGAGCTGCGACATCCGAATGGATAAGGAGCTCATATCCCAGTATATCTCGCAGATGCGCTATGGGAGCTATCTCGAATGGGTGGGAAATAGATGTATCCATTTCTTCATTCAAAGATTCGGGTTGAGTGACGCTTAAGAGGTCGGAGGATGCCATGGGAATCGGATAAGGTGATTTAATGGTGCTGGCGATGTAAACGAGGTTCGACCAGTTGTACATGATCCCATGAATTGGACGCGGTTGTTTGGTTTGATCAAGGTAGTCACCCATAGCAATGGAGAGTCGAAGGTTGCCCGCCATCAAGAGACTTTCGCACCAAGCGTGGACTCGGTGGAGTTCGAAATCGTCCACCTGAGGATCAATTTAGCAATGTTTTTGGCCGAAGGGAGTTGATCCACCTTATGATCCTTTGTCTGGGCAGCGCTTCTGCCATTTTGTAAAATTTCTATGGACCCGCTAGACACACCATTGGTCACGATCTGGATCTGAGTCCAGAGAACTGCAGAATAGACGGAAATTTCTTCATGGCTCCGCGCGCTAAGATGTTCCTTGGTCAGGAAGAGAGTATCACTGTAATATTCATTGCAAGAGAGCCGCAGAGCCGACCAATCGATCGTCATAGATTTAGTTTCGATCGTGGTTTCATTCCCATCGCACGGTGGCACTGCTCCGTGAGATAGGCAGGCGGAATGCGCGAACTGCGTGCAGGACATACACCGCTGACCCTGCATTGTGCAGCCCCAAAGAGGCTTACAGCACACAAAACACAGGCATAGGGTGAAGAGATTGATAAGCCTGAACGAATGTCCATTTCCGCCACTGGCACTGGCTTCCCCATCCCGGTTGTTGCATAACACAACAGAAAAGCGAAAGGATGCCACGCGTTGAACGTTTCCGTCGGACGCGTACGGCACCACGTGACTGCCTTCTGGATAGTCATAGCACCCGAAATGCACTGCGCACATGCAGAAAGGGCACATAAGGCCGAATCCTTCGATGTGCACCGTGCAAGAGTGGCAAGAATTTTGTGCCAAACCGCCTGAAAACGCGCTAGGTTGCGAGATAAAGTGCCAAGGGACGAACTGGTGAGTATAGGGGTGGTCTTTGGGTAGTAAGTTCCTGGGCTGGCTTGACACAGGGTCGAGGTAATTCGTCACAGGTAAAGACTTCCCAATTACGAGGTGGCCCATCGCCTTAGGCCAAAACGTCGAAAGCAGACTCATCGCCGAGCGTTTCGCTGGGTCATGATAAGCGGCGACCTCCAAGATATCCAAATATGCGTCGGGCTTGGCTAGCACAACCACATCTATCAGTCGATAGAAATGGTGGACGACGTCCGCGCGACTCTCCGTTCGTGAGATGACGTCCACAGATTCCAAGACAGCGGCGAGCAATGGAGGTATCAGGGCAGCCAGATAGTAAACCAACTGTGAGTGAAAAGGCGTATTCGTGGAATGCAGGCTCAGGTTATTGGTTGAAGATGAAGACCACGGGACCCAACCATACGGTCCAGTGGGTTCAGCGCTCCTTTCATCTTGGACTTGGTCGACCCGTATTGATATCACGCCAGGAGCGTCAACATCTGATTTTCGGGATAAGAACATGTGTAGGCGAGAGGGTAATGACAGACCATGCGATGCAGCAGGTTCAGGCTTAGACGGGCCCCGCGCGCGGCCCAGATCCTTGAGAATACGTCTAATTACCCCCTCGAACCAAGCCAAAAGACGGGCGAACATCTCGGGACGAAATGACGAAAAGGCAGGAATTAACGCGAGTCCTATTTCAGAGATCACTTTGGGATCATGCTGGTGAGTGTGTAGAAGAAACTATTGAAGCGTTTGATTAAGCCATCAACCAGACGCCACATGTTGCACAGACCTGGGCGATATCCAGTATGAGCGCCTGTAAGGAGTTAGGAGGACGTGATGGTCTCGGTGACTGGCACGGCCATTTAGCCAAAAATTCGATGGGTACCGCCCACAACACACACACCTGGACTTGGTACCGGGAGTCTTCTAAGATTATTGACGCCAAAATGGATATACATTGAGACAACAGCTCGGGTGATTGTCCTGGAGGCGCCGGAGACGAGGATCTTGAGCGCCGCCCAGAGGGTTGGAGGCTGTTTCGGTTTCGTGATATTCGGAAAGGTGATTTATTGCTGGAACGAGCTTCTGGTATTGCGCTATACGACAAGCCTCAGATTATATTGATGGCCAAGATGTTGCGAAAATCTCGCACCCCTCGTCAAAAATTTGCCAACCTTGAGCAGCAGAAATGATGAGAACATCCCGCAGCTGAGTCATGAGTTCGAGCGTTGTGTCTGTAGAGAAAACTCCGCCATCATCCTCGTCGTCTTCTTCATCTGCCGGAGCATTGAGTTCTGGACGACCAGCAGGTCCAGCGCGCATCTTGACTACTCCGCGGACAGTTTGAGCGATAGCAGCTAGACCTCTGCCAGAGCTATCGTCCCTGACAGTCGTGAATGCATCGTATATTGGTGGCGGCAGAGCGCGATTCTGTAGCCGGTTCAAGATGTATACAAGCAGTTTACGGGATTCGGAGATGCTTTCAATACGGGAATTGAGCACAACGTATTGGCCGCTCGTAACATATGGGCGTACATTCGGTTCTTGGACGACGCCAACTTCTCTGAGAGCTGGGGTGGGTCCGAGGAAGATACACGGAAGGAGGGCAACGAGGTTGCCGTTGGCGTCACCGGGATCGGAGACGCGAGTTCCACAGAAACGTTGTCATTATATGTGCGGAAATCCGTTGTTTGAATATTTGGGGGCCGAGAGGACATGGGCCAGCTGCAGCGCAAGAGCCTCAATGGGCTTTGCAATAAAGTTTAAACAAGCTTGAAGGTCTGCTGCCGTTTCGGGGTGGGCCGCAACCGCGTTCGGATCAATTACCCGGTTGCTCTCCCTCCTCCCCTCAATATGCCGCCAAAGAAAAAAGCCCGCACGCTACCAGAAGAGGGGAATCCGCGTCCTCGTCTAGCTGGTCCTCGTCCCATGCGCATGGAGGTTCTCATTTGTACTCCCAACTTCCAACCAAAGCAGACAGTGGAGAAGTCAAAGAAAGCAAAGAACCAGGGTTCACCACCCAAGACATTGAAACGAAAGAGAGTCGTTGAACGTGCAAAAGCAACGGCCAATGACGATGAAACAGTTCCTCTCCGCAAGAAACGAAAAAAGAAAACCTCCGAATCAGATGTGAAGAAGGTGACCGGCGAACGGAGGTCGAAAAGGGCTTGGTCGCATCACTCCGATGAGAGCTGCTCCGGTGATGAGGTCGAAGCAGAGCGTGAGGCCTCAGCCATCGTACCTTTAGGTTGCACTTCTGACTCTATAGCCTAGATATCATCGAGTCGCGGCTACGCTCCAGGGGACCTAAACGGGTAACTGCCATCGCCCTTGCTCAACTAAAGCGTGAGTATCGGATCCCTCAAGGACTGCCCATTCACACATTTGATCAATCCAGGCAGGAGACAAGGGTTACCTCTAGCATTATCAGATTCAGAGGAATCGGAGGAATCGGAAAGCGAGCGCAACAGTTTATTCGATTCCAGCTCAAGCGAATCCGACCGCTCTTCTGATTTTATCGTTGACGACGATGGAACTGCGGTGGCTTCATTGCCCAAGGAATTCAGCATGGACACGCATTCGGGCCTTTCTGATCAGTTCAAGAAGGTCTTTCAATTCATGGTCGGTTTACACATCGGGCTAGAGCGCATTGTCACTTATCTTCATGCAGGTGCACCTCGCTGTTCGACCGCCAATAGAACGTCAAGAATTTATGAAGGGCATGCTCAAAAGTACGTGCTCGGTGAACTCTTCTTCTTCTACTCTCTTTCTAATTGTAAACAGGCGAGGAATACTTTTCGATCCCGTTTAACGTAGCTCGACGTAGAATATCCAGTCTGGCGGTGTCCCTGATCGCCTCTCGATGGAAGCCGTCATTCATAGCCCTTCTGCGCAAGTATCCCGTTCTGGATATCAAGGATCTCCCTGCTGCTCGTGATCCACCGAAATGCGACGCGTGTCGAATCAAAGGACGTCGAGCCTGCAGGCTCGGTGAACTGTCCGGAATCCCATATAACCCATCGGGCTTTGCGGTAACAATCCAAGTGCATGCTACCAGAGCCGGCATACTCATCCTCCTCTGTAGGACGCTACAGATTCAGACAAGGACGCGAGTTCAGACTCGGACTCAGACTCAGAGGAGAGCTCAGGTGGTGTAGCCAAGAAAAATCTTAAGAAATTCGGGCTCGGCCGGTTTTGCTCCGAAAGAGTCCAGGTATGACGTGTGCATATATCGTCGTCCGGGTCATGCGATGAGACGCAATCTGCAGGTTTTTCACCAGATCTCGCATTGGGAGGTACGCTCCCTGCCTTTTCCAATCATCATTTTTTAAATGTATCTTTAGTACGAGCTCTTCAACTGCGTGTTGCAAGAAGTAGACCAACTACACGAAGCCAAAATCTCCTCGGGTATTGTCAACGACCGCGATGTTTACGTTCCAGTGAAATATGGGGACGGGAAACGACCGCAGAATTTGGACGATGCAGTGAGTCCTTAGACACAACCTCCTCGGCAGTTCTCATGAAATCCCAGGACTCCATATTCGATTGGCTTCTCGAACGCTCTATTGTTGACATGGAGTGGGGTGCGTGCTTTCGTGTCTTTCTGGGATGCAGCTCTGATCTGGGATTGCAGATAAAGTCAAATCGCTCATTGTAAATGCACGCAACGTCGAAACGGCCACGAAGACCGACTGATCGTGCACATTTCTTCGTACCGCTAGCCTTATAGCTCTTTTAATGTATCGTACCAGCTTGTACCAGTTTAAAGAGTTCTCAGTTCCACCTTTTGAATTACATTATACATGCTTATTTACGCTTATTTATGTGCGAGTTGGCTCGTTCCACGAGCATGACATAGAAACGTCGAGCATGTCGCAGCCACAACAACCTTACGGTCATTATGCGCCGTCGGGAACGCAGACCCCACCTGCTGCGTCGAATACCTATCCGTACGGGGCGTATCCAACTGCGTATCCATCCCACACGCCGTATGCACAAACCCCCGGCGCGTATCCCTACCAGGCGGCTGGACCATACCAGTATGCTGCTGCCTGGAACATGAAGTATGCGTACAACTATGGCCAGCAACCTCCGCCCGCTGCCGCGCAGCCGAGACCAGCTGCACCTACGCCAGCACAGGCAGCCACCGCCCGAACTTCTACCCCAAATCCTCCGCAAAGATCCAGCACATTTTCCGCTTATACGCCGTCTCACTTGCGTGAAAGTGTAGCAGCTGCGGCAACCGGCGGTGCAACTGGACGTGGTTCTCGGAAGCAACCGAGCGTTCGGGGCTTGTTCACGAGAGAATGTCTGTATGCTCGAGACGCTTTCTGTCACACTCATCATCTGCGCAGTGAAGAACCTCATGTACGGCTTCGGGGATGATCGAAACCCCGCCACCGACACTGTGAATGTCATGGAGGAAATTCTCATCGAGTATATAACAGATGTTGTGCGCCGCCCCTTGTTTCCGTGCACCCCGCTCCACTGCTCACACGTTGCTTCTAGTGCCAAACTGCGGGGACACAGACCAAACGGGTTCGACTGTCCATCGAGGACCTTCGACGCGCATTATCCCGGCCGGCAGACGCAAAAAAGCTTGCGAGAATGGAGGAGCTGTTGTTCATGCAGGAGGACATCAAGCGCGCCCGATCCCAGTTTGACGACAAGGATAATGCCAAAGAGTTTTAACGTCCGTGCGTGGTCTCGGCTCCCACCTGTATACAGATGTCCTTAAATGGGTACACCGTCTTCGTGTAAATCTGGACGTGCGAGTTTAGTTTCCGTTGTCGTGTCCCCGATCATTCGGTACCGACTTGTCATTCTTCTTCCATTGCGTCGTCTTCATCTTGTCCAGCTCCTTCCTCCATGGCGTCCTCTGGTTTAGCATTGCGGCCACCAACACCTGGAATAATAGTTAGCATTTGCCCAATGGTCCCGTATAAGTGCTAACCTCCGCTCTGCGAAAGTGGCAATGCATTGGCTTTGAGCCATTCTTCGCTTTCCCAGACTAAACGGGCATTGATTAGATTGAGAGTAAACGCGCGTGATCCAGTTGACAAACGCACTGGCTCTGTTGCCTCCCGGCTGCTGCATGAGACCCTTCATGGGGCGCGCCAAATTCACTTTGATGACCCGTCCGCGCAACTCGTTGAGATCCATGTTGTCGATCGCATCTTGAGCATCCGCCGCTGAGCCATAAGTGACGAACGCAAAACCACGATGTTTGGCTTCTATAAATCGGTGAGTCTACGTGCAAGTGGAACGGGAAATCGCACCGACCGGCCTGCAATGTGGGATTCGTTGCCGACGAAGGCAGTTGGACTTCAATGATATCGCCTGCCGTCACCTGGTATCAATTGAAAGCACGAGTTGCGGAGAATGGGCCGCACCGAACGTGGCGAAATGCTCGTAGATGGTGGTCTCGTCGACTTGCTCTGCAACACCACCAACGAAGACTGTCCCGGGGTCAGTTTTAGCACGGTTTTGAGCCGAGAGAGGGCGTGCATACTGGTCTTTTTTGACTTTGAACCCTGCTCCATATTGGCCTAAGCAAAGAAGGCAAGGGAGTCGCGCGATGTTCGGGGCCGAGGGCGGCAAGGGACACTCACGGTCGTGGTTCTGAACAACTCCTTTGGGATACTAGCAGAGGCTTGACGTTTCGTTGCTGCTCCGATCAGGTTCACCTGGCACAATGCGGCATTTCTTGCGCTCGACGTTGCGACGGCCTGCTCTGGTGAGACTCAGTATCCCCGGCGCGATCATCGGAATCAGTGATTCTCCCCGCAAGGATATCTTTTCCTCGCTGTTACTCTAAGACTTGCCTTACTTGGCCTCCCGTAGCTGCCCCCGTTTCGCTTTTAACAGCCATCTCTCGCGATGTCGGTCTAGACCAATTCCCTCTCTGTCTCCGCAGCTTTGCCCAATGCCCAGCGCCTCTTGGGATGTATACGAAAACGTCCCGCCGTCCCCTACCTCTACCGTGTCTTCATTCGACGAGGACGAGGTCAATTCACGTCTGCGGCCTCACTGGCCCAGCTATCGGGCTATTCTTAAATCACGCGGGTTCCGGCTAGACACCGTTGGAGATGCAAAGGCTTTCTATAGCTGCTCTGCAGACGGTCGGACACCCGACTATTTTTTGTTGAAGCATTCTGGCGACAGGAACGATGCTCTCTGTCCCGACCCAGGCTTGGTGAGTGTCTTGTCCCGAGCCCGTCCCGTAGATTGCATCGCTCAGTGTGCAGCCCGATAATTTGTTCAGAGGCACTCGGACCTGCGATGGGACGAAGGTGAATCTATCTTGTTTTCTTATTATATGCCTCTGAACACACTGTGCAAGGTGGTTGTCAAAGCCGTGAATCTGCGGAGCAGAGAGTTCGCCGTTATACGACTTTTGTCAACCCCGCCGTTGCGAGATGATCCCATGAACCACTGCATTCGTTAGTCCAGCTTCAGTTGTCAGCTAAATTTTCTCATCGTGCTTCTCAGCGGTATTAGATTTGATCAAACTAGACGACGACGACTTGGGGTTTATTGTCATGGAGCAGTGGAGTTCACAGCTGATCGTCGACGGAGGACCGTGTTCATTGGACCTCTTCCTTGCCGCCCTCCGTCAGTGTGTCGAGGTAAGCGCGACCGCACCCTTAGCTGGCCGTCTCAACATGCAACTTACAGCATGTTGTTTTCATGCATAAATACCGCATTGCGCATCTAGACATCTCGCTTCGCAACTTATTGACAGATTACCGTGGGCATTATGCCTATATAGACTACGAGCTTAGTCGGCGATTCGACGGCGTTGGGTCTATCTGCATACCTGCGTTTCGCACAACCGAGTTACCTCCTGAATGCGAAAACTCGGGTGGTGACTGTCCGGATCCCTTCAAAGCCGATGTCTGGGCCATGGTAGGCGCATTTTACCAAATTCCTGCCCATTCTAACGGCCCTCCAGGCTGTACTTATATTACGGGCATGCAAGGTCAGCTTCCGGCTTTTGGCGTCCAATCGGTTTAACCTGGTCGCAGCTGGCGGATTATTGTGTCCCGGAGCTTGTTCATTTGACCAGGTTCATGTTGAGTGAACACCCCAACGACCGACCTTCCATGCAAGAGGTCCTTCGTGCTTTTGACATGATGGTGCCAAGGATCAGCTTAGGCTGACTGCCAACCGCATAGAAGAACTCGATACCATACAATTGCTGGGGATAGTAATACAACGCTATTTAATCCAAACTTTCCTGACCGTCTGTTTCTAATCTTTGTCGCTTTCGTTGCAGGTATCGTTCTCGTGCGCTTTGAACAGTGTCCTCGTTGTTGCGTTTGACGACAGTCCTTTGGGTTGCCTCGTCATCTGCCCTTTCCTTTTCTCTCCTCAGACGATCCTCCTCTGCTTCCATCTGTTGTTGAATTTCACGGGCCCGTCGTTCATTTATCTCCCTCCGGCTAGCGGCGGTGCCAACGGCTCGGTGAGCCTGAACCTCCTCGCCAGGTTTGCCCAAGTTAGTCTTGGAGCGTTCTCCCAACTGTCTGGTGTTGGGTGCTGACAAGTTCAAGCCTGCGATGAGCAAATCTCGCTTGTCCACGATTTGATTATCGTCATTGAGCTCGACATCCTTCCCTTCTTCGCGAGCCTTCCTTGCTAGGTCAAGGTCAGAAATTGGTGTGAAGTCGGGAGGTTTCGTGATTGTCAAGTTGGGCGAGGGGCCGATGACAGGCTTTTGCGTCGCTGCCACCGTGGCGTCATGCATCTGCTCCGACTCCTCCAAGAGCTGCCGATAAAAGTGGGCCATCCCCGACGATGCGCCGCCTTGCTTCTTGAGCAATTCTGTAATTCGTATATGAGTAAAATTATCCGAGAATGACGCAGAGACCAACTTGCCGTCTCGCTTCTTTTCCTCCTCTTCGGCGGCGCGCACTGCCGCCATTTGGTCCTTGTAGGCCTGTGTGACGAAAGACTCCTTGTCGGCGAATTCATCACCCTCAGCCTCTCGCTCCAGCTGCATCATCTTCTCCTCTGCACGGAGATAGTCCAGTCTGCGCGTGTGGGCAGAGGCCAAAAGACCGTTTATGTATTTGGGCTGGAATAACTTAGTTTAGAGGACCGTAGAGCGGCGAGAATCGAGTGACTCACTTTTCGATCTTTGGACTCTAGCTCCTTGGCCTCCTTCTGCCGCAGCTTGGACTCCTGCATCTTGTCCCATACTTCGTCGTACTCGTAGACCGTCTTGTCTACCTTCTTCTCTGCCTCCATGCGTTTTCGCATGGTCCGCGATGACTGCACATTCTGGGCGAGCAACTTTTTGTTCGCGGCAGTTGACTTGTCGGTGGACGAGGAGGCGGTGGGCGCAGCATCGAGGGGCTCGTCGTCGTCGCCCAACGCAAACGCGGCGGGGCGTTTGAGGGACGGCGGGGGCGGGGCCGGCGCGGCCTTTGGTTTGGCAAGAGAGAAGGAGAGCTTCATGGCCGTGGGAATCTGAATTGATCCTGACCTTCATGGCCCTCGACAGGAGACGCATTAACGGGCCCGAGGAGAGCTTTCCTCCCGTATTCGACTCGCCCGCTCTCCAAGGTGCCCCCGGTGAGCCGCGAAAAGACAGGGCTCCCGCCGACATCCGTCCAATATGTATATCCCACTGCTGCAACCAGTTTACACGGCCTAACGCTCTTCGCAGTTCTTCAACCAGGCCTCATAAGCCAGGCAAATGGCTCCGCGTATATTGAAACTTCAAAGACAAAAATTGCATGCGCCGTGTGCGTTGTGGTCCCCATTCAGCCCTCCAGTCCGTTTATTGTGCTCTAGTTACGGCCCTCGCCAGTCCAAAAACACGTCCTACAGCGAAATGGGCAGGTTGAATGTGGAGGTCAAATTTACGCCCTTCTCATGCGTCCGTCGACGGGCACCCATGCGCGTGAGTACTGGGTATATCGTGTGCGGCCCCGCTTGGACCATCCTTAGCCTTGCAGGACGCCGAGGACAGGTCCATCGCCGTCGCTATCCACCAGGCTCTCGTCTCGTCTGTCCGACTAGAGCTGCTTCCCAAGTCGACGATCGATGTATTCATTACCATCATCGAGTCTGACGGACTTGAGGGCTGCGTTGCCTCGGGATCAGTCGCAGCAAGTACCGCGCTGGCTGACGCCGGGATAGAACTGATCGGCCTGGTTACATCGTGTGCGGCTGTAAGTCACAAGAGAACTGGCCTGCCATCGTACTAATTCCTCTCAGTCGGTGGTCGGCAAAGAAACATGGCTGGATCCCACCGAAGAAGAGGCGCGGCTGTCTAGGGGTACCCTGGTACTCGCCTGCATGCCTGCGCTCACGAAAATCACCAGTGTGTGGCAGACGGGGGAAATGAAAGTCTCCGAGGCATTGGGGGTTTGTGGTCTGATTTTTTTCACGCGTCGGGGAATTGAAATGCCTTGTAGTGCATGAATGCGTGTCAGGAAAAGTGCACCGAGATTCACACTGTAGTTGCTCAGGCGTTATTAGAGAGCGCGAAAATATGAAGCCTTGTGAGAACATGTAAATTAGAGTGTGATCGAAGCCGTGCGATCAAATGCAAGCGCGGGTTCCTGCCTTTCTGCAATGAGCTCGTATGTCTCTCTCCGGTCTCCCAAGGACTACCCGTCCCCGCCGTCCTCGCGCGAGTCTGACTCGGACTCCTTGCGTGCTCTTGAGATTTCCGATGGGCCTCTCGACACTCCCGCAACCAGATTCGGTCGGTGCGTGAGGCCACCCTCCAGTACTTCGGTTGCTTCACCTTTCGTTCCAGTGGCCGTTCCTACTCTGTGTCGGGATTCGAGTTTGACCTCTTGCCGTTGAGTGCCAGCGTGGCCGATCCTGAAATGGTGCAGGCTGAAAACGCGGGCGAGAAGAGTATCGGGCTGTTCAATGGTGCGTGAGCTCGAGATTCTATCGAGACACAACCATCTCCAATATCCGTTTCGTTTCAGGTATTGCACTGATAGTGGGACTCCAGGTATGTGCCGTTCGCATGTGCTGTCGCCGTTGGGTTAGACGTATCCCAGATTGGCTCAGGCATCTTGTACGAGGTTCTCGTCGGAAACGTGAGATGTGCTCATTTTCCCTAGCTCGTCGCCCGGAGTGATGCTCGCAAACACGCATAGTGTTGGGGCCAGGTCTGTCGTATCGCGTGAACTCTCGCCGTTGCTCAACTTCCTTCAGTCTTGCTGTTTGGGCAGCAAGCGGCCTTCTCGGGTGGACTGGAGCCAGCAGTTTTGCGGAGCTGGGGTCAGCCATACCCCAAAACGGAGGGGCTCAAGGTAGTCCTCCTTGCGCTGATTCCTTCTCCTATTCACTTCGGGAACAGCATATCTGGCGTATGCCTACGGACCTCTTGTTTCGTATCTTTTTGCATGGACAGCAATCATTGCCCTCAAGCCCGGGGGAAATGCAGTCATTAGCCTCATCTTTTCAGAATATCTGAATCGAATATTCTGGCATACCACCCGTGCGGACGTTTCTCCCGACGATATTCCTCAATGGGCCATAAAAGGCACCGCGGTAGCCGCTGTCCTCCTTGTCACGGGATTCTGCGTGGCCGCACCTAAATTAGGAACCCGCGTTGCAGTTGTATTCACAACTCTCAAGGTTGGTTTCATTCTTCCTTCTTTGAAAATAGCAAGCTCATATGTAAAGGGTTTCTAGGTGGCCGCCCTGGTTCGTGTGGATATCAACTTGAACAGGGCTTCGTTTGCTGAGTTCCATCCAGATCTCGGTCACCGTCCTCGGTATCGTCCAATTAGCGAGAGGAAAACAGTCGAGTTCATTAAGAGAACCGTTGTTCGAAGGCTCAAGTACAAGCCCGTCGTCTTATGCTTTGGCGTTTTATTCAGGCCTGTGGGCTTTCGACGGATGGGATCAAGTAAATTACGTCGGCGGCGAGATTCAAAATCCAGAGAAAAACATTCCAAGGGTGATCCACTCTAGCATGTCAATTGTGACGGTCCGTCCACTTTTTTCCACTTTGTTTCCATTCCGAGGGCTGAACGCGAAATGCTCAGTTATTGTTCCTCCTTGCGAATGTCGCATACTTTGTTGTCCTCGACAAGGTGGCTATAACAGTTCCTCGCCGAAATTTCCTGGCTAATCTAGATAAAGAATACTATCAGTCGAAGTAACACTGTGGCTATGGATTTTGGCCGGGCGCTGTTCGGTCCAATAGGCGGGACCATTTTTGCATTCATGGTGGCGGTATCGTGTTTCGGCGCCCTGAACGGTCTGTTTTCTTTCGTTGTCCCTTTTCTCTTCTGTTCAAGTGATCTTCAGGCTCGTTTTACACGTCTTCTCGCTTGGTGTGTGCTGCTGGTCGGGAGGGTTATCTCCCTGCGTTATTCGGGCGCCTGCATAACACCCGCAAGACACCGTTGAACGCAAGTCTTCTGCAAGCAGCCATTACAACGACTTTTATCTTGATCGGTGGCGGATTCCGATCTTTGATCAATTTCTCGGTTGTAGCATCTTGGGCATTTTACTTTCTCACCGTGAGTGCAACGGTAACTCAGCTTTCCCTTGTGCTAAACATCATTCAGGTCTTGGGATTGGTCATTTTACGGGTCAAAGAGCCTATGCTAGAAAGGTGAGTCGTGAACCCGACAAAGGCATCGTGCAACCTTGCTAACCTAGATCAGGCCTTATAAAACCTGGATTATCACGCCTCTGACCTTTTGTGCAGTCCGTGACGCCCTTTGAACACGGGAGTTTGTTATTCATATCATCATTAACAGGTGGCTCTGTTTTTACTGTGTATGCCCATTATTGCAGCCCCCATCCCCGCCATCGCAGTCTTAGGTGTGTAGCTACGTTCGATTTTCCTTCACGTTCTTGACGTGTCGCAGGTTTCGTCCTTGCTGGGGTTCCGGTGTACTATATCACGCATCGTTCTGAACGAGAACTACCCGCTGTTTTTGGTAAGCAGTCGTTTCACCAACGCCGAGGCAATGCTGAGCTATGGTAGCATGGATCGTACCTTGCATCAGCCGGCTCCGCGGCCGCCCGCCAGCAGGAGATGGCTGGGAAGCGGTTGCTACCGAGGGCGACGAGCCAATAGAGATGGCTCAGAGTGGAAGATGATGCTCAAAATATTAGAGACATGTGTATTACCAATTATTTCCGTCTACTTGGGGTCCTCCACCGAGTGCTCTATAAGCCTACAACCAGCTGAGTAACATCACTCTTGAGCGCTTGAGCCTTACCACGTCTACGAGAACGCGCGACCCGGTCACTGTCAGTCCGAAAATAAACTGATTACACACACTGTCACATGGCGACGACCGCGATCGTATAAGATGCTCCGGTCTCATCTCTCTCATCTTCCCGTCTTCACAGTCTCCTAGTATCGTACGGATCGTCCATCGCCTGTCTGTTTCTACGCTCACCGCCATCTAGACATCAACCCACCTTATAACACGCGATGGCGAGTCTCCTGGACGCAATCTGTTGTTTGCCATGTTAATTGTGTATTAGGCCGAAGTTCACAAGTACGAGTTCAATGTCCAGGTAGGTAGGGTTCCGTAGCAAGGACTGTCCTAAGACCTGCGTAGATGACCTGCGGTGGTTGCACCGGCGCCGTCAACAGAGTTCTCAAGAAGGCGCAAGAAGCCGACTCGAGTGAGCTCAGAACAATCCGTACTTCGATTTGGCCAATGACACCGAATAGCTGAAGTCTCCGACTACTCGGTTACCCTCGAGAACAAGACGGTTCTCGTCACAGGTACCATACCCTCCGACAAGCTTGTCAACATAATTGCGAAGACAGGCAAAAAGGTTCGTCATCCAAGTAGTCCGCTCACCGCTGTGCTTATCACAACGGTAGATCAACTCTGCAACGAAAGATGGCGAGACTCTAGATGTCACTGTTGCCTGATATGATATGTTTTTGTTGGATCGAGTACCGGATATATGTATAATAAATGTAAGCGGAATAGAGTGTAACCAAACTGCGATGTACATCGACATCCGCAGGGGACACGTCTGGATACTCGCTTGAACCTCCGCTCAGCCTAGATCAAGTGAGGGAGGCAAGCGCGATAGATGAGACTGCGACCGTTGCAACCATGTCTGTGGTGACGAGCGCGTCGGGGCATTGTCGGGGCGGAGGAAGGATGGGGATAGTAGAGCGTATGTTTACAACGATGTTTTGAGACTCCCATAACAGAACCAAGTGCCAGTGGGAATAGAAGTCGACAGGAACAGGAACAGGGCCCGGTTCCTCATGCTCGGAGAATATTTTGTAGTCTGGGGCGAAGTGTTGAGGTAGGAGGACTCTGGGCTCCTCACTCGGAAATAGGAGGGGAGCCTTGGTCGTGGAACCGATATGAAGAGAGACACGGGCCCACTTGGAATGCCGCGAGCTTCTAAACTTTTTCTTGTCGAACTTCGGTTGGAAATTGTACACCATCATGTCGTAGACGTTCGTCTCCCGGATTCTGGGCGTGGTACGAGACGCCGCCTCGACAGCCTTGAAGAACGTCCTGCGACTCCGAAGCGGTGGCAGGGCAGGCCGATAGATGTCCAATCTTGTCAAGTTCAAAACGGGAACACTGGCACACACGGTTTCAGGGAGATAGAAAGACGCGCCGGCAGCAGAAAAGGGGTCATCAAGGTCGTAGCATTGTTGCAACGCTTCGGAAACCGGGCATTCCATTGGCATGGCAGAAAGCTTTGGTGAGTTGGCGGTCGGGGTGCGCAGCAGGTTGGTGACAGTGGACAAGGGAGTGCGTGGAGTGGAAGGAGTAGGACGAGCAGTGCGCGGGGTTGACGGAGAGGTGCGCGGGGAAAGAGGGGATTTGGGGCTGAATGTAGAAGAAAGAGACAGGAAGGATGCACTTCGTTTCCTGGCAGTTGCGGGGGTGAACAATGGGGCACCCTTGAAGCCTCGGCGTTCCCCAAGTGAACTCAACGCAGGAAGAAACTCAGGCGAAATGTCGTTCACAGCGTACCCTGGTTCAATCATTGACGGAGGGATCTTCGGTGGAAGGAAGCCAGGGGGTGGTGACATTTGAATCAAGGGGGGAGTCGCCCAGGACAGCAGAGGCGAACGCAGGACCGGTGAAGCTGAGAAAGGATCGTCGGCCACATGGCTGCTGTTAGATGTCTCCCGCCAGTCCCCGCTAGAGTACACACTGTCCCAGTCTTCACTTCCATGCGAAACGTCGAGTTCTCGCTGGAAGGGAGAGGACAGCGCGAGATGAGCGTCCTCAGTAGCTAAATTCCGGGTGAGACCAGGGCTGTGAGCGCGTGAGTCAAGACTGACCCTCTTCCACCGCGGTCTGAGTATCGAAAATGGACAGGGGAAGCTCAGGCGCTGCAGGCTTGAAAGTGGATGCCAATCGAAAGGCCCATGCACCGAGTATTCCACAGGTCCGCGAGGACGGCATGTGTGGTTGAGAAAGGACGATAACGAGCGTAGGTTGTACTTACTTACGGCATTCCCTTCCTTTCCACGATCAACTAAAAGTCCAAATCGAGCTGTCGCGCTTTTTGCTTCGATTCTTGGACGGCTGCCTTGCCCGATTTGCGCGCAGGCCTGCTTGCATGTCTTCCAACAAGATAACCATCCCAGAGATTCCCGACGGATTTACTCTTCATACCGAAAACAATTCACATATCCTCTTGTCTTCCAATGAGGCCTTCCTGAATCCCGTTCAGGAGTTCAATCGAGACACCAGCGTTGCGTGTATCAGAGTCTGGAGTGAAGAACTGCACAAGGCAAAGAAGGCAAAATGGGTGCAGGCTCAGGAGAAGAAGCAGACAAAACAGAAGAAGCGCAAACGTGAGCTCGAGGACTGGGTGTAATTCTACTGGGCGATTAAATCCCTCCGTTGAAGTGGATGTTTCCGATGCTACACCGGAGCCTGCACTCGCGGCCTCTGTTGTTCAGGTACGCCCCGTTCATTCCTGCATCTCAGCTTTCTTGTTCATGGGACGCAGCGCGAATACCCTGCCCCCCGGTTTGTCATACTGGAGGCACTTTCCGCCACTGGATTGCGCTCTATCCGCTACGCCAAGGAGATCCCGCACGTAAGGTTTGGACGCACGCTGACTCTCCCTTTCTTTTTTTGGCTTATTTTTTAAAGCTATGTGATAGCAAACGATCTATCATCGGCTGCTACCGCCGCTATGAAACGCAACATCGAACTCAATGCATTAGGCCCGCGCCCTTCATCTTCAGGGACCGAAGAGGGAGCACCTGTTACGCGGCCAGTTGAGATCAGGGTGAACGAAGGTGATGCCTGGTACGTGTTTTGGCGCATCCATGTGTTTCGTTGACAATACTCTAGCACTTTGATGTACAACCACCGCGAGCCTGCCAAGCGCGTCGATGTAGTCGACCTCGACCCTTATGGGACAGCGGCGCCGTTCATCGATGCCGCCGTTCAGTGCGTTCGGGACGAGGGTTAGTATGTGCGTGTAATTGCATTTACGTCCGCTAACGCTTTTATGGAGGCCTAATCTGTATCACCTGCACTGATCTCGCGGTTCTCGCCACAACCAACTTCTCCGAAAAATGGTACGTGAATCTGTGCTAATTCTAGGCTGCGTAACGAGTTTCCGCGCAGCTACTCGAACTACGGCGGGGTTCCTGTCAAAAGTGAATACTCCCACGAAGCCGTACGAGTACCTCCTGGCCTTTCCATTGCATGCCTATGACATTCTTTCACAGGCTTTACGACTCGTGTTACACGCTGTGTCGACCTCTGCTGCCAGATATGGGCGGTACATCGAACCTTTAGCTTCCCTCTCCATTGATTTCTACGTTCGTTTGTTTATCCGCGTTGGAACGTCACCCCTCCAAGTCAAGAAAGCCATCAGGTACAGTCCATCTGCTGCGCGCTGGCGACAACTACTGAGCTGCAAAAGTAAAACGTCGACGTATTGGGTATGCACCAATTGTCAGTCATTCCATGGCCACCCGTTGGCCAAGGTGACGGAGAAAGTCCACCCAAGTGGTGGTGTAACCTACAATTTCAAACTCCAAGGAGGCCCTCCAGTGATGGACAAATGTCCGGAATGTGACGGTGTCCTACATGTAAGAACACCGGAACTCCGTCAACCGGCACTGATTTGTTGCAGATGGCGGGGCCTATGTGGTCCGCGCCCATCCACGATCCGGAATTCATAGGCAGGGTGCTGGAGCATTTGGAAAACAACGAAACACAATACGGTACCGCTGTCCGGATGAAAGGGATGTTGACTGTTGCAAAAGAGGTCAGTGCTCTGGTGTTGAGCTCTCTTTCAGTAGTTGACCGAACCCAGGAACTCCACGACACTCCGTTCTACTTCACGCCGTCCAAAGTAGCCAGCTTTTTCCACTGCGTAACGCCACCATTCACCGACATCGCGTTAGTACATGCTCCCTTCGCTTCACGTCCTCACCCACATCTATTCCAGTTCGGCGTTACTGCATGGGGGGCACAAGATTTCCCGTTCGCACGCTTCCGCAGGGTCGATCAAAACAACGGCCACAAATGCAGAGATCTTCGATATATATCGCTCCTGGGTGAAGCTTCACCCAGTGACGATTGCAAATATATCAGAGACATCTCTTGCACACCGTCTGCTTGCTAAAGAGCCCAAGTACGCGTCAAATAAGGACCTGGAGTGGTTCGCAACTAATCGCGCTCATGCTATTTCAGGATTGAGGCCAATTTCAAGACGCATCCCGAGTCTGTCACTTATACATCGAGATACAAGCTTGTGAGATACCAAGAAAATCCTACTGCTAACTGGGGGCCAAAGGCCAAGGCGGTATCCGGAACTGGTGCAGCAGGGGGAGCGAAGCGCAAGCATGCGCAGGTGGATCCGGAGGAGGAATTACAGGAGTAAGCGGTTGAATCAAAATTAGTGTATGAGAGCACCGATGCCATTAAACACATTGTGCTACTGTATTTTTCATCCGAAGATTGTACTGCTGTTTCGTCTCTCGAGACTCTCCCGAGCAGTGACTACATGAACGGGTACCTTTCAACAAATTCCATCTTGGTTAGTTGTTCCCCGTGCTCCAAACAGAACGCCGTCAGCTTCTCGTTCAGCGTAGCCAGCGTCATAGGCACGGTGCATTGCATAGAGTGGTGGTCCGAGTGCTCATGCAGGAGTACGAGATCGGACGGGAGCTTTATACCTGAACAAGTGCAATGCTGAGGGTTAACATATGTAGCACCGGACAAGAAATGAAAAAAAACCTTGTGGCAATCGGTAAATGATTGTGTTCCGCCCCTTGAATCCCCGAATGAGCTCCTGGAGGAATGGACCGTCCGGACGCAGGGACATGCCATTCGGACCTTTTCACTCTGTCACTCAAAACGATTCGACACTGTTGCGAAAATACAAACCCTCGAACAAATCGCCCGGTTTCGGATGTACCAGACCGTCTTCGTGCAGATGTAGATCGTATGAGGTGCGCCCCAGTTTCATTTGTTCATCGTATGCCCGCAAGATTACATTCTTGCTGGTATTGATGCGGAAAAGCTCTTCGGGGAGATGATCGTAACGTCCCAGCAGCGGTTTTAATGGACGTTTGGTGGGCGCCGCCGCGGTGGACGTGTATCGCGCACAAAACGAGCGGAAAACTGGGGAGGTTGCGAAACGCACTGACATTGATGGCGTTTTGAAGGCCAAACAAGTCTAGACTCGAGGCAAGTCGTGATTTGGCCCTTGATCGACTATCATCAAAGTGCAGTTGTCGGGCGTCCGGTTGTGTTCGAGCCTAAAACAAGTCGCAACACGACTTTCGCCACAGTTTTTGGAATTATCTGGATCGAACTCCCTGAGTCCCGCCCCAAGCGCTAGCTATCGCAGAAGACTGAAAATTCAGGGAGTGGATTAAGTATCATACAAATGAGATCCGTCTACAAACACATGTCATACATAACGCCAATAAACAAGACAAGCAAGCAAGCAAGCAGACAGAGTCTGAGAAGGACAAGGAGAGATGATCATGACGGCGCCTGGCCCTTCTTGGCCGCCGGCGGCTTCTTACACACCCAGGGGTGCTGTAGCAGCTCCGTAGCCGACGGCCGTGCTTCATGGTCAAGCTCAAAAGTGCGCAGCAAAAAGTCCTGGGCGTCGCTCGAGATGTCCGAGGGAATTGCGGGCTTTGCGGAGGACCCGATCTGGGTGAGGGATTGCCGGTGAGGATGCATATGGAGATTGGATGAGAAGGAACGTACTTTGAAGATGGCCTGCATCTGCGTGAGCGTCGCCCAGGGGTGCTCGCCGGTGAGCATCTCAACGACGAGGCACCCGACGCTCCAAATGTCAGCCTTGCGCGTGTGACCGCTCTGCTTGACGACCTCTGGCGCCATCCAGAACACGGAACCCTGTAGCGACGGCCGGTGCAAGCGGTTTCCTGGCGTCATACCTTTGCAGTGGATTTTTAGGAAAGGATCAATGAAAAAAAATGAAACGACGCACTATCTTCCACCTTCTTGGAGATTCCGAAATCGGAAATCTTGATACCGCCCTTGTTGTCGACGAGGATATTCGCGCCCTTGATGTCACGGTGGATAATGTCGCGCTCGTGCAGGTAGTTGAGCCCCTCGAGTATCTGACGCACAAAGTTCTTGACGAGCGGCTCCTCGAAAGCGCCGTAGTTGCGCAAGAGCGCGGTCACCGACCCGCCCGGCACGTACTCCAGGAAGATATTCAGGAAATCGTCATCCAACGAGGAGTCTAAGCACAGTGTGTCAGCATCAGCGGGGGGGGGGGGGGGGGGGGGGGGGGGGGGGGGGGGGGGCTTGCACAGCGCGACCTACAGAGATACTGCACAATATTTTCGTGCTGCAGATCCTTGAGCAGTTCAATTTCGCGCTCAAGCGCGCTGAGCATCGACTTTTTGCGCTCCTGGTTAGGCGCAGAGCCCGTTGGGAGCTCCACCTGCTTGACGGCCATAAGGAGTCCCGTCGACGCGTCCATTCCGAGATAGACCTTCCCGAAGGAACCGGCACCAATGAGGGCGCCCTTGATCCACTTGGTCGCTGAAAAAGAAAGCAAAGCGAGTTAGCAGATGGAGGCGAAAAAATAAAATGGAGGTGAATTGAGCATACCTGTCCGCGTCTCGCCCTTGCCAGGCTCCTCATCGGCGTCGTCATCGGCGTCGTTGAGAGTCTCCCCTTCATCAGGGTCTTCAACGTCGTCTTGGAGGTCATCCTCAACGTCGTCGTCGTCCTCTTCGTCGTTGAGCGTGCTCTCCGCATTGTCCGTGTCCAGCCCGTCCTGCGACTCGACCTTGGTCCACTCGTCCTCGAGGCGGTCCGTCGCAAGGTCCGCCGTGATCTCGTCAACGGTAAGCATGCTCGCCGTGTCAGTGCGGTCGCGCTTACTGCGCAACTCCGTCATGTAGCTCATACGGCGGGACGCGACCGAGAGACTACGAGAGACACGCGAGTCGCCTTGTCCCGTGATGGCTTCGACCGATTCAGAGAAAGACTCTGTCGGGAATGGGATAGGTGGGAGAAGTTGCGGGTGCGCGGTGAGCTTGGGCGCCTCAGGGCTCGCGGAGCCGTCACTGCTATGAAGGTCGACTGAGCGGCCATCCTCGGTCGAGAGCGACACGCGGGGGACGTCCTCAGGTGGGCGGGCGTCAGGCAACGGTGGTGCGACGTGTGACGAAAAGGAGGTGCGCGTGGATGACATCGACGTGCGCGGTGCCGAGCCCTGCGTACTGCTGCTAAAGCGCGAGGGCAGCGGCGGCGCGGGGTTCCACGACGCGGTGCTGTCGCGCTTCGAGCGGGTGTTGTTGCGGAAGATCATGCTTTGCCGCGCTGTACGCGCGAGCACCTTCTTGTCCGTCATTGGGAAGTACTCGGTCAGGTGGTCGGTGATGAGCTCGCTGGGCGGCCGCTGTCCAAAGAAGTTGTGCAGCTTCCCCGGCCGCTTTTTCCCGCTTGTCAAAGGAGGTGTCGGCGGGCCCGATGGCGTCGGACTCAACCGCCCGCTTATAGTCGTCGGTGACGGCGGGTCGAGCGCGCGCTCGGGGTCGTCCACGCCCAAGCCGCTGAGGATGCTGATCGCACTCGCGCGCTTGGAAGCTTTGCTCGTCGTGCCAACGCTGAGGAACTGATCGCGACTCGGCGAGGAGCTGCCCGCCGCGTTGTCGCCACTGCGGCGCCCTCCCAGACCCGTGCGGCGTAAGGTGAGCCCGTGCTCGCGGACGGGGTGATTTGGCGGGGCGTGGCAGACGGACAACAGTTCCGCCTCACTGAGCGGTTCACCGGGGCCATCGTCCTGATCCATGTCGAGAAACACACCCCATCCGTCAACGCTTAGGCCGCCCTTTTCTGTCTCGCGGACATCCGGGCCACCATCGGCCGCGCTGCGGGAGCTGCCCTTGCCGAACTTTTTGAGTACCTTTTCGAGGACCTCGATGCCGCCCGCGCACGAGCCGATATCAACGGTGAAGGAGAGCCCCTCTTCGGGCAACAAAAATCGGACGAGCTTGCGACGGAGGTCGTCGAGGGACGGGGTGCCTGGGTAATTGAGACTCGGATTGAAAGGGCCGCGGCCCACTGCAAAGGACGGCGGGGAGGGTGTGCCTGCGGGGCTGCTGACCTGGTTAAATGTCTCCTCGATTGGGGAGAGGTTGTTGGGAAGACCGGTGATGGGCGCCTGCAGGCCAGAAGCCTGGGAAGTCGCGTATGGGTGGGTTCCAGTATTGGAACGCACGGGGGCCCTGGGGGACGGACTGGAGCTGGGACCGGGGGAACTGCTCCCGAGAGAGGTGCCGCGTCCATGCATAGTGGAGCTGGTGCGGGGAGGGTTGCGACCAGGGAGTAACGGGGACGTCGAGCGGGCGGGTGTTTTGTCATTTCCGCCGGGGTTGCCCGGGCGCGGATTAGCGGGAAGGTGGAGGCCGGACCAGCTGCTGCCGGACGACGGGGTCAGAAGACCGCCACCGCTCTGTTGCTGGTTCGGGGCCTGGGGCAGCGGTTGAGAGTTGTAAGAGTCGGGGGTGGGCGTTCTACTCCGACCGGCGAGCTGGGAGCCGCCGTTGAGCATGCCATGCGTCGGCTGGCGTGCCGGTTGGCGACTGGGTGGGGGGAGCGGAGGTTGGCTGCGGGGCGGTGGGGGCAGTGGGGGCAGATTTGGACGCGCAGCTGCGTTCTGACTGCTGTTGGACTGGGAGTCCCGGGACAGCTGGGAGGGTTGGGGAAGAGGGCGCACTGGGTGGCTACTACTAGTACTAGTGCTGCTATTGTTGCTGTTAGTTGTGATGCGGGCCGAGTCTGGGGGGTTCTGTTCGCGAACAAGGCGGGGTAAGTCACCGCGCCCCGAGGACTGGTTGAGCTGGAGGGGGGCTGGCCGACCACTGTCGAGACGGCGATGCCGGGTAGTGGGGGACGGGTCTATGCGGTCCTGCTTGAGGGCAGCAAGGTCTGGGGATACATCGAGGCGTAAAGGACGCGTGCTCTCGAGTATGGGCGTCTGGGGCATGGCGCGGGCGGAGGAGCGCTGCCTGAGAGACTTGACGGCATTGAGAATGCGGAGTCTGTCGCCGATGCTGGAGACACCCATCTCCAAAAGGGTGGTCTGGTCAAGCTCGAGCAGAATGTCACCGCGGATGTCGTTAGCGCGGAATGCCGGGGCATGGTTCGCGCACTTGATGTCTGTGAGCCAGCGAGCCACATGAGCGTCTGTCCAGGTGCGAATAAAGTCCGCATAGGCAGTGCCGGGCGGGGGGTCGAAGAAAGAGGACATGGAGGACGTCGGGGTCGTGGGGAACGGCGAGCTCTGGCCGCGGATTGCGGAAACAAAGGAGCGTGGGGCAAAGGACGAGGTCGGCGAAACCGGTGAGGGTGGACTCTCGAACGAAGAAAACGAGGACCCATTCGCAGCCACGGCCATGTGGTAGTCTCTAGTAGTCCCCACAGACTGTAGTCCCGTTAACCAGACTTTCTGAAGCAGTGAACAGAGGCTAGTGAGAGGCTACACTGCCTGATGGATCTCAGCGTCGCCAGGGCAGTCACGGTCACGCGTGACCTGCGCCTTTTGCGCCTCCATCTCAAGTTCTCAGCTCTGCCATGCTTGACCACGACACCGCTGTACAGAAAGATGATTACTGTCCGCCATATGATCTCTCGGCTTCATCCTCAGTTCACTCTGGCTGGATAGAGTAGTAGTCACTGCACTAGTGCATCTGATTCATGCTTCGGCAGCCCAGAACGGTGCCAGCGCACGAAAACAGGACTTCAACTTTCAAGCCTGAAGCACAACTGTTACAGGTGTTGCCTTGCAAAACGTCGATGATCACCCTGCTCCGGCTCCGGATCAGTTCCTTTTCAATCGTATTCTTCGCACCTCAGGACTTGGGCACTGTCGGGGTATATAATTACTGGGTCTGCAGAAGCCTCCCCGTTGCTGCTGTCGTCCCCAAGGAGAGTAGCGCAGAATTCAGGCAAAACATCCTGCACCTTCCTCTGAATAAATTCGGTTGAGGACCGCACGGGCAGTAAAGAAATTCATATGCTCTCCCATCCCGTCAGATACAAGTCACAGCAACGCGTTTTACGGCCCACACCCGCCCAAATACTATCCGGGCGGCGGCTCAGCTTTCGACGTGGCGGTGTCGCTCGCTTTGGCGCTGGTTGACTATCAATGATTACACGTGATCGCGAAACCTCTCTGATTGAATGATAATATACTTAATCATTGAATGTTCTGAACTCTTGAAGTCTCCTCTGGGATTCTTCTCTGAGTTCCCAGCGACTCGGAGTCAGTCGGTGTAATGTCCAGGCCTCCACCATTGCCAAACCCTTCGAGTTCAACGCCCCCTAAAGCCCCGACTCGCTATCGGAATAAATGAACCATTCCCACCCCCCTCTCTGTGCCCAAGCGCCGCAACCGCTGTCCAATTTGCGACAAAATCGGGGTTTTAAGAACCTTTGGATTTACAACGCCGTGCGACCTACCTGTTTCTCACAGCTCACAGGATCGACTTACAACGAGGTCTCGGGCGGCCAACACCTACATTCTTCCGACCTGCCTTGGCTCGCCGGGATTTCTGTCACGACAAGCTAACTTTCATTAGACAATTACCTGCCCCCGAACGCCACATTTACAAAACCAATGAATTTGGTCCACAGACGATCGAGTTGGCTGTTCTGTTTTCGTCGTCCTGTCTGTGTCAGTCACCGACAGACAGGACTCGCGTCGAGGCTGAGCGCTGAGGGTCAAGTTATTATCACGGATACGCCTGCTGTGCATGCCATGCCAGCCCTATGCGCCGCGCTACATTGTGTCATTGCCTGCAGGTCGAATTTGGGTGCCGAGCCAAGTTGGGGCTGTGAGCCAGAGGATTCTATGTACTGAGTCGGCCGGTCGTGACCGTTTCCTGAAGTGCAGTACATGATTGGTATAAAAATAATGGCCCCGACATCTACCGCGATAAGACAGAATAAGAACACGCCCTGAACGCAAAGAAATGCGTGGTGTTCCTGGCTAAAATTGAATCGCGGCCAAGTCTTCCCGCATATATGCATGAACCTTCGCCAGGCGCAACCGCTTATTTTTTGAATTTGATTGCCCAGCGGATCCATTTGTGGAGACGATACTTAGCAACAGCTTAGCAAGGCAGCAGTACTTACGGTATCATGGCCATTGGCTGGCGTCAGTCGTCGTCCTGACCGACTCCTGACGGTAGGCGATTCCGGGTACGACATCCATCAATTATGGCACTTCTATAATCGGTCATCCAAAAAAAAAATGGGCTTCAAGCCAACTTCAGGCAAGCAAGCTCGAGCTAGTGAAAGGGATGTCAACTAGTCGGAGGAGGTAAAGGCAAGACGGTAGTAGAATGTACTCATTGGGCATCGCATACAGTAATAGGCACAAACTTTCTGTGCGCGATTAAACGCGTCCTTAGCACTATAGCGTACTCTCAGCTGGAGAAATTGGTGTTGGAGAAGGACCGGGTTGCTCGAGAGATGATCTGCGCGAGCATATGCTTGCTTTATCTAACTGATGGTGCAGTCGGAACGTCACGTCTCTCCCTTTTCATTGCCCAGACCGTCACTTTCCTTTCATTCACTCTTTCTCTTTCCCCCCACCATCATGCGGCTGTTGCCCAACCTCGCTGTCTCTTTCGTCTCTTTCCTTCTCGTCGCCGCCAGCCCTTACCGCGACGATCTCGTAGACTACAACCTGAACACAAACCAGCAGGCTTCCGACCCGTCCCAGTACTCCACCACAAAGCTCAGCAATTATACAAAGTCCCCCGATAATTGGCGAGCCCTCCCCGTCTACACCATCCTCCTCGACAAGTTCGCGGACGGAAACCCGTCTAACAATGACTTTTTCGGCTCCATGTTCGAGACCGACTACCGCGAGACCCAGCTGCGCTACGGCGGCGACCTCAAGGGTCTCGTTTCCAAGCTCGACTACATCTATGGCATGGGCGTCCGCATCATCTTCATCTCCGGCACACCCTTCCTCAACATGCTCTGGCAGGCAGACAGTCCGTCTCTCTGTCTTTTCGTCCCATGCTTCTCCCTCATGTCTGTTGCAGGTTACTCCCCGCTAGACTTTACCGTACTGGACCCGCATTGGGGCACGGTCGACGACTGGCGTACCGCGATTCAAGAAATACACGCACGCGGCATGTATATCATGGCCGACTTTACTGTCGGTACCATGGCCGATCTCATCGGATTTGACGGGTGCGTCGTAACAGACTAGTCAGTTTCTTTCACCCAGACTGACCATTGCTTGCACCAGCTTCCTCAACGTGAGCACGCCCTTTGACCTTGCCGAGCACAACGCCGTCTGGAAGAATCCTCTGTATATCCCATGGAACTTTACCCAGTACCGCGATTTCAGTGTGCGCTCTTTGTTCTTTCGCTCGCGTTGGTCCATCTCACATTTCCGCAGTTGATCAACCAACGCAATACTTCCTGCGTGATGCCCGATTTCTGGAACGACGACGGCACGCGGGTCGTACTCGACACGGACGGCTGCCTCGAGTCTGACTTTGACCAGTACGGCGACATGGAGGCGTTCGGTGTCCACCCCGATTGGCAGCGTCAGCTCGCCAAGTTCGCCTCCGTGCAGGATCGGCTTCGCGAATGGAAACCATCGGTGCTGGCCAAGCTCAAGGTCTTTTCGTGCATGGCCATTACCGCACTCGACCTCGACGCTATTCGGATCGACAAGGCCACACAGGTTACCGTCGATGCGCTCGCCGATTGGGCTTCGAGCACCCGTGCATGTGCTCATGACTTGGGCAAGACAAATTTCTATATTCCTGGAGAGGTCACTGGAGGCAACACCTTTGGCTCTTTGTATATGTACGTGGTTCCAATTCCTTCGAACGACACCACTCAATGTTTTCTTCTAGTGGTCGCGGTCGCACCCCAACGCAGCTTCCGCCGGGCTACAGCGCTGTCATAAATTTAACCTCCTCAAACAACGAGTTTTTCCTCCGTGAAGCGCCCCTCACCGCGCTGGACGGTGTTGCGTTCCACTATTCGACGTACCGTGCGCTGACGCGCTTCATGGGTATGGACGGAAATCTTCAGGCCGCGTATGATGTCGACATCAACTTTGTCACTGCGTGGCACGAAATGTTCGTGGAGAACGACTTTATCAATTCTCAAACTAGCGTCGGAACCGATCCGCGCCACATGTACGGCACCAGCAACTTCGATGTCTTCCGTTGGCCGAGTCTGCAGAACGGAACGCAGATGAGCGCCCTTGGCACGTTCATTACGAGCATGGTCATGCCTGGAATGACGCTGGTGCGTCCACTAACAACCCATACCAGGTGTATGATATTGACTGGATTCGGCAGCTGTATTATGGCGAGGAGCAAAACTTTTACTTGTTCGATACTGGCGCGGCCAATTACCTCTATGGGTTCGTTTCTCGATTCATGGTCCTTTATCGGCACTGAACAAGCCATAGGCGTCAAGCTATGACCGGGAACACAGCGTGGAAGCGTCATGGCTGCTATGGTCTGGGCTCTGAGCAATATTTCAATTTTGCGGTCGAAAAAGCGCTGATCGGGTGTTACGATAACTGGAACGCGCTCGATCACTTTGACCCGACCATGGACACACGGCGGATGTTTGCGCGACTCCTCGCGCTGCGCGGCGCTTATCCTGCCATCCAAGATGGGTTCGACCTTACCCAATTAGGCAGTTGGACCTACAACATTGAGCGGCCCGGATCGGACGGTGTTGTAACTGAGATGGGGCTCTGGTCGGTTTCCCGTGCCGCCCTGCAGGGCCAGAAATTGAATGGCACGTATACCGGTCCTGTGTGGCTGTTGTATACAAACGAGAACTCGACCAAGACGTACGCGAACGATTGCAAGCAGCAGGATGGGTGGATGAAGACGCCCTTTTCAACCGATGTCACCACTGTACGCAACCTGTTCGCGCCGTACGAGAACTACACGCTCGCTTCATCCGGCCAGTCCTTCAACAACGACAGCAAGGCGCCATTCTTCGCGTGTCTACCCAGTGTCACCATCGAGGGCTTTGGATTTAAGGCGCTGGTTCCTGTAGCCAACTGGGTCGCTGCCGCTCCCGCGCTCACGAAATTTTCACCAGGCCACGACGCGCGAATATCGGTCAAGGCCAGCGATACAAATGCAACAACTGTGGACATCACGTTCGAGTTCAACACGGCGATGAACTGCGACAGCGTGTCGAGCTCGATGTCGTTCAATCTGTCCTCCTCTGGTCATGGTGGACAGGTGTCTGCTTCCAAAGGCGTCTGTGGACCCGTCACGTCGCCAGATCCCGCGCGCATCTCTGGCGCCGACACATCCCAATATCAATGGACCTCAACGCTGACCAACTTTGCGGACGGTATACTAGCGATCACGCTTAACAAACCTACGTCTGCAACGGGACAATCCACTGGGGTATGTTTGTTTATGTGCTTAATATTAAACAGTACTAATTCGCGGCTGCAGACGGTCGATAAGGTGCTGATCCGCAAGGGCGAGACTGACAATGTCATGGTGTTCCCTGAAAACGAATATGACACGAACTCCTCCTTTGGTTATTCAAACGGCCAGTACACCTTTGCGCACAAGGCTTACGGTGCCGATATGTTCCGGTACTCGTGGAATTTTGGTCAGAATTGGACACAGTGGGCAAACTGGGAGGACACGACGATTATCTCCAAAGACGTGTTTACCAACCCGTCAAATTTCTGGGATGGTGATCACATCATGGTGCAATGTCAGCCAGTCTTCTCTTGCATCCGCTCCTCTAGGCTGATGTGTCGCAGATTGGAGCGAAGCAGCCATGTCGACGACGGCAGTGGTCCATGCTGATTACGGGTACTCTGGCGCTCAGCGTCGGGTCCCGCAATTCCTGGCACGTGGACCGTTCAATTCGTGGGGCTTTGACTCGGGTATCTCCAGCCTTATGAAGCAGAACGATGACGGCCTATGGGAACTTGAGATCATGGCGTCGTGGCCCACGTACGTCCAACTGAATGTTTGGGGTTTCGACGACTACTACTACGGCGACACTGATGGGGATGGCATCCTCGATCGGCTTCCGCCCAATACGGCCGCGCCGAACTACCTCAACATGTCGGCGCCCCCGAGCCCGCATCTTGCGTGGGCCCTTCTCGTCGATGACTCCACCATGCGCTGGTCCCTGGAGCCGCGAGGCCAGTCATCCGTCGGCGCGATAATGTACTCTCTGCTGTTGTCGATCCCTCTGATCACCGGCACCATCGCTGTGCTCGTATTCATGTGGTCCTTCTACGGCATCAAACACAATCAGTTTGGTGTCAAGGCGAAGAGCCACAAAAACTACTTTCCGATTCTTGGGCTCGGAAACAAGTCTGTGAACGACCTGAAAGATGGCGAGCACGTTTCTGAGAAGCTTTTTGGCCACAAGCACAACACGGAAATTATTGGATGGCCAGAGGACAAGAATAAGCGCCGCAAGGTACTTATAGCAACCCTGGAGTACGAGATCATCGATTGGAAGGTCAAGGTCAAGATTGGTGGTCTTGGTGTGATGTCCAGTCTCATGGGTAAGGCCATGACGGACGTTGATCTCATTTGGGTCGTTCCCAAGGTCAAGGATGTCGAGTATCCTGCCGGTGATCCTGCAGAGCCCATCGAGGTCATTATTTTCGGCGAACCGTACCTTATAGAGGTCGAAACGCACGTACTGGACAACATCACCTATGTTATCCTCGATAGCCCCGTCTTCCGCGCGCAAACGAAAGCGGACCCGTATCCCGCACGCATGGACGATCTTAGCTCGGCAATCTTCTACTCCACTTGGAATCAGGCAATCGCAGCGACCATCCGCCGCAGTCCCACTATCGACATCTACCACATCAACGACTACCACGGCGCGCTTGCGGGAATTTACCTTCTTCCCAAGGTCATTCCCGTCTGCCTGTCGCTTCACAATGCCGAGTTTCAAGGTCTTTGGCCTCTTCGTACCAAGGAGGAAATGAAGGAGGTTTGTTCAGCCTTCAACATCAGCAAGGAGAATTGCACAAAATACGTGCAATTCGGAAACACTTTCAATCTCTTGCACGCTGCCGCGTCGTTCATCAGCGTGCATCAGAAGAGCGTAGGCGTTGCCGGTGTCTCTGACAAGTATGGCAAGCGCAGTTGGGCGCGTTACCCCGCTCTTTGGACCCTCAAACACGTTGACTCCCTTCCGAACCCTGATCCGAGCGATATTGCGGCCCTCGATGAGACCCCAACTGCGGCCAAGGACGTTCAGATTGATCAGGTGGCCGAGGCTGCTCGACCAGAGCACAAACGGCAAGCGCAGGAGTGGGCTGGTATCGCGCAGGACCCTAACTCGGATCTATTTGTTTTCGTTGGGCGTTGGTCTAAGCAAAAGGGTGTCGATCTCATCGCAGATGTTTTGCCGACTTTGTGCGCCACTTTCATCCACATACTTGGAGATCTACGCTGACCTCCCGCTTCCAAGATTGGAGAAGCGTCCTTCGATCCAGCTGATCGCTGTAGGACCGGTCATTGACCTGTACGGCCGATTTGCTGCTGAGAAGCTGGCCCGTCTCATGGAACTCTATCCCGACCGAGTGTACTCCAAGCCGGAATTCACAGCCCTACCCCCGTATCTGTTTAGTGGTGCTGATTTCGCACTCATTCCGTCGCGTGACGAGCCCTTTGGTCTGGTCGCTGTCGAGTTCGGGAGAAAGGGTGCACTTGGTGTCGGAAGTCGTCTCGGAGGCCTTGGTTTAATGCCCGGATGGGTACGTTCTGCCTTATCGCTTCTTCCGTTTACTCATAAGTTCTTTTTAGTGGTATCCTGTGGAGTCGAGTGCAACTGCGCACATGTTGTCGCAACTAACGAAGACCATCAAGATGGCTCTGAAGTCAACTGAGGAGGAGCGTGCTATTCTACGTGCGCGCTCTGCTTTACAACGTTTCCCGGTCGTCGAGTGGCGCCAACGGATGGAGGACTTTCATAAGCGCAGCATAGGTATCAGCCGTGGAGAGGCTGCATCCAATGCATGGCGCGAGTCCGATTGCGATGGTGGAGGCGTACAACCTATGCTCCAAGCCGATGACTGGAACCCGGTTACGCAGGCGTATCCTTCTCAACCTGACTGGGATAATCGCAGCATGCGTAGCGTGGACCCACGCTACAGCCTCGCCCCAGGACCCGGTTCTCCTGGACAATGGAGCCAAGACTCCTTAACGCCTGTTGGTACTCCTCGACTCGCGCACGACGGAGAGTCGACGTACAGCGCAGCCTCTGGCGAGGATTATTTCAGGAACAGTAGTGTTCCCGGCACTCCCGTCGTAGGCTACAACGACTTTTTGGAAAAAGCGAATCGGGTTATCGGGAAAGACCAACGTCATGCGCCGGATCCTTTCCTTGAGGCTCCCTCCCGACCTTTTGGCTCCCATTCCCGCGCTTCGTCCGTCGAATCAATCTCATCAATTGTGGATGAAAAGTCCAACTCGCCGCTGAACAAGGCGATCGCATCTGTAAGATCCCTGTTCTCTGTTCCCCTTTCCTCGTACTGATTGGTTGGCTGTCGCAGTTCACCGATGCCGATGGCGGTGTTGCTAGTGAATTCGTCCAAAAATTGCAACTACTCAACGCCAAAAACTCTGAACACGAGCTGTCCATCGAGAAGTTCCTCATGAAGAGTGAAGAGGCTTTCTTTGGCAAAGTGCGCAAGGACAAGCTATCGAGTGCAGCCAGTGTCAGGTCATCTCAACGGGATTCGATCTGGGGAACTCCGTCGCCCTCGTTGTACTCTCGTCCGGATTCTCCAAATATGCAAGCCTTCCCCGTCGGGGAATATGATGGTCCTTTACGTCACGATGCTGGCCTTCCTGAAGTCATACCGATGACAAGACTGCAGGTTGTCCTGGCCCGTGAAATTGGAGGATGGCCTCTTTATACGATTATCATTGGACTTGGACAGATGATCAGTGCGACAAGTTTCCAGATCACCCTGCTCACCGGAAGGAATTGGGAAGATAACATTCAATTATATGTTCTTGGCGGTGTATTCCTAGCGGCCTCTTTCGTTTGGTATCCACTTTTCAGAATGATGCCCTCCGTCTACATCCTGTCTGTCCCTTGGATCTTCTTTGGTCTGGCCTTCTTCATGATCGGACTCCCTTCCATCGCACTTGCGATCGTACCTGCCCATCGCGCACTAGCAAACGCCGCCACTTGGTCATATGCTGTTGCTTCAGCTGCATCGTTCGCATTCTTTGGTCTTAATTTCGGTGAAGAAGCTGTACGTTCCTGGCTCATACTCATCTGTTACTTTTCTTGATGTGTTCGACTATTCGACAGGGTGCGGCGACCGAGGTTTGGACCATGCGCGCCTGCATCGTGCAGGGATCGCAGCAGATATGGGTCGCAGCCTTGTGGTATTGGGGTTATACATTGAACGGTGTTTCGGACAACTACGTTCCCCCGTGGTATATCTGCATCATCGTGTGGCCGCTGTCAGTGTTGTGCTTCCTCTTTGCATACCTCATGCTTTACGGTCTTCCTGGTAAGTCTCCGCCCTTCATTCGTAAAGTGGTTGTTGACTTCGAAGCAGAGTACTACCGTCAAACTCCACCGAAGGTCCCCCACTTCTTGAGAACGCTGTTCCGTAGGAAATTGGTACTCTGGTTCCTTGCATCTGAAATATTGCGCGACTATTGGCTCAGTGGGGTACGTCTGGTGATGCCTGTATTCCGAGTCCAAGCTCATGAACCGTGCAGCCGTACGGACGTAACTGGAGTTTCTTGTGGGGCGTCGACATTCCCAAATGGCAAATTGGGCTTCTCGTGGTCGCATTCTTCGTTGGCGTTTGGGCCATCATGCTCCTTGTTCTTACGCACTTCAGTAAAACTCACACTTGGCTTTTGCCTGTTTTCGCGGTTGGCCTCGGTGCTCCTCGCTGGTGTCAGGTACGTATTCACTGGTTGTCCCCTCACTACCGCTCATCCACGCGTAGATGCTATGGGGTACGTCGTCCCTTGCATTGTACATTCCATGGGCTGGTTCTGCTGGACCCTATCTCGGCATTTCCCTATGGTTGTGGCTGGGCGTACTCGACGCTGTACAGGGCGTTGGTCTGGGAATGATCTTGCTGCAGGTAACATGTGTTCTCCCTGAGGCATAGTTTGTATGCTCATCGTTTCCTAGACTCTTTCTCGGCTTCACGTTTGCGCCACACTCGCCTTTGCCCAGATCATTGGATCCGTTTGTGTGATGATCGCGCGCGCAACCGCTCCGAATCGCCTCGGCCCATCCACGGTCTTCCCAGACGCTGCGAAGTGGGATTTCTCTGATGGCCTCAAAGGTCGGTGTAGCCTCAGTCCTCTGAATCCCTATTGACACAATAAGCAGGGAGCCCGATGGCCGAGCCCATGTTCTGGATTGCCCTCGTCTGCCAAATAATTGTTGTTGTTGGCTACTTCTTCTTCTACCGCAAGGAACAGCTTGGTGAGTGATGTTCCGACTCGTCTCGAGATCAGAGCTGACAGCTCGACAGCCCGCCCATGATTACGACTAGATAAACCTCATCGGACTTCTCACTTACGCTCTTTTCTGCATTCATTTTGGCATAGACGGACAGATCTGGATACTGTTAGACTACAATTGTTACAATACAAGCACACGCTCGCGACGGACACATTAGAAAGCTATCATTACATTAAAATAATCGCATTTCCCTGGGCTTGGCTTCTTGAATATTTCGCGTCAAAGGTTCGATTTGAGGTCCGTTCCGAGGGTCACGGTGATTGCCTTTTCAAGACTTTCTATCCTGGACGATGAACCTGGGTCTCGGAGACTATGGTAGCGACAGCGAACACGGTGAAGACAGCGATAACGATGCCTCTGTCGCTCCACTTCCACCCAAGGCGTCCAAGCCCGTCCCGCCCACGAATGCGACGACGGCCCTGCCTCCCCCGAAACAAAAGCGCGGACCCAAGAAGGTCGCCATTGGCCTCCCCACACTGAATCCGGTGGACGATGATGCGGACGATCTAAGAGACGAACGGCCTGTGTCCAAAAAGCCAAGATTAGAGGCGGAGGCTGGCAAGTCCTCTTTGCTGTCGATGCTCCCCGCTCCCAAACAGAAGAACCCCGTTCTCCCTGCCCCCGAGCGAATGCTGGGAGGCGGGAATGGGCCGGGCTTGGTCTTCAGTGCCCCTCGCTCAACCGCAAAAGAGCCGTCGGCGCATGTTGAAGTCCAGGATTCGACGGTGTCGTCCACCTCATTCTCCTTCCGTCCCCCGTCTTTGGCGAAAGGGCGGTCGAATATATCGCTCGAAGAAGGCACTCCCAAGGCTCCTCCTCGGACTGCTCTCAAGGTATCAGCGGCTCCTGCCGTTGACTTCTTTTCGCTCGGTACGTTGCGCTTGTTGTAAAGTTAATGTGTCTAACTTTAGCAGGTACAACATCGCATGTATCTTCTCAACCGGTCGCGTCCTCGTCTTCTTCCATTCGTACACTGTCCTCCGCTCCCGTGATCCCCAAATTTGAACTTCCTGAGCCGACACCCACAGACCCATACCCTGGCTACTATACGCTTCCGTCGGGAGCATGGGCGGCTTATGAACCCGAATACTATTCGAAATTCACCAAAAAATGGCAAGCCGAATACAACGCACATGTACGCGCATTGGAGAAAGGTCAAGTCAAGGGTTTCGAGGGCCTTGATAAGGCTGCAGTGGAGGAGGTCGATGCTATGAAGGAGATGGAAAAAGCCAAGCTCGAAATACAAGAGCGCGAGTCCAGAAAGGCAGTGACAAGGGGCGCGGACGGGGCACCTTCTGCACCAAATATCAAGTTGACCGTGAGTACTGTTCAGCTGAATTTTTATGCCGGTTCTCATGGGTTTGCGTAGGCGTCCAAGCAGAGTGGAATAGCTCGGTCGAGACATCAACTTGCAACCATGTTACACGAGGCATATTCGAACAGGGAGGCTCTGGAAGAGAAGATTGCGGAAGCACGGCGGAATCGCAAAGAAGCTGGCAACAAATATGGTGAGTGGTTTCTTGTCGTTTTTAGCCTTGGCTCATTTCGCAGGGTTTTAAATTGCCGCCTCTTTGTTTCGGTATACATCTTTTGTTTAGGGACCCATCTAAGCCGTTGGAAGTCTGGATGAACCTAGGATTGGGAACGACTGAGAGAAACCACAGTGGTTCGAGGAGCGCTCAGTATCGGGTCGGACACTGTACATGGACAAGAGGATGGTATTGAATGAGGACCGGATAATGATACAAGTGTACAGGGGGTACACATAGAACGAGATAATATATGCGTAAAAAAAAAAAGAGATGCGCCATGCAAAGAAACCCGACCGCGACTACTTGGTGGTGGTCGCCGACGAGAATTTTGTCACGGATTTGGTGCCTAGTGGTCGACAAGTCAGGACGCCGCAGGAGCGAGCACAAGGGGAAGGCGCGTACCTTCGCTGATAGCGTGCTTGGCGAGTTCCCCGGGCAGAATGAGACGCACGCTAGTCTGGATTTCCCGCGACGATATCGTGGACTTCTTGGAGTATTGTGCGAGCTCTGATGCATTCGAGTCAGCGAGTGGCATGGAAGGGGAGGAAAGGAGGGACGCACTGGAAGCCTCCGATGCGATACGCTCGAAGATGTCGTTGACGAACGAGTTCAGGATAGCCATGGCCTTGTTGGAGATACCCGTGTCGGGGTGGACCTGCTTGAGGACTGGCAAGGTACGCGTCGTCAGCTTGGTCGTTCAACCCGCCATGAGCACAAACAACACGCACCCTTGTAGATGTAGGAAGAGTAGGTCTCCTTGCGCGACTTCTTGCGCTTCTTCTTCTCGCCATCGGCGGCGGGCGCGGCAGACTTCTTGGTCGCGGTCTTCTTGCCAGCCTTGGAGCCCTCAGTCTACGAGAACAGTCAGAGACGCGTCCACCGCGCGCGCAAGCCAACGGACCTTGGCGGGGGCCTTGCCAGCAGTCGAGGCAGGGGCTTTTCCGGCGGTGGATGCGGGCTACAAGGTGTTGTGAGAACGCGCCAATAGAACAAGACGAGGCGCCCGTACCTTGGGTGCCATTTGAGAAAGGTGGAGGACTGTGGGTGGGTTGAGCACAACTGGTTGGGTGGTGGGCAAGGTATGCGTACGGGTGAGGTGAACGACGAGGCTGAGGGGGTGGTGGTGGTTGAGGAAAGAAAGACGAACGCGGCTGGCCCGTCTTAAGAGAGAGAGAGCTGAGATCAAACTCCGACACCAAACATTCCCACATTCCCCAAACCAACAAACAGTCATACACAACGCGTCTCGGCTACTGTCTTCAAGTTCCAGTCAAATTCTAGTTGTACATTCTGGTTGTACATCGTATCTACAGTTTCCTGCGAGCAATGACAAGATCCGTCTTGTAGGGATATTCAAATAACCCCTCCCCCTCGTTCTTCCACACCTTGCCCTCTCCTCGTTTCACAATTGCAGTCAAATCTTCCCTCACCTTGAGTTTGTCGTCACCCGCCAAGATTGCCATGTAGCTCTTGCTGCACGCTCGATCCACAACAACGTCGAGGGTTGCAGGGAGGGGGGCACTCCAATTTTGTTCCTCGGGAGGTTCAAATGCCTTCTGGTAGGCGGCCGTGTCGAACGCTTGGCGCCAGAGGCCCAGGCGATACTGGGGTGAGCCCTGCTCATGCTGTTCGATGCGATCTCGAACCTGAGCAACCCATTTCGCTGCATCTCTGACGTACAATTTATAGCGACAAACAAGATAAGGCAGCCAACACACCTGTCCTCCAAATTCCAGACGAATGCAAGTACACCGCCCGGTTTCAAGATGCGCCCAAACTCTTTCGAAGCCTCACTAAAGTCGGGGCACCAGTGGAAGGCCTGGGCACATCAAAGCAAGGTGCGACCGATTATTGACCGCTTACCTGGGCCACAATGACAAGGTCAGCCCAGCCGTCCTCGACGTGGCTTTCTTGGAAGGTTCCGTCGATAATCGAAACACGTCCGCGCACATCCGATACCGTCTTGGAGAATACGTCACGCATCCCTTCACTGGGTTCGACTGCTTTCAACTCCTTGAAGGCGTCCGCCCATTCCGGGTGTGCAAGAAATGCACGGGTAAAGATGCCCGTCCCAGCTCCGATCCTGAAGGATAACAATTGGCTTTGACGGGCAAGACGGTGCTCTAATCATACTCGACGACGTTTATCGGAGGATCAACCTTGACCGCATTGCGGATGTGCGACAGGGCCAACGGCTGGTAGGAAGGCCGAGCACGGTCGTACAACTCGTTCCCAGTGCCGAAACCAGTCCGCGCTACAGAATGGACAGACATGATAACTGAGACGAAGGTCGACGTCCGACTCAAGTCCGACGTGTATCGGTATTAATCGGGCCGCGCTGATCCGCTCTGGCTTAATTTTGATCACTCCTTTCCGTTTGCGGAACAGTACACAAACAACTTTCTCTGCTGGTCATTGTCCGCCATGGCGTCTCGCACACTTCGAATACGCGTCGCTGGAAAGAGCAAGCCCGTTATCATCAGATATACTGACAAGGAGCTCAGCATTACGAATGGTTAGTTACTTTGTGAACACCCTCGGCACAGGATGGTCCAACGTGCCCATAGACCGCGCAATTCAGGTTCCTTCGCGGCAGGTAATCTCTGCCCGCCGTGACGGCCATTTTCTGCAAATTTCCTACATTGGGAGGAAGAGAAAGGCGGATCCCATGTTCCTCACAAAATTGGTTGGAACCGTGGAGGACGTGGAGGGTGATATTCTCGATGCTTGGATAGCCACTCTTTTACATATGGCGTACGAAGGTTTGTTTTGTGTTCTGGGCATCTGTTCTCGATCCATATCTTGCAAGGTCTCGGTGTCAAGAGAGGACGCCGCCTCAAGGTCGTCATCAACCCTCACGGTGGGACTGTAGGTCGTTTGCTGCGTTGATAGTTTCGTTCTGACTTGGTTCAGAAAAAAGGTGTCGCTATTTTCAACAAAACTGTGGAACCAATTCTACGCGCTGGTGAATGTTCACTCGATGTGATTCGTAAGCCTATGAAGCGTCTTCAGTAATGCTGGTCGACCTACATTTTTCCATGGACCAGATACAACGCGAGGGGGCCACGCGTATGAAATCGCCAAGAACATTTCGCTTGACTATGATGCCATGGTTATAGTCTCCGGGGATGGACTGATACACGAAGTTCTAAACGGCTTTGCACATCACGAACAACCCATCAATGCTTTTAGAATACCGCTCGCTCCCATTCCAACTGGAACCGGGAATGGTTTGTCTTTGAATATTCTTGGAATGGCGGTACGTAAAGATTCGTTCAAGGGTCACAGTACTGACACGCAACTAGGATGGCTTCGATGTTTGTGCTGCCGCTCTGAATGTTGTGAAAGGAAAGTCTTATCCTGTATTGGTGCGGTGTGAAAACTTACCCTTGACTGTGCAGGTCTTCCGATGCAGGTTGATCTGTTTTCTTTGACCCAAAATGGGAAACGGACGATGTCGTTTATGTCTCAAGGGATGGGGCTCATGGCGGACTTAGACATCGGAACTGAACACCTGCGATGGATGGGAGAAGCTCGTTTCATGTACGGCTTTCTGCGAGGCAGTACGTGCACCTCGTCTAAGAGTAGGCGTTCGTTCGTTGATCCAACAAAGTGGTCCAATTCAAGCCCTGTCCTGTCCAATTGTCGTATAAAGCGGTCGAGGTGGATAAGGATAAAATGTTCGATACTCTACGGAAACGACGTCAAAGGGATGAAGCCAGTGATCCAACGGCTTCGCAAACAGTACACGACCTAGCGGATGGAACTGCTCTTCCTCCTCTCAAGTACTCGACGGACGTTGATGGATGGACAGTCTTGGATGATTCGGAACCGCTCCTATATGTATTCGCCGGCAAAGGACCTTACGTGGGACGGTAAGCTTGTTAGTTCAGGCGCTGCTCATCCTTTTGAAATCCGAAGTGACCTTATGGCGTTCCCTGTTTCGCTTCCGGATGACGGTCTCATCGATATTGTTGCACAGAAAGTGGTGAGATCCCTCATTTTGAGAAGGTTATTCCTTATGATTCATGGCCGGTTATCAGTCGTCAAGGACTGACATACTGTCCCACCTCGGCGGTGCGCCGAAGGGCGAGATGTATTGGAGTCCCAATGTAAATTTTTACCTCTTGGGATCCCGAAGTCTAATTTTTGGTAGCTGAAATACATCAAAGCTTATGCTTACCGCGTGAAAACCCTTTCAGCGAAGGGTGCTCTTGCTGTGGACGGCGAAACGTTCCCATTCGAAGACTTTCAGGTTGAAGCCCACCAAGGTTTAGCCACATTACTCAGTCCTTACGGTCACTATGCTGCCGAGTGTGCTCCTCGACCGTCGAGGTAGATATACATAGAAGCTCCAACACATATCATATCCACGAGTTAGACCAATCCCGAAGTTCATAGTCTTTGAAAAAAGCGCCAGTGATCAACGGTGTCCGAATAATAGGGTTGAGCACGCGAGCAGCACCGTCTGCCCAAGTCAAGGGAACACTAGGTTCTTTCACCCCGTCTGTCCCATTGTGCGTAATGCTGTGTTGGTGGCTCAGATATCCCGGGTCGACGCTGTTGATGAACACCTTTTGCGACTTGAATTCCTCTGCCAAAGTCTGTGTGCACATATTCAGCGCGGCCTTCGCCATGTTTGTGTGCACATGTGCAGCGTTGCGCCTATTCCACTGCCTTTCAAACATGCCCTCCCGAGAGGATACATTGACGACATGGGTGGGTTCGTCATGCAGCATGAGCCCGATACACTCTCTAATCAAGATGAAGGGGCAGACCGCGTTTATGGCGAGAACGTCCAAGAGCTCCCGGTATGAGAATTCATTGTAGCGCGCCTCCCAGCTGTTTGTAACGCCAGTGGTGATCAAAGCCTGGTCTATGACTGAGAGAGCGTGATGATTGGTAGACACCAGGTTCTGCTCGCCTGCGATCAGCCGCTGCTGCTCGGTCTCCGGAATAGGCACTGTCTGAGCTGCGTTATTGATTAAAATGTCGAGACGACCCTGTGCCAATGTATGAATAGTGTTTATGGCAGACTGAATAGAGCCAGGGGAGGTGAAGTCGGCTTGAATGATATGTAGACGAGAAGACCATGACGCAAAGTCAGTCTCGAGAGCGTATCGTCGCCTAGCATCCTCGGGAAACCGCGTGGTGGCAATAACAGACGCAGCCCCTCCTCGCAGTAACGCAAGAGCCACTGAAAACCCCAAGTTTATCCGCGCTCCAGTGACTACCGCCACCTTTGTGGCGAGGATATGTGGAATAGCAACGTCGGCCCGTCTAGCGGCATTGAAGCGCCGACACTCCTCACACAAGGGTGGTGCATCGGGAGTGATTTCGTGCTCACGTTGCCTACGACTGTTGAAAGCTCGGTCAATTGAAACGCGAAACAACCAAGCAGTTGTCATACCAGATGTAGCATCGAGAAAACATTTTCATTGGTACGCCTGGCTTGTAATAACGACCTGCCCCGATGTCTTTTGCCAGGATGCGAATGCGATTGCCCTTTTCCATTGGGAGACCGCCTAATCCATGAGCCATAATGTGTTCTAATACGCGAATAGCAGTATCCGAGTCCTCTGTGGACATTGTTGAGGGAGGTAGCAGGGTCATTGCACAGAGATGAGTGTCGAGGAATAAGCAGAGTCACTCAAGAGTCAATAGCCTTAGGGGTTCAATTCAACCTGTCGCGTACCATGAACACCGCCGCGGCCGTGCGACCAACTCGAAGCCTCTTCTTCTCACCGCCATGGCACGACCGCTGGGCTTGCTGAGGAAGCGTTTCTACTCCTCCCCGGCCACACTGACTCCCGGTAACCTTCAGGCTCTCGACCAATATATTGCGTCTCCAAAGAAGCTGGTGCTGGAAGACACATTTAGTGTAGAACGCCTCTCCGATCTCTTCATAACTCTCCCGACGCGAGATGGTACCCGATTGCCGTATACAGCACCGCGCCTCGGTGCGCCGGTCGGATATGCCTGGCACTTGGCTTTCTTTCACGCTCGAACTCCGGAAAGTCTGCTCAGTCACGATGGAACGGACGGAGCAGTCGAGTTTGGTCCACCAGAGTAAGATTAGGTGTTTTGCCTCGTCTCAAATTGACTCTCTCCAGACCTTTTACCAGGAGGATGTGGGCCAGTGGACGGATGTCATGGAACCCGAAGCATCCACTTCTCACAGGCGAGAAGGCTGTATCGACGTCCACATTCGGATCCGTCAAAAAGAAAGGCTTCGACACGGGCAAACCCATGGTTTTCGTAACGCAGCAGATCGATATAAGGATTCCGGGCAAGGCACATCCTTCAATAACAGAGGAGAGATCCCATGTGTATGTCGCCGAATCCGTCTCTCCGAGCAATATACCCCGTGCTGGTGGGTATCCGTGGGCTAGCTGCATAACGCTTTCTGAACTTCCCGCAGTCAAGGACATCCCATCCTCCCCAGATTTCACTTTCAAATTTACTCCGTCTTTGACTACCCTCTTCCGTTTCTCCGCCCTCATGTTCAATGCTCATCTTATCCATCTTGACAAGGACTGGGCTCAATTGAGTCGAGGTTACCGTGGTTCGTCTTGCTTCAAATTTCGCGTAATGCCATCGACTCATCGACCCGTAGAGCGGCTGGTGCATGGTCCCCTTACTGCGTTGATGCTCCTTGAAGCAACCAAGTTCCACAAACCTGAGGCAGAGTTCGTGCACTTTGAATATAGAGCGAGGAATGCGGTGATTGTGAACGACCCAATGAGCATCCATGGAGTTTGGGTCGATGCACACACCGTGAACGTTTGGTGTACGAACGACGAGGGAGTAGTTGGAATGACAGGTACTGTTAAACTGCGGGGCGGACAAGGCGACACGTAATTAGCTAGTTTTAGTGGAATCAGAATTTCAAGCGTCGCAAAGAAACGACGAGTCTGCGTTGGACATTGTGACACTGTGACATCAGCGTGTGCAAACGTAATAGCGGACCACGTGCCAGCGTGTTTTGTTTATAAGGACGCGTTATTGAGCATTGTTGATCAACTTACTCTTGGACTCGAACCTCCACCTTCACCTTTCCTCGCCCACCTCAAGCAACACCAATGGCTCCCAAAGTCTGTCTACCACCGATGCCACCTCGTACACGTCTTTACCTTGACTTGTAGCCCGCATCCACCGCCGGAAAAGCCCCTGCCTCGACTGCTGGCAAGGCCCCCGCCAAGGTCCGTTGGCTTGCGCGCGCGGTGGACGCGTCTCTGACTGTTCTCGTAGACTGAGGGCTCCAAGGCTGGCAAGAAGACCGCGACCAAGAAGTCTGCCGCGCCCGCCGCCGATGGCGAGAAGAAGAAGCGCAAGAAGTCGCGCAAGGAGACCTACTCTTCCTACATCTACAAGGGTGCGTGTTGTTTGTGCTCATGGCGGGTTGAACGACCAAGCTGACGACGCGTACCTTGCCAGTCCTCAAGCAGGTCCACCCCGACACGGGTATCTCCAACAAGGCCATGGCTATCCTGAACTCGTTCGTCAACGACATCTTCGAGCGTATCGCATCGGAGGCTTCCAGTGCGTCCCTCCTTTCCTCCCCTTCCATGCCACTCGCTGACTCGAATGCATCAGAGCTCGCACAATACTCCAAGAAGTCCACGATATCGTCGCGGGAAATCCAGACTAGCGTGCGTCTCATTCTGCCCGGGGAACTCGCCAAGCACGCTATCAGCGAAGGTACGCGCCTTCCCCTTGTGCTCGCTCCTGCGGCGTCCTGACTTGTCGACCACTAGGCACCAAATCCGTGACAAAATTCTCGTCGGCGACCACCACCAAGTAGTCGCGGTCGGGTTTCTTTGCATGGCGCATCTCTTTTTTTTTTTACGCATATATTATCTCGTTCTATGTGTACCCCCTGTACACTTGTATCATTATCCGGTCCAATACCATCTTGTGCATGTCTTGTGGTTTCACCCAACTTTTACCTGGCTCAGGCCATCGACCTGAAAATCTAACAACGACAAGCAAGCCAACAAACGCGTTCTCCCACTCGGAATGGCATCCTTTTCCCCATCACCTACGCCGAGGCGTTCTCTGCGACACAAGCAACTGCAGAATTCGCCTCCAAAACGTACGAAGGCCCCCGGGTCCAGGCTGGGAACACCGCTCAGGGCCACACCCTTTGGCAATGATTCTATCGCGTCTGCTATGGACGTGGATTCTGTGGCTTCGGACCGCAGTTTCATCCAGCGTGCAAGCGTAGAGATGGTCTTCGCAAAATCCAATGAGCTGTCCGTGTCCTTCTACGCAAACCTCCCCGTTGAAGTGAAGCAAATCCTAAAAAACGCAGGTCAATACCTTTCTCTCGACGCCACAGTGGCCCTTCCCTCTGATACGCTCCATTCCAGACTTTTACCTCGATGCCTACAGCGGGGTCATTGACACGCTGACCGGATTTGCTCTGGTCGCGTCGGGCCAGACGTGCTTTGTGTGGCAACACGCGCAGGTCAGTCACAGTTGCTGGGATTGATTTTGCTCTTACGCGGTCCAAGGCGGTTAAAGGCACCCCTACCTGCTACATCTTCTCGTGCCCGCCAGATCACGATAGAAACAGCCCTCCTTTCCACGAGCTCGTCCCGTACACCTCCGCTCGCGAACCAGGATTGATCCTCGTTTCGCCTTCGGGCGAAGTCCGTTTCTGGGACAGCATCGGAATTGGTCTCGCGGGTGGCCAGAATTATTCCGTTACAAATTTGGGCTTGTCCTCCGATGAAGTTGTCACAAACCTACTCCGGGTCGACGTGAGCTATTTTTCTTGCTCATTGATGGATGGTTCAGGCTAATTTCTTTTTTTCTAAGCCTCAAACATATATTCTGACGACTAGTTCTGGCCTACTATTTCGCCTGATCCTGACCTCTGCCGGTGGCAAGCACCATTTAACATCGCATGCCTTCTCGCGGCCAGCGACTGGCCTGTCCCTTGCTCGCCTTATCCCTTCCTTCCTTTCCCCTTCGCCCTCCAACTCACATCACGCCCCTCTGACCCCTGAAATCGGAAACATAAGCTCCATCGCGCTCGGCGGCCAAACCCCGACGGGTGGCCGGGAACTATGGGCTCTAGTTGACACACGCGTCCAGCGATGGGAAATGAAAACGGAGGGATGGGAGGAGCCCCTCTTGGATGAAGAGATTGCAGGGGTCGCGAGATCAGCTTTAAGAACGGCGTTCGGGGAAAGCGTGGAACAGGACAACGCAAAGCTAGACTTGGAGCTGGTGGATATCGCCGTTGACGGGTCAGTGCCTTGATGTTGGTCTTTCGAAATGTAACGTCGATGAACAGGGAAGGCAAGCTCGTCGTACTAGTATCGTATGCCGGCCGCGACGAACCGAGGCTCATGGCCATGGATGTTGGCGGCGTTCGCAGGATCTACGCCTTGGTCCGACTCTCGTATCTCGGTGAAGTCTTCAAAGTGGATGGTGTACGCAACGTGCCATACCAAAGTGTCGGTCCATTCTCGCCCTCGTGACAGCGCGCTGATACAGGTGCAGACTTCAACCTCTGGTGCTCCCGTGCATCCGCGAATCCAGGTTCTTTTGGATGGCCAACTTATAAGCATTCAGTTCGGAGACGCAGTAGCCTTGTGTGCCAGAGGTACGGACACGAGTTGTCTTGGCCTCCTCGTCTGACCTCGACCAGATTCCGACTACCGGGACCGTATCGAATTAAAGTCTGCCTCAGACCGGACTCTGGGCGTTGGTGTCGTCCAAGGCGAAAGCACGTTATTGATATTGACTGCCGCTACGATGATGAAAGCGCAAATTGACATGGATAGCGTCCTCGTATTCAATTCCGAGTGAGTTGGATTACCGCCATCGTCTGACTTGGCCTAAGCTCTCAGAACCGGACGCGCCAATCTCATCAAGTCGATTATGACACAAGCCATCGTGTACGGCTCAATACCGGATGTTCGTGATGTATCCTATCCGACGAGCAGGATCTAATATGTTTTGTAGAATCCTTTGCAATTCAGCTTCCCTCCTGAAGTTGACGAAGAGAGTTTGATGCAAGGAGCAGAACAACTGAGCAAGGCCGTACTTCAATCGGGTAAGAATGATAGTGTCCCAGGCTTTTTACGTTTAACACGACAATTGTAGATCCAGAAGTCGTTCGGAGTAATCCTGATCTCAGTGCCCAATTGACAGGTCGCAAAGAGCGACTCAGTTGGTTGATCCATTTCATAAACGACAACGCCGTTCTTGGAAAGGTACGGCTCATGATCGATCAAGTTACTTTTCGAGGTTCATATATCTTATGGATAGATGTCTCAAAAAAGCCGCCAGCAACTGGTGACCGATTCCGAGAAACTGTACGCTGGCTACCAGCTGTGGGTCCAACACAACGATATGCTGACGTATGTTCACTTGCATATTGACCAGCACATCTGTTGATAGTTTTCAGCTCGGAGAGTGTATTGAACGAGGCGGTCGAGATGTATATGGAAAGCGTCCGTGAAGGGCAGTACGAAGATATTGTGCGCGCCTTCCTCCGTCTTCGTGTGGCGGATATAGGTCTCCTCCTTCCCCATGTGACCGATGTGACAGCAAAACTTGCTCAAAACAGTGGTCGCGACCTGGTGGAACTATTACCGGAAGCAAGCCGAGTTATCCTGGTATAGCTCCAGCCTATTCGTGTTTGATGTGCATGATCAATTGATTTCAACTCGGCAGACCGTCTTGAATGCTGCCATGGAATATCGGGAATACAACCTCGGTGTCTACGGAATTCTTCTGCCGATGGTTGACCCCTGGACAAGTAGTCTGGCTATTATCGACGTCATTGTGGGACTGTTCGAATCCACGAACAAGATCTTGGAGTCCTCATCGCGGGCCGGAGTCGTTATAGAGCGGAGTGGCCACGCAAATACCCAGTTGCCGGAACTGGCGACCTTATTATTTGCCTGTGTTCAAGAACGGCTGGATTGGCTGGCAAGGTAATGTGCTCCTGATCTCGTATGCTTGGGACTATCTAAAGGTTATTTTATCAGTCCCGCCGCTGCCGACACGCCTGGCATCGATCGCGCTAAGAATGAGCTGAAGCAAAGATTTGAATTGCTGCGTCCAGAAACACTCGAGACTCTTCGTCCGTGGTTTCAATATAATTTCGTGCTATTATCTAATACTTTTATTCTCGTAGGAAGGCACGGACATGCAACCACTGCGTTCATGCTTGCTGAGAAGTACCGGGATTTCAGCAGCCTCGCTGCTCTGTGTCATCAAGACGAAGTTTACCCTTCGCATAAAAATCCCAATGCCCTCCGGATACAGACATATATCGATAGGTTCAAGGAGGAGTTCACCACAGCACTTTATCAGTGGTACATTCAGCACGGTTTATTGGCTACTGCTCGATCCGAGCCAAGGCTGAGATGTATTATTACCAGGAGAGCTACGGGTGATGTTCTCACAAGACGACGTTCAAAGCGCCTACATGGACAAGTTCTTCGCGGCACATCCTGATTCGTCTATTTCCTGGATTCATGACCTTGGACAACGACGATATGAACCTGCTGCGGACGCTCTTCTTTCCGAGGCTGAAAGTGCTACTCAGCTGAACGCGAAACAGGTAGAGTTCACGATGTATGTCCTGGCCACCCGATTGACCTGGCCGCAGCTCATGTTGAGTATCGGCAAACTGGCTCACCTCGCACATGTGCAGGAAACGGGAGAGGTCGCAGATGATCATGTCCTTGACAGTATGACTTTCTTCATTTCCTCCGGCGATCCCTTTCTAAAGTTTCCCCAACTAGATTTCCACAACGACTTGGACTTTGTCAGCGTGCACCAAGCGCTATTGGACGAGTTTACACCTGTTTTGGACTCGTTGCGAGGTCGCCAATCACTGGAGGCTCAAGTAGATGCTATAGTGAAAAGCGAAGCCTCCAGACTATTCGAGCAAAAGGCCCTGACGCAAGTACGTGCTTCGCTCATCTGTAGCTCCCCCGACCTTCACTGTGTCGGTTAGATTTTCAAGGATTTGGTCCGCCAGCTGCTACAGGGCAATGCGCTGTCGATGGAGGATACTGTCGACGTCTTGACACTGAAAGACAATCTGACATCGGTAGAAGACTACACTACTGCCCTCCACCTCCTTGCACAGGTCCAAGTAAGCTTTGAGCTGCTGTTCGAATTACATTCTGACGAATCTGACGCAGAACCTACCCGAGGCCCGGCGAATGTCGGCCTTCAGATCCGTATGGCGTCGGATATACATCCACGACGAGTGCGTACCACCATCGCAATACCATGTCGATGACCCACTGATTGGATTCCAGCTGGAATGCAATCCGACGAACTGCGCATGTGTCCGATCATCAACTGAACGAGCGGTTTAGAGCTACTGCACTGTATGCGACATTATCCGTCGTTCTATCCATGGAGAGCGCGCCCGAAGGTTACGATACCACCCCAGATGTGGCGCTGGTAATCCCAACAGAGGCGGAGATTAAATCTCGGTGGCCCGGGCTGTCCAGTGAGCAGGTGGATGCACTCTTGCAAGACTACACGCTCGAGTGTGACAAGCTCGGCGATTTGGACCTGAACGATGTGTATGATCGTATCCGGGAATTAGCGGCGCACGCTGTCGTCTGGGAGGGCTCGTAGGCGTTTTCGTTACATGTACACTAGGCACTTTTTTTCTTGAAGAGGTCCGAGAAACGCCTGGCAAGTTTCGAGTACGTCACGCGGGCGGCGAGGTTGAGGGAGGCCATGTTGCGCTGTCGCCATTCCTCGGTGTAAGCGCCTGTCTGGCGTTCCTCTTGGACAAGCCATTGCCCGTAAAACTCGGACAGCGCACGCTCCTTATCGAGCGCTGTGGCCGTCGAAGGTAACCGCGATAGAGCCTGTTCTTTGCCTCGCTCGAACCGAGTGTTGCTCTGGATTACTTTATTGGAGAAAAGAAGCAGAACCAGGGGTGTGCGTACCTCTAGCCAGAAAGCATGATGGAACTCGTCAAGCTGCTGTCTCTGCAGTTTCCATTGTAGTTTGTACGGGCTGGTTGGCTCTGGATCGAACTCGTGGAGGGAATATGGATGGGAAGCGCGCGACGACGTAGGAGGGGGCACATCGTCGTCGTATAATATCGGACGCATGTTGGATATGGGATGCGGTGGGCCGACACGGTCGCATAATGGCCGCGACGCGTGAAGACAGCGAACACTGAGTGGACGTAAAGCCATTGGTGGTGGTCGTGCAGGAAAGAGCATGCCTTCTGACTAATATAATCTCGATCACAGTGCTCGCATTCGCTACTTATATTACACAGTGTAATAACCCACAGTACTTTTCTTTTTACTTCGGAAACAGAAGCCCGGCTCTTATCTGAAGCTGTGGAGGAGATTGGAGACGCCGTCCTTGATTGCTTTCGGCGACGGTATACCCAGATCGTCCGAGATGTCCTGCAATAGCCCACCCTTGGCAGAGGAGGACGGACCCACAGAACTAGTGTCTGGTGACGTGTTGGCGTCTTGCAGGTTGTGCGAGTGGACCTTGTTGATGTCCGATACCACCGAGAGCTTGGGCAGCGCCGGCTCGGCAGGGGGCTGAGGGGTGCTTTTAGCAGATGACTGCCAGAAGTCGGGGAGATAGGGCTGTGGGCAGAGGTCAGGCGTTAGAGCAGTTGTACGGCAGCGCCGGCGTCCTCGTTCCACACACAATCTGGGGCCGTGGGGCAGACGGCTGAACGAATACGTCTGGCATCGCAAAGCTCATGTACGTGGTGGGGGTGCGAGTGGTCTGTGCCGCGGGGGGGATCCCCGGGGTTGTCCCAACGCTTGCTTCGGTGGATGCGTTCCTTGCACCGAGAGACGCCCTGATGCCTCGTCTATGCTTGTGGGTGTGAGGGGCGCGTCTAGAGAGGCAATAGACGTACGAGAGCGTCGTTCGGAACGTTGGCAGCATCGTGGTCGACGTGAAAGCGCAAAGCTGCGGGTGCACACGTGACCCTTTGGAGGTTGAACCAACTCGTTCAAGTTGCTGGGCAGTTGCTGGGTTCTCTGGCGCGTCTTGTGCTTATCCTTCGCCTCTCTGCATAACCCTGGGCGCCAATTGACGCGCCGTTCCCAAGTGCCGGTTATCAGGACACCATCCGGGCTGATTCTTTCGATAGACAGCCTGCCTCGTGTTCTCGTCGTGCTTTCTTTTGGACTATGACCCTTGCCCCCTCTTAATTACCCACACCCTCCGAACATGCTTCTCTCTCCAGCGTAGGCCATCCCCTTGTCCCTGCCTTCTCATCCGTCAAGCTGCTCGCTCTCCACGACAGATCAACAAGCGCCAGCTTGCCGTCATCCTTCTGGGGAAAGTTCAAACCCAAGAACAAGGACGACATGCGCGACCGCCAGGCCCAAATGGCCCTTGCTCGCCAGCGCCTCCTCACCCTCGCATACGGCGAGATGGAGACTATCCGCATGGTGTGTGTCCCGTCGGTATCAATCGCTTTTTGTTCTCAATTTCCGTCTAGCTGCCGGGTAGTTTCAATGTACGCCCTCCGTTCAACCTCATCGCATCGCTCACAATCCCCGCAGGAGCTTGAAGCAGTCGCTCGCGACTGGACCAAGCCTCCTCCCGATGCAGTATTCAGTCTACGTGTACCGGTTGAATACGCGTCGCTTCAGGCTGCTGTGAGTAGTGTTCTGCATACCGCGTGGGAGATATCAATTCAAAACCCATTCAGCGCCTAGTTGCGGGCCCTTATATTTATGTGAGTTTTTTGTTATATCATCCACCGCTCACCTCACATTTGAGCAGCTCACGGGCGAGGACTCCTACCAAATTGCAGTGATGGGTGTACCTGGCCTACGGGTCGAGATAGTTAGTGACGCCCCTCCCCCGCCAGATGAACCTCCGTGAGTGCAATTCGCATTATTAGCGTATTTTCTTCCGCCATTTTTAAGGCGCGGCTTTGTTACTCTCTCTATGTAGCCCTCCGTAAGCAGTCGTCCTCATTATTGACGTTCAACAAATCCTTTTGTTGTAGGCCTCCCCCCGTTTTGGATATGCCCGCTACTTTCAATCTCGAGCTAATGCCCGGACAACATGTTGCCCTCGACGTCAATGTGAACTCTGACGAGCTCGATATGGCGCGCATGGAGGATGGAACACTGGTCGACGGAATGTTCTGGGGGAAACTGGACATTGTCCACCAGGGTGACACCCACAAGATGGAGTTCAGCGGAACCCGACTCGCCAACGACAATTACTCGCCCGAATTCATGTTCGATTCCCGAGTCATGACAAAGTTGGCTGTCGCTGCGAAACCAACCACAGCCAAGTGTCATCTGAGCGTCTTGACGCCCTCGATGCAGTATTGCGACATCATGCTCACATTTGCGCCACTCTGGAAGCTGGGCACGACCTGGCCACCCGCCGAAAATGTATCCGAGAACAAAGTCAAGTACTTTCTGAGGGTACATCCTGGAGGTGCCCTGGAACATTTCGAGAGCGAGATGGTCGCTACGTCTCTTTATTACGAAGCCATGTGAGAATATTTTCGTCTGCACTTACCTTGTTGATGTTGATCGCTTGCATGAAACAACGCCAGGCCCGACCCAAATATGGTCGATCCAAACGATTACATCGCACCCCGCAACGGATTTGCCATGTCTTTTCGCGATTTCGTCCCGCATTTGATGAATGTATTGGATCAGCTTGGAATGTCCCTCCACGCGCGCACGAATTTCATCAGGTCAGTCTCCGTTTATATTCTTGACATTTGGGCGATCATTCGAATACAAAACAGTAACAACCTTTCCGCGTTTTCCGCGCACAAAAACATCGCCTATCGATTCCTCTCTCCCAGTCGGATCGCAGCGGCAATTGACATTTCAGTCACTCACGACCCTTGCATCTTCACCCGGCTGTTCCTCATCTTCCGCGGGTTGTCCGACGACGACGTTGGCATTTTTGCCGGTGCAGGGGAGAAGGAGGCCAATGCTGTCAACTGGAGAGAGGTTGTTGGCTGGTCGGAGGAATCCAAGGACGCGACCATGTTCCGGCTCCTTGAGACGTCCGTGCTGGAGGTTACGTAGACGCCGCCTCCCTTTCTCCCCGGACATTGCGTGTGCTAGATGCCAACACGAGGTGCCTCTGTTCTGCTTTACTCTCGTATAATTCGGATTCCCTCTACCTTAGTGTACCTGTACATGCAAAATTCCTCGTCATTCGCTATCGTCGTTGCATCTGTATACTTAGGTTTCCTTATTCCTCACATGTATCCACATTCTGCCTACATACTCAGATACATCCGCGCTGCTTTCCTTGCTTTGACGCACATACATTATCTAAAGATTCAATGTTTCGCACTTGCGAAGAAAGGCGACTGATCGACATCGCGATCACGTGGTGTACCTCAAGCACTGCCAGCAGCCTCAAGCTTGGCAGCACCTTTGCCTATTGGTACTTTCCCGTGAGTCTCTTCTGCGGACACGGAAACTCGTTCGATTGGGCGATCATAAGTGCTGTGGAGAATACTAGTACGCGCAGTGCAATAACTTGAATAAGTACGACAGGTCCTCTGGCACTCGGTAAACGTTCAACGGCCGCTGACACGTTTGAAGTTTCCTTCCGAGTATGGTGCGTTCCGAAACTGTTTAAATCGTCGGGGACTGCTCCGGACCTCGTTGGTTCCACCTGTTGAGAGTTAGGGAGCGGCATGTACGGAGAATTCGGAGTGGCAGATGGATTCTGAGCATTGCGAGCGATAGACTATCACAGAGGTGTCCCAAAACACAGTGCTCATGGGGAGCCGACGCTCATTTGCATCATCGTGCTCCATGAGGCCGAAGACTTGCGCGTTCGCGTATACATACAGCACAAGCAATGTATTGGCTGGGGATCGAAAATGAAATTCCACCGTGCTCGGTACAGCTATTCTTTTTGTTGTTGTACGGAATCTACAGTAAGAGTCGGAAGGGATAACCTGCATATACGCGTTAGGACACTCCGGACACGAGACGGTCCTCATACCTCTATTTTTGACCTTGAACAGAACAATGAGGATAGAATAGACGAGCATGATGATGGTACTCCAGAGATATATCTGGAACCGTTGGCGGTGGCCACTGGTCTGGTAGGGAATCACCATGGTAAGCATGATGAACGCGAATCCCAGGGTGCCGTCTGTGTAAGGATGAGCAAATTTTCAACGTGGCAAAAATGAGAGAAGGAACACACAAACAACCGATATAACCTGGACCTCCTGGCCAAACTGATTCTGGAATCCACCGGCGATCCAGCTGCCGTCGCCACCGATGAAGGGGGAGTTGCGAATGCGCGTGAACATGTAGCCGGAGGTCATGACAAGAGACGTAAGGATGCTTCCGACTGCCCAGGTCCAGCGACTCTGCAGAACAGGGGCCACAAAGCGGAGCGCGACGGCAGCGGCGAGGAGCCCGGCTCCGATGGTGGTCCAGCGCGCCCAATCGAAAGGCGCGCTGTACGGGATAGGGATCGGTGTGTGGTTCGAAAGATGGTGCGCCAAAGGTTCTGCGTCAAACCCTCTGCGGTACAGTTAGCGCACGCCGAAGGAGTTGGAAAGGTTTATTTACTGAGAAAAATCATATTTCGAGGGCCCGGTTCTGCCTGATGCACGGGGGCCTTCGGCCGGAGGGTAGACGTAGACGACCGGGGCAGACGCGAGACCAAGCTTCTGGAAGACGGTCTGGCCATTGTCAAAGTCGAGAGTTCCGAAGAAGTGGTTGTCGCGGTGGACCTGAGGAGTCTTTGACCAAGCCTTGGCGACGGCGTTCCAAGATGGGTTGAATTCTCTGTGGAATCGGGTCAGACACGAGAATGAGCAGCACAGGGCAGTACTGGCTTGCACGGGGCGCATCTGCGGCGGGTATCGAGAGCAGTAAATTCGATAGACGCAGACCAGTCGCGGTCTGGGGCGGTTAAGAGGTCATACGAAGCAGCGTCAAGCTTGATGAGGCCGCCGCCGGCAGCAGCCAGGGCAACAAGCTGCTGGCGGGCATCGTCTGCGGGTGCTGCGCGGGTGAGGGGCAAGGAAAAGAGGGCAAGGAACGGAAGCAAGAGCATGGTCAAGAGCAGAAGGATTGTCGACGTGGAACGCAATTCCCAATTGGGTCACCGATCCAAACACCGTTCTCCTCTCTTGACCCTGCAAAGGCTCCCCCCAGGAGGCTGGGTCCATTTCTCCATGGCCAGCCACGCACTCCTACTCCGTCTGTTCCTTTCCCCCTCCTTCTTCACCGTCCACGTCGCTCTCCGGTATCTCACAATTTATCCCGACAACGTTGGAATCACCTACTATCTTACCCGGAGACTCAAGGAACTCGACACCCATGAGCTGCGCGATGTCTGGGGCTTTATATCGTCAGTACGGTCTCGGTTGCCCCGTCTGCTCCGCTCAATTTCGCAGCCATCTCCTCGTTACGCGCCCCACAAAGTCCAGAGCCCTCGAGGCATTTGTCGTCGACGTTATACAACGTTCGACCCACCTCGCCATGATTGTGCGTTAATCACACACTGTACTTGCAAGTCCCTGAGTTGTGAACATAATGTTCCAGACTCTCTGGTTCATGCAGGCTGCCCTGCGCGACCTATCTTCTTCCCCTCACCGGTCGCAATCCTTTGTCGTCTGCCAGCGCGTGCTGCACAAGTGCCATGAAATTATATTCGGCGACCTTCCTCCTCCAGCACCTACCCCGTATGCAGCCCTCAATCTGCCCTTCCAGTCGCGCTTTTCTCGTCGCAAGGTAAAGCAGCATTTCGAGCCTGCGGTCATTGGGATCTCCATGGTCCTCGCCGGGGTACCTGGGATGCCCCTGCTTACTGAGATCATGGGCGAGGTCGCGGTTGAGCAAGGAAGAGCTGAAGAGGAGGGTGCACCGTTCAAAAGCGTCGAGTCCCGAGATGAGGAAATCGCGTCATATGGCAGTCCCAGCTCTGCCAGTTTGTCGCTGGAGGACGACGACGACGGTGATGAAATCGCTGATCCCGAAGACTTTCCCCCGCGCAATCATTCGTCGCCGGAACTGGTGCTCCCTAATGGAACAACCTCCACACGAATGCAGGCCCTCGGTCGTCGCCGACCAGTTGAGGCAGCGCAGACTGCCCCTGCTCTGCCTCTCCATTTCCGCAATATGCGGCGGTCTACGCAATCCGACGATCCCCTCGGACAGCTTGACGCGGAAGCCGTTACCACCCCGTTCCAATCATCACCGTCAATATCCTCTGCTCGCCCTCCGCAAAGAACAGCATCTCTGAGTCTGGCTGATGTTTTACTCGAGAGCTACGATTTTCCGTCACAGGTGCATCTTCTTCGAAGTCAATACTGCCGATCTGAGGTCCGTTCTAGGCTGTTTTACTCCTTTCCCCTCCCTGAACCATGGTAGATACAATTTCTTCTGACCCTCGAGAATATCTCAAACCGGCTGCTGGTGGTCCCCAAACCGGCTCGCGTGAGTGCTCTAAGAGCAGAACTGACCGCCCTGAACCATAAATTACCAGCTGAGGTGAGCATCTACTTAGAATTACCCTACTATCTGTTAATCCCTGTCCAGGTTTGCATGCCGATGTGGTGTTCGTCCTCGGATACACCACGGCCGCAGGGGGTTCCACAGCCGCATCACCGGATAGTTCGAATACCTCCCAGCGAGAGTGTGGTTCTGAATTCGGCTGAACGCGCGCCTTACCTCCTTCTCATCGAAATCCTCAATGACGACCTCGACTTCGATCCCGCGAAACGCGGCAACAAAGAAGTTTTGAAGAAGATCGTTTTGAAGGAAAGCGAGAGGAAAGGGGCATCTGCAGACCTGATTCCATTCAACGCTGTCGCGCGCCATTCCAAGTCAGAGTACAATGCTGATCTGGTGCTTAGCGAGCCCCTCAAACCTGCGATTGTTCAGACTCAGACAGAAATATCTCCTCCGTCGGATGAAGAAGAGATGGATCTTGTCGAACAACTATACGGGCCTGAACAGTCGCTGCGTTCTCAACCAATCAATCTTTCGGATTCAATTATGCTACCACCGACCCCCAAAAACAAGGACCTCGACATGGCCGCTTGGTCACGTTCCGTTCCGCCCTCCCCCCCGGCATTTGAGAACGGCTATTCGATGTCCCGATCGTTTTCCCAAACTCTGCCTTCCAATCCGTCACCCGAACCTCCGCGGGAGCTGGCCGCCGTAATCTCTCTCGATGAGTATTCGGAGCGCATGCGAACGGCGGCCATCATGCTGGCGCAACTCAACGCAAATTTGGCGCACCAATCTCCTAGCCACATTCCGGGCATACCCGCAGGGCTGCCAGACGTGACCGTCCCGCTTCGGTGGCTGCCCGGCTCCAGCTGGCTTACTGGTAGTGCAGACCAGAACGCTGCTGATACTCAGGCTGGGCGCATGCGGCTACAGTACTCAGTGGCGTCGGGGATTCGCGACCGAATTATGAAGGAAATGATGGACCTCGAGGAGGAGCGGATGGAGAGAATGAAGGAGAACCGCGAGGACCGCGGGCTGATGCGGATTGGGGATCTCAGCGGGGGGATGAAGAGCGCTGAGGACGAGGGTATCATACGACGCGAACTTAATAAAGCCGATCCGTCTGCTGTTGTATTCAGCGAGTCATGGGCGGCAAAAAAGGTGGCCGACTCTAGTGTAGTTCATATTCTGGTCACTGACACCATGTAGAGCAGAATACGACAGGGATCGCCGTACGGCCACTTGGGTAACATTCCTCCCTTTCGAACGTGTCATTCGCTGACTATTTTGCCAGCGAACTGGGACTGCGTCTCAGTGATTGTCAAGACGGGGGCCGATTTGCGACAGGAGCAGCTGGCGGTTCAGCTTATCCGAGAGTTCCAGAGCATTTGGGAGGAGGAAACATGTGCCTGCTGGGTTCGATAGTACGCTGCATAAACTCCGACTGGATTTGGGTCATTGATTTCGTTGCAGCTTCCGTATTCTCATAACCGGTGCCACGTCGGGCTTGGTCGAGACTATCACCGATGCTGTCTCAATACACTCGATAAAAAAGTCGGAATACGCACGGCGACTGGCTGAGGGCCGACTTGGGCATGTCACCCTGTTTGATCACTTCAAAAATGTAGGCTCGAGTCCTTTCCTTTTGTACCTTCATTCGAATGTCGCCCTAGACCTATGGTGATCCTTCGTCAGCCAAATTCGCTAGGGCGCAGCGGAATTTTGCCAAATCCTTGGCCGGTGCGTTACTGCGGTTGTTGGCTTGAAGCGTTCCATTAATCAGGTTGTATGCACAGGCTATTCCATCGTCACATATCTGCTTCAGATAAAAGACCGGCACAATGGCAACATCCTTTTGGATCGAGACGGGCATCTGGTCCACATAGGTATGCAGTTGCGGTATCTTTCTTATCATTGTCTGCAATGCCAATCCTGTCAGATTTTGGATTTATACTTAGTCAATCACCCGGTAATATTGGTTTCGAGGCGGCGCCTTTCAAACTGCCTCCAGAATACATCGAAGTACTAGGGGGCGTTGAAGGCACTGCGTACCTGGAGTTCAGGCGACTCTTCCGAGAAGGGTTTGAGGCAGCTAGAAAACACTGTGATAGAATCATCAGTTAGTGCATTTTACTTCTGTCGGTGCTTCGTTCATCTTCGTACACTTTTAGCCCTGGTGGAGTTGATGCAGAAGGGTGAGTCTTGCACAAATGTGGATGTCGGGTTTTGATTCAGACGTCCAGATTCTACCTTGCCTTGCTTCGCTGCGTTCGGCGAACAGACTGCGAATCAGCTGCGCGACCGGTTACAACCGGCTATGACACACTCATTGGTCGGCGAATATGTGGACCGATTGATAGACAGTTCCCTGGGCTCGAGCTGGACCCGGCTCTATGATTCTGTGAGTTTTGACTTGGTACCATGTTTTTCTTGCTGACCGCGAGGCAGTATCAATACTATTCACAATCGATCTTATGAGTTTCGGACTTTTGCTTGCTATCTAATCTGTACTCCTTGTAATTTACACCGGAATGCCGTGCTGGGCGTTGGTCGGCAATTTAAGTATACAAACGTCCCTTGCTACTAACTTAATACAAGTAATTGAAATCAAATCATGGCCTCGGGGATTCAAATAAGGATCGTAGCTTGTTGCGCACATTAGTACCACCTTACAGTGCCATGCTGTGTCGATCGGTCCCTAGTAGTACTGCACTCATATAGTGCACTTACTTGCTCAGAAAATCGCATTACCGTAGCCCAGAAGAAAGGCGGTAACCGTGAAGGTAGTCGAAGAGAGCGCGGCCAGTGGCGAGCACAACAATTTCAACAAATGAGATATCAAACGCAATCATGCAATGTTGCAAAACACATGGACCGAGTAGCCTTGGAAGTTGGGACTAGTCTCGTTAACCAGACATTCTAACGCACGATGAAGAAGAGAGTCGTTCTTATGTGCTTATAGAAACCTTGGGACGCTGATCTACGCCGCTACCCTTGTCGCCAGACATCCAAGCTCGACGCGTACTAGTAGTACTTGCCTAGACTTACTTGGCACTATCAACGGATCACCGATTGGGTTTGAGCCGATCGCATTGCCAACCCGGTTACTACTAGCTAGCAGGTAAGTACTTAAGTTGGTAGATGGATAGCCCACAGACTGGAAGAAGGAATCTATTAGTTTTTATATTGCGATAAAAATACAATGAATGGTACAACAGCCCTTTTACTGTTTATCAATCGGTGTCGCACAGAAAGTTGCTTAACACACATACCGGAACACACTCAGGCTGCATCGTGATACATTTCTCGTGCTATTGGAACAAGCCCTCAAAGCGCTTCAAGCAGGAGTGGGTGGTGTAATCTGTAATGTGGTGGTCACGGTTCATATGGCGTCGCAGGGTACTGAGGTAAGAAAGAAACGTACCAAAAGAGTCGTTGGGGTCGCATGCGCAACGGCCTGCAGTCCACTGACTTCCAGAAGGGCAGTGCTGGAAGCTTTCGTGGCGATAACCGATGTCCTGGAAGTCGAGTGAGAGGGGGACTGTTCGGAGACGAAAAGAAAGCCGTACCCGAAAGAAGTGTATTTGATCTGGACGCGCGAACAGCGAGGCCGCGATGCTGTGCACGGGGGCGTCTCCCCAGCGTTCGTAGTAGAAACCCCCCTTTGCTTCTAAAAATTCGAAAAATCTGCTTGCCGTCAAGGGAGGTATTGGCGGCGGGACCAATACTACGTGCCTGGTGTACGCTTCGCCTCGCCAAAAGTCCATATCAGCTATCTCGAAATTCGACCAAACTTTTAACGCGAGGTGAGACTAGGAAAATTGTCAGACCATTCATACAACGCACAGTGACACATGTTGTATTTTTTGCCGCCGTCATTGGAAAGAAAATCCATCGAGTTTGTGGGCTGCTGAATCAGATGTGGGTATTGGTCCATGAATTCTGGGTTATCGACGTGAGTGCCATGGACGGCAGTCGAAAGGAAGCGCGCATAATATGTACCTTTCACAGAATCCCACAAGGTAGCGACTGTTGGCTCATGCTCGAGCAATGATATAGTAAATCCTTCGCATCTCTCAGGTCCGCTGCTAGACAAAGAATGATACGACGCGCACCGTAGACTTTGTCGTGTTCTGCCATCCAAGCGAAGGGGTCGTAGTTGAGTGCACAAAAGAATTTGACATCCGGCCTGTGGGAAACTCAGATAAGAAGATTGCGCGGGATAATGGTACGTACTCGACCCTGTAAAAAGTAAGGTTCATAATGTGGGGGACACACGCAAGGTGAGACTGACCTCCAATAGTATCGATATGGTTGGAGCAATTCGTGTTTGAAGAAAAAGCCGGAGTTGAAGCGGCACATGTTTCTGTATCTGAGACGTATGCTCGCTTAGTGTGGAGCATCTGAACGCGGCGGTTGCACGTACGGCACACTCCCTAGAGTGGAGTCAGTGCGACCCGCGACGAAACACTCTTTGCTCACCTCCGTAAATGATACGCTGGCTCATCATCTTTAGCCTGCCTCTGCGAGCGCGGTCCTCATCTGTCCACCCCCAGTGATGAGAGGCGAGCCATTTCAGTCGGGTCGAACCCACCTATCCAATCTGGCTGGACCCAATGCTCTTTCGGGATGAGCCCGAACGAGACGGGAGCATCCTGGCGTTGCAATGAATAGGGAATACACACCGGAGAGCAATCAACATACCGTCAGGACGCTGACCCGTCTGGAAGGAGTTGGTGAAGTGCGAGGAAACAGAAAGATGCAACGCACTGCTTGAACTCCTCCGTGAATGGTTCATCATTCAAGAACACCCAGGGGTAGTTATAGTTCTTGTTGAACCTATCCTCCATACTCTGTACGCTTGCGACGGCTCCTTCAATATCACTGTTCCTGCAAAGGAACACAAAGGTTGCGTTGGCCCTCTGCCCTTGTGAAAAATTGGCATTGCCGTGAAACGATTGTAGAGCTGAAGGAGTGTTGTACGTTTCGACCGCAGCAGTCGTCGAATTGTTTTTGAACAGGGAAAGATCCTTGATGCCACGGAAGGAGGCCAGTTGCCCATAATCGACTGCGCCGGAGGTACTGAGAAAGTAATGAATGCTTATCTGAGTTAATGGTAAGGACAGGCGACGTTGGACGCAATAAAACTGCACTCGCCACAGTGACCACGACCAGCGCGATGTACCGCCGGGGCGTCAGGACAGGATTGAGGATAACCATGCTGGAAGAGCCTGAGAAGAAATAGTGGAGCAGAACCATATGCGCAGCCTTATATACCTCCCCAGCAAGTAACGATCAACCGGGGTTCTATACTTAGCTGCTGGATTTCGTGGAAATGTCGGTGTACGATTTACACGTCTCTGGGAAGCTCTGGGAAGGACGCAGAGACTATTTCAAGCTGGCCCATGCACGAGCCCATGTCCTCGCGTGGTTTTGCCGCACAAAGTGGCGCGGCGGGCTCCACAAGGGAAAAGAAAGCGGTCCGGTGAGTCGGAGGCGCAGTGACCTAAAGCAGTACAGTGTTTCCGCCGCAGCAATTGTGGCTGGATGGATTACTGGTTCGTGTTCAACTAATCGCCCGGTCTGGTCCTTGGACGCGTCGCAGAGAAAAGTGACCCGCGGCACGCGTTCGTCACGGGGTGTTTGGTCGTGTGTGTGATTGATCGCAACGAATTTTCACTTGACGGCTTGCCGCGCACTTGCACTTGCGCCTTCAAATGGAGTCCACACCCCCATTACCGGTCAAGGAGACCCTCTTGGACTCCTACCCGTCTCTCCGCTACTCGTACTTCGCTCCAATATCCCCTCTCTTCAATGCCTACGACCGCTTTGCCCTTTGGCGAGCAGATCTTGGCCTTCCTCACCCCGGTACCGTTGAAAATCTCCACAAAGAAACAAAATGTCAGTCACTAGTGCCTCTAAATCACTCCGGACCCTCATATTTCTTGAACACCGTCCAGCTACGCATCTCTCAAATTTCATCTTCGATGGAGCTCGCGCCGACTTGACGAAAGCTCTCTCAATGAGTCCTCTCTTCCAAGTCACGCATTCTTTTGCCTTGGGATCTCAGACTGCACCACCGTCTTATAATTTTGGTGCGGTGTTTGGAAGCACCAAGGTGTTCATGCAGGGAGGGGTCGACCACGACGGGAATATGAGCGGCCGGTTCAACTATGGCTGGACAGGTAGCACTATCACGAAGCTGCAAGCTCAGGTGCGCTTTAAGTATCGTTTCGCAATGGAAATCATCATACTTTCTATTCAGTTGTCTTCGCAAGTCGGCCACAGCATGATACAACTGGAGCACGACTACCAAGGTCAGGACTTCAGCATAAACGCCAAAGCGATGAACCCATCACCCACCGATGGAACGGGCATCTACATTGGCAGCTACCTGCAATCCATCACCAAAAACATTGCGCTGGGTGTCGAAACTATCTACCAACGACCAACGCCGGATGTATCAGAACTTTCCACGAGTTACCTCGCCAAAATCACGGGCACTGATAAGAACTGGATCGCAACTGCTCAAACGCAGGGCCAGGGAGTCCTGCAAACTACATATTGGCAAAAGCTGAGCGACAAGGTAGAGGTAGCAGGCGAGCTGCAACTTATCGCCGTGCCTAGTAGGCGGGAGGCCATTGCCACAATCGGGGCGAAATATGACCTGCGGTTAGCGACCTTCCGAGCGCAGGTCGACTCTGGCTTCAAGGTGTCGGCTGTTCTCGAGCAGCGCTTTACACCTGCCTTTGCGTTCCTGCTATCAGGAGAGATTGATCACTTGAAGGTTCGATTAGTCTGAGCCGATTCCGTTCGTGCGTTGACTCTGAATTCACAGGCAGGATGCAAGGTCGGTGTGGGTGTGATGATTGAGTCGTCATCGTTAACGCCAGAGGAAATGGGCATGCCTCCTCAGCCATATTAAATATTATAATTCATAGAATGCTATCATATGGGCGTTCTACCCCTACTCGCGACATGCACTGTAACACTCCCTGCTAAGCAGATCTGGCAGCCAGGCAGCGCAAGGGTCGGGTCGGACTTTCATTCATCAAGACTAGCTGTTCTTTCCAAACACGAATTGGAACAATGAAACCTCACAAGTCCAACCCACCCCATATAAATTCGTATGTAAAGTACAATGCACTAATGTCCCCATCTCCATAGATAACAAGAGCCTGAAGTCTATGTAGATTAATTTCAGGTTCGCAAGTCCGCTTGTGTTTTGTCAAGTAGAGGCTAATAGGCTGCCCAAGACGACACATCCTGCCACCAATGCCCATCCTGCCGCGGATGAGCCCATTCTCCTGGCGGCGTTCGCGCCGACGGAACCCCCCGCCACCCATTCATTGTAGGCAGCCTGCAGCTCTAGAACGAAGGCCTCGCCTTCCGGGCTGTTTTTCCCTTCAACCCCAAACTGGTGGGGATTTACGACAGGCGTCAACCATCCATCGTCAGTGAAGTGAGTTAGGCCCGTCAGAGGAGCTGTTGTGCTACTCGGAGACGCTGCGGGCGACGTAGCACTGGCGGAGACGGAAGAGCCCGAACTGTGACTCGCGGAGCCCGAACTGGGGCTTTCAGACCCCGAACTACGCGAAGAGGAGGCTACAGATCGGGACGAGGCGGCAGCGGAAGATGGAGGCGATGTAGATGAAGATGGAGAACTGGAGGCCGCGAAAAGCGCCTGCCGGCATTTCTCTGCGTTGGGGAGGTGGCTATGATCGTTCCATAAGAGAGACACGCGGTAGACTGTGCTGGCGAGGAGTGTAGTAGATGCGGTGTCGTAGAACATGTCCGTGGTATTGATGGATTGGTCGGCATAGTTTGTGAATATGTTCGTCGAGTCAAGGTTCGCAAACATGGCGGTGTGAATCTCTTTTACCCAGTTGCCCAAATCTTTCTGCTGGCTGGAAAAATCTTTGCTGTAAGGCGAATTCTTCATCGTGGCGAGAACTCGAAGCATTCCAGCTGCTGCCCATCCATTCCCTAGCGAGACAATCAACGACGCCTATGAGCAAAGCAAAGGAATGTAAATACCTGTAGACCAATGGCCTGGATCGTTCCCTGCATCGACCGAATCGGTTCCCAGTGCGATATGTTTCCACAGGTTCTTGGCACTGGTGTCGCGGAGGTAATTTCTATACAGCTTGATTTGGGTGTAAGCCTCGTTCATAAGAGTCGTGTTGCCAGTGAGAACGCCGTAATACGCGAGAAATGGCGGGACCATAAAGACGGAGTCGCTCCTGAGATACTGTGAGAGGCAATCAAAAAGAGAGAGCTGACACCCACCATAATTGAACCTGGGCAGCTCGGTGTGAGATGGCTCCATCGCTAGTGCGGGGTACGACGTTCATCAGGTAATCTAGCTGCCCCTTGGCCGCGCTGGCATAGTCCAACCCGTCAGCTGAACCTTGTCCGGTCCAATTGGCCAGAAGAACGGCGACGCCGATAGATGGCTGGGCCAATTTTAACATCAAAAGTACGTGGAAACGATGCAAGGGCTTACAGGGTCGCCCGCCGCCCCGTCTCCGGTCACTAACGGCGTGGGTCCCGTTGCATTTTTCAGCGCCGATACCACGTTGCGCGCGATCGAAAACACGGGTGCAATCGCAGACGTCGAGTTAGACGGTATCGACGCGGGGGGCGGCACGCCAGTCGATGAGAAGACTGAGTAGTTAGGAACATTGAGATCCAACAGGGCTTGAGCGCGTGTCCCGAGCTCCCAGCTACACAGGTAAGCATGGAAAGGTGAGCGTCGAGGGAAAAGGCGATCGAACATTGAAAGTACCTCTGTGATGCTCCCTCCGCCAATCTATCTGTTACTGTCGAGACATCCGCCGGCGAGAGAGCTTGCCCAGAAACCCAGCTCAGGAGAGTCGTCGCAAAAGTGAGACGTCCAAGACGGCCGTGCATTGGCCCACGCGCTTGAAGGGAACAGGCGAGAAAGAACGAGCGGAAGAGCAGCAGTGGGCAGATTCGGGGCGTGGGGATGCGTAGAAAGAGTCGCAGGACAAGACAGAATCGGCGCTGTAACGGGCATTTTTAGCCACGTTCGGTTGCCGAGATTCCATTTACGATATGTGCGATCCGGAGGAACTGTCAAATCCATGTGCAGAAACATTCCGCCCGGCGCCAAGTATCGCTCGGTCGCATTGTGCTCCAGAATGGATCTAGTCCCCAGGATTAAGGACGGGCCTGCAGAGGTCCACAGAATCTGCAGTCATGGCTGATGATGCGCGTCCTCGCACTTCCACTGCCAGTGAAGAACTTGTTATGTCGTGTTTACAAGGTAAGTGATTTGGACAAATGGCGAAGAGTTCTCTGGTACAGACTGGCCCGAGTATTGCAGCAGGGGAGACGTTCACAAGGGAACACGGACCATTCATCAAATCGCGATGGAAGCTTAATTCAATAAGTGGGCCTACAAGGATTTTACATAAAGGAAGTATTAAATCGGTTACAAGCAACACCGTGCCACAATTATATGCCGTTAAATCATGTCCCAGGAACTGAGGTCTCGGTGGTAGGGGTCACCTTGCTGACCGCCTCAACGACCTTGAGGGTGAGGGCAATCTTCCCCCACAGCTGACCATACGTATCCGCGTCCTGTTTGGCGATCTTGGCCTTCAGATCCTTTGCCAGGTCGTCCACCATGGGCCGCACGACGGACTGCACAACATCCCGGACGGGCTCGTCAATGACTTGGAGGACGAATTCCAGAGGAAGTGACGGTGGTGACGGGGGCCGCGCCCTTGTCAGTGATTCCAAAGCTTGGCCAAGAGCATGGATGGTGTCTGAATCCTTTTTGCTCGACTCCTCCAGTGCGTTGAATTGTAGCTGCATCTGGAGATGATTCAGTCGCCTGCTCGCTTTTTCTTTTGGAAATGATACTCACAGCGGCGAGTTCTTCGCGTTGTTTCTGTCTTTCCTTCTCCAAGATGTCGCTTTGGGTACGGATATTCTCGAAATCAGATATCAAGAGCGCGACCTCCTGGCCCAAGTCGTTCACATCCTCGTTGGTTTTCGTCACACTCAGCTCCACCCTCTGCAGCTCGAGAGAACTTGGTGCGCTGGGGTGGTCATTCGGAAGGATGGACAGTGACTCGAGTTTGGCGTCGATCTGAGCAGCTATGTCTTCGGTATTCTGATCTGCCATGGACACCAGGTCGTTGTGGAGGTTCGCAACCCGCGCGTCGAGCGTCGTGAGCCTCTCCTGCATTTGCTCGAGTTCAGCCACATCGGCGGGATCCAAAGCTGGGGCATCGTCCGCGGCATTGGAGACACGTCGCCGCTTGAGTGGTCGGGAGCTTGAATCGTGCGAGGGAACGTCCGTGGCGGTCTCGGGCGGGGCGACGCTCTTCGCTGCATCAAGCGTTTTCGTCACGTACGTTTGAAACATCTCCGATGCAGTGGTATTCAGCTGCGCGGCGTACTGAATGAGGTCACGGTACTTTTCCGCGGCGCCCTCGTCCTGATTCGAGCCGACGGGCCACCATTGCGTGTCTTTCAGCGCGTTGAGAGCGGTCGTGACCCCTCTGCCTTTATCGTCGCGGGTGGCTTTCAGCCCAGCGAGACGCTGGGCCGCGCGTTCCTTGTCAGCGTCCGTCAAGAGCGCCGTGTAGCGCGGCGTCGTGAGCATCCGTTCAAAGTCAACGAAGTCCTTTTGCGAATCTTGGTGCGCTTTCCGCGCCTCGACGCAGTCGGCCATGAGTCTGAGCATGCATAAACACGAGGAGGGCAGAACGAGACTAGAGACATACGGCAGTACTTTGTCCCACATAACTTTCATCTCTTCTTGCGCGCGGGGTTTCGGCGCAACATTCGGGGCGGTAAATACAGCCGGCAGTGAAGGCGGAACGGGAAGAGCGGGTGGGGGCGCAGCAGTAGAGAAGAGGGGTGGTTGCGGGTGTTGCTGCTTTGGCGGTGCAGGGGAGCTGGACGCGACCGATGCCGAGGGTCTGCTGCCACGATACTCGTCTGTGCGGGGGTCCATCCTCGACTCGGACGTGTCCCTTCGTCTGTGGTGGTGAAGAGGAGAGCGAGAGCGGGAACGAGGGCGGGGTGGGCGATAGGGCGATCTGCTGCGGGGATAGGAGCGCTGGGGACGTCGCGTGGCCGGGGACGATATGGCCCACTCCGGGTCGTCGGGATGGGCGAAACGGCACGACGGGTTGTGGAAGCCAGAGTTCAGCGGTCTGCCGTCGTTGTCAAAGTGCTGGATGGCGGGCAGCAGGACGTAAATGAATGTATTCGAACCCCCGTCTAGCACCTTCGAAGCAACTCACGAAGCACCGTGTTTTGTATGGCATGGTCGACGACAAGACGAAAAGGCTGATTACATGTCCAGATCATAGTCTCCTAATTCCGTCTCAGACTCTACTTCCATCCCATCGGCCTCTTCCACCCAATCCCGGCCCACAGGCGGCTGCACCCAAAATAATCCATCCACTCTGCCCTGACCCGGCTTGATCTTGAGCATCCCATCCAGCGTATCGCGCGCAACGCGAAGAACATGCTGCTGAATCGCCATCCGCTGACCCTCTGCACTCAGCTCGCTGAACTCTACCAGGCTCATGCAACTCGAGAAAATGTTTGTGTTGCCGTCGTCCTCTTGGTTGAGACTCTTGACACGCCTTCGGAGCTAAGAACAATCAGCCTATGTCACAAAACATAAAGGGTACACACCCGTGAGGCCCATTCCGGTTCTGACCTCTCAATGTGGCGCTCCAAAGCGAGTCCCAGGTTGCCCATATGACGCTCGGCGTCCCTAAGTTCCGACAAAACGAGATCGACCCGGGGATGCACCTGGCCGTCCTCCATCGGAGACGGTGGGCGGTAGTTCTCGCAGAAGGACTGGAACTGATCAAACCCTTGTCGATGCGCGTCCATCCATTCTCGCAGCGCCCTCAGATCCAGCTCCATCTTCACAGGCGTGTGTGGCAGCGCACTGAGCCCAATCACAACCTGGTCTAAAGCCTCCCTCGTCCTTTCCACTTTCGCTTTCTGTAGAATGTAGTTAATGTCGTGGGTGTGATACACAGCGGCCAGGTCTGCGAGGTCGCGCTCATTCTCTCGCAAAGCAAGTACTAAGCCGACGCCCTCTTCGATCATTCTAGAAATCGTCAAGTCAAGTTTCACAAACGAGACAGCGCACCTTTGGATCGACAGTCGGGCATCTACAGTCGCATCGGCGACACGTCCCTCGGATTGCATGGTGTTTCAAAAGCTTGACAGTATTGCGGCTGGCGCAGTTATAAGATACTTCTCAAGGGCCATCAAAAGTCGAGGCGCAAGGGTCAGAATGTATATTTCTCTACACGGAAGTCCTATACATCAATCTTCCCAGACATTTACGACCTATACAAACCTAATCAAAAAACGGTTTCGGTGGCAACAAGAACTGTACCTCTGACTGATGTGTCATTACTGCGACGTCGCGTCTTACAGGATTTATTCTCGGATATACAAACTGCGCCGGACGGTCAGATAAATCTCTTGGAGTGGCAAAAGAACGTACCCCTTCATTGTACTCGTTGAAAACCTCCGCCGCGATGATTTCCTTGTCTTTCAGAAGGGCTTTGTAGCTATGGGTCATTGCGTTAGCCTGCCGCGAGCGATGAGTATGTGGTGCGGAGGACAATGGAGAGCTGTTACCTGGCCGCCGACTAGACCCATGATGAAGAGCATCAGCATCCAGTTGGATGAACCGGTAGCCATCCACAGGAAGACATGCACGGGCGAATACACGTTGAACAGCATCAATTCAAGTTCGCCGGGCGTCCACACCTCAAGTTGTTGGACCCGAGCCATCTTTCCAGGCGGTGGAGGGCTGAACACCGGAGGCTGCATGCCGAGAAGGAACCGCCAAGACGCGGAAAAGCCGTACCACAGAGACTTGGTTATCCGAGAGGTCAGAGGCGGTGGCTCCAGGGGCTGAAAGTCGAGCTGGGCAGCCACAAACTTTGCGTTCGGGGAAGAGACAGGGTCCGGCCTGAGGTGGAGGCGGTACAGCTTGATGCGAGAAAACAGATATATCGTATTCAGAGCGGCGGCGGCGAGCAGGAACACTGTCATTGGAACTGTCTGAATTCAAGTTGGCTTTCTATTGCCCGAGACAGAACGGCTGCAAGACGAACCCAGTCGAACCAAGAGTGTCCTTCGCCCTCGTGGTACATGTCTTCCCATCCAAGGTCGGAATCGGGGATGCTCCGTATCTGGGTTACGCGCACGCAAAAGTGGATAAAGTGCAGGGTGCCTCCAATGATCCAGGCAGAGGTCCGTGGCTTGGGTAGAGGCACGTTGGCGGGGAACATGGCGACGTGAAAGGCGATCTGCGAGGGGATGGCCGAAATCCTAGGACCCTGTCAAGTCAATGAAAATAAAGGCATGGCGCACAGTACCGTTCGAAAAAGCCCTTTTTGCGAACGACGCCTTTGCGGGCGGGAGTGCCGGGGACACCCAAGCTGCGACGGGAGGCCTTGGAGATGGACTGTGGCGTCGCGTACGGAGCGGGTCTTCTTGTGCGGGCTGCATCCCAGTCGAATGCGATGTTGGATGAGCGGGAGGGGGTCGCGGCGGGGGAGCGGTCGACATAAATGGAGGAACGGCTGCGAGGGGTATGAGGGAGTTGAATGGGGGAGATGGGGGAGGCAGCCGGGGACGCGGCTGCGGGTGTGGTGGGGGTATCTGGGGTGGATGTGGAGGCATTGTTCATTGCACGTCTCCTGAGCGCCATGTTGCAGCGGTGAGGCTCTGAACGCGGTCACTACAATGGCAGTGATCGCATCGTTGATGGCATCAGTCACAGGTGTCACAATGCACGAACGGGCACGTGTTGGTTGAAAACGGGCAAACGCGCGCAAACAGTCAAGAACTTGTTCTCCTCCTCCCATCTCTTTCTCCATCGCGCTACCTAGTACCCACAGCTACCGTTTTTTCGGCGCTAGAGCTTTCCATCATACGGTCATCCAAGGTTTCGATCCTCAGGCCAACGACGGCTACCTCCCTCTCCCCCAGTTCCTCCGTATCCATGGCTCAGCCGTCCTCGACACACCATGACCGCCATGAACGGACAGACCGCGACCGCCATCGCAGCGAGCGCGACCGTACCTCCTCCTCCCACCACCACCACCGCACAATCTCATCGACCACCCTTCTCCTTGTCCTTTCTCTCGTCCTCGCCGGACTAGCAGTCATGCTCTCCCTCCCCCGCCAGTACAGCGCAGATCCAACCACCGACACAGCGTCGTCTGCTTCGGGCGTGTTTGGCTATCTCTCCCCCAAGCGGACCCAGGCCTTGATTGCTCGGGAGAGCGCAGTTGCTGTCCGTGAAGCAGAAGTCGCCCGCCGCGAGGCAGAGCTTCTCATCGGTGCACCAGGCGGCGTGATTCCCTCACCCTCCCCCATCCTCTGCCCACCCTGCGCCGCCACGACCGTCTTCGAGACCATCACACCCCCAATACAGACCATCATAAAGGAGATTGTCAAGGAGGACTCCCTCACCCCTCCGGGATGGTCCAGCGGTCGTGCCGAAGAAGTTCTCGATCGCGAACTGCGTATTACAGAGCGCGAGCGCGACATAAGCAAGCGCGAGGAGAGCGTTAACCGCCGCGAACACGACGCGTCTCGACGCGAGAGTTGGATCATGGAGCAGCTCATGTAAGTTCGCCCCTTTTTCCTCGTTTTATCTCCAAAAATTCAATCTTCTCTCCTAGGGCGCTGGGCAACGACAGCCCCGATACGGTTGAGGAGGAGTACGTGTACGAGCCGAAACGGAAAGCCAAGGTACCGCCGCCCCTCCCGCGCCGTTCCGAGCTTTGAGACGAAGGAGGACAACCCATGATTCATTTTCTTGTACTGTCCGTATCCCTCCCTACCTCCCTCCTTCGTCCGGGCTTGGGGGACAAACGGTTTCATTTTTCACAATTGTCCCCTCGTCGATTTGGTTCCGCGGATCGATTTTACCGATCGCGCAACCTCCACGTGCAGCGTTCTTTTCTTTATCTGCTGCTTAGTCGTGGTCGACCTTCCTGGACGTTGTTCTGTGTATGAACATCAGCTGACTATTACCCTAGTTCCAACAACTTCCCCCTATTGAACCCACCGAGACGAAAACCGTTTTCCAAACCCAAACTATCACCGTTCCTGCCCCCGCCAACACCCGGAGAGCTGCTTCCCCGTCACCCCAAGTAGCCGACCCAACGTCCACCGTTGATAGTCCTAGAACAACTGCCGTCGAATTCATCAGCGAAGAAGACGACGAGGGACTCAAAACCGTCACTGTTGTTCGCTCACCCAGATCAACACGGCGCCCCCCGCGGGGGTGGTTCGGAGGCTGGTGAACGAGTTTTTACGTCTTTTTTATTCCTATCTTTTGTCCACGTTTGCGCTACCCCTTCCTTTTTTCTCCCGCCGGACGTTGTGAGCTATGCTCATCTACTACCTGTCTTGATGCTCGTTACGATACTAATGGTTGACGAATAGTTACGGTAACGAATACTTACATGGGTTGTATTGTAGACTAGTTTGCATCTTTTTCAATACATTCACGGATTCCATCTCAAAGTTGGACGCCCCTATATCTTGTGTGAACAAACACCTTTCAACAAAAAGTGACTTGGACGCGTCAATGCACCGATCGCGACTTGCACTATCCTTTCCTCGTCCCTGTGTGCGCCGTCGAATATCGGCCCTTGCCAATGGACGCCCTAGCTACCTCGAAATTCTTGGGGACCAGTTTCCCACAGACAGTGTCACCAATCTCACCCCCGCTATCCTGGCCAAGGTTCCTCTGCGCCTCCACACGCGTCCTTCACACCCATTAAACACCCTTCGAGGTCTAATCGAGTCCCACTACCCGGACTTTGCCCACTTGTCGTCGCTTTCTCCCCTGGTCTCTCCATACAAAAACTTTGATGAGCTTTCCTTTCCTCAAGACCACCCGGGCCGCGCTGTCACAGACAGCTACTATGTGAACAAGGACCTGATGCTCCGCACCCACACCTCTGCGCACGAAGTGGAGGTATTTCGGCGGGGCGAGAATAAATGGCTCTTGACCGCGGACGTGTATAGGCGGGACGAGATTGACGGTTCGCATTACCCGATCTTCCACCAGATGGAGGGCGCGCGCATCTTCTCTGCAGACGCGACGGGCATGAAAGAGGTCGAGGAAGACAATGAGCGGCTGCGGCACCACCTCGCGCAGTCGAATATCATCATCGAGGACGTCCCGCACATCTCCGCGTCGAACCCGGCCCAGCCGACACACGACCCCGTGTACTCGCAACTCGTCGCGCAGAATCTGAAACTCTCTCTGAACAGTCTGATGCTCACGCTGTTTGGCGGTCCCGGAATCGGCGGCGCGACGGCGGCTGCCCCGCTGCGCGTCCGGTGGATCGAGGCGTATTTCCCTTTCACAAGCCCGAGCTTTGAGGTGGAAGTATTCTTTCGCGGCAAATGGCTCGAGATTCTGGGCTCGGGAGTAGTCCGTCAAGCGACATTGGACACGGCCGGTAAGCTGTTCTGCTTGCCCAGAAGTCGCCAGAATGGGCTGATCTTTCACAAGGCGTCTCCGAAAAAATTGGCTGGGCATTCGGGCTCGGGCTAGAGCGTATTGCAATGATACTCTACTCGATCCCAGACATCCGCCTGTTTTGGTCAACGGACGAGCGTTTTATTTCGCAGTTTACAGACAAGGAGATTACGACTTTCCAACCGTACTCCAAGTATCCGTCCTGCTTCAAAGACGTGAGTTTCTGGACCGCGCAGGGCCTCAACCTGCATGAAAATGATTTCTGTGATGTTGTGCGCGACATTGCAGGAGATCTCGTCGAAGACGTTAAAAAGGCCAGTCACGATTTGCTGTGATGACCAAACGAAGATGACCATTCTGCGTACAGATAGACTCCTTCGTCCACCCGAAAACCAATCGCACAAGTCTGTGCTACCGGATAAATTATAGATCAATGGACAGGTCGAGTGACTCGCTCTGCTTGTTTCCGGATGCTAACACAAGTCCTAGGTCAATGTCAAACGAGGAAGCGAACGAGATCCAGGCGCAGGTTGTGTCGCGACTAGAGGAGCAGTTTGGAGTTGAGATTCGTTGATTAACAGCCCACTACATTACTTCTAACCACCTCTAATATATTGAATACTCACGGCTCGATGCTATGACCCTGTCTCCTGTGCTACGCCAACCTGGGCGGCCCTCAACAAGCGATCCCGAATGGTGTATCCGGTTTTCTGGCAGTCGATGACTGTCCCGGGCGTCTTGCCCGGTACCGGGGCCTGGTAGAGGGCCTCGTGACGGTTCGGGTCGAACGGGTCGCCCGTTGGATCGAACGGTTTGATGTGGTATTTGAAGAGCGTCGACAGCAGCTGCCGCTGTGTCATTTCGACACCGGTGTAGAGCTCGCGAAGGTAGTCCTCGGAGGTTTTTGCGCGGGGTGGTGGGGGTGTGGCATCGGGAGCGAGTTCCGGAGAAGGCTCGTCGGAATCAGGGGGGGTGGGGTCCGTGCGAGGTGGCTCGAGCACCTCTCGCGGAACGGACTTTAGCGCCAGCGCGAGCACATCGACGGTTTCGAGAAGGTCGGCGGCAAAGTTTGTGATGGCAAAGTCCCGAGTTTTTTCTCGTTCGCGGGCCGAGTTGCGCTGGAGATTGAGAAAGTCTGCCTGCAGGTAACGAAGCCGGCCCTGCGAAACGCGAGTGAATTGGGGCGTCCCTTGAAAAAGAAACAGCTTACGAGCAGGTCAGCTGCCTCCGCCTCTGCCTTGAGCAACGCAGCATCCCGTGGTGACTCGGGAGACGAGGTCTCCGGAGTGGGGTCCTGGTCGGCTGGCTCGGACGAGGACGGCTTGTCGTCGGAATAACAGCGGGCAGCAAAGACAGAAGACCTGGGGCCGCGGGCGAGGGCCCGGTAGGACAGCAAAGTCCTACTGGGACGCATAGAGAAAGCCAGCGCCGACATGGTCGTTGGTCAAGGGCGGTCCTGAAATTTTGAAGTCACGTGTCACGAGTCTCGGGTTTTCCAAAGTCGAAGCAGAATAAAAACAAAACATGCCGTGTCCGCTGTGATCCCCTTCCTTAGCTGCTATATAAACAGGGCCAGTGCTCCTCGTACCCATGCCCCCGCTCTCCCTTTTTTCGCAGCACAAACATGATTCTGGCAATCATTCGCCCCGGACCTCCGTGTGGCACTAAAACTATCAAGATCATCTCTTGCTTTCATCGCACCATGTCTGGTGCAAAACTCATCGATGGTACCGCCGTAGCAAAGTTCGTTTCTCCTTCTTTTTGCCCGGCCTTTTGTTAGACGCGTCTCAGGACAGTGCGCGAGGGCGTCGCCGCCCGAATCACCTCATTTCAGGCAAAGTACCCCCGCTTCCAGCCCCAGCTTGCCATCGTGCAGGCGGGAGAGCGCCCTGACTCTATCGTCTATGTACGCATGAAGGCAAAGGCCGCAGAGGAAGTCGGTATCAAATTCCACCACGTCGCACTTCCCGCCGAGAGCACCGTCGACGAAGTCGTTGCAACAGTCAAGCATCTCAACGACGATGAAAAAATCAGCGGTATTCTCGTCCAGCTCCCACTAGGCGAACATGTTACGCCCGAAGGCGAGCGTCTTGTAACAGAGGCCGTCAGCCCAGAGAAAGATGTCGACGGGTGCGTCGGGCGCCACTAACATCTCCGAGTTTTCATCTGAGTAGCGTCCCAGATTCCATGCATACAACATCGGCCATTTGTCTTCGAGGGCCTCGGAGCCCCTGTTCACTCCATGCACCCCGTCGGCCGTAATCCGCTTGCTCGAGTCTACCGGGGTCTCTCTATCTGGCGCCAATGCGGTCGTACTCGGCCGCAGCGACATTGTCGGCAACCCCGTCGCGTCTATGCTCCGCAACCGCGACGCCACTGTTACTCAATGCCATAGTCGCACGAAGGATATTCAATCTATTGTGCGGAGCCTCTGATATGTGATTGCCCGCACCAACAAACCGTTTGATGCAGATTAAGAATGCCGATATCCTCATCGCCGCCATTGGGAAGGCTCAGTTCGTCCAAGGTTCTTGGCTCAAGCCTGGCGTTGTTGTGATCGATGTGGGTATCAATTATGTCCCAGGTTCGTGCTACCTGCAACAAACGATGACCTATCTCACTGGAGACGAACAGACGCGACCAAAAAATCTGGACAAAGGCTGGTTGGCGATGTAGACTTTGATTCTGCGTCTAAGGTTGCGAGCTACATCACCCCCGTTCCCGGAGGCGTTGGCCCAATGACCGTGGCCATGCTCATGGAAAATACCCTGAAATCCGCCGAATCTCTTTGGGAGAAGCAACGCCAACGCAAGGTCAAGCCCCTCAAGCTCAACATCCTTGAAAACGTACCCAGCGATATCGAGATCGCCATGGCGCAAACCCCCAAGCGCGTTGCCGAGTTGGGATTGGAGATTGGGCTCCTTCCCGACGAAATTGAGAGCTACGGCAAGTACAAGGCCAAGGTTGAGCTCAGCGTTCTGGAGCGGCTAGCGCATCGCAAGGATGGCAAATACATTGTGATTGCTGGGTACGTCGTATAATTGTCTCCCGCACCCAGCTCTCTCATTCCCTCCAGTATCACGCCGACGCCGTTGGGCGAAGGCAAGTCGACGACCACCATCGGCTTGGCTCAAGCCCTCGGTGCAGAGCTTGGCCGCCCCGCTTTCGCTTGTGTTCGCCAGCCGAGTCAGGGTCCAACCTTCGGTATTAAGGGTGGTGCTGCCGGAGGAGGATACAGTCAGGTCATTCCCATGGACGAGGTACGGTACTACTCATCTGCATCCCGGAACAACTACTCACGAGGTCCTTAGTTCAACCTCCACTTGACTGGTGATATCCACGCCGTGACCGCCGCAAACAACTTGCTTGGTGGATCCGACCTCAATCCTCTTCGCACAATGAGCTAATACTCTTCCAGCGGCCGCTTTGGATGCCCGGATGTTCCACGAAGCGACTCAGTCCGACAAGGTCAGACTAGTTTTCCCGTGACCTATCCTGTTCTCACTCGTAACAGGCATTGTACAGTCGGCTCGTGCCGTCCAAGAAGGGAAAACGGGAATTTGCACCTTTGATGTTCAAGAGACTGCAAAAACTCGGCATCGACAAGACTGACCCAAATGAACTGACCGCGGAGGAGATTACCCGCTTTGCCAGACTGGACGTGGACCCAGAAACGATCACCTGGAACCGTGTTTTGGACACCAACGACCGATTTTTGCGCAAGATTACCATCGGGCGCGGGGCGGCGGAGCAGGGCCATGAACGCGAAACCGGATTCGATATCGCCGTGGCGAGTGAGTGTATGGCTGTTCTCGCCCTGACCACCGGCCTCGAAGATATGCGAACGCGGCTCGGCGCCATGGTCGTTGCCACAAGCAAGCAGGGCCAGCCGATTACCGCGGACGACGTCGGTGTTTCCGGAGCCCTTGCTGTTCTCCTGAAGGATGCCATCAAGCCTAACCTGATGCAGACTCTGCAGGTAAGCAGTCCTGCTAAAAACATCTGCGTCGTTAATCCGTGATACAGGGCACACCCGTTTTCGTGCATGCCGGACCGTTCGCCAACATCGCCCACGGCAACTCGTCAATCCTCGCGGACCAGATTGCTCTCAAGCTTGCTGGTACTGAGGAAGGTGATTCGCCCGACCGGGTTGGCTACGTGCTCACCGAGGGTGGATTTGGCGCGGACATGGGCATGGAGAAATTCTGTAACATCAAGTGCCGTACCAGCGGCCTGAAGCCGGACGCAGTCGTGATAGTCGCGACTACTCGTGCATTGAAGATGCACGGAGGAGGACCGGACGTCACCCCGGGCAAACCTCTGCACGCAACGTATACGAAGGAGGATCTTGTCACCCTCAAGGAGGGCTGCAAAAACTTGGTGAAGCATATCCAGAACTCACGCAAGTTTGGCGTCAAGGTTATCGTCGCTATCAACCAGTTTTCGTGAGTAGTCTCGTCGAGATGTTTTCCTTTGTCTAACAGCGATGTAGATCTGATACTGCGGCGGAGCTTGCCCTGGTTCGAGACCAGGCATATGCCGGGGAAGCGGACGCTGCCGTCGTCAGTAACCACTGGGCAGAAGGCGGAGCGGGAGCCCGTGCCCTCGCCGAGGCTCTCATCTCCACCTGTGAAGGCCCATCGCAGTTCAAATTCCTCTACGATCTCAATCTATCCATCGAAGAAAAGATCAACATCATCTCGAAGGAGATTTACGGTGCAGATGGCATTGAGCTCAGCGAGCTTGCACGAACACAGGTCGACGCCTACACCGCTCAGGGCTACAGCAATCTTGCCAGTATGTGCCCTTTGCATGTAGACTGGGGTACATTTTCTAATGTCTCTCGCTAGTTTGCATGGCCAAGACACAATACTCTTTCTCGCACGACCCTAAACTCAAGGGCGTTCCTACTGGTTCGTTGGCTCTATACGCTGTGTGGGCCCTCCTAATTATCGCCGATAGGATTCACAATTCCAATCCGCGCCGTTCGCTTGTCCGCTGGGGCCGGGTTCTTGTACCCCATCCTCGGTGATATGGCCACTATGCCTGGACTTGGCACGCGACCTGGATTCTGGGAGGTTGGTCTTGACCCGGTGACAGGCGCCGTCCAGGGCCTCTTCTGATCAATGAGGCTGCTCTCCTTTCGTCCAATCTTCTCAACGAATATCGTCGACTAATGCCGTCTCAACACGGCCTATGGACCGGAAGATCTGGTCGGGTTGCACTCACTGCGGTGATAGATATAGACATGTGGCTGTCAAAGAAGGTCCTGCGCAGGTAAAGTAGATACATTAAATAGAGCAAAAGAGTTTGGGGCGGATCAAGTCAGATAGATAGATCAATGGCCCTCTTTTCCTCGACCCGGGGGAAGCCGGGCTCCGGCAAATGTACCAGTGTTCTGCGTGCTCGACGTCTGTTGCTTTTGGCCTTGGCTAAGGGAACCACTCTGCACGTCGAGCGTAATGTTGTTGAAAGCGGCATCAACTTGGCGGTTAAACGTGTTGCCAGCCAGGTCAACATAGCTAAAACTGCAATGACGTTGTAAGAGTGGTAAATCAACATTGTGCAAACACAAACGTGTTGTTGCTTGTCCCATTCCCGGTATTTCCTGTAGAAGCAATCATGAAGAAACCCCCAGCGACCTGTCTTTCTTTGATAGTAGACCCCAGAATAAATGGGCTGGGAAGCAACACGCGATCGTAAGAATGGTCGAAAACGGTGGAAACTGGATAGTATAGATAAGCACGGTTGAATAGAACTGAGCAGCTGAGAAACACGCACAAAACGAGCCATTAGCGTCCAGCGACGTGAAGTTGATGGTTAGGGGGTAGGAGAATGTGTCCGCGACAGCAGGAACATTATTGTGCATGGACAGCACAGTGCCCTGCGATTGTTGAAAGACATTCTGTCGTATAGTAGATGAGGACAGTAAACTAGACGGTGCTGAATTCGGCGAACCTGAACTAAGGCATTGTCCAGATAGTCCTGCTGGTTAACATACTCGAGATTTTGGGAAAAGACTACACGGTTGGTTTTACCGCTCCCGCTGACGATCTCGGAGGTGATCTGGATTTGGCGGCTGGCTTTCACTGTGATGCTTATGTCGCCGTTATCGCTGACGTTGCCCGTGGTATTGGACTGAGCAAAATCATCCGCGGAGTACGACGTCATATTCCCGGTCGTGCGCTCTGCGGAAGAGTCCGTTACAACTTGCAGTACGCCTGAAACGAACCAATTTGAGAGGATGGTTTTGTTCGCTTCCGCGGATGCCACGTCGATCGTGAACAAATGGGGTATCCCGTCTGTTAGAAGCGGCACGAAAGGTGTGAGGTCTGAGGAACATTCGTGAGTGAGTCTCCAGTCGTTTTGAGAAGGCATTTAGAAGAACCTAGGAAGTAGGTCGGCAAGTCGAGGGCCCCGTAGGATGTGATCGGTCTCCAAGCCGTTGGAAGTATGCCTCCGGTGAAGATAACCTGCACCAAGTATTAGTTGATGAGAAGATGGACAGGGATCAGACTACCGGATAGGGGAATGCAACTCCAGCAACTCGGCCATCCACCAAAAGCCGGACTTCCCGGAAAGGTCCTTGCCCTGTGTGCAGCTTATTATTCGGTCTCGAGCTGTGTCAGCAGTAAGACGAGACTCGCCGAGTGTGCCTGGTAAATCGCCAAGGAACTGGTGGACGTGTGAATAGAAAGCAATGTGACGCTTGAATGGAACATACCTCGTTGGCAACATTGAAATACTGAGTAGGAAGCCGTTGATGTTACAAGCAAAGTAAAAATAAATAAAGCGGTTTACCCAGAATTCTATATCCAGTAATAAGGATCAATCACCAAGAAACTAGAGCACCTCTCACGACTCACCTTCATTGCCATTTCCAGAGGGATACAGCTTACCAATGATATCAGCCAGTGTCCGGTAAGATGAATGGTTAACGTACCTCGGCATAAACTAAGTCAAGTCAAGTCAACGAAAACAAAAAAGCACGCATCACGCGTACCTTCGACTGCGTTTTGCGGCAGCGTCACATTTATCTAATGATATTCGTTTTGCTGCCCAGAAATGTGTGTAGATATTCACCGAGAAACTGGGCGGGACGCTTGCATCATTTCCGGTGGTATCCGACAAGGTGGAAAGAGGGATGATCGCGTTGGCCTGTTTAGTAGGAGGATGTTGCTTGGACGATGCGAAGAATGTCGCGTGGAGCGTCGCTAAATTTCATAGCTCTGGTTTCAGTGACCGCAGCACAAAGGGCTACGAATACCCACTCGAATATACACCGTTAAGACCAGTCTATATTTGTTTCTTCGTCAATATTCCTCGGGGAGTGCGCAAGGCAGTGAACTCACTTCAATAAGATTGTCAAGCTGCAGAATAAAAGTTCCCGGCTTTGCAAAAAGCGGGGTATAACGAGTGACGTCCTTGACGTAGGTCCAAATAATCCCGGTGCTGGTAGGTTCAGGTGTAGAAGTCCGCCAGACTGAGTGCTATTCGTTGGTCTGAAAATCATGTACAGGAATGTGACTTACTTTCAACGTTTTGAAAAGTAAAAATCCCCAACCGGTCGAACTGAGTGCCATTGCTAGTCACCGTCAAGTTCAAAGTAACTGCGGCCCAGGATCCAGGAGCTCCGCAAGTTGTAGGAGGGCTGGGTGGAGATAACTTGGTTTGAACGCCAAAAAAAATCGACCGGTGAACTTACGTATATTGGACAACCTCCGCACTAAGTGCTTGCCATTCGTCAGAATTCTGGAGCGAGAGGTAACCACGTACAGGCCAAATGAATTGGCGAAATCGCGCCTGCAATCTAAGTCGACCAGATTCTGCGCGTATATCCTTAGTAGGTTGGCTTACTGAAGGATTTGTATGGTGCATTGCTGGACATCCTGTGGAACTGGTGGTGGTTGGGCGACCTGGAAATCCACAAGCACCGCCGCGGCTTGGGCAGCGAGCAAGATTAGACAGCCAAACTGCAAGATACGCAACATCGCTTGGGACGCTGTGAAGGTGAGCCACTGGTGGTTGGGCTCTGCGAAGGAAGGTACATACCGGGAAGCACTTATAACCGTTGGTAATGTGCGAAGACCGAAGCGCGATTGTGGGAGTGACATTTCCGTGTTCGTGAACAGTTTATCAGTTCGCGTGCTACTTGTACTAGTAGTAGTAAGTAGTCGCAGGGACATCATTGACCGTTGCTTATCTTTGCTGGGATTCGCGGTCCATTATGAGTGTGCAATCCGTTGAAGTTGCCAGAGAGATTTAGGAATTGACTGGAAGCAACTGACAAGTAAGTATCATCTCAAGCTACTTATGTTGTTTGTATTTGACCAATCTCCTTTGGGGTACTCGTGGACGGCCATTCTACTTGTTTGAAAGGAAGAGGTACATGGATTGCCGCTATTGTTACCAGGAAATAATGTAAATGTAAAATCGTGCGTGGACAAGTCCAGCCTGGTTCCAAGAATAAACCTAGAGCCCAGCGACTACGCAGCGAATTACCGACGTTAGAATTCGTGATTGAAAACATCATCGGTGGTCTGGGCGGGCGGCTGTCTACCGCCAGCTGGGTCATGGTCACCATAGAGCCCGCCCTCCGCCGCTTCTGGAAAGTCGGTAGTCGAGTCGGAATACATCGATGTCTTGCTCTTCTTTTTCTTACTCTTTTTCCTCTGTGACTGCTCTTCCGAAATGGAATAAGCATCCTCTGTTCTCGCCCATCTGTCTTTCTTGGCGTCTTTCTTCTTCTTCTTCGTCCCTTTGCTCGGGGCGGCAGCGTCGTCAAAGTTGGCAGGATAATGCCATCGTCCGCCGGACGACGTCGATGCGGCGTCGTTGCCGTAGTACTGCTCCTCTTCTGATCCCCAAAGCTCGCCATTGGTGCGAGTTCGAGGGGCTGGTGGATGTCCCTCCGATGACACATCTATGCTCGAGCCATGGTCCTGACCCTCTTCATACGGCGCCCCTTCGAGTGTCGACCGGGGCAGGCGGTCATTGTAACGAGACTGCCATTGCGATTTACGTTCCTTGCGTTTGATTTCGGATACATCCACAAGCCCGTATCGCTGCGCCCACTTGGGTGTCCGCGCATGGTTCTTGTTATTCCTGATGTTCTGGACGCGGTTTGATGACGAGGCTTCCAAGATGGACAGGAGCGCTTACCTGGATGTAGAAGTTGTGGCCATGTCCTTGGGCAATTCTATCAGTCAATGTCTGAGGAATAGGCACGGACCGCGCACCTGGAATATAGCCGCATATCGTTAGAAGCAGGTTGAGCCAGAAATCGCTTCCAATGCCGAATCTAGCGGCAACCGCTGGAGCACAAATGAGACATGGCAAAGTAGCAAGGGAGTATACAAACCTAGCGGAGGGAAGAGTGAACCCAGGATGAACAAGAGGACTGCATATCCATGATGCCGTTTCGGTTTGAATGAGGGCCTCTTGGGAGCCATTTATGAATGGGTTGGCCTGCAGGCCTTGGAATCGGTATGCAAGCCACGAAGGCAATGGAAGTTTCAAGTAAAAGGCAAGTAAAGAACGAGTGGGCTCAAGTGAGCGGCGTTCAGTGTCGGTCACAGTCACAGTCACGTATGCGCCTCTCGAGTCCCGCCCACCGAGACACACAGCTTCCACTGGATATCTTCGTTTTCTTCGCCATCCTCCAATGGAGCACGAGACACCCGTTTTGAACCTCTCCGACGTCGTCCACGACGAGACCATGGACGACGACGACAACGACGACGACCTCGTGAACCCCTCCTCCGCCGCTCAAGACTCGAGTTCCACCATGCTGGGATACTCCTCACCTTCAAGCCCAGAGTCCTACGCTGTCGAGATGCTCCAGCGCGAGCTAGCTACTTTGCTGAACCAGAACGCGTCTGCTGCGTCGGCCGCCCTGCTCTGTGCTGCTGCTCAACAACGCCAGGAAAGCCTCGATCTCGGGAATAGTGGTAGCATGGGAATCGAGAATGTTGCCGATGCGGGGCTCGGTCTGAATCTCGGCGGTATTGCTGCCGCGCTGCAGGCTGCCCACGCACAGGCCGCAGAGACTCAGCGTGTTGCTGACGAGATGGCTGCTCATGACCCCGAGTTTGCCCGGCAACGAGGCGCCGCTATGGCTGAGAAAGGACAGAAGACGACGCGGGCTGCGCCTGCATTCCACTCGCTTACCGCTGGAGAGGGGTCGACGCAGCCCCAGATGATGAAGAGACCAGGCGGCAAGAAAGGATCCGACGGAGCCGATTTTCTCTACTCGGACGGCGAAGATGATGATAGCGAGGGGAGCCACGACGTCTCCCATGCGCCCTCCGCACGTCCTCGTTCATCCGTATCGTCTGCTGGATCACCGCATCTGCCCTCAGAATTCTCAGACATGAACGACATCTTGACCCAGCTTTCCACCCACTTTGAACCGGAGCCTGAGCATCGAGCCTCGTCGCCCGACTCATCGCCGGTCGTCTCTCACACTCAGCGCAATCATACACCGGACTCCTCTACGGTGCTGGCTCCTTTGAATCGGCCTATCGCGGCTCAACCAGTCGCTTCAACGTCCGCTCTGCCTCCTCTGCCCAGCTTGAAGCCCAAAGAGCTGCATACATGCGAGCACGACCAATGCCAAAAGACTTTCACCCGTCGAAGTGATCTGGTACGGCACATGCGGATACATACCGGCGAACGACCCTTTGTATGCAGCCATGGTGGTTGTGGCAAAACGTTTATTCAGGTATCCAGCATCTCTTTCAGTAGTAATCATTCTAACCTGTCTTTAGCGATCTGCTCTACATGTGCACCTCCGTGTGCATACCGGAGAGAAGCCTCATTCCTGCGAATACCCTGGCTGCGGCAAAACATTCGGCGATTCGAGCAGTCTTGCCCGGCACCGGAGAACACACACAGGAAAGCGGCCGTACAAATGCGAAGACATATCTTGCGAAAAGACATTTACCAGACGCACGACGCTCACGCAGCACATGCGCACGCATGACCCCAACTGGGAGCCGGATCCGAATGTGTGAGTTACCGTACCTCCGTTGCTCCGGCGAAACTGACCCATTCTCCAGCAAGTACAGTTTCAAGGCGAAGCGCCGGAAAGTCTCGGAAGAAGACGAGGAGGAAGAGCTCGCTGATTCAGTGCGGACGATCTCGGCGCTGTTCCAGGCTGGAGGAGACCTGGGTTCTGATCAACCACTTGAAATTCGAGTTGCAAGCATCGGGGCGGAGATCGCGGCCGCCATTGCACATGCGCAATCGCGGATGTACCAAGACGATGACGACGACGACGACGACGACGAGAATGAGAACGGGTCGCAGGAAACGATTGGACCGAATACCAGTGGGATTCGAGGCGGGGAGGACCGGGCCGACGAGGACGACGGCCCGGAGGAGGAGGAGGACAGCGATGCGTTTCCCATGCCTTTGCGGACGCGAAGGAGGGGCAAAGAGGGCGACGTGATCGCAGGCGCACTCAAGAGGAAGCGATAACGCGGCCCATGTATTTTATCTCTTGGACTGGATTTGCTTTGAAGAGTCTTTGGTGACATGTGATATTATGTGACCCCTATAAAGTACTTTAAGCCTCTCCGTTTGCCTCCGTCCCGGACAAGAGTTCCGCATTCCGCCCTTTCTTTCTTCCTGCTTTCATGGCGTCCGAAGAAACCCCCAGCGTCGACCTCATCACTCTCACCCGGTATGCCCTACGTCTCCTGCGAGGGAGGCCCCGCTTACAGAGTCGCTATCCATCCAGCCATGTTCTCAGCGATCAGCTGCGATTAGGCGCTGCTGCAACTGGCGACCTGACTCTGCTGCTCACGGCCATCCAGGTCACCTCCAAGTTCATCGCAACCAATGTTCGGAAAGCCCGCCTCATCAATCTGTATGCTGTTCGCGCTCGTTCCACATTCACTTGCCCATCTTCTTCAGCGTTGGACTGGCAGGAGAAACCAATGTGCAAGGAGAGGAGCAGAAGAAGCTCGATATTCTTTCTAATGACATCATGGTCAACGCTCTGCGAGCGTCCGGCAAAACTGCCGTCCTCGTCTCGGAAGAACTCGAGGACGCAATCATCATCGAGGAGAAGAACAGAGGCACCTACTGCGTCGTCTTTGATCCTCTGGACGGCAGCAGCAACATCGACGCTGGTGTTAATATCGGCACCATTTTCGGCGTTTATAAAGTCGTGCGTCTCTTCTCATTCCGAACGCCTATCTGCCTGTTCATTCGCGACACAGCGGCCCGGCTCCAAGGGCACAGTGGAAGATGTGCTGAGACCGGGAAGCGAGATGGTTGCAGCTGGGTACACGATGTGAGGCCGGTTTGTTCCCCATTATATTTTGACCGACTCTTTGGCAAGGTACGGATCCTCCGCCAATCTCGTTCTCTCGACCGGCTCGGGTGTCAACGGCTATACGCTCGATGCCTCGCTGGGCGAATTCATCCTCACGCATCCTGATGTGAATTTTGGGCCCTCAAGTATGTCGTGTGCGCCTTCTCACTCGACCTTCACAGATCAAGATACCTGCTCGTGGCAAGATTTATTCGTTCAACGAGGGTAACTCGATGTATTTCCACCCGCCCGTGGCCGCGTACCTCAAGTCGATCAAATATCCTACTGCGCCGAAAACCCCCTACAGCGCTCGGTACATCGGATCCATGGTTGCCGACGTGCATCGCACGCTGCTTTACGGAGGGATATTTGGATACCCGGATGACAAGAAGAGCAAGAACGGCAAGCTGCGACTGCTGTACGAAGCATTTCCTATGGCGTTCTTGACAGAACAGGTATGCATGGACTGGTGTTCAACAGCTTCTGCTGATCGTGTTGCACAGGCTGGAGGAATTGCAACGACAGGAACCAAGCGAATTCTGGATATCGTTCCCACCGGGATTCATGAGCGATGCCCTGTGTTCCTTGGCAGCAAGGACGATGTTATGGATCTGATGAAGTGCTACGAATAATTCTCTGTGTATTTGTGTTCCGGAACGTGTAATTAGAATAATAAGTGAATTCAGCACTCAAAATCCGGCAATCACATTGGTTCCCTTACTTGCCGCCACAATGAGCGCTCTCAACAGGCCAAGTACGAGCGAGGTGCTCTTGTTCAGTCCCCGCTACTCTTCGTTGCTCATCCACCATAGAACTCTGATACTCCGTACGCTAGGCGCAAATCGACAAAGCGAATCACTTCGCCAACGGATGACGATGCCTCCGTAACTTCTGCTCCTGCATTCAAGAGACCTCGCCTCGATGCATCCGACGACGAATCCGAAGCCTCTCGTCAATCGGCGCGTGCGCCCGCCGCGTCCAGCTCGCGGGCGAAACCCAAATCAGCACCCAAGAAGAAGCGATCCAAGGTGGTCATTTCAGACCCGGAATCGGAAGAGTTCGATCCCGTTGACGATGAGTCCGAGCCCGAAATGCCGCTGGAGGATGACGACGACGAATACATGTCTGAACCCAAAAACACAGGCAAACGGGCGGGTGGAGGGAAGGGCAAGGCTGCCAAGGGGGGCAAGGCAAAGAAGAAACTGGAATCAAAAGAAATCATGGCGAAAGATGAAGGCAAGAGGCGCGCCGACTCGAGCGAAGCCGCGGGGGCTCCTACTGCGAAGCGGGCTCGAACGAAGGCAATACCGAAGTCGGGTGGGGACATTGTAGTCGACGTTATTGGGGAAGCTCCGCCTGCTCCTGTCGACACTCCTCCACTTCGAGAGGACGCCGGGCCCGTTATACCGAAGAAAAAGTTGCCTCAAATCAAGAAGAACAAGGCGCCGGCGGCTGGAAGTGGTGTTTCGGCGCCTGCGGCGAGCGGGGCGGCGAATGCAACACCTTCAATACCTCACAAGGCTGCGCCACCCGTTGCTCGCGGCGACGAGGATAGCAAACTCCCCCCGCCAGTAGTAGGAACTGGAGCTAGAAAGGCGGCTGTCCCTTTATCGGCAGATGTTGATTTATCCAACCCGACAATGTACGCTCAACTGTTCAAATCTGTGGGTGCCATGTTGCTACGTTTTCTTTTTACTTCTTACGAATATCAGGGCGGCGGGAGCACGCCTGCGGGATCCTCACGTCGCGAAAAAGAGGAAGAACGACGCAAAGAGTTGAACAGAATGCGGGACGAGGCCAGAGCCAAGCGCATCAACGAAGCCGTAAGATTCATCCATGCTCCATTTCTCGTTCTCACCGTGTCGCAGCCCCCGCTTTTCGATCTACAGGGACAAATGGACAAAATCGCCGGATTTGAACAGAGATTGCGGAATTCCAGAAGTCCTGCGGTGTATCCAAATTTCATTGCCGGGGGGCTCAAACAGTTCCATAGCGATCCAAAACGCGAGGCGCGTGAGGAAGGGGAAATGTAGTCCGTGATGCTTGCTCCTCACGTTTTTGAAAACCGCCGAACGCCACTAGACGCCGTTGAGGGGCGATGGTCACCCAATCTATCTTAGCGTTCTGACCTACTGTACCTCGCAAGCGCGGCCTCGAGGCAGTTCAAGGCTCGATTATGCTTAGCCTCCCATGCTTTAACACGGATGTTGGACAAATGGGACTGGAGGCAATTCGTGAAGCTGTACCTCGGGCACACCTGGTGACGGCGTCTGGCGGAGACCGATAGAAACGCACCCATTCATGTACCAAGCGTCCGCGTCGGGCGGGTCTTACGCTGCAAGGGGGCTCATGCATCAAGTGCGCATGGGGATCATGTTGGCTGGAGACTGCCATCTAGCGCGTCTAGTGCCTTGAATAGTTGTACAAAACAAGTATCAAACCACTTGGATCCGGTACTGCGTCCTCCTAGTGATAGCTGCTCCAACTGCGTTTCCAGCGCATCAGGCGGTACGAGGGAACCTTGGAAATCGGAGATGATTTTGCGGAACAACCCTAGTTCAGTCCCCATCTTTTCCGGGTCTTGCGGAGTGTATAGAGTGGACACCAGCTCGTCCCAAGCGGAAAGCAATCTGTGTGAAAGGGACGACAGATCGTCCAAGGTGGAGTTGCTGAGAGGTTCTTTGGAAGTGGAGAGGACATCGCGAAGGATGCGCTTATGCAGTAGCTGTGTGATTCGCAGTATACCATGGACCTGTTTCGCGGCTTAGCACGGTAAGAGCAAACTGGCTGCCACACGGACCTGTTTTGTGCGGTCCAGTTCTTCCGCATCCATCTTTTGGCTCTTGCCAATACCGATCTCACCCCAGCCGTCATCGAACATTTCGTCTTGATCCTCATCTGTGCTTTCTTCCTCCTCAACCATGTCGGCCACCTCTTGGAAGCCGTCGTCAAGGGAGGCGGCATCCTGGGCCCACCGTTTCCGGACGGCGAGAAGGTTGCTTGCGGACAGGGCGCGGGCGTTGTCGAGAATAGTGTGAACGGTTGCAGTCCGCACCATGTATTCATCGCCGGCCTGGCCTGAGCCTTGGCGCGACCCGCTCGTTTCAATGGCCAGAAATGTGTGCGCAAGGGCCCGTACGGCCTCGATGGCGTCCCTGACGAGAGAGCGGACCTCGCGGACTAGTGTGGCGCCATGGACGTCTGGGACGAAGAGGCTGGCGCAGTGGAAGAGGGCCGAGACATGGTCTGCGAGATCCTTGAGAGGGGCAAGAGAGGCGCTGTACGTGGGACTGGAGGGCTTGAGGGCGAGCGAGACCTTTGTGGTTGCGGCGTAGAGCAGAGACACGAGCGAGACGAGATCTTTGTGGAGAACGACGAGCGACGCTGGCGCGGGCTGCGGGGGTGGCGAGCGCAGGGCAGCGTTGCAGGTCTCGAGGACGAGGGTGAGGGAGAGGACGGCTGGAGGGGGTCAGCAGCGGACGACGAGGACGGCGGCGACGACCACCTTTGTTGCAGTCAGACATGGGCGTGACCGTGACGCGGTGCAACTTTTCTCGACCGCCATGTTATCCGTGAGTCTCGTCTGGCCCCCGTCGACGCGACTCACCCGCCCCCCAGCTCCTTGCTGCCTGCCGCGCGCGTCCCCCAGCGCTCCCGGTACCACCCGCCCGCTCCTTCTTCTCCCGCCCGCTTTTTCCCGCCCGCTTGCGCGTTCCTCTCCGACCGTGTTCTCCCCGCGTACCGTCCCAGCTAATACTCCTACAATCTCGCCGTCTATCCCTTGGATCCGTCTTCTCACGACCCAAGCCCTCGCCGTCACCCTCGCCGCATGTCGTCGTCGAAATATCCAAGCTCGAAGCCGAGGCGGATGTCAACCGCCACGACGTGCCAAAGCAGATAACACTGTTTCAAGCCCTGGTTTCTACCAACTTCAAACAGTCGTACGAGCTCGTCATCAGCCGGTGGGAGAAGATGTGTGAATTCGTGCGCTCGAATGTCTCACATGCTAGTATCGACTCATTCGCCTTCCAGGACTCGTCTTCTCCTCTGTTGCACTCCTCGGAGGCCTTTCGTCTCTATCTTACCTGTTTGGTAAACACCGGCCAGTCTGCTTCCGTCTTCCCTGCCGTCCGCAGGCGAGATGTCCTCATCGCCGCCAATCCTCCTGTTGCTCCCACCTCCGCCGACCCGGTGACCGAATCTTCCGTCGACTCTGGCTCGCCACCGCCTACATCACCTTCACCCTCCCCCTCCCCGGTACTCAGCGAGAGTCAAATCATCGGTCAATCCGTTCTCGCAAGCACTGGACAGCCTGGGGCAAGCGATACGTTCTCTCATCGGTTATCTACGGCACTTGAGTCTCGCGGAACACAGCTCGAGCCCATCCCGGTCGTCATTCAGCAAAGTTGGCTGTTTCGCAATCAATTTCACTATTTGGCTGATCTTTTGATTAGACAGGTCCTGGGGTACCTCCTTGATCAGATTCGTCCTGAGCTTGGCGGTCGGCTCGTTCTGTACGTCCATTTTCGCACCTGTGCTGGGCGGAAACAAACCTGATTCCGTCGCTTTCCAGTCTTCCTCGTCATCTTATCTGTCTTCTTCGAAAACACCGGTCTTATGAAGGCGGGCCCTGCCAAGGCGCAGTTCGAAGCCACAGAAGGCAAGACGGTCAAGTTCAGTGATGTTCACGGGGTGGACGAGGCAAAAGACGTTGGTTTCTGGCCCATAACTAGCTTCTTTCTTACATTTCTTGTAGGAGCTCAAAGATGTGGTCGAGTTTCTGAAGGATCCAACTGCTTTTGCATCTCTCGGTGGCAAACTGACCAAGGGAGTGTTGCTGACTGGGTTGGTTCTTTCCATTCTGTCGGTTCTCATCTCACACCGGCATAGATCTCCTGGGACTGGCAAAACAATGTTGGCTCGAGCGGTTGCTGGAGAAGCTGGTGTACCGTTCTTCTTTGCCTCTGGGTTCGCCTGTCATCCCCATAAGCATTGGCATTCCTGGCTCAACAGACTTCTGCAGCTCCGACTTTGAGGAAATGTTCGTCGGAGTTGGCGCTAAGCGGGTCCGCGAACTATTCGCCGCTGCTCGAAAGAAAGATCGTGCTATCATCTTTATCGACGAATTGGATGCAGTCGGTGGAAAGCGGAGCAGCCGCGACCAACAGTACATGAAGCAAACTCTGAACCAGCTCCTCGTTGAAATGGACGGTTTCCAACAAACTGAGGGAATAATTGTCATTGCCGCAACCAATTTCCCCCAGAGTCTCGACCAGTAGGTGCTGATCGTAACTGTCGGCGTCGAACTCAACGCAAGTACCCACCCAGAGCCCTGGTGCGACCTGGGCGATTTGATAGGATAATCGCTGTTCCTCTCCCCGATATCCGCGGACGGGCGCAGATATTACAACACCACATGAAGGGTGTGATTACAGGGAAGGGTGCGACATTCATTTCCCGCCTGTTTACTTTCTCCTCAATGTGAAAATTTCCAGACGTGGATACCAAAGTCCTTGCACGGGGCACTCCAGGCTTCTCAGGAGCCGACTTGCAGAACATGGTCAAGTAAGGTCGGCCGCTTCATTTCGTCTTCCTTTTTCACATCCCTTCGCCAGTCAAGCAGCTATCCAGGCATCCAAGGAACATGCAAGCGAAGTGGCCCTGAAACACTTTGAATGGGCCAAGGTTCGCAGAGGATTGACTGGATTATCTAGATTGCTGAACGTTACCCAGGATCGTATTCTGATGGGCGCTGAGGGAAAGAGCCGATACATCGACCCCAAGAACAAATTGGCCACGGCGTACCATGAGGTGAGTGAGTGAGAACATCAATGAATATACGCTGATCACATTCGATAGGGCGGACACGCCCTCGTGGCACTTTACACGGAAGGCGCGATGCCGCTACACAAAGTGACATGTCTCCCCCGTGGTCACGCGTTGGGCTACGTACATTTTCCGCCCGCCGTACACAAATATTTCCTGACATGTTTATCTTTTATCATCAAGACTTCCCTTCTCCCCGAGAACGACAGAACTTCTGTCAGCTTGAAGGAATATCTTGCCTCGATTGACGTTTCCATGGGTGGCCGGGTTGCCGAGGAATTAAGTGAGGACGGTCGTATTTCCTCCTGCTCTCCTGACACCTTCCAGTTTATGGAAGTGAGAATGTCTCTAGTGGGGCAAGTTCGGATATCAGGTCAGCAACAGACACAGCAAGGGCCATGGTCACGGTAATGCCCTATTCATTTGATGCGGTTTTCGTACTTACCTCAACAGCGCTGGGGTTTTTCCAAACTCGGCCCAGTTTTCTACGACCCGCGTGATGGCACATTAAGCTCTCGGCGCAAAGACGAAATCGAGGAAGAAGTCACCAAGTGGGTTTGCTTTGAAAGCGGATCCACTCAACAGTCTGACTGATCTGCTTTATCTACCAGTCTTATATTGGGCGGACAAGGACGAGCGACGACTATTCTGACATCTCGAATAGAGGAACTTCACCGGGTAATACCTTCCTTGTTTGATTTTCTTCCTTTCCACTGAGAAGTTTCACAGCTGGCGCACGCGCTTGTTGAACACGAGACTTTGGATTCCGATGAAGTCAAAAAGGTAATCAAAGGAGAGGCGATACGCAACATCACTCAGGTGTTGGAGGATGAGCTTTCCCGACCAACCGCAGATTGAATATAATCCCTCCTTGGACACTGCCTAATGGGTTCGAAGCGGCCTAATCCTGCGAAGTTTTCGCATTCTCACGCGACGATGATCGTTTGATCAGCCCATACATATTATTATTAATGTGCTTGCGCTCGAACCGCGCTTTGGCGGACCATATACCACGTCCCAGTACCGAAGCGGACTCTTTTCTCTTTCTATCAGAACGCTGCTGTGAACTCGGCCGGGTGATCGAGAGACACCGCCTCGATTCTGGTCGTTTGCGTTGTGGCCCAAAATGGCAGTAAGGGGACGCGTGATGGATGCTAATCGCTCAAGAGATCGAGATCCACGGTGATTTGCTCGCAAGGAATAAAATAACCCAGAAAATGCCATAACATATCTCTATCGCTACAAATTCAACATGATTGTCAGCGAAAGCCTTGCACAAGGGATAATTCGGGCCGTTGCCTGCGGGGTTGGAATCTTTTTACGGCTTAAAAGGGGGACGAAAATCCCGTTCGAGACTTCGACGGCCGATTTGTGCAGGTCTCGTCTCAACCTCGTCCGCAATTCTGCCTGCACTGCCAGAGACCGTGTCGAGGTACGAGACTCTCCAGTGGAGAACAAGCCCAAAGATTGATGTGGACAGACAGGTTGAACTCAAATAAGACGATCCGCGATCAGTGCAGGATTTCTGCCTACCTCCGCCGACGAGAGCAGGGAGGCTCTCCTCACCGTTTCGGCACCAAACTCGGTGCAGAGGATGTGTCATCGCCAATTGTTTTTCACCAAGGTGACCAGTCCAAGCAAGTTTCACATCGGACCAACTCATAGTTTTTCGTTCCACCCTTGTCTCGATCGCATCCTCCCTTGAACCTTCACCCATATGCGCCTACAATGGCACACAATCATGCCCATTGGGTCGTTCTTTCATCTTACTCCCTCAAGGCACTACGTTGCGGCCATTCGACATATAGCTCGAGCCAAGTGGTCGACTGTCAAAGTCGCTATTGCCGACTGTCAACCGCCCATCCGACAAATTGTATTCAGAGATGTACTTGCCGCCGGTGAGTGCCCCTAATTTCGTATTCCATATCCGCCAACGCTTTCAACCAGATATTATGGTGGGTGTCTGCCATAAATTGCATCCTCTAACCCTCAGGATTAATAGGGCAACCTGAGCGGTTAGTTAACCGGGAGGCAAGAACTAGTTCCTGTGAGCCTACAATGATGATTAACTCGACCGACAGATTCCAGGGTACTGCCCTCAATGCGCAACATAGCGACCGGTGCCCGACATGCAGACACTGATTTTACCTCAACACTGTATTTTTATGCATATATATAGCCGTTACGAATTCACGATTTTGCCGTCTGGGACTTTGCATCAAAATAATATTAATGTACTTACAGACAGTGATGCCAAAAGTTTCTGTCTACACTTGTTGGTGCGATCATATTTCAGGCGCGAGCACGTCACGTGGATTTACGATTTCAACCTTCCAACTTCAAGTGGAGTCCGACTTGCTCTTGCCTTGATCGCCTGCTGCATTCAACGTCTCTCTACGGAATCGTAGACACTGCAAGTTTATGATAGGCGCGCGTACACGTCGAATCGATGTTCCCTTGTTGGCGCGAAAACATTACTCGTCCTTGCAACGACCCTACACGTTCTATACAGCAGCCGATTGGGCTGGCAAGCCTGCTACAAATGACACCCCGAAACCTAAGGCTTCACTTCCCCCCAATAGCCCTATAGCTCTGTGGCGCGACAGATCTGTTCAAAGACCATCTTCAGGCCATGCCAGTGCTGGCGAAGATTTTTTCCTCTGCTCGAACGTGAGTGTCTGACCTCCAGCGTTTGGATTCAATGGTAATTTCTCTCTAGATGCGTCATGATTCGGTATAAATTTCCGTCAAACAGGGTGCTGCAAATTCAATCATCACATAGGGTGTTTCAATGGGCGTGGCAGATGGCGTTGGGGGCTGGATAGAACAGGGAATATCTAGCTCGATTTTTGCCCAAGCGATGATGTATCATGCTCACCGACATCTAAAAAATGGATGGGCTGGGGAGCCTGAAATTGATCGCACACTTGAGACCGCGGCCACGGCTGAGGGAGTCGAAATGACGCCTACAAAGGCCTTGCAGCTTGCCTACCGCGACGTTATTGCAGACAAGACTGTAGAAGCTGGTGAGATATTTGAAGTTCTCCGGTGCCCAACGTACTCATGTCGTCAAGGCTCGAGCACAGCATGTCTTCTGACTTTGAACGCGTCTTCTGGGATATTACGATCTGCGAAGTGTGTCCCTCTTTTTGCTCGCCTGCTATTCTGAGCGGGCTACTCGTACAGCCTTGGTGACTCCGGTTTTTGCATCATCCGGGCGTCTTCTATACTCTACAATAGCTCTCCGCAAACACACTTCTTTAACTGTCCTCGGTACCCTCCTCTTCCCCAACTTACAAGCTCAGTTTCTGATTATTCACAGGCAGCTAGCAAAACTCCCCCCTACACGAGGAAGGAGATTTCGAGATTCCTCCTTCAACGATTCCCCGACTTTGTGCGATCAGTATTCAACCCATTTAAGGGACGGAGACATTGTAATTGCTTATGCATGTCGTCGCGCAAATTCATATTTTTTTATCCTGATTTCCTTTATAGACGGACGGTTTGTCGGACAATATCTTCCCTTGTGAGTGCACGATGCCTTGGCCCTCCGCTTTCTAGAACTGTTCTCCAGCCGAGATCCTTCATATCAGCACAATAGTAATGAAGAGCTCAGGATCTGAGGCAGACAAGGCTCGAGCTATTGCACAAAGCTTGGTTCAAAATTCGAGATTTTGCATGTTCAATGATCGGGTCAGTCCTTTTGAGTTGGAGGCCAGGCAGCATCGAAAAGTATTCTTCGGAGGGGTAAGTCACTCTTATTCTTTGTTGCCACGCAAAAAAGTTGATATCATGCGTCAGAAAGTGGACGAGTCAGCTTAACCAATGTTTCTCTCAATTTTCTTTCGCTAACACCATCCCCAGTGTCACGGTCGTGGTGGCTCTCGTCCGAGAAGTATCTTAATCACGTCCTAGATCGCACGGAATTTATCCGTGATAACCACCAGTTATACACACGTTACATTAATACACGGGGCTCTTGGCTTCAGCCCTACGCCTTTCGTTCGATCCAACTCTCGATGACGCCAGCTGGAGTCAGTGGATATTCTTTCAGCTTCACGTCGCCATCTGCGTCGATGACCTGCAAGCCAAGGGTTAGCAAAATAGTTCAGACACAGTACTACCCGCCTACGATGTTTGGCTGCGTGAAGATTTTCCTTGGCTACGGAGACGCCACTGTTAGTACACAACAAATGACTGCAATATTCGGACGAATACTAACAAGCTTCTTTTTCAGCACCAGGTTTCGCAATTCAGGGGTGAAAACGTCCTTTGGAGTGGTCAAGTCTGTATAATATTGACGTGCGCCGGCGCCATCGGCAGTGCTCTTGCGAACTTGGAGTTCAACCAAAAGTTCGCCCATCACTGCCCTGCCTTCGGACAGCACACGGGAGCGATCCACCTGAGAAAACAAGGTGAGCGGACAACCGGGCACTGCGCAAAGAATGACTGACGCGGGCGAACAAATTCTCTAAAACACCATTCTTGTCGCGTACTTCCTCGAGGCTGACTAGACCGGAACGCAACAGATGCTGCATAATCCCCAGTCTTGATTGTGTGAATGTTCGTTTTCTTGCGTAGGTAATCATAACATACCGAGCCTGCATGTGTGCTTGGCCGTGCTTCTTCGTGCTTGGGTCCCAGTACTCGAGGGCGCGAATTCCTGGTCACGACAGGTTTAACTTTATGCAAACTCCCTTGAAGAAGGGTGGGTCACTTACCTGCTCGGGCCATGAGCAAAAATGAAATGTATTGAATGTCCTCGATGTCTTTATTTTCGGTGTACTTGAAGATACTTAAAATTTCTCTGTTGCTGCAAAGGTACAGCGCGACAGCCTCGCTAGGTAGTCGTAAGACAAAGCCGCTATATGAAAGGGGTTCTCACGCTCTGCACTCTTCCATGGACGAGGACACCTCCCCCAAGATGGTATCTGGGGTTTGCCCGGGTTTATACCATGTGGTACTGCACGATTGGTACGAGCATCGGTGAAGAGACAGAGCGCTCACATCGGCTTCCCGGTGAGAGGATTGATCACCTGGAGGATTATTAAGTCTCACAGCAGGAGGAGGAGGAGGAGGGTGCAAACTTTTTCAGAAGAAAAGTTTTTCTTCCCGCTAGTGTCTTCCTGGAACAGCTTCCCCGACCCATGCTATATTTTCGTCAACTGCCAGACAATTGAGGAAAGAAACTTGTTTATTCACTCCCAAAAGTTCATGGTTGGCGACCTGGACATGAGCGTTGAGTTCAGCGAAGAGTTAGCGCGTGTCTACGTTAGTACCTGGAGTTCAAAGGCTCGGCCGTCCCATTCGTTATAGAGCGCTTCGTCGTCCGGATGTATGAAGGTGAGCTCCTCATCTGGCAAAGGTCGGCCCATTACGAGCGAAGCTTATATGAGGTTCATACCTGGAGCTTTTGCAGCTAGAATGTTCGCCAAGCTTACGTTCTTGAAGCCGGTGGATTCTCGTATTTCGTAGTAGTTGGGGATCTACAAGGTCAGCATCCCGGTTGGGCCTCAGAATTTTGGACATACATTGATCCCTGCTGGTATTCCACCCGTGGCAAAAGATACCACCTTGCTCATTGGTTAGAAGTAGCGGACATAGGTGCATATAGACCAACCTCCAAAGCCGTGAAGTCAGGTTTGCGGAAAATGTCAACTTCAAAGTCTCTGCGGTCGTTTTAATGGAACCGCGCCGGTACATTGATCATCTTACCTGCCCCATGGAAGACTCTCAATCAAGTGAGGCGCATTGTTCACCAGCTTTTCGTATTTGGCGCTCAATTGTTTGTTGACGATGGCCGTAAACCCTAGTCAGAACCACTCTCAATGAACATTCCTGGCCCGGGAGACGGCCGCACCTTCCCACTCTGCACGGGAGCCGTAAGGGTCCAGATAGGTTTCAACGAACTATGGCATTCAACACCTCTGAATAGAAAGATACAGTTCAAGACGCACCCCTATATATGATTCGACGACTGGCCCGACGTCCTACAAGCAACAGTGAGCTCGAAATTCCAACCCTGGAGTGTACCCACTTGGACCCAATGCTTAGAGGCATCCTTGTGGTCTTTGATCGAACCAGATTCAAATCTACCAAGTGTTCAGTATCCGCTCAGCGGGTGAAGTCCACCTATACGATTTGATGTATCCCTCGATCATCGCGGTTTGGTGGGCGTTCGCGGCATATTTCTTCGCCTGAAAATCATGTCAAGAATGTGCGAAGACAAAGAAAGGGTCTTGACCTCTTGCAAAGCCGCCACAGCTTTTGCCAGCGGCTTTTGCATATCTCCGTACTTCACGGTCAGCGTCGAGCCTTTCCCGAGGTCGACAGTGATTTCTGGTTGTAATTTGGCGGAGGCAACCAGGAGTGAAAAGGTGGCGTTATTCTCCTTCTTTACACTGATCCCGATAGGTCAATAATCACGATAATACTGGTGGTTTGGTACGAACCGAGTATTGAGCACGTCAATGCCGAGCTTTTCAGCAGCTGCTTGGATTTCAGCGACTTCCTCGTCCGAGATGGTTTCGCCTAGATAGTAATTGGAGGTGTGGCCTTGAGATGGCTTGCCGATCAAGAGTGCCGATTGCGGGATGAGGCAATATATGTGTCCCTTAAGCTGGATTTGCTGTTAAAATCATGTAGTTCCAGTATTCCGAATGGGTTTACACTGTCCCAGAGCGGAGCCGCCTGGCTGGCGTTGGCGGAGGACTTGATTACGGCTTCGAACTTGTCCGAACTTGTCCTCGGTATAATCTTGGAGAAGAATGAGTTCCGGCCTTTCACACTTCAAAAAGGCCGGACCTTTGTAAACCCGAAAGTTCTGAAGGAGAGGTGAGACGTCTCGGAAGATGTGAGAAATGGGAGCGTTCACATACTTGAAATTCACAAGATTGCTCAATATCTGGGATGCATATTGAAGCAAACCCTCAAACTCGTCCGTAGCCAGGCCGGCTTTCTCTTGAAGAGCCTGGAGGTCGGCGAGCTTTCCGTCGCTGCTCGAGAACGTAAGGATTAAGAGATCGTAGAGATCTTGGAACACGATGGGTCAGGTCAGTCTCGAGCAAAAATTAACAATTTCATAGTACCAGCGGCTTGCTCAGTCCATTGAGCTTGAATAATCGATCTGCCGCTCCAGTTCGCGAGAGTGAGCCAGTACGTGTATTTTTTCTCAATCGGGCTACGGTGACACTGTCAGAGAGAGGGGCAAGAGCGGAGAGCATCTATAGCGCACGAGAGTTGGTCGAACGACTGCTTTACGTCGAGACTGCGGTCGTCAGATTAAGTTCACCTTATAAAATGAGCCGGAGATGCTTACCTGCACAACGGAGGTGCGCGATCGGCCAAAAATCTTTCTTGCGCAAGGGTTGAAGCTGACATTGTCGCTCGAGTAGCGGAGTAAAGACGCCGAACAGGATGCACCAAGCTGAGTCTTGGTCTGAGAAGCCTCAGTGCGCACATGTCCCGCCGCGTCGCGTGACAAGACACGGTCATTCTAATTACAGTGTTTTCGAATTAGTAACTCGACGCGCCGAACTATTTATTTACATTCCAGCGCGTCAACGCGCCAGCGGGCTGCAGCCTGTTCAATACTACTCAGCTAATTGATTAGCTGTTTTTTCATACGTTCATAGTTCCTCCACAGCAACATCCAGTCATCTGCCAAGGTAGAATCCGCTGCTTCCATTTTCCCGTCTGCGGTCGTCCTCCCCGCCCAGCCCACTGCTCTGGTGTAATACTTGAAGGCGAGCTGTCTGTGTGACGGACCCAGCCTCTCAGTGAGCTCTCCCATAAGGTTCCAGGAATCTGCGGCACTTCGTCTGGCATCGCGGAGGAGATCACTGGCCGGTTTTTCAAGGTAAGGACTGTTGCCATAGCCGGCAAGGAGACGGTCTTCTGCGCTGGGCACCAATTGGTCGGATTCCCGCACAGATGTTCCCACAAGCGCATAAGCAACTCGTTCTGAAGAAGTGGCAGCGGCTTGAAGTCTCGTTACACATTCAGCGACTGGAGCACGCTGGGCATAAAGGACTTCGGCGAGATGCATTCCAAAAATAGCAGAGCGCTGAAGCAGCAATAGGGAATGGAGAGCCTGTGAAGGTGGCGTAGATGCGAGAGAGTCTGGGGATTGTATGGATCTCAACAAATCGAGAGCACCTTCCTCAATCTTTTGAGCCTGGCCTAATTCGCGAGCCATCGCGTAGAAAGCGGAGGCAGATACAAGCGCCGACGTCAACACTCGCTGGGCCGCCGGGGATGAAGGAGAGATTGTGGGAACCGTAGGCACCAATGCGCTGGGTTCATTGTCGGTGGCAAGTTGGATTGCGCGGGCCCACCAGCCTAATGCATCAGGACCTTGGCCCAGGCGTTGGTTGAGGTCGCCTATTTTGACTGCAATACGCGCCGCTTCGAGTCCTGTTTCGCCCAGTAAACGAAAGACGCGACTATACTGAGCGCTAGAGGCTGAAAGGTAGGAAGGACCCAACCGTTCTAGTATAGCGGCGTGTCTCGTGAGCAAGTCCGGCAACGTGCAAGGGTGAAGTTTCCCCACTACTTCACGTTGTTCGGCAATAGCAATGGCACTGAGTGCAACATTACGATTAGGTTTGCTGTAAAATGCAGTAGGAACCCACCTTCGCAGACAAAGCTCAGTTCGCAGCAGTACGGCGTCCACCATGTTGATGTTGCCATTGCTCACGACATCGTCGTCTTCGTCCAGAGGACCATACTTTTCTGGTCGATGATGGGAGAACCAAGCGTTTCGAACTGCTTTCCGGCCTTGGCGTCCCAAGGCAGCGTCCGTACCGCCTTGACTGGGATCTCCGGTCCATCTTTCCACTTCTAGATCCCAACCCCATTCCCGTATTTGGGGGTCGACATCTGCCTTGATGCGTTTCAACTTGTGTTCAAGCCACATGTGCGTGCCGGTGTCGAGCGCGGCCCCTGCTACACCTAGCTTTTCACAACATCAAAGAGGGACAATGGGAGAGAAGAGAGACGGACAGCTAGAACACCGATTGCGGAGACACCCACTATCGCCTGCACCCTGTTGAGACGGAAGGTCGAGCCCCCTCATCATCTTAGGTGCTCATTCGCGATGAACAAAAGGATACACTTACCAGGTCGGAACTGGGGTCGGAAGGTGTGAGCATGTCTTTGGACCAGCCGGCGCAACATGTTCAATTGCAAAGTGCTGCCGTGACCCGCGCGTAGCTCGGTCACCTTGGCAGATGATTGTCACAATTCGCGTCTCTCTCTGTTGCACAATAAGCTACAATAAGTAATCGTTTCTGAGCATTGGTCTTGGCCTGCCCAACCTCGTTCTCTCTCTGGCAGTGGAACGCCAGACTCAACCTGCGCATCTGGTCCTCCGGATACTATATAACGGGACACGTGGATCAGCGGAGTCGCTGGCAGAGCGCTCATCCGTCAAAAAAAGCGGCTCGGACAGATAACGTCTGTAAAAGGGCTTACTTATGCCCATGCAGCATGGCGCCTTCATCCATCGTGCAGCTCCTTCGAGCGCCGACTATCTCTGTGCGAGACAGAATATCGCTGAATATCGCCTGCAGAAACCACCAATGCATTCTGTAAATACGACGCACAACCGCGGAGCTCTTTCACCTCATCCGGTCAAAGTTCTTCGATGATCATCCGGCCCGTGCCTGTGGCCAACAATTTTTTTTACGGCGGTGATCCAGCTGTCAATTTAGACGCCAAACGCTAGCCGCAAGGTCGGAACGGAGACTTATATAAGGGTAAGGTACACACAGAACACAGCTCTCGTCTTCCGTTCCCAGAGATAGACGCTGCCCATGTTCCCCTCAGCCGTCTGGCTCGCTGTATTGAGCGCGGCCGGGGTTTGTGCAACCTCCAGCCTTGACCCCAGCTGGATGCGCGATCCGCGCTGGAAGACAAATCCAACCCGAACGGTTGACGACAAATCGTCTTTTGTGAGCACTAGCGGCTCTACTTTTCAGGTCAACAACAGGTACTATCCCTATTGCCAATTCTATCTGATTTCTGATCTGAAATCCTCAGCAACTTCAAGTTTATCGGGACAAATGCTTACTGGCTTGCGGCGCTTAATTCCGGTAAGAGTAGCTCACCATACCCGTGATTTTTCTGACCCAACACACACCACTAGACGAGGACATAGATTCCGTGTTGGGGAACATCTCGCACTCAAACATTACGGTGGTCCGAACTTGGGCTTTCAACGGTCGGTTACACCTTGAACAGTTCTATAAGCGGTGATTAACTTGGACATGACAGATGTTTCCGAGATTCCTGAGTATTTCGGTTTCTCTATCTTTTTGATGTCCCGACTGACGAGCCGTAGAAATGGAACTTGGTTTCAGTTGGTCGCCAACGGCACGACTTCGGTCAATTTGAATGAAACCAACGGTCTTCCTAAGTTGGATAGGATTATATCCATGGCTCAAAAGCATGGAATATATCTGTTGCTCTCGCTCACCAACAACTGGAACCCTCTTCCGCTGGACAACACGACTTCAAACTCGACATCCATCAACACGATCTCAAAACGCGACGTTGGCACAAATAACAGTTTACCGAGGAATAGTCTGAGTAACGATTATGGAGGAAAGACATTTTTTATTGACCACATGCATTAAACTCACGCGGAACTCCTTAGGCATGGATTCGTATGTCCGAGCCTTCGGAGCTGATTCGCATGATGCCTTTTACACGAATGAAGTACGTGGATCGCTTTTAACAGCAAAAATAATGACTAAAGAAACATAGACAATCATAGCGGCGTTCGAAAATTACACAAGCCAAATCGTTTCCCGCTACGTGAATAGCACATCGGTTTTAGGATGGTGAGTGCTTTCAATTAGACCACTATCCTCTACTAATGTTTCTCAGGGAGATTGCCAATGACCCAAGGTACGCATTCGTAGGAGATGATACCGTGCCTCGCTTATGATAAATCATAAAGATGCAACTCTTCCATTGGGGCGACTGCCACCTGCACCACTACGACAATTACCAGATGGCATTCTCGAATAGCGAAGCACATATCGGCCATCGATCCGAATCATCTAGTCTCTTCTGGGTTGGTAGCCTCCATCTCCATCTCAAGTCTCGCTCCAACGTCACTCTCTGTTTTAGATCTCAAGGTTTCTTTTGTGCCGACTGCCCCAAAGTATTCCAGACAACTCCTCCCCCGTCGCGTCCTTCCCCCGCTGCCTCTCGCCGCAAAGTCGAGCCTCTAACCAAGAAGCGCATCTTGCAAGAAAGGAAAGAGGCGCGGAAAAGGACCAGAGAGTTGAAGCTCCAGTCTGAGCCTCCTTCCGATGGCGTTAGAGTGAGGGGGAGATGGGTTGCAACCCCGACGAGACGGCAAGAGGATGAACAAGGCGTGGGTTCGGCATTCGATGGGTCTAGCGGTGTTGATTCCGAGGATATTCTCAGCGTCCGTCCTTCCGTTCTTACACCCTGCTCCATTGACGAGTTCATCCGCAGATACCAGAAATTGGCTTTGGTTCATTCCAGTTGTTCCCTGATCAGGCATGCTCATACTCTTGACTGCTGCGCCGCGCTAACGTACCTCCAGAACCAATACGCTCCGGACGATCCAAATCTTTCTGCATTCAACAATACTTTGCAGGCCGGTTTGGACTGGATCAAACGACACGGCGAGGCAAGCCAAAGGTAAGGGTGGGAGTTATCTGATGTTTCATGGGAGTTATCTGATGTTTCACGTCTTTTAATTTTCTTAGCCTTAACAAACCAATCACTTTGACTGGGTTTGGTCTGGTAACGCAGGACAATGCCCCTTCCTTCGTACCTTTCAATTCGACTATTGCGCCGTTCGCGAATGATCAATTTGGTGCACTCGTTTTGCTCTCTTATGCAGCTTGTACTCATCCAGCGACAGGCAATACTACCACCAACTCGACGCAGCCTTTCGGTGTCACTGACCAGCAGAGAGACGACGCATATTCACAATGGCTTCAGCAGGGGATTTCTAGTGGTCTCACGGGAATGATACAGTACCAGGTAATTCAATCAACTTGACAGGCTCACCGCAATTGACCCGTTTGTCTAGTGGGGCCAAGGGAACCTTACTGCCGTGAACGGGACCGCAATTTCACCCACAATTGACGAAAATGGCATCGTCCCAGTCCAGACTGAGAACGGTGTGACACCTTCAGATGGTTATTCTATTGTGGGCACTGGGTTAGTTGCAGGCATTCTTTCGCGAAGTGTAATCTTTCTGATACTCGTGTCCCTCCAGCCAAGAATCTGCGGAAGCCACACTCCAGGGCGCCGTCCAACAATTTGCGCCCGACGCTTGAACGGTGCTAACCCCAGGAACTTTACGAATGCTTAACTTATTATTTTGGTCGTTACTGTACGAGACCTCCACGATTCCCTGTAACGCGGGACGATTTGGACGATTTATTAATGCCTTTTTTCACGACATTGTTCTAATATTTGGTCAACACTTTACAACCTAACTTCTGACATAAGCTCGCGGGCCGGAGCCGTGGCTAGTCTGAACTCTGCTTTTTTTTGCTGTCGTTTCTCGAACACCATGAAATTCTCAATCGATGATTTACCTGTCTGTTTATTCAGCCTGTGGTGTTGAACGAAAACTCATGGGCATAGATCATCTTTCCGTACGACCGTATCTACCCAGGTAGCTCAGAGGTTGTCTGGCTATATCACTGTTAACTTCGCGCAGAGCAATACGCGTACATGTGCGATCTCAAGCGGACTCTGGACGCAACAGTAATTGGTCTCCACCCACATAGCCTCCTATCATAACTCTGCGGCCAGGGTCACTGTGTCCTGGAAATGCCTTCGGGGACGGGGAAAACCGTCTCATTGCTATCGTTGATTGTCTCTTACCAACAGGTGGCAATGGTCAACCTCGAGACTCTATTGTTCTGAATACTTGACCAGTTCTATCCTACACGTCGGAAACTTATCTACTGTTCACGGACGGTTCCTGAGATTGAAAAGGCATTGGCCGAGCTCAAGAGGTTGATGGCCTACCGCATAGAGTGTGCAGAAAGCGAAGAAGCAAAAGATAAGGAAGGCAACTTCATGGGCCTCGGATTGACGAGCCGAAAAAACTTGTGTATCAATCCTGAGGTATGAGTTGATATACCTAATTATCTATACGCTAACCTAGGATGTAGGTGGCTAAAGAGAAGAAAGGCAAAGTTGTAGATGCACGTTGCCGGGATCTCACAAATTCTGCCAATTGCGAAAAAGGCCGAGCAGATCCTGGCTCAGTTGAGATGTGCGACTGGCATGAAGTGAGTTGAATTCAGCGATTGTTGAGGTAATTTATCACCTCATAGAATCTAGGGAAAATGGAACCTGGAAGTTTGATTCCTCCTGGAATATGGACACTGGCCGACGTTCTGGAGTATGGCCGCGACAGTGGAGTCTGCCCGTATTTCGCTGTCCGGAGGATGGTGAACAAGTTCATCGTCTCCAGCCCGCGTACTCATAGGCACTCCAGATGCCATTTGTAGACGTCATCATATATTCCTTCCACTATCTGCTCGATCCCAAGGTAGCCGACCAGGTCTCCAAAGAGATGTCCAAAGACGCCATCGTGGTTTTCGACGAGGCTCACAATATCGACAATGTTTGCATCGAATCTCTCAGCATTGACCTGACTCGACCGATGCTGGACGCTGCTGGAAGAAGCATAACAAAGCTAGGGGATAAGGTTGACGAGTACGCGAAACCTGAGCCTTTCCACATCGCACATGATATATCTTCGCAGAATCAAAACGTCAAATTCCTCCAAGTTACTCGATGAATATGCTAAGCTAGTGAATGGTCTACGAGAACCGGCCGAGGATGACGTCGAGGACGGATTCATGTCAAATCCGTGTAAATTTCTGCATCCATGGCTTCCCCATACGACATTCATGCTGTCGGCTTACAGTGCTTCCGGATGACCTCCTAAACGAAGCAGTCCCGGGAAACATTAGAAAGGCTGAGCATTTTGTTGCCTTCCTGAAACGTTTTGTGGAGTATCTCAAGGTATGGGGTTTTATATTCATCTTTGCTTAACCTCATATCTGGCTAGACCCGAATGCGTGTCCTTCATGTCGTGGCCGAAACACCGTTATCGTTTCTTCAGCACCTTAAAGACATTACCTACATTGAGAGACGACCTTTACGGTCAGTGTGCTTCGATCCTTGCTTGCCAAATCATCTAATCATCTTCAGTTTTTGCGCGGAGCGTCTACAGTCTTTAATTCGTACTTTGGAATTGAATCGCCTGGATGAATATGCCGCTCTGCAAAAGGTCGCAAGTTTCGCCACACTGGTTTCTACGTACGAGAAAGGTAAGCGCTCTTTTTTGCAAGGGCGGCAAAAGTAACAACTGGTGCAGGTTTTCTGCTGATTTTGGAGCCCTTCGAGACCGACAATGCATCAGTACCAAATCCCGTTTTCCACTTCACGTTTGTACCTTCCATACGTCATCTCGGATATCCGCCTGAAGCTGGAAGATAGTTGCCTTGATCCTTCGCTCGCTATTCAACCTGTTTTTGAACGCTTCAGTAGTGTTGTTATCACCTCGGGGACAATATCGCCTTTGGACATGTATCCCAAAATGCTCCAGTTTACACCGGTTGTTCAAGAAACATACCCTATGACTCTGACGCGGAATGCTTTCTTACCCCTGGTGTGTTGGGGCTTACCCTCCTTTCCGTTGAACTCATGACTTGCTCAGGTTATCACTCGCGGTAGCGATCAAGTTGCCATCAGTTCTCGATTCGAAGTGCGAAACGATCCCGCCGTAGTCCGCAATTTTGGCAGTATTCTCGTCGAATATAGCAAGATCGTGCCGGATGGAATCGTGGCTTTCTTCCCCAGCTATCTGTATATGGAATCCATCGTGGCTGCATGGAATGATATGGTCGGGCTTGCATGATCACCATACCGTTTGGCTGATAGGGTACCCAGGGTATTCTCAACGAAGTCTGGAAGCATAAACTGATCTTTGTGGAGACCCCTGATGCCAATGAGACCAGCATTGCTCTGGAAAATTATCGCAGAGTATGTGCAACCGTTTTATAGGCTGCTTTTACCGATTTCTATCCAGGCATGTGATAACGGACGAGGTGCAGTCCTTCTTTCTGTCGCCCGAGGTAAAGTATCCGAAGGAATCGATTTCGATCACAACTATGGAAGGGCTGTCCTCATGTTTGGGTAAGTATCAGTCTGACATTGACCAATTCCGTCGACTTCATCCACATCAGGGTCCCCTACCAATATACGGAAAGCCGTATATTGAAGGCTCGCCTGGAGTACCTCCGCGATGCTTATCGGATACGCGAGTCTGAATTTCTTGGCTTTGACGCAATGCGAAACGCCGCTCAGTGTGTTGGGCGTGTGCTGAGAGGGAAAACGGACTGGGGGCTCATGGTGTTTGCAGATAAGGTTTGCCCTCTTCCCCAATTTCCCCAGTTGCTTGGCCGTAACTGCGCACAGCGATTCGCTCGGGCCGACAAGCGCGCCAAATTGCCTCGGTGGATAAATCAGTACATTACTGAGACAGCGTCGAATCTATCGACGGACATGGCATTGACTCTCTCCAAGCTTTTCATGCGGGGAATATCACAGAATCCGGAAGAAAACCAGACGGGAATATCTCTGTGGACTCTGGAGGATGTTCTCAAGGCTCAGGCCAAACAGAAAGCCCTTGCCTTAGAGGCCAAAGAAACAGAAGAGGGGGAGGACGAGTTTGGGAACGGTGATTTTACGGATCAGATGTTGATCGATCTGGATATATAGGAAGGCGCAGAAGTTTTTTGGTCAGAGTGTATCATACTAGCCACGCAAATAATAATGCAAGCAGGTGGGACAAAACTGGCCATTATTTCAAATTCTGCATATCGAGCAGGCTGATTTTCATCATTTACCCCAGGTATTCCAGTTGAATGCGGATTTCTGTTGTACCCCAGGAAGGATCTTGTCCGCTGCATCTCTGGGGTTGCACAAACTTGACGTTCTGGCACGCTTCCCAAAAACGGGATTGGGTAATGCAATGACCAGTGGGTCAGTGCCAACAATACCCTCGAGACGGTTCCCAGAGAATGGCAGCGCCGTATTACCAGATGATGGCAAAGCATCATTGGCCTTTCTTCGGAAGGGATTCCGCGACAGAGGCGCTGTTTCCGCGGCAAGGACTGCACGTCCCGCCGCCGCTTCGGCTACTTGCACCTTCCGGCGCTTTTCATTGAGCTGCGACACGTACTCCTCCATCTCCGCTTTTTTCCGTGTCGAAACCCTAGTAACCACCTCAGGTAATATGGCTGGCTTTGGGAGTCGGACGTCAGGGGTTGTGGCTTCCAGTGCAGCCCACGGAGGTGGCAGGCGGTAGAGCATAAGTTGTGCGTCCTTCGGGGATGGCGGTAACGGCCCTTCGAGAGGATATCTGTACCCGTGAAAAGAGTTGCGGGGTGGTGCAACGTGGACAGAATGATAAAAAGACATGATGTCCTGCCGTGCAGCATGAACATCGGTTTCCTGTTCTGCTATGCGGTTCTGTAGGGCAAATTCTGGCATATAGCTACCAGATCGTGCCAGGCGCGACCCCCCGTTTTCAAAATTGGGCTTTCTCTCCCTGTTGGGAGGTCGCCGTTTGTGAGGTTCGGGCACCTCCGCGCTGGACCCCACCACGATTCGGCTGGAGCCGGAGATAAACGTGACGCAGTCGTCTTCAACGCGAGTTGAGTGAGCCACGGGGCGTTCAGCGGTTAGATGATGGTGCAGCGTATTGATGTAGAGCGTGAACACGTTTGGAGAGGAGAATAGCTTGCCGGCGGACGCCAGGAGAGCGACAGAAAGACGGAGTGGCGTTGGGTGGTAGAGGGGGTGCTCGGTCGATGGTGCAGGCTGGAAGGTCGGAAAGAAGGTGTTGGATTGGCATTGGGTTCCTCGGACATCTTTACAATAGTCAGGCCCATATATTACTGCGACGTGTAACGTACCCAAGATGGAGAGAAGGATGAATTGGGCGATATATGGGAATATTTTGTCGTCAACGGCCCGACAGTTTCTCAGACGCAAGATGCGGAGGCCCCACGGGCCTTTACGATCCCTGTCGTTCCATAAAACCGTACCCGACAGAATCTTGATGCCATGTGCCGAGAGGGCAGTGTCGCTCGCATCCAATGCACACAGGCTATGGAGATGTTTGAGGTTGACGACAGTGGTATCGGAAAGCTCGCGACAGCCAGGCAACTCGAGGATGGTGGCGAGTGAGAATATTGGAGTGCATTTCACCTGCTGGAGCAGAGGAAGATGCATATCTGCCAGTGGTATCGGGTACGACTGGAAGACCGAGGGAAGATTGTCGTATATTTGGATAATGGTTGCCCACAGACGGGGGTCGACGCTGGCCCAGTCGAACTCCGGTAGCGGCAGAGACGGAACGAGTGCGCACAAAAGATCATATGCTGTCTCGGATTCGGGGGGCTGGTAGTTGAGGCGGACATTTAATATCGAACCAACCTGCTCAGGGCCGGCTTCGGCCAGTTTGTTTAAGCAGAACCAAGGCAGAGACGGGAGAAATGGGAGAGTGTTGGGGGGACGAGTGTAGGGCCCAGGGACGTATGGAGGCCCACTGAGGGCGTATTTTCTGACGGACGCGTCGGGGTTTGACTTTTCGAGGGTCGGAGTGAAGAGGACAATTGGGGGCATTGGGTGCTTATATTGGACGCGTCCGAGTCGTCTCGCGTCGTTTGCCACAGTTTGGCTGTGTGATCGTCGGGTGGTCACGTCACAGGGCGTGACGTGATACTCCCAATTCCGATCTCTTGCGACGACTGCAACCCGTCCTGGCTGGCGCCCTCATAATTACCTCCTGCTTCTCTTGATTGACCACAGTCCTTTCTTTCATCTAACCCTCCATGACCTCCCAAGGCTACGGCCTCCAGGACCCACGAGCCCCCAATCCTTTTGCTGACCCACGACAGCAACCAGGCCAGCCCGGCATCCAGTACGGCCAGCGCTCCCAGTACGAGTCAGAGTCCGACCACGACTATGCCTCCGTGAATGGCAGCACCACCCGTCTCGCAGGTGGCGCAGCTTGTCCGTCTCTTTCCATTCTTCTCATCACCCCGACAACTCATCTCGTTTCCAGGGGACTCTGAGGCCAACCGCCGTTACAATCCCTCGGTCGACTCCCACTCCAGCATGCCCAGCATCTCTCCCTTCGCCGACCCGGGGACTGGCTCCTCAGAGCCGTATCCTGCGTGGTCCGCTGACCGCCAGATACCCATGTCGACGGAGGAGATCGAAGACATATTTCTCGACCTTACTCAGAAGTTCGGGTTCCAACGCGACTCGATGCGCAATATGGCAAGTTCCCCGCCCGTTACTTTTTGTTTTATCTGACCATGATCCTCCAGTTTGACTTCACGATGCAGCTCCTTGATTCCAGAGCTTCCCGCATGACTCCCAACCAAGCACTGCTCACCTTGCACGCGGATTACATTGGGGGACAGCATGCGAACTACCGCAAGTGGTATTTTGCTGCTCAGCTCAACCTTGACGACGCTGTTGGACACGCCCAGAACCCCGGGCTACAGCGTCTGAAAACCGTCAAGGGTCCCAAGAACAAAAGCACAAAGTCTCTCGATAGCGCTCTCAACCGGTGGCGCAATGCCATGAATAACATGAGCCAGTACGATCGTCTGCGCCAGATAGCCCTGTATCTGCTTTGCTGGGGGGAAGCTGGCAACGTGCGCTTCGTCCCGGAATGTCTCTGCTTCATTTTCAAATGCGCAGACGACTACTACCGCAGTCCCGAGTGCCAAAACAGGGTGGAACCAGTTCCCGAGGGTCTTTACCTCAACACGGTCATCAAACCGCTCTACCGATTCATGCGCGACCAAGGGTATGAAGTCGTAGACGGCAAGTTTGTGCGGAAAGAAAAGGACCACAAAGATATCATTGGCTATGATGACATCAATCAGTTGTTCTGGTACCCAGAGGGCCTAGCAAAGATCGTGTTGACTGACAATGTAAACTTTTACGTCTCTTGTACTTGGAGGTTGCTGACATCCGTCTCTAGTCTCGGCTTGTCGATGTATCGCCATCGCAACGCTTCATGCGCTTTAGCAAGATCGACTGGAACCGTGTCTTCTTCAAGACATACTTCGAGAAGCGTTCCAAGTCGCATCTCCTGGTCAATTTCAACCGCATTTGGATCCTCCATGTTTCGGTCTACTACTTTTTCACGGCCTTCAATTCGCCCAGAGCTTATGCTCCCCACAACAAGCTCGATCCCTCTCCGGAGATGACATGGTCTGCTGTGGCACTCGGCGGCGCAGTATCCACCGGTATCATGATTGCCGCCACGATCGCCGAGTATTCGTACATTCCAACCACTTGGAATAACGCATCTCACCTGACAACCCGCCTCCTATTCCTGCTCGTCATCCTTGCACTCACCGCAGGCCCGACCGTTTACATCGCCACCATCGACGGCCGCGCCAACCAGACTTCGCAGGTCCCCCTCATCATCGCTATCGTGCAGTTTTTCATCTCAGTCGTCGTAACCCTCGTGTTCGGTCTCGTTCCGTCTGGGAGGATGTTTGGGGATCGAGTGGCGGGGAAGTCGCGCAAGTATATGGCTTCCCAGACGTTCACGGCCTCCTATCCAGCCTTGACGCGCAGCGCACGTAGCGCGTCAATTTTCCTATGGGTTCTCATCTTCGGGTGCAAGTATATTGAGTCGTACTTCTTCTTAACCGGCTCCTTCAGCAGCCCAATAGCCGTGATGGTGCGGACTCAGGTACAGGGATGCAACGACAAGATCTTCGGGTCGGCGCTCTGTTCGAACCAGGTCTTGTTCACACTCGCCATCATGTATGTGATGGACTTGGTGTTGTTCTTCTTGGACACCTACCTTTGGTACATCATCTGGATTGTCGTGTTCAGTATTGGTCGAGCGTTCTCCCTGGGTCTATCCATCTGGACTCCTTGGACAGAAATATTTACCAGAATGCCGAAGCGGATCTATGCCAAGCTGCTGGCCACCGGCGAAATGGAGGTCAAATACAAGCCCAAGGTCGGTCCGTTTTATCGACCCTTCGGAAGTGTCATTAATTGCGTCTTAGGTTCTCGTGTCTCAAATTTGGAACGCGGTGATCATCTCTATGTATCGGGAGCATCTCCTTTCCATAGACCACGTACAACGGCTTCTATACCACCAAGTTGACGGTCCGGATGGACGCCGCACTCTCCGTGCACCGCCGTTCTTTACCAACCAAGTGGGCGGAGGTGGATTCTTCCCTCCGGGCGGAGAAGCAGAACGCCGGATTTCGTTCTTCGCCTCTTCTCTCACCACTGCTTTTCCCGACCCACTCCCTGTCGACGCCATGCCCACCTTCACGGTTCTCGTGCCCCATTACTCAGAGAAGATCTTGCTCAGTCTTCGCGAGATCATTCGAGAGGAGGATCAGAATACCCGAGTTACCCTACTCGAATACCTGAAGCAGCTACACCCCGTGGAATGGGACAACTTCGTCAAGGATACTAAAATACTGGCGGAAGAGACAGATGCGATGGATGGGACGGCTTCTCACGTTGGCAGCGAGAAGGCGGCCAAAGTCGACGACCTCCCCTTCTACTGCATTGGATTCAAAACATCATCCCCTGAGTACACGCTGCGCACACGTATATGGGCGTCGCTCCGCGCCCAAACCCTGTACAGAACGGTGTCTGGGATGATGAATTACTCGAAAGCGATCAAGCTGCTTTACCGTGTAGAGAATCCCGACATCGTGCACAACTTCGGAGGCAACACCGAGCGCCTGGAGCGCGAGTTGGAACGTATGGCGAGGCGCAAGTTCAAGTTTGCCGTATCGATGCAGCGGTTCTCCAAATTCAATAAGGAGGAGCAGGAGAATGCTGAATTCTTGTTGCGCGCATACCCCGATCTGCAGATCGCATATCTGGATGAGGAGCCTGGTACCAGAGGTGGCGAAGCACGGTTATTCTCTACCCTCATCGATGGACACTCCGAGATCGACGAGGTAACCGGAAAGCGAAAGCCGAAGTTCCGCATCGAGTTACCCGGGAACCCTATTCTCGGCGATGGAAAGTCAGACAACCAGAACCACGCCATCGTATTCTACCGCGGAGAGTACCTCCAGCTCATTGACGCCAATCAGGACAACTATCTCGAAGAATGCCTCAAAATCCGCAATGTCCTTGGGGAATTTGAGGAATTCTCTGTTTCCAGCCAGAGCCCATACGCCCAGTGGGGTCACAAGGAGTTCACCAAAGCCCCTGTCGCGATTCTGGGTACGCGCGAGTACATCTTCTCCGAGAATATTGGTGTGCTCGGTGACATCGCCGCTGGCAAAGAACAGACCTTCGGTACCATGACTGCTCGTGCGTTGGCTTGGATCGGTGGGAAACTGCACTATGGTCACCCGGATTTTTTGAACGCGACCTTTATGACCACCCGCGGTGGTGTCTCGAAGGCGCAGAAGGGCTTGCATCTCAACGAGGATATCTTTGCCGGCATGAATGCCTTCGGCCGTGGCGGTCGTATCAAGCACTCGGAGTACTACCAGTGCGGTAAAGGCCGCGATCTCGGTTTTGGTACCATCCTGAATTTCCAAACCAAGATCGGCACGGGTATGGGAGAGCAGATGCTCAGTCGCGAATATTACTATCTGGGGACTCAACTACCGATTGACCGCTTCCTCACCTTCTACTACGGTCACCCCGGCTTCCATATCAACAATATCCTCGTCATTTACTCCATTCAGATTTTCATGCTTACACGTGAGTCGCCCACGTACGCTTGCCTTCCTCTCCTCATCTAACATTGTCTGGCAGTGGTTTTCCTCGGAACTCTGAACAAGCAGCTCGCGATTTGCAAGGTCGATTCTTCCGGCAATGTCATTGGTGGCCAACCGGGATGCTATAATCTTATCCCCGTCTTTGACTGGATCCGGCGCTGCATCGTCTCGATCTTTTTGGTGTTTTTCATCGCCTTTCTTCCCTTGTTCTTGCAAGGTATCGTTACGCATCTTCCTTTCTTAATTGCGACTAATAATATCACGACTCTTCAGAGTTGGTCGAGCGTGGCACCGGAAAGGCTTTACTTCGGCTTGGGAAACATTTCCTCTCGTTGTCTCCCATTTTTGAGGTGTTCTCGACCCAGATCTACTCCCAGTCCATTTTAAGCAATCTGACATTCGGTGGGGCGCGCTACATCGCTACCGGGCGCGGTTTTGCGACCACTCGCATGTCGTTCTCCATCCTATATTCTAGGTTCGCAGGACCGAGCATATACATGGGCATGCGCAACCTGCTCCTCTTGCTTTATGCAACGATGTCGATCTGGATTCCCCATCTGATCTACTTCTGGCTTTCGGTCCTGTCACTTTGCATTGCGCCCTTCTTGTTCAATCCCCACCAGTTCTCGTTCGCCGATTTCATCATCGACTACCGCGAGTTCTTGCGTTGGATGTCGCGGGGAAATTCCCGAACGAAAGCCAGTAGCTGGTATGGGTATTGTCGTCTTTCCCGGACCATGATCACCGGTTACAAGAAGAAGAAACTGGGGCATCCTTCGGAGAAATTGTCCAGCGATGTACCACGAGCCTCCTGGGGTGCTGTCCTATTGTCGGAAGTCCTTTTCCCTATCGCTGTAGCGATAATCTTTATCGTGGCCTACATGTTCGTCAAGTCGTTCCCCGACCCCAAGACAGGCCAGCAGAATCCCAGTGCTTTGATCCGTATTGGCATTGTGGCAATAGGTCCTATGGCATGGAATGCCACTATTCTCCTCGCGTTGTTCTTCATTTCCCTTTTCCTCGGTCCGATGCTGGAGTCTTGGCCCAAATTTGGGTCGGTAATGGCTGCTTTGGCGCACGTCCTCTCTTTGTTGGGGATCATAATATTCTTTGAATTCTTCGTACGTCGCGTATTTCATCCCGCCTCTTGAGCTAACAGCCGTGGCAGTGGTTCCTCGAGCTTTGGGATGCCTCCCACGCTGTCCTTGGCCTGGTAGCAATCGTCGCCATCCAGCGGGCTATCCAGAAGATTTTGATTGCTGTCTTCCTCACCAGGGAGTACAAGCATGATGAAACCAACCGTGCTTGGTGGACAGGTAAATGGTACGGGAGAGGCCTCGGAAACTCGGCCATCTCCCAGCCTGCCAGAGAGTACATCGTGAAAATCGTAGAAATGTCGTTGTGGAGCTCAGACTTCATCATCGCACATTTCCTATTGATTATCCTCACTCCACCCATCCTGATTCCCTTTGCCAACCGATTGCATTCGACAATGCTGTGTATGTTCCTCCTTCCACGTTCAATGAATCGAGCCTGACAGTTTGCAGTCTGGCTTCGGCCCTCGAAACAAATTCGGGCACCACTATTCTCGATGAAACAAAAAAGACAACGGAGATGGATCGTGCGTCATTTTGTGTCTGCTTTATATCGAATGCTCAAACGGATCGTGCAGGTTATGAAGTATTCTGTCATTTATGTGGTGGTCGTCGCTTTCCTAGCTGCGTTGATCGTTTTGCGTATGTCAATATCTTCCGCTTCAATAATTCCGGCTGACCTCTCGTCATCAGCTGCACTGTTCCGGGATGTCATCACTTTCAATTGCACTTTGTGCAAGACTATCTAACGATTTATTATCATTTTGCATTGCACCCATATACCTTACCGACAGCGTGGTTTGGTCCATTGCTATCTCGTTCCCATGTACCATCATACATAATATACGCTTAGAGGAAGAACCTGCTATCGAGATGAGAATGGACTTGCAGGCGCGCTTTTACTGCTCAACCAAAGCTGAGCATTCTCTCAGGGCGGGATGGACTTGTTGCCCCCCTCCCCAGTCAACGGTGAGGTGAGAACAATCAGGATCATACAGTCCAAGTATGAATCCATTTGCGTATCGTACAAAAGATCGTGCGCTAAATTACACTTGTGGTCGTCCCCTTATTCAAATATTTTCGTATAAAATCGTGCGTCGTGCATCAGGTTTATGGTATCGTTCACAAGAGCCATGTCTGGATGGTACAGATTAACACACGAATTCGGATTCTTTAGTCTGCATAACGAACCAAGATCATTGCCAAGAGGTATACTCTTGAACATTTTAATCGTGGTTTTGTCAACCACGTTGCCTACGACCTCGTAGTACGCGTCTGCCGAAAGTTTGTCCTGCGGCTCAGAATTAGAGGATCGTAGATTCGTTTGCCAACACATGTCTCACAGATAACAGCGTAACCGTAACCTCCCCTCCGTCGCATGCTTGAACTGTCCAGCTTGCTGCTGTTAACTGCCTTTGTAATCAACGCCACTTTCCATCAACGCTGGATTAAGGTACTGCACACCTTGATCGGTCGGCACGTTAGCCTAACCGCTTTTCCAACAAATCTTGGCAGAAGGGAAGAGTTGACTCGCGTGGTAACTACGTTTTCGGTGGCCATGGTGGAGGAGGAGGAGGAGGACGGAGAGCAGTGCTGTGACCCTTGTGCACGTGGAGTGACATAACGCGCACCAATTCGGGCTCGCTAACTTAAGATAGGCCGCGTCCATAGGCATCAAACCGACCAAAAAGCTATCTAGTCCCTCAGTTCGTAACGGATTGCTCTGAAACTTGAATTGCAAATGCCGTGGTATGATCAGAGGAGACTGACGAGATAGAATATTTTATTTCGATGTAGCTTAGTTTCTACATAGTTTTCTTCAATGCCATCACAGCTGGATGCGGCCAAACTCAACAAAAGCACTGATCGGGACACCAAAAAGATACTTATCTAGTCCTCCAATTCTTACTCAAATCATCGGACAGCCGCTAACGATTGGCTAGCGAGCCTCAGGAGAGTTTGCAGGCTCGTTGGTTACCCACGCGCTCTGGGCGGTCCAGTTCAAGGCACTCTACCGAACAAATCCGAATCTCCGACACCCAAAATCCCTCTCGTGCATCGGGGCGCTCGAGAACGTACAGATACTTGAGGGAGGCGCCGGAGCACCCTGATATTTCCAGTACATTTCCAGACGTCCTAGTTCCCCTTTGACCGAAACGACCCGAGGCGCGCTAGATTGCCGTTGACAACTGACATGGATAGAGTACTTATCAGACAGGTGAGGCAGAACGCTGGGCGTCCCGTATGTGATCCCTAACGCTGTGTTACAACCGATCGGCCAAATCGGTCAGTACACATATAGTACATACAACAATACATGTACAACCACCGATTAGATCTGGATATATTGTACATATGTATACAGCCTAAACAAGGGTTTCATCGGCAGATTCTTGGACAGTCTCAACCGATGCGTAGGAATGTGCAAAGTCAATCTAGAAACCGTGTCAGTAGGCTTGTCCGTCCAGAAAACTTGAGAGAACTGACAAATATAGCCGAAGCTCTCCGCGCAGAGAGCTTCATATACGTCCCAGGATCCTTTGGTCTTGCTCGTTTCGCCAGTGTTCTGGGTGGGGAGCTCTCCAGTTTATCCACTTGAACCATAGGGTCATCGGGACGGCTGTTGACGTCGACCTGCATCGAAATAAGGGAAGGTAGTACCACGAAGAGGCTGAATTAACGTACGAAAAGGCTTGAATTCGTCTTGAGGGTTGACCATGCTGGTCGGCTGTCTTTCGAAAGTGTTGCTGCTAGAAGTACCGACATCCTCTTGTTGCGTTTGGACATCGGTGACGGGCTCGGCGATTCTACCTTTGTGGAGCAGGTGGACTCTGCGGACGGAGTGTCCGGAGGATGCACTTTTACAGACGATAAGTGGAAAGTATGTAATGTCGGTGTTGCAAGAGCATCGCGTTTGGGCAATTTCACCATGGTCATTCTCCTTTTCTTGTGCTCACGAATCTTCTGATGAAAAATGAGGGTGTCTCCCAGACGGAAACGAACTGCACATACTTTCGAGGTCAAGACATGGCGATGTCGGTCCAGGAAACGATCAGCTGGATTCCAATTCAGTGTTTTCTGGAGCCGGCCTGAGACTGGCCGCCGTTTGCCCTCGCACTCTTTTCCCGAACGCTTGATCCAAGCATTCGGCGCTTGTCCATCGGGGAAGGCCTCGTCTAGCGACGTGAGCCTGGTTTTCATGGCAGAATTTTCTTCCGCCAAACCCCTGGATCGCTCCTCAACATCCGCACGTAATTCTCGCTCCACCTCTAAAGCCTGGGACGAGGAGTCGAGACACATCACCAACTGTTTTTGCAATGAGGAGACACGCTGCGTAAGGCTAGTGCGCTGCTGCTCGCTTGTGGAAAGACGAATTTGGGCAATATGAAGTTCGTCACGAGTAGAGACAAGCTCTGCTCGAAGGTTGCCCTGGTCCTCCAACATGATCCCGACAGATGTACGATCTGGTTCTGGCTGAGGTTCAGAAAGTTGATTCACGGAATCCAAATTCAGGGGACTGCGCCGACGCAACTCGGTTTCGAGGACACCACGCATCCACTCATCAGCTTGTGACTTGGTTATGAGCAAGGATATGTCTTGTTGAAGCGCTGCGTCTCGTCCAACGAGGAGTTTGTTGTGCTCAAGGAACGTGAAATTGGCGCTGGACAGCCTCGCAACCTCCTTATCGGCGGCCTTGCGAGCCAAACGTTCTTCCTCTAGAGCGTTTGATAGAGAGGCGCACGATTCCTCCTTTTGCCGTAATGAGCGGGAAATCAAGGCGTTCTGAGAGCGAATTTTCTTGAGAGAGTCTTGGAGCTCTTCTCTGAGTCGGAGCTCGTAGTCTGCATCATTTTTCTCGCTGCCCTCGGAACCATGGGTGGATGAGGAGACCGAAGAGAATCGAGCATGGGATAGGGTGGAAAAGCGATTGCTGGAACGTCGTGTCGCGCGCTCACTGTTCAGCGCATCGCGGGTCTCTTCGAGCTCAACAGAGATCCTGGTATGCCGGGATTCCAGTTCCGCAATGCGCGACTCGAAGTCGAGGATAAGTTCGAGAGTCGCTGGGGTAAGTGCACCACCATACGATTTTCGGCGAACGGGTGTGCTGATCGAATGCGACATGGATGGGGGAGAAGATGACAAAGGCTGCTCGGTCAACCTGGTGGGAGACGGAGACGCCGAAGCATTGGGGGAGTATGGACAGGGAGAGTAGGGCACAGGGGTCTGAGGGCGAGCGGGTCAGCCAAAAAAACGGCAACGCCAAGTAATATGCGCGCTCACTAATAAATCGAAAATGGGGGAAATAGGTGAAGGAGGGTCGTACGGATTCACAATTACGGAGAGCCGTTTTTTCTGAAGAGAAACGGGGGAAAGCATCTCAAAGAATGGAACGAAGGTGGTGGCCGGTCAAGGTGAAAGTGAAGAGGAAATTGACAGTGTGAACCTCAGGCGAAAGCGAAGGGGAGGCTGACAAGCGGCACGTCTGCAAGCAGCACGGCTGACAAGTGGAAGTGGATGTGCAAAGGACACTCTCCGTCGGAAAAGCCGTCAGCATGCAGATAGAGGATCAAGAGAGCGCCCAGCGTGGAAACTATGACTCTGGGCGCTCTGCTCGGCGCTGATGAGAGTGTCAAGGGCGTCTGGACAAGGTTGATTCCATGGACTTAAAATAAGGTGCCCTGCGACTTGCGAACTGTGCACTGAGTGATAGAGACATGATAGAGATATCCGAGCTGTTCAGATCAATACTGCCGTTGTTTGCTTCCTTTTCGCGTGAATGGATTATTTCTCCAAGTTCCTCAGGACAGGCATCCAACCCACCCCCAAGCCACCCACAGACCATGCCCAGGAATTCCACAGGTCATGGAATCGTGTCAAGGTCTGTCTCGGTTCTTTGTCCTGTCGATCTGGCTCAATCCCAACCAAACCAGAGTACCCTCTTGCATCCCGATGAGCGCCAGTTGACTCGAGGTATCAAGTCCACGGATGTCCCGGCGCATCTCCAGTCGATGGTAGACTCCCTGGTTTTGGAGTCGACGCGTACAGAGGAGGGGTATGTCTGTCGTCGAGTCCGTCCCGCATCATGAATGACGGGTATGTCAGAGGAACGGGAGCCTGTTTGGAATATCTGTTGAAGAACGGTACGTTCGTGACTATCAACCTACTACGGTGGTCTGAATGGTCTGCAGATGTTCTGGGAACTCTTGTTCGTCTGAGCGAGACGGATCGGCCGTCAGGTATCCAGGCTGAAGTTCTACGCGCCGTCCAGAACATGGTAGTCCTGCTCGACGAGCAGTTCCTCGTGCATTCAGCAGTGCACCGGGCAGTTTTAAGGCTCCTGCGCAACTGTGCCGGGGATGATCTGCAGGAACAACTGGATGGCAAGAACAAAGTCATGGGGGCCGCTCGCAACGTTATTCGTAGCCAGCCGTCGGAATACGAAGAGGATTGTGAGTTGACTCTCACTATGCCTCATTCCACTCGCTCAACGTGTCCAGTGGTCAATCTCCTCTGCATCCTCTGCAGTCGAATACGCACGTATCGCGAGTTGCTTATGATCTTCTTCCACGACAAGCACTGGTACCGCTCGGAACCCTTATTCGCTGTTGAGGAGGAGGAGGAGGAAGATGAAGAAGAGCGGGAGACCGTTGCCGACTCGACTCGGGCACCGTCTCCTACTCCTTCCCAAGTCACCGTCACTTCAGCCCCCGCTTCGTCACTAACCAAGAAGACCGAGTACGAATTCCTTCTATTCAATTATCTTCTCCGGTTTGTTCATCGGGAAGGGCAAATCGGGGACTTTGCTCGTGCTGGGCTCTTGTTCCTCATGGATGTGGCTATGTCTCCGGGAGAGCCAATCCACAGACTTGCAGATACAGCCTCCGTATCATCAGAGCCGGCACCTTCAGACCCCATCACGGACGCCGCGCTAGCCTTAGCGGAGTATATTCTTGATGGGGACTTTTCTGAGGTGCTAGGCGCGGGACTGGGTGCCGTCTACTCCCTGCTTCCTTCGAAACTGCAGTTCCGACCTCCTGCTACGTCGGGCGATGCCAGAAGTGGCATGATAATCGGCACCACCGGACCCGAAACAGAGGATGAAAAGGAGATGCTGGAGGTCGCAAAGGATCGTTCCCGGGCAATGGGCATTGAAGACGCCGCAAACCCGGATTTCAAATCCCGTCTGGACCACTTCCTCAAACTGCTCGAATTTCTTCAGGATGTGCTCAAGCGCAATGTCATACATGATACCATGGATGCGTCTGCGTTGGTTGGGACTGCAATCGTCCAATCGATCTTGGATGCAGTCCGCCGCATATTCCTAGAGAACGTCTTGTATCCCTCGGTTCTAGAATGCTCCGACGCAGATGGGAGTGCGGTGGCGGTCATGTCGTATATCGAGGTCATGATCCGAACTCTGCAAGAAGGGCCTCTGTCGGAGCTTCTCGTCAATTTCCTCATGAGCGAGGACAACGACGAGGTCCGGACGCGACAACGCCCGCACTCCGTTTTGACACTGGGAAAAGACGCGCCGCCGCAGGCCAAATCCGCAGACAAGCAAGCCAAACTCAGGAGGCGAAAAAGTAGCGCGATGGTTTTGCTCGAGATGGAAGCTCCCGACTCCAATCGGCAGTCAGAGTATTTCACTTCGATGGGCCGTTTCACGCTAAAAGATTTGTTGTTGTCAAATTTGAGGTCTCCGTCGCAAGCCACAGCGACATCTGCGTTGCAATTATTGCAGTCTATGCTCTTGCAGCATTCACAGCTTTCTGTTGACCGGCTTCTGGTCGTCATACCGGATTCGAGGGCAACGAACTTCCCCCAGCCGCCAATGATACCCCTCCCTCCCTCATTCTCGAAAGCGGAGACAGATGACGACGACGAAGACACATTCATCTACCCCGGGGCAGATGACACCGAAGCACACGAATTCGATCAAACTCCAAATGGTCCAATATTCTACCAGCCGGAGACAACATATTCAACCCACGAACGTGAGATGGGTTTGTATCTCACATTAGTTTCTCGCGTCGATCCGTCGCACAACGACGACGCTTTTAGCACAGGATACGACCACTACCTTCGGGACGCGCTGTTCTCCATTCAGAGCCAATCAGCTTTCCGTCTGGAAACCACTGAGTCTGCAGACCTGGAGTCTCGTCAAAAACTAAAGCACAGACTTAATCCCAACGACGCGATTCTTTCACTCGTTCTCGAATCCCTCAGAAAGTTCTTTTCCAACTCTCCCGAATTCAACATCGCCCTAACCGGTGTCCTGGCCACCATCGCGTTGCATCCTGACCGTTCCCTTGCGGGATGGTTGACCTTTGCAGTCAGCCATACTGTCGATGAGAGACCGGACGTCTCGGAGGCGCTGGATCCCGAACCATACGGGGATGGCGATGACCGTTCGATAGACTTCCGGATAGAAGAGAAGCTGGCCACCGACACGAATTTCTTGCCAGCTTCGAGAATGGATGCTGCCTCGCGACCCATCGTGCACACCATTTTCCACGGGCTCGTGTCTCAGCTGGAGCGGTATCGGCAGCTCGTCGACAACTTCGATAAGTTCCTGCTTGAGCGCCGGCAGGGCCTCTTATTTTCCGAGAACTTGACAGACGCTTTATCTCTTGTTCTGGATTTGTCTGATGAGCCGGCGCAGCTCCCCGTGGTTTCGGAACCCGCGCAAGTTGCGAGGCCAAAACCAAAACCTTCAGCGTCCTCGTTCGTTACCTCCTTTTTGACTCCCAAAAAGAGCAAGCCTGCAAAGGCTTCGCAGCCCAGTGAGCCATCCACCCCTCCCAGAAGTGGCCAAAATAGGAGCATTTCGGCCAGCCCGTTCGGACCTCACTACCAACAAACTGGTTCCATTTCCGTCGAACCTTTCGTCGCTCCTGTGCCTCCCACAGGTCCATGGACACCCGCCAAATCATCCAGGTGGACCACTGACGAAGAGGATGTGTTCGGTTCGGTTTGGTCGGACAACACCCGCACGGCGGAACCAGAATCGATGGACGGCGCCGGTCCCCGACCGGAGAAACTTGCGAATGTGACCCTATCGCAGCTGCTAGATAACGTCGTGATCTTGGAAGAAAGCATCAAAGAGCTTGTTGCTATAATACATGCACGAAGGTCACTGGGGATAGACTCGGTTCGTTATCTGTAAATTGTCTGATTTCACCCATGTATTTGTATACAATGCTGAGCCCTGCCGGAAAGGATAAATATTCTTCGTAGTACATGAAAAGATTACACTGGGCCAAAACCATAGGACATGTTATTTCGCTTTCTTTCCCTTGCGCCCTTTCGGGTTGGCCACCGCCGATGTCTGTGCTCTGTCCCCGAAGAGCTTCTGCTGCAGCTTTTCAAATTCTGCGTCGTCAATATCTGGGGGTGGAACGGCGCGTTGCTTTTTCTTAGGCAACTCTTCGGCCTCGTCAGAAACAGCATTGTGCCGTTTCTTCCCTTTGCGCGATCTTGGTTCCGGTTCTGCGTACTTAGCAGCAAGGCTGTCGAAGAAATCGCCAGTTTTTTTCTGCTTCTTGAGGATCAGAGCCTGAAGTGCAGAGTGATCCTCTTCATGCTCGTCCTGATCCTTGGCGCGGCTCTTCTGTTTTGACGGCTTGCCGTTCCCGTAGAACTCGTCCCAGACTCCTAGCTCCTTCGCCATCTGCTCCGCCTCCACTGCCTCCTTCTCTCCCTGCTTTCTTCGAACCAATTTGGACTTCTCGTCCTTGATAGTTGCCTCCCACGCTGGTAAAGCAGGGAGGACGCCCTTCTCTAACAGGTCGGTTATGACGACGATGAACCGAGGCTCGTCGTCGTAGTTTGAGTGGGGTATAAAAGTCATGATTTCGCCGATAGAGCCTGCGGCTTCGAGGTAGGCTGACTTGAGATCCTCGACCTCTTCCGAAGAGCCTGGGTATGCATGTTGAGCGAAGAGGGATCAGTGACGCGTCGGAGGCTGACCTTGATACTCCTTTTTTATTTCATCCAACTTTCCTCGAGTGAGGCGGTCAAATAGCTCTTCAAAGTACGCGTCCCAACCACCTTCCCCCTCGCCCAAGTCAAAGCCTTCGTCCGTCTTTCCCGTCTTATCGAATCTCTGGCGTCGTTTCTCGTCACTTAAAACAGCGTAGGCAAATCCAATTTGTTGGAACTTCGTCGACGCCTCGGCTTTACGGGCCTCGGTGGCAGCCGTCTGCTTGTCCGGATGGTAGACAAGAGCGAGTCGACGGTATGCTTTCTTGATATCGTCCAGTTTCGCATCGCTGGTGAGAGACAGCACAGAATAAAGGTCGACCGACTCTTGGCCGGGGAAGAACTGGCTGATCGAGTCCTCGCGGTCGTCCATCGCGGTTTGGGACAAGCTTCGAGCTTATGTCATGCACGCGTTTCGTCACATCACGTTCTATATGAAGCTAACTCCGCTGGATATCACCGGCCTCGATATGAACAACGACACTGCCAGTGCAAGCGCGGCGACGGGCTTCACTCGGCATTTTTTACTCCGATACGGTAGATGAGTACTTGTACTTGTATTCGATCGAATATCAATGCAAGCGTTTCACCGCCTATTACGACTTTGCTCTGCTCTGACGCCTCCCCCAGCAGCTCGTTGACCTGAAAATATGTTTTAGTTGCAACACACGATAGAGAATGATATTCCCAAAGACAGAGAGGAGAGAGAAGATCGATAGCAGAAGAAACGTACGCATTTCCTCCTCGTCAAGCCCAGCGCTCTTTAAGATACTCTCAACTTCCTTCAACAAAGGCTTGTACGATTCTGCACACGTCCTCAATATGATGATGAATAGAGCACAAGGCTTTTACACACCATATGTTTCGTCCGCCAGAGCAAATCCATCGCGGCGGAGTTGCTTGCCCTGGTTCTCGGTCGAGACATGAGCTTTCTGCGCCCAATATGTCTTTGATCGAGCATAAAACATCGCCAGAGTCTCGCCCGGCAGAGGTGTGCTCAAAAGCTCTTCCGGAGATCTATCCTTTGACACCCCCATGAATGCAGCAGCCTTTACACGAAGAGCGGTCTAAAACTACGTTCAAATGCCGCCAACACTGTGGTAGAAGGCTCACCTGCTCATCTTCTCTTGTTTCAGCGGTCACATCTTCAGGGACGCCTTCAGCTTCTGCATTGGCGTCATCGACGATGACTGGGGCATCGACGTCATCCTCGTCGTCCTGCCCCTCGTCAGCGTTGACTTCGTCTCCGTCTCCGTCTCCGTCGTCGTCGTCGTCGTCGTCGTCGTCGTCGTCGTCGTCGTCTTCATCGTCGTCGTCTTCGCTGCTGTTGTCGTCTTCATCGGCAATAACGATACCGCTCTCTTTCAAGCATGTATAACGATCTAGCTTGTCAAGTTGGATAGAATAGAAATCGTCTAGCGTATACTCTCTTTTCCCTCGTTCGTATATGCCTCCATAGCTTAAAATAATTCGTCAGCGCACGAGATGACATTTTTTCGAGAAGACACTGACATGTAAAGAGTGTTGCGAAGAACAGCTAACATGGCGTTGTATCGGGGAAGAGGAGTGGTCAGAAGAGGGTCATCCGGATCGACTTCAACGACAGGTAGTACTGGTTGAGGGCTCGCAGCGTTCTGGGCGTTGGATATCAATCCGCATGCAAATGCAACGATCGGGAGATCGCCTTACCTCGATGTATTCATCGCCGTCGCTATCTAGAGCCTCCTCATGCGGCTTATAGGCCACGACTTGAACCTTTTTCTTTCCGCTGGCTTTGCTTTTACTTTTGGGGCGTTTCAGAGTCATCGAAACCCATTTGCCTTTCCCGGCAAGTTGGTATCCATTCCTATTCAATCTCGCTTTGTCGCTGCAATGTCTTCGAGAAGAAACTCGACTCACAGGTCATTCCAGAACACACTCTCCAGCGTCTCCTCCCCAGTGTCTTCATCGGTAACCCCGCCGAACAAGATCGCAGTGTTTTTGGCGGGCCAGGGCGTCATTGTGCTGGATGCGTACTTTACAAGATGCCAGACCAAACGCAGTGTTGCTCACCAGCCCGAACGGAGAGCAGGTGCATAAGCAGTAGAGGGGCGCTTCCGGCGTTCCCATTTGACAACCAGAGGGTCGGATGGAGATTTGGTGTTGGCGGAGTCGGCCGCAGACATGGTCATGCGGAGAAACCAAGTATCCTCCAACATGACTCCGAGCGGTCTTTTACCTTTGGTGTATTCTTTGCAGTAGCCACCTGATATCAAGGCATTTAACACCCAGTAACACCAGCCGGCCGCGACTAACCATGTAATACTATTCCGTCCACAGTAGATATGAAAGAAAAGCCACTTCGAGGACTTCGAAGCGTGAGCTGGACTAAGGTCAGATCCGCAACTGAAAGAAGCACACACTCACGACGGCTTCAGATCGGTGTCTCTGAATTCTATTTGCCGCCATTTATACTCTTGGAGATCGAACAACCAAAGATCGTTGAGATATCGCGCTATGAATCAATCAAGTCGGTCATGTCGCAGATAGTGAAGATATTAGAACGAACTTGTGATTCCGGGATCATAGAAACCTCCAAAAAGGACGATGAAGTGCTTCCAAATTGCCATTCTGTGATCAGACATGAAAGATGTTCCAAGAGGCATAGGGAGAGCTCGCACCGGTGACCCGACCTTGCACTAGGACGGATTTTGGTGTCGATACGATCCCAAGTATGGGTTTGAATATCGAAGCACCTACGGGTTTCGATTATCGAAAGGGAGGGAGATGGAAGATAATGAAGCACCAGAAGTCTCGATAGTGGTGGAAACTATTTTGATGGAGCGATGAAAACTCTCTGGTACGGCAGATGTGACTGTCAGAAACCTGGGGGGACTAAACGACAAACCCTCCTACGCGGCGCGGTTGGAATTCAGTGACGGGTAAAAATGTACGAGGAGGACAGCGAACCAAAAAGGAATATTTTCCCGCCTCCGGCTGGGGATGCAGCAACGGCATGTGCAGAACGAGGCCCAGGAATTGTCTTCGAAACAAATCGCCTCCATTCGTCCTAGTCAAAATTAGTCCACCGAGGACATCATGTAGCTCTATGGCTGACCTTATCTGGGGAATATCTGTATACGTCCGAGTAGAAATACTGCGTCGCAGCTTGGGTTACAAGCAATACGCAGTGCAGCTTGTTAACACACCGCCTTCCCATCTTCACTGAAGAATTCACCCCCAATGCACCAAAGATGGTTTCCGTTGGGGCAGGCAGTGAGTGTGGCATTCGCCCGTCGAGATGGCGGACCATCGGCCAATTCTTCGGTGACCTTGTGTGTCTCCTCCCATTCCACCCGTAGCTGCCGGAGCGAGTTGAAAAACTAGGTGCCGTACGACAGAGATAGAGGCAACCTTTTCGAGAATGCCCTCCAAGTCGTCGTCCGAGTCCTCATCCGCTTCTACTTTCTTTTGTTTCCCGACTTTCTTCTTCGTAGTTCGCTCAACCTTTTGTGCGGCCTTTGCTTTCTTATTGAGCTTGGACGCCTTTGCGTTTCCCGATTTCTTCTTCGCCATGGAATACTAATAGAGAGGCCAAAGGGGGAGGCAAGCCGTGTAAACTAATTCGGCTACATCACTACATTATTGGAGTTTATTCTCGCAACTTCCTCGCCGTAAGCCCTCCGCCGTGTTTGAGAGCCTTCAAGACGCGAGACTGGGTTGTTGGTCATCTCCAGCCCAGAAGCGAATCTAAGAGCTCTTCAACCATGCGACCGTGCTCGTTGAGCCCGGCGCGTGTCCACAGTGTGAACCACAGGCCTGCGAACGCGACGCCGTACGCACACCCGACCGCCACCTGCGCCCAGGTGTGGTGCCCGAGCCACACGCGCGACACCGCGATCAGTGCCGCCCATGGGAGAACGACGATCGGCACGAGCACACGCGCCGTCTCCCCCGCGGGAACGGACGGGTGCAGCGGTAGGTAAATACAAGCGAGCTGGACGAAGGCCGCGTAGAAGGCGATTGTGGATGAGTGCGTCGAGGGCATGCTTGGGGTGGTCACTACGCTACCGCCCTGGTCATTTTAGCGGAAAGACGCACCCATACGTCTTTTTCTTGCCCAAGGCGGGCCGAGGCTGCCTTATACCGCGCTTTAGTACCTGCACGGAGATCGAGCAGGCTAGAGCCCCGGCGCCAACGTAGGCAACACCCGCCGAGCGCGTTAGGAGAATAGCAAACGCCGTTAGACTGGTGACAGTGAAATTCGTCTAGAACATCGTGTTAACCACCATTCTTGAAGGCCCTCAAGGATGATTCTTACCCGGTCCAGAAACGATAACCACCAGGGCCTCTTCCAGGCATTATCAGAGGACATGTTCAAGGTAGTTTTCGGCGGCAAACCCCGACAGCGTCTTCCGGACTGGTAAAAAGGTTTTGGGCTGGCGCGACCCATTGGAAACCAATGCATAATAATAAAACATGTGAAGCCGATTAAATAATTAGAATCGTCCGCGGCCAAAGTCCTACAGGATAGCTGGTATAGTAAAGTGATGATACAGTCTATGATTCGTGGAAGGACGCGAGAGCACTGACAAACAACGACTATTCTATACTGATCCTGGGCGCAATGGCTTTGGAGACGGTTAGTATATGCTCCGTGTGTTCAAGAATTACGAAGGGCTCACCCGATCCGCCATAGTATGATCCTTGCTGCTGCTGGCTCATATCCCCTGCAGAATTTGCCTTCTGTGAGTAATTCGGTCTCGTCGGGACGTCTACATGACAGAGAAAGTTAATTACCGCCAAACATTTCCAATTTGGTGACGACTGGTGCATAAGACCCACCATTGACTTTCGACGCCTGTAGCCCTCGGTCGAAGTCTGCGAAACAGCGTAGGCCGACAGCGAAACTAGCAAACAGGAGCAGGAAGGCAACAACGGCTGGGAGAGAGGTCAATGGATGTTTGTAAATCTCAAGAATGTCGCTCACTGAAGATAGTCAGAGATGCCCGCGTCGTTGCGTACACCTCCCTAGAAGAGGGCTCGTATATCCGCACCAATTTGTACACTTTGGTAACACGTCAGTAAAGCAGCTACGGCAGGTGACATGGACCGCGTCTCACAGACTGAAACCGGGTCAGTCATCTTTTAAATAAAGATAGAATATGTGAACGCACAGTAACTGGAAGCAGCCAGCATCATGACCAAAGATATGCTCATCAACCTGTAGGAACGACAACATCAGAAACTGCAACACATACAGAGCGGATATCGGCATACCACTTGATCTCCCGTTGCAGAGCGGTCACACACAACGCCAATAGGACGAGGACGACCGGGATGGCAGCGATCGTGACTCCAAACTCAGCCGTGTTCCTCGCGAGGACGATGATGAGGAGCTGCACCAAATAAGATTGCAGGTCTGAATGGGGGCCAAGGTAGACGCACCTGCATCGTTACACCGACAAAGAAGAAGAAGTCGAATTTAAGGAGGCAAAGCATGATCTGGTACCACTGGTACATTCCTGTTCGCTGTTAGATGGTGTACAATGGACTCGATATCACAGAGACCTACTTTTCATTTTGGGGTTGGCTCCGACGACGTGGAAGATAGCCCAGCTGAACCGGGCAACCGACATTAGTTAGGATCGGCCCAACGAAAAAGACAAGTGTGCGCACCCGAACTCGGAATACAGCTGCTTGATCCAGAACATCATGACAAACCAGGCAGCGGCGATGATACAGGGAACAACAATGAGGAATGGTTGCACCGCCTGCCATAGTGAACCAGGTCCATCGCAGTTCTGTTCCAGAATGGAAAATCAGCCGGGAGATACAAGTACGCGGGTATGCTGCGTACAGCCAGGTTGAAGGTTTCTGTGTTTGTGCAATCGACCTGGGTATTGAGGAGAGCGGATTTGGTCTCATGGATCTGGATCGCGGCGAACACGATTAGAGCCATGTGGAAGACTATTGCGAGATCAGCACGACGATGGGCCGGCGCAAGCAAGACGCACGCAGAATTCCCAGCAGCTGGATGATGTTCCGTAACCGCAGTGCGTCAAACGCCATGACGAGTTCGAAAACCCTGTAAGGGGCGTGAGACTTGGAAACGAATAGAGGACATTCACCGACTCGGCGAGTGCGAATAACGCGAGGTAGCATGGTAGAGTCTGAAAGCGTGAGTCAGCGCGGGCATACAAGGCCCTTGGAACCGACCTTGTAATTGCTTTGGTGGAAATCGACTTTGACTTCGACCTATGTGCGGCGACGGTAAACACCGGGACGACGACCAATGACCAACGCATCAAGATTCGCATGTACCTTCCTGAAGATTATGGCGACCATGGTTAAAACAATGATAGCTTGCAGTGTGACTGCATGCATATGGATCATGAATAGTTCACATAGTGGATCATCGGGGGCTTACTCGTTAGTATGAAAGCCTAGAAAGCGGAAATGAGCGGCAGCCATAGACAGCAGGCGGCGGTGAACGTACACGCTGGGCACGGGTGGCGAGGAGTGGTTCAACTGCCATCCTGGAACGAAGCAAGGAAAGATGGAAAGGAAGTGGGGAGGGACAAGCCCTGGTCGTGAAATAGAGGGGGCGAGCGGGGGCCTGGTGCGGGGGGGTCGTGACGAGGAGCAAAAGAAAAGCGGCGTCTGAGAGAGACGTTTGACACAGGCGTGGCTGTGCCGAGCAGCCCGAATCGGGGTTGCGGTGCTGCCGCCGGTGCACGGCGAACACGGCACTGGATTATGGGCGCTGTGCGCAACAGGCGCGGAAAATAACAGCACTCGTTCATATCCCTGCGTTCGTCAATCCCGCACGATCAGGCGATTTTGATTTTATTTCAATTCCAATACCCGCAACGCGACATGCAACTCCTCCTCCCAAAGTATCTCAACAGCGCCTGGGTCGGGTCCCATTTTGCGCGCCCTCGCCCTCCGAATCAAGATCCCGCATATCTCGGCCACAGTCTCTTTCCAGGCGATTTCATTGGCATCCGAGACCGCGTCCCGCGACCCCGTTAGAGTGTCTCGCCATCGTTGCAAAGCACCGTCGGAACCAGCGAGAGGGATGTGCAGCAATCGCAAGGCAGTAATGAGACGATACGACACGGCCGGAGATCCGTCAAGAAACCAGTCTCTGCGCAACTATCGTGAGGGCTGCAGAATACACGAACAGCCGACGAGTCGTACCCCCAATATGCCGATTCTTGAAGCAGCTCCTTTTTGGCGACACCTTCATTTCCGCTGTTGTCGAATAGAGGCTCGACAAGATCTTGTACGTCGACTTCAGCACGCGGATCGTCCTGCGCGCAGGGCACAACGAAACCATACTCGAGGAATAGTTTTCTGTTCGGGTGAGCACCATAAGTCAAGAAAAGTTGTTCGCCTGGTTGGGTGGGAATCGCCGGAGAGAGCAGGGTCAAAGGATTGCCGAGCCTTGGTATCGGAGGAGCGTTGGCGCGTTCGGAGTCGGGAAGACGCGGGATCATGCAGGGGCCCACGACCGTGTGGTTGGCAAAGTCCAGGATGGGGCACAGAGTGAGGTTGTCTGGATGAGAGCGGTCACTCTTGAGGCGGTGGTAGATGGAGCGTGTGTTTACTGGGGATCTTGTCAGAAGGACGGAGGGCACCAGGCGAGATGCTTGCCGTTGAGCCAGCCCCAAAGGAAGTCGGCCTCGAGAGCATCCTGCGATCGGTCCAGCCGGACGGCAGCCAAGGACTGCGAATTGGCTCGCTTGAGGTGTGTGAGACGGCGGAGCAGAGCAGACACTGGGACGGACCAAGTACCGGCGAACTGTTTTCCAATCATGCAGATAACGGGCGTGGAGACGCGCCAGCGCGGTGGCGACGGTGGGAGGAAGCCGCGAGACAAAGGCAGGGTCGTGCACATGACGGGTCAGTGGATGAGAGTCGAATTCGCGTGGAAGGGAATCGAGATATGGGGCAAAGAGCGGGTCTGAGGAGGAGAAGCGGTATAGACCGAGGTGGAGGGCAATTAGTTGGATGGCGTCGAGACCAAGCGGATAATGTGGCTGCAGTGTCCTGACATTGACGAGGGCATGGGCGGGGACGGTGAACAGCGGCGTCGACGGCGGAATGGGCGCGACGGCGAACAGGCCTCGCCCGCCGGACGTTGAACGGGACTCTATGGCCAAGTCTTTCAGCTGGAGCCATTCCACAACACTGTCCAACTCGGAGCCCATGCCCGCCGCCGGCCCGCCGTCGCCGCTAATCTGCCCGCCACCGGCCCGCCATTGCACTTCACCTCCGCTCGCCGGCCCGCCGTTGCCGCTAATCCTATCCATGTCCATCTTCAGCTCCTCGCGTCTGCTGGGCAAAACAGTCCTCATAACCGGCGCCAGCTCTGGCATTGGCGCAGTATGCATCCCCGCCGTCTCCCTCGCCGTCTTACCACTCTTTTTCCTAGGCGACCGCAGTTCTCTTCGCAAAGGTAATCGCGTTCTTGCGCTCTCCCACACCTCCCTCTCACCGTGCAGGCGGGAACCAACATCCTCCTCCTCGCCCGCCGCGAGGACGCCCTCAAGACCGTCCACCAGGCCTGCATCGCCGCACACAAGGAATCTGGTCTCAAGGAAGGCGGTCAATTCGCCCCCGTTCAGCTCGACGTGTCCGACAGGACTGCCATCGCCGCACTCTGGTCCAAGGTCCCCACCAGCCTCCACAACGTCGATATCCTCGGTGTGTTCAGCTCCCCGCGCCCGACGGTCCCCGGACTCAGCGATCCATAGTGAACAACGCCGGCTATGTCGTTGGCCGCGACCATGTCGGCGACATTGACCCCTCCGTCATCGAAGGCATGTTTGCGACCAACGTCCTCGGCCTCATCGCCATGACTCAACTCCTCCTCAACGGTCGCCCCTTCCGCGCCTATGCACGCCATTCAACGGTGCTGACCACTTGCCGCAGGCTTCAAGGCCAGAAACTCTGGCCATATCATCAACATCGGATCTGTTGCTGGCATCGAGCCCTATGTCGGTGGAAGCATCTACTGTGCCACCAAGCACGCCGTGAACGCGTTCACCGCGTCGATGCGGAGGGAGCTGGTCAATACAGTACGTCCAGCTTACCCGCGCGTTGCCCCCCGTTCCTAATTGCGGCAAATCAAGCCCATCCGGGTCACTGAAATCCAGCCTGGTCAGTCGCACCTTCTCCCTGTTGCTGATGAATATCTGACAAGGGCAGGTATGGTCGAGACCGAGTTCTCCCTCGTTCGCTTTGGCGGCGATTCCAACGCTGCCAAGAGCGTGTATGCTGGCCTCCAACCCTGTGCGTTTTGGCCGCCCTCTATCGTGATCGATCGCTCATTCCCTCCAGTAACCGGTGAGGACATCGCCGAAGAAATCGTCTGGGCAGCAAGCCGCCCAGCGCACGTTAATATCGCCGAGACCCTCATATTCCCTGTCAACCAAGCAAGCGCGACTATCACATATCGCGCGCCATTGTAGACAGATCTCAGAAATTGAATGTATGTATAAGAAGAAAAATACAGTGTATCCCTCCGGATCTCCAAGCAGATAATAAGATAGCAATATAGATACATGGCCTCTAGGTCTTCTTCTTCGCCTTGGACCTGGTGTTCTTCACCACAATCACAGGTGTAATTGGCTCCTCGTTCAAGGCCGTAACAGGCTCGTCGTTGTCGTACACAAATTTCTTTACCACAATGTTCTCTTCAATGAGGTCCTGGAGGGGTAATTCTGCGTTGGGGTGATTACCCAGTGGATCGAGTCGAATTGCCTGCAAGATGGTAAGAAAACTACGCTCCTTGCACCCCCAGCAACGTCGCACCTTGGCCGTGGAAGCAAGACAACCCTTCGTGACCAGGTTTTCCTTCGGACGCGCCTTGGTACGCGGCTCGACCTCGTCAAGGTAAACCGCGGTAGACAGCCCACGATGCCATTTAACGCGCTTCTTCTCCGTGTACTCACCCTCGGCGCTCACACTGCCCGCTCGCGCCCGCTTCGCACGGTGCACAATAGGTGTCTCGTAGTCCTCTTCATCACCAGGGCCCCGCCTATGTCGCCGCAGCGGTGAGCTGTCCATGTCACTAAACGTGTCCGCCGTACTCTCATCTCCTTCGCTGAACCCGTCCTCATTCCTCTGCGCCCGCCGTGCCGCGCGCGCTTTCCTCTGAATAGTCTTCTCTTCCTGTTCCCGTTGCGCAATAGTGCGGATCTTCACCGCGGGGCTCTCCGGTCGCGCTCCCTCCTTCCGGACCACCTCAGTCTCCAGCTTCGCCGCCAGGTACTTCTGGTTCTTCGTCGTGTTCGACGACGTCAGCGCCCGCAACGCAGTAGCGTTCATCCCCGCAAATGCTCCGCTACCACTCGGTGGTTGCTGACTGACCTTGCGGCGTGTAGGCAGCGGCTGCGGCGGCCCCACGGAGGTAGGGAAAACAGATTTGCGAAGGCGCGTAGTGCGTCGCACGGGTTCCGAGACATCGAGGGGAGGCGGATCGCTAGGCAACTCCTCAGCCGGTGGTGGAACAGGCGACGAAGCAATTGGTGAAGACATGGGTGGCGACCGCAATGTATCCATTGAGATAACCTCTGACCCTGGTGCAGGCTCAGCGAGCATCGCCGTATCTGCAGGTTTGGGGTCGATGGGGCGCGCATGCAAATCTACCATCCGGAATTTGGCCACGGCTGGTCTTTTCACGGGACTGGGTGGCGCCTGTACAGGCACTGGTTTTGGTGCGTGCTTTGTGGGCGCAACTTGACGGAGGAGGACCACGGGACGAGGTCGAGCCGGGGGCGATGGCGCGCGCTTGCGCTTGAGGGTGCTAGGGCCCGCCTCCGATGATTTCATGTCGTCGGAACTACTTCCACTGCCCGTTCTAGCCACCTTGATTTTCGACTGCAATCCAGGATGTAAGAATGAGGACACAGAGTCGCATAAAGAGTATTACCGGAGGCTCCCTGGCCGTCTGAACTGTCTTGCGTGCGATAGCGGGTGCCTTGGCCGCCTTGACACTTGAGGACTTTGCGGCAGGGCGAGCATAAGGCTTTGTCCCGATCCGTGGAATTCGACTGGTAGGTTGCTTTAGATTTGATCTTGGAACCTTAATGATACCCAAAACCGGGGGCGGTGGAGGGGCGTCAGTACTTGAGGAGGGAACGGTTTCGCCTGTTTCCGGAATCGGGACAGGGCAGTGGGATCCTGATGGGGTCAGAGGGAAAGGGAGGTTACCCTTCTTCATCGGAGCAGCTATTGGTCGGGAAGGGGAAGAACGGGATTTGGAGGCAGAAGAGCCAAGTTCCGAAGGTCCCGCGGTTGATCCACTACCGTTCCAAGGGGGCTTAGGTTCGACGGACCCACTACGTTCCCTCGACCTGCCGCGTGTAGGACTTCCAAACCTCATTCCTTGCCATTTCCCTTGATCGGCAGAGGGTGTTGCTACCGTGACCCTTCGAGCGGGCGAGTCTTGAGGACGGATGTGGAAGACAGGTGCCCTCGGGACGGGTCCAGTGTCCAAATTGTTTGCCAGGAGCTGAGCACCCTTTTGGGGAGATATCTGGCCACGGGCAACAGCCTGCTCTACAGGTATCCGGCGCGCAGGTGTTCTATTAGGGTCGTTAAGTGGAGGAGGCTGGAACTGTATCCTGTTCGGGGATCGTGGCTGCGCGCGCCGTTCGGGGCTGGCTCGTACGGGGCTCGATGTTCGAACAGGAGTGGCGTGAGCGGGATTGGCGACCGGAAAAGCAGAGAATGAAAAGGGGTGTTGCGATTCTTCCTGCTCGCGTAACGGAGAAGGTCTGGAGGGTGGCAGTAATTGCGTGAGCAAATTAGCAGAGCCCGGCGAAAGAGAACCTAATTGTCGATGGAGAAGAGTATGAGGAGAACCATTCGCCGCTGCCTGTTTCCTCTCTCTCCGTCTCTCCGTCTCCCGATCTGCTTCCAAAGTAGATGGGCCATTGGGAAGGTCTTGATACTTATTCGAATCGTAAGATACCACTGTGTTTCTTTCGGGCCCTTGCCTTCGCTTCTTTTTCGTAACCGCGCTGGAAGGTGTCAAATGTGTACGAGCAGGGTATTGCTCGTCGTCGCTGCTCGGCAAGGGCACGAGATGTGCATGAGGGGTGGTACTGCGCCGGGGACGCGTCGAACGTCGCAGCGGAGTGTGAGGAGGGTGGCCATCTGATGGCTGAGGATCCGCGTTGGGTGAATCGGTTTGGAAAGGTGGGGTGCAACGGACTGGATCCATCGCATCTGAAAGTATCAAGGCATTGGCTACCGCCTGCTCCTCAGCGGCCTCCGGTGTTAGCTCATCGCTCCGTTTGGCCTTGTCCGTGGAACTGCTGGCCTCTGCATCACTTAGAGGCGGAGAAACGGACGCCGCGGGGATATCTCTCGCGGACGGACTCCAAGAGGAAAGAAGCTCATCGACGGAGGGGTTTTGTGGTTGTATTGGAACAAAAGACGTCGAAGCGACAGGATGTGTTAGAAACAGCTCGGTGGGCGTGGAGAATGAATCGAATGAAATAAGATCAGGCTGGTGAGGGGATCGGGGAGGCCGCGAAGCGGAGGGAGATCCGCCTCGGGAAAGAGGAGAAGGGGAGACTGGTATGACAAAGGGTATAGGATGTGAGGTGGGAGGGCTGGAGTCGAGCTCATTGACAGGAGCGGCAGGTGGTGGCGACGGGTTGTCGTGTGCGCGGGTGATTTTGGTAGCCAGCACCGAGGAGGGCTCTGAATGGCATGTTCGACTATGCACACCAATAAGACATCTACAGGGACTCACCATCCTGTTGCCATCGGTCATTGTCCGGCGTTCCTGAGCGCGAACGAGAGAGACCCTCTTCCTCCTCCTCCTCCTCGTCGTCGTCAGGGTTCCCGCCCTCATCTGCAGTCTCGCCAGGCCAATTAGGTATCGGAGAGGATAGTCGAGGAGAACGTCGTAGGGGTGAAGGGGTCATAGGTTTGGGTACTGCTAGACCAGGCCCTAGGTACTTTTTCTCTGGGGACATAAAAGGCCCGAAGTAAACTCTCGACTCGTCGGCGTCGAGGTCAAGAGCCGGCATGGCGGCCGCGTACATGGAGAGGTCGGAGCAGCGATCGCGGTCAGAGTAGAACCAAACTGTCGCGTGGACCGCGTCAACAAGGGCACGTGCTTACAACAACTTCAACAATCCATTGTCAGTGCCAGCGACTTCAAGCTACAATCGATTGGGAAAATTTGCTGCTACACTGGGGTCTTACAAAAAAAGCATATCCTGCTCAAGAAATGCATCTGGGGATCTATCGATTCAAATGGTCACTGTCCGTCTCTCAAAGCCGTGCGAAAATAGTCCAACCGCTCAGTCGACAGCCGGGGCTTCGTTGGAGTCGTGTCGCTATTTGCTGATCGTGTTCCTGCACCTTTTGCGTCCTGTGGAGTCGAAGATACGGAAAATGAACTGCACGAGGTGGAGGGGACAGTCGTTTGTTCCAGCGTTGTTTTGAGCTGCCTTTCCCTGTCAGCGGTTCAATCCCGTATGGGTAATGCAAATCTTACGTGGCTGTTTTCTTTAGTCAAGATCTGCAGAGAATGCGCCTGCTGGTCAATCTTCATCTTCATCTGGGTCAGAATGTCTTCGATACTAGAATCGCCCCCGTGTCTGGCGCTGCGTCGATCATGCGGCTCAGGGGAGGGGGACCGACTAGCGAATCGGCGGCGTTTGTGGTCCCTGTCCCGCGAGGCTCCACGTACGGATCGTGATTCTTCGTTTTCCTTCTCAGCAGGACCCCGAATTCTGGACCTCTTCCTATCATAGGGCAAAAGAGAATCTGCACTCGCATTGTGTTTCGGGGATCCGGCCGCGTTCTCTGCAATTTCTTTGACAACGTGCTCGCTCTCTTTTCGGAGCGTCGTTATCGCGTTCTGGAGACCGGAATCGATAACATGCGCGACCTCCGTCACGAACACGTCAAAGACCTGTTCCCAAACACCTCCGAGTGCCTTGAAGCTCTCTTCGACGCGGTGCTTGCACTGCTCATGCCTGAGCATAATATCGGCAAGCGTAGGTGCCACCGAGGTAGCAGCAGACGCCGAGATCTTCGAAAGCGCGGTCGATATCTCAGTGTACGTCTGGAGTTTCTGCCCTTCTCTCTCCTGGGCGGCCGTATTCTGAATGACCTGATTCGAGAGTCTGCTCGCATCGATAATGAGATGGAATGGACCTTGAGGTAAGCTCTCACCTGGCAAGGCTCCGAAATAAGCCCACCAGCCTTTCGGCGCGTCTGGATTCGTCTGAAAGATGAAGCGGAGGGGCTATTTCGACGGACGAAGTAGGGTTCTTGGGAACTATCTCGGCGGATGGGTGACCTGACCATCCCGGGGTCCGTACATCGTCCTTGGTATCCACGGAGCCCTTTGGCTTGTTAAGCACGCTCGGCACCTGAGACCTTCTTTTAAGGTCAATGGATGCGAGATTACCACCGTTCTTGGCAGGACCCTGTTGCTTTCATAACGTCTTCAGGATGGAATTCATAGAATGCAGGGGAATGCAAGGGAAACCGACCTTGCTTCCGTCAAGCTCCGACTTCTTGGAACTTTCAGATCCACTGCCATATTTTTTGGTGTGTGATCGAATAGGACTGAGGCTTCGGTTTCTTGAATAATTCTTGGGTGGTCGGTCGTAATTGCCAGTGGAATCACGGTGGTGTCTGTCGCGGTCTCGTTGGGCGTCGCGATCCCGATCTTCCTTCTGCGAGGTTCTTCCACGGTCGGGACGCAGCGATTGATCGTCCACTTCGACTTTACAGCGGAGGAACAAGTCGGACTGAGATACTAGTGCCGGACCACGTCCTTCAGAGGGAGCGGGGTGATTCGGGGCGCTTGCCCTGCCTGCATCTTTGCTTCGCTTGCCCGCTGACGACGACTTGTTCAACAAGCGTGTATCGACAAAGGGTTTGAGGCCAGGCCAATTTGAATCATTGGGGTGCACAAAGCTGTGAAAGAACAATTGGAATGCCGTGCGATGTGAGAGCTGCACTTGTACCGGCACGAGTCACCCTGATTGCAGGTCGGATGGATGGGTCGGCCGTCCTCTTCGAAATACTGTTGCCAACTATAAGGCCAGCCACCAACGAAGACTGGGCATTACTTACGCGACATCTATATTTCTTGGTGACAGTAGACATTGGAAACGAGCACTGAGAAAAGAGCGAGGAAGAAACAAGGCGGTATGAGCGACAGCGGAACAGTTGTGACTAGATGACACTTCAACGACTGTGACCGCTGCGTGAATGGCCCTCCCACAGACACTCAAAGGACCACAAGAAAGCGCATTCGGGCGTGTAATTAAGCTTTCATTTTATGTTTTCCGCGCGGACTTGCCCAATCGGGGGAAGTAGCATTCCATTTCGGGCACTGATTGTATATATTGGCCAATTCTCGTCGTGGTCTGGGAGCAAGACCCATCTTAGGCAATTAATGTGTTTATAACGAAGGTTGCAAACGCTGGCGCGCGCGCACTCGCTCAAGCGTTCACTGAGTCGGGAGAACGAAGTCAGAGTCGGGATTTAAGTAAGCGATGCAATCAGATGCCATAACGGTGATCTCTACTACTCTCAGCGACCTGCATCCATGATATTCGAGGTGTGCGCTCTACTCACCTTCATGGGCGCGCTGTTCAGCGTCAGAAGACGCCGCAGCAAGTCTGTCGTCCTCCATTTCCCCGACACCCCCGCTTCCCTCGAGGTCCGCCAGTCCGACGGTTCTGTGTCTACCGAATCCATTCAGAGTTTGGTGCAGACCAGGTATGTTGGAGGCCCTGTTCTCGGCCCGGATTCCAGTTAATATTCGTTTCCAGATGCAGCAGCCTTCTCTCCAAGTTTTCCCCAGTTTGGTGGTTGTTCTCGGGACATCTCCAAACCGTCTTCTGCGTCGTCGGAGATTTCTCTAAAATAGATAGGCTGCAATACAACAGAAAGCTGATCCGTCTAGCTGACGGCGGGACGATGTAAGAGCCGGATGCCGGGTGCTTGTTCTGAAATTGAACCTAGTGTCTACAGTGGCCTCGACTTCGCTCCTGCTGATTCTTCCGAAGTCAGAGACGACGCCCCCATCATCGTCGTACTGCACGGTCTGACCGGAGGTGAGTCCTACATAACTCACGAGTGCTCTGTTTTATCGTTACCAGGTTCCTACGAATCATACGTGAGATCTATCCTGGTCCCGGCTTGCAAACCCGTTGAGGAGGGAGGGTTAGGCTACCGCGCTGTTGTTGTTAACTTTCGTGGATGTTCGCCACCTACGAATTGTGCATATTTTTCCAGTGCTAATTTCCTCCCAGGCGCCGGTGTTCCCGTTACAAGTCCTCAACTTTACTCTGCGGGCCATACAGGGGACATACGCCAAGCTCTCGTCTATATCTCACAGCTGCATCCTCGTGCGACCCTGCTTGGTCTTGGGTTCTCTCTAGGTGCCAACGTTCTCACTCGCTATCTTGCGGAGGAGGGAGAACAGAGCCGTCTTAAATCAGGTTGTGCTCTTGCATGCGTAAGCGATTTCTTCGATCATAGTATAGCGACCAATTCATTGCGCAGCCCTGGGATCTTGCCAAAAATAATGACGGGTGCGGAAACAACTCAGAACGCGATGTGTTTGACTAACACGGGTTTAGCTTGAGATATAGCTTCATGGGACGTTTCTACTCCAAAGCCATGGCTACCAACTTGATAAACCTAGTGCGAAGGAACCTCGATGGATTGTCCAAGTTCCCCGAACATATGGTAGCCGCGTATATTCCGGTTGCACTTAACCTCAAAGGAGCGCTTCTTGACGATTTTGACGACACTTTTACGAGAATAGTGGGCGGATCGCCGCCCGATTTTCCCTTCGCGAGTGCTCAAGACTGTGATTGTTTGTTTCGTCGTCATTTTCTTGACCTAATGCAGACTCCCTCTCAGACTACAAGTGGGGTTCGAGCCATAATGTTGTCTCAAAGATTCGTGTCCCATACTTGGCAATAAACGCCGCAGACGATCCAGTAGTTCAGCATGTTCCAATGGATGGAGGAGGCAACGGCATGGTGGTTATGGCTTTAACGGCGTCGGGTGGACATCTTGGCTGGTTCCAAGCTGGTTCTGGTGGTATGGTTGAACGATGGATCAAGGCACCCGTCCTCGAGTGGATGTCGCTCAATGGTGACGTTATAGTGCATCCGACTTCAGCAACGCCCCGCGTTTACATAGAATGTGGCTACTATCGTGAAGAGGGCAGGGATGGTGGATGCAAAGAAATAGAGGGTGGTGGTCTCATTGACGCAAGTTCCTGGGAAGGAGTAAATTTACAAGGGCTTTGAAAAAATACATGTACGCAGGGTTATAGAAATTTACACACTCGATTTGAACTCAATCGCTATCGCTAAATGTAATGGTTTCATCCTCATTATCCTCGTTTTCATCCCTCCTCGTCCGTTCGTATTGGCTGATATCCACAGATACCGCATCTTCTTCTAACAATGTGTCTTCTTCCAAGTTCTTGTTACGCTCAAACAATTGCCGACCTTGGAGGTGCTCAGTCGCATGTGAAAGTGGATCTTGAACGTCTTACCAGAGAAACGCCCCGCAATCCTCTTGGTTTCTTCCCGTTCTTTGGGAGTTAAACCTCGAAGTTTTTCGTCCTCGCGGTTTTTCTTGGCCGTCGCTAATTCTTGATCGAATTTGGTTTTCCAGGCTTTGAAAGATTCTTGGGTGACGGGGGTTCCACGCGTCCGCGCTTCCTCTGCCTAGAGAATGGTTAGTACACACGCCTCGATACAGCGGTCAAAATACCTCAAGAGCTAACCGCTCCTTCTCCACTTCCTCCTTTCGTCTCCTCTCGGTTCTCGTTTTGACGAGGACAGCAAGCTGCTCTCTGAGGTGGGAGACCAGAGTGAAGGTCATGGCAATTCCAATATTCTCCTCTCCCTGGAGCACAAAAAAGTCAGTCCATTTGAGGTCGAGACGCGAAGTATGTACGTGCCACGGCTCGAAGGTCCTGCAAGAGGCCGTCTATCTCGGAGTCTTCGATCTCACCCTCTCCTTCGATAGCATGAAGGGACATATCCGGTAACACGTCGGGATACTGCGGAGGATATTGTACCTCGAGCGTTATCTTCACTGCCGACAAATCAGACGGTTGTCGCGATCGTATAGCTGCAGCATACATTGCTCGCCTCCGCCTGCAGAGTCATAGTCCTCCGGTTCAACATCGAGTTGGATGACAGTGTCCGATATCTCTTTACATGAGCCTCAGTCCAGCGCCAGACAGTGGTTCGGGCAACACGAACTTGTCAGTTCTGATGGGTATATGGATTCCAGGACCTGTTTGCGACGCGTAAGACATGATTTGGAGTTTCCGAATGAACTCCACCTCGAATTCCTCCAGCAGAACATCGGATGACATTTTTACTCCGACAGCAGACTCGAACACTTAGGCGCGTTGAACCAAACAAGGTACAACGACCCTAGTCCTTTCCTTCCAACATGCTCCCAGCTTTTAGGCAGCTGCTACCACGCTCTTCGTATCGTTTTTTGGGCTCTTGTGCTGCCATTTCCAACGCCTTTCCCTCCGCGTACGCCGTCAGACCTCGCTATCCGCGTCCTACAGCGTACAATAATATCACAATCAACCCCGACTCCAATTCTCCGTCCCCCCAACCAAATGCAGATGGAACGTGGAACAACTCAATCGGTGATTTTGTCACGCAACACACGGGAGAGAACACAAGTCCAGAAGAACAATGGAGGACAAAGTCTCGGAATATGTTATCACAGCTTCAAAGCCAACCTATAGCGGACGCATACTCTGGTTTGCACATTGTCAATCCCACCGAACAATGACATAGATTGGTTTTCAGGGCGTAGTGTGAAAGTCAAGGAGGGGCAGTTTGCAGACGCCGTCAGAAAGTTTGAAACGATATTAAGCAAAAACCAAGTAAAGCGTACCATCCGGTTAACTGAAAGGCACGAGAAGAAGGGTCCGAAACGCAGGAGAATAAAGAGTCAACAGTGGCGCAAACATTTCGCTAACCAGGTGTGTGCATGGACGTTGTGTACTAGAATTCTCGTTAATCCCGCGGTTCTAGGTGCGGAAAGATGTGCAGCTGGTTCATAAAATTAGACGGAGGGGTGTATAAATCCGATTGCCACCTTGCGGGCAAACCGCTACACTGTTGACGTCGACCGCGAGCTATGAAATGTGAATTCGAAGTGGGTGCAGCTCTACATCTCCCTTTAAGATTATCCCTCAACAGGGTCGATTTAATTTCCGGTGCTGGTGTACCGTGACTTCTTGTCCGCCCGTTCAGTGGAGTTTCGTCCCAGGTAGCGGCTACGCCCGAGGCGTCTTGAAAACAACGCAGTCGCGGGCTTTTCTTTCATTATACTCTCAAACCTCGTGGAGGCCACGATGGAAATAATGGCTCCGCATCATTGGCTCAGTCACGCGAGCCTTGCCAATTGCCTGTCCGTCCTTCCAGTTGTAACTGTAGGACCAGGTGGGCCGTTCGCAGTTCGAACGTGTTGCAGACTGCGGCAATGCGTAGCCGAGATCGGGGCTGAGTCCTCGAATTTTCTCGATGCCCGGCATGTTCCGTTAGCCTCACCTTCTTGGTTTGCGCGGAGTCGTGCAGAACGAGGCTGACATGCAGCACGGAACGCGCATAAAATGGACTTGAGTGCTACCGCGGAATACGACCCCGCACTGAGACCCCATTCGCACTAATGTGTTACAACGTGAGAGCCTCCCGTCCTTGGTGAATCTTTCCTTCATCCTGCTCCAGATTATTGACGGCCGAAGCCACAAATCGTGCGGGCATTTTGTGGCGCTCGATACTCGTCGCCATGATTGTCTGCGACCGGAATGTTTATTTAGCATACGGCATATGCATCGTGGTGTGTTGTCAATAATGCCTCGGTGACCAGAGGATCTTACGCCGTTTAGGCCAATGCAGATCCGCCAGTTGCATCCGTCTAATGTGTGCGTGCAGCGTTGCTGTCGAGCCATTAATGCCTTATATTGAACTAGCTCCGCCGGCACTGAATCCGATTCGAGAATCCCGAACTCTGTGTCCGTCGTGCGTGATGGCCAGAGTTGGTTACGCATAAGGCTGTATCAGCATTGACGAAGATACTGGATGACAACCTAAGCACTTAAGCATGTATTAACCCCCCCCAAAATAAATCTGCGACTCACAGCGCGCTGCCCGGCTCACCAGTGTACGCGGTCCTTAGCTCGAGAACCCATGGCTGAGTCATCCTTGGAAACAACAGTTTCCAAATGGAGCTGAGTGTCGATTACTTTCCGAATCTGTGTAAGTACCTTGTTCCCTTCCGAAGTCGCCCTTGTCCTCAGCGCTTGTTCTATTCGTCCATATAATAACATGAAGTTTCGGGCATCCCGCAATCCGCCTCTTACCCACTATCCCCGATGACTGCCCGTGGTACAGACAACCTCCAAGGCTATTTGCGAGAAACCACACTCCCGCTCATGACGAATGACCCGAACGCTCCCGACAATCCTCCTCGTGGACATAAAAGCCACAAAAACCATCTCCAAGTACAATCGCAGGCCACTCGAAGGCTCAAGGACATATATAACTTTGCGGATGAATCCTTGTTTATAGCTGTAACATCTTGTGAGTGCTGTTCAGAGGTAACTAGCCTCCAACTGACGGCCCAATTCCAGGGATAGACTCAAACGTTCCGCACACGTCCTTGGGCATAGAAGACGAAGATCCTGACACTGGGGAGAAACTCAGTATCGCGTCTCAAAGTCCAGTATTCAACATCCCATTTCACAGCGAGAGACGACCATCAGATATGATGCGGTGAGTCCATGTTATAACCCATGTGCGTTTCTCATTTTGTGCAATAGACTAACGCCTTGGCTGGACAACCTTCCCCTCATGACTGTCCAACGCACGATACATATTTTGTATCCCGAGTCCTATCCCTGGGAGTTCAGACTTTGCGACGATGATGGCAACGACAGGAAGATGTTTCAGTACTTTATATGGTCTGGCCCGATACCTCACGAGGAAATGGCGCTAGACATCGACCACAAGTCCGTTCTTGTCGCCTTTCAACCGCCTTGGATACTCTCAGAGCAAGATATCAAAGAATTCTCGCAATGCCGATCGGTCTGTGCTGACGTCTCCTTTCCATCTCAAATTCTCATCTTATCCACTAGTTTCCTCCTTTCCGCGTGCCAGGCAACGCGTTTCCGACACGGCTGGAGAGCAAGGAGCGATTGTGGGCCAAAGTTTGTTTCTTCCCAAGTTACCCTACCCTTGCTGAGCTGCCATCAGATCTGGGATGCATGTGTCGCAAAAAATACGCGGTGGTTTGTGTTGACTTCCTACAACCAGTGGGTATTCGGCGTCTTCTCCAATGGTGAGTTCTATCTGTCGCTTGGCATCCTCGAATATTCACACTCGTGTACCCTCGATAGGATGGACAGCTGCCTTCGTGAGCACTGTCCAGAATTTCGACAGCGTCAGCCCCACCATCATCGAATGGTTAACGTTTTGGGTCGCGTCTGCCATGCATTTCAAGGGACACAGCCTAATACCCAAGGTTGGTGAACCGCCTTATCTCCCGAACGCGGCGCCGTGTACGGTGTACGATGTTCTACCGGGCGGGGATCTCGAGTCAGCTCTCGCTCTTTCTCTCTTGTAAACGGCAAGGCATCATCTCAACACCTGTTCCACGTAGGTACCAGAACCAGTGTCCCTGGGTCCAGTCTTTATACATCCCAACGGCAACGCTAATTTCGCGACTCCAGCCAACTCGGAGTCAAATTGGGACGGGAAAAGTCAAGGTACCTTCTCAATTTACATGATGTGTACAAACAGATTAACCATCCGACTCGTCAGATGCTCCAACATCGGCCGGCGCGCGCTCCATGTCGGTCATCTTTACAAATGGCGGCCTGCCCGGTCAACTGGGAGATCCGCTGGGACACCAGGGCATACAGGAATGGCAAAGTGCGGTCGCTTTCGATGCTGTGATGCCGGATATTCCACCGAGAGTGCCATCGCCAGCGAGGGACGATATCTTCGAACAGCCCCTCACGTATCACGGGAATTGGTTGGCGTAATAGGTCAACCTGCGGCATTGTCTTGTTTACTGTTATCGTTGTTCGCGGGGGTTCGACCACCGTGCGAAGAGTTAGGGGTGCGACCAGGGTCATCCGTAGCGCCAGGTCCCGTAGCTGGTTGAGGAGAGGAGCTGTACAACCTCAAACGAGACGGACAGCTTGGAGGGGGGATCTGCATTATGTAAATTATGCTGGCTGAACGATAGAAAATGCGGGATCACAAACACCAACAACGGACTTGAGATGGGGATGGGAGTTTTCAACATCTTGAGCATTGTAGAACTCCAGAAGGATACTCAACACCTCTGTAATAAAATGGGTTAAGCACGAAAAAGGGAGCCATCAGAGATATATACCTGCGACGGTCGTCAGTTGTGCGTCGTTGAAGGAAAAGTGCTCGATAGCGAATCGAGAAGCATCGGGCGACGGAGGTTTATGGGAAGGAGGAGTAGGGAGGGATGCCGTTGGCGCTGAGGAAGACACTCGGGCGTCCAAGGAGAAGGAATTCGGTCCGTCCACGACTCGCTGAGCCAGAACATAACACGCAGCCGCGATTATCTGCGGCGGGTAGAGGAGACAAATAATTGTCCGATACCTTGATAAAAACGTTATACAGCGAGTCCAGTGTAAGGTTACGGACTGACGAGTCGTGAGCAAAGCTCCAAGCACATTCTTGGACCATCGTATCGTCGTCGTGGGCGTCGAATAGGTCCACCAATTTGCTGTGTGGACTTTCAACGACGTAGTCGAAACACAGCGCTTCGAGGAGCACCTCTTCGGTGAGCAGAATTGAAGCCTGACATTGTTCCACCTCCTGAAACCTCGACGTTGGTAATTGTTGAGCAAAGGGACGAAGATATACCTTGCTCTCCGGTACGATGTCTCGCCCTAGTATCTTAACTTGGCAGATTCGTGCGACATCACGGAGCTTCCGGCCGCATTCCTCGGTTTTGGTAGCAAGGAATATGCATGATGCAGCAACATCCTGAACGGCACCGTTGAAATTACGCGCAAATATATACCCCAGCAGACCACTGACCTGCCGGTGGTAATCCTCCATCGAGTAGCGCATATAGAATCTGTGAAACCATGTAGCTGCCGTTAAAACTGCCGAAGTAGGTCTTAAACAAGGCGTTGAATGGAAAGTCTAGAAGGCGGTCGAGCAACTGACAGAAAGAGAGAAGAGCCCAGGCGAAACAGGAACTCGATGCCTCTGGCCCGGTCATATAGTTCTTTTTCGAGGGGCCAATTGGTAGGAGTCGCATGGAAAGCAGACAAGGGAAAGAGCCATTGGTCGTTCGTCTGCATGAGTGTCACAGTGACAATCACTTTGTGACAGTGCTTCCTCCAACCACTGAGCCCTTCGTCTGGCCGCGGTTCCGGTTCGCCCTAGGTCAGGCTATTTTCTGGGTACTGCCTTTGCATGTTGCTCCCGCCACGCCCCTTGTCATCACCTGCGTCGCTACCCATCGATAATCACCTGTCGCATAGTTTCGAACCCTATTTGGCCCCAATCCGAGTTCCATCTGGTGCCTGGAGCCTCTCATTTTGTGGAATTTCTCGGAAAAAATGAATGCATATATCACAGTCTTGCAATACCTACACTGAGAATACAGCCGCCGGCGCTACATGGATCTCTTCCTTCGTTCCTCTCCAATCTCAACCTCCCCGAGTTTGAGCACACCGCGGGCAGTTTCCTGCAATAGTACGGGCTGCAATTCGTCAGTCTATTTCCATTCGCAAAGGTCGTCGTACGGACTGTGCTGTTCGGGAAACTGGTGGCTAGCAAAGAAAAAAAATTGTCAACACATCCTGCATCTGGGTTGTGAGTCGACCAACGCACTACTGCCAACAAGCTAGCTCGACGCGTGTCAGAAGCTATATGTGAACGGACTATTCTCCCTTACTCTCCCGACAGTTCGCGCAATTCGCTGGATGCTGGGGACTAAATTTGCATCGAGTGCTTTCACACAATATCTGGGATGTGCTAAGCATGAGGCTACGCGCCGTACGCAAATCCTCACCTCTTCTTGTGGCTGTTCATTTCGGTCAACTTCAGGGTTGTGTTCATAAAGAAGTAAGCGTACAATATCCCAGACGTGACCGCATCCTGTGTAGTTGTGTCGAACTCTGTTGCGAATGAGATTCAGGCCGCCTGGTTTTACACAATGGAAACGCACTGGCGCCATTTGCACATCGTAGACAATGTAAGAGAGCTTCAAACACGAGGAGGGAACTCTGAGCAAAAGCCTTCCGCGTTACGAGTTTTATACGATTGAGAACCACTCGGTACCTCTACGACAAAGACTGGCCTCGATCGCGATACCCCAAGTACCTCCGTTCGCCGGCACCGTGCTCTTTGCTCGGGTTCGCCTTGCAGCGCTTCGAATGTTAATCACGATGACGGGGGTGGTCCAGGTGGTTGGCTCCTGGAGGTGGTTGGCTCCAAGCATGATTCGACTGTAAGATTTGCCTGAGAGATTCTCATCAGATTGCCTTTCATGTTGTCGATGGCTAATTGCTAAAATTCTAAAAGTCTGTCCGAGGACCGAGATCCGTTGGCGGGCTTTTTTGGTTCCATAAGTACCGTGGGTACTTACTGTGATTTTGCCTCCGCGGAACCAATTTCAATGATCACTTGTGCCGGATGCGGCGAAAATCTCAACCTCTGGAAGTAACACATGCTTACATAGATGTGTGCTTCGTCCTTTTTTTTTTGGCCGGTCGAGGAGATGTGGTTCTCTTGTCGGCCTTTGTTCAAGGCCTATGACTCTTTCCCCGGGCGCGAAACGTTGTCCATTTAAAGAACTTTACTGTTTCGGGGCTGCTCCTAGTTCCACCTACGATCGATAAATGTGATGTGAACATCAGATGGTCGATCAAGTGCAGCGGCAGTCAATGTACTGATAGCGCCAAGAAATGAACATTTAACCTGCCTGACAAGTGTGCTCTGCAAATTCCAACCGACTACTGTGTTCGACCGACAAATGAAGTATTTCAATGAAACATCCCCACCAAGTATTGACTGACCCCTGGTCGAAGGAACAGCCGTGTCAGCGAAAAGAAGTGAGACATACGATCGACTTGCCAGATGGAGTCAGACTGCCGAGCTCTGAGAAGACGAGGGAGATGAGATCCGGCCTACAGTCCGTCAAAAAAGAAAAGTTTGAGGGGAACGGATCCGGCATACCTTGTGTAATCTACATCGGGATTATTTTTGGCGATCTCTTCCTGTGTTATGACTGAAGACGAGGCCCCGGAATTAAACCGAGAACTCGGAGAGGCGGAAGATGATATATTCCCGGTGGCATTCTCCGTGGCATAGTCTTTCTCGATAGGTGTCGGGAACGATAAGATCCGCGAGTTATGACTGGGTAGATCATACTGCGACAATGGAAACAAGCGGTGGAATTTGTAGCTGAAAGGTAGAAGATGGTGAGTAAGTCGAGAACACTCCATGGGCCAACCCCCGGGGACAGACCTTTCCGCCAGAGCATAGAAGGGCTTATTTGCTGCCTTGGCTATGATAGCGATGTTAAGGGAACCAATGGCGTTTATGAGACCGCCGCTTTCCACGACAGCCTCAGAACCGACGAGAACAAAATCTACCTTCTCCATCGCGTATGCTACTGCAGAATCCAGAATGACGGTGCAGGGAATTCCAGCCGCACTTAGAGCTTCGGCCGTTTTCACCCTGTTTGACTTTAGAGTTCGTAAGATATGCGGGACCACGAACGAACCCGAGACCACGAGGACGAGCTTCGGTAACAAAGACTACGAAGGGCGTAAACTCCACGCGATGTGCACACATCGGATAACCCTGACCTGAGATTCGTTTACTTCTTTTGTGAGCCAGCAGCAAAGTCTCCATGACCACTCTCGAATACGAATGAGTGAGAATCTTCAAGCAATTTACGATCGAACACTGGGGTAGAAGCGATCGGTACGCTTACCACAGAGTCATCTTTTATGAAGTCGACTGCGAGCTCGCCAATTTTTCGGCGATATGTCAGAGCCTGTCGAAGTGGGCTTGATCAGCGAGTTCGGCGCGCTAAGCATGGATTGCTGGGATACCTGGCTGACATAGGTCTCTCCTTGCCTTACAAGCTCCATTTTCAAGTCGGAGAAGGTCTTTGAACCATACATGAAAGGTCGGCCACAATGGAGATTGACACTCACGGCAGAAGGAGTCGAATCATGCGGGAATAGTGTGACGAAAGCAATGAAGAGCTCGCAGCCCGCGTTGAGGCTGATGGGATTGGTCGAGTTCTGTTTCAGGGAAGCGGCGCCCTGCGACAAGATTAGCGAGGCAGGGCGTCATTTGTGCCGCCCAGTTCGAACCTGATTCAAAGCTTTGACCAGTTCGAACATAGTTCCCGCTTGGAGACGTTATTCAAAGTGCAGAACACGGCCGACCTACGCGCACCAGTGCTTGTTGCACACAATTCCGCAAGGGATAGTATAGCAGCAAGGGGGGGAGATATCTCAGGAGCCGGTGTAAGCCTTGCATAGAGAGTCAGCGCTAGTGGGGTACCTGCTCATTCTGCAGTTTCCGCTGATATGTTGCGCAAATATCCATCGAACTTGGTCGGAGTCAGAATCAGATCTACTGTATTTGGTGTTATTGATAGTCAAAGCCTGTGATCCTGTCTGCTTTAAACCACAACTTGTCAACCCTTCGATTTGCCTTCGATTCAAAAAAACAAGCAGATAAGATAAAGTCGGACTGCTCGGCTCAACCCGGATGGGGTGTCCACCGCTGAGCTCCGCGGATAAATAAATAAACATATGTGGCTCGACGCGTCGACGGCGGACGCGCCTTCTGGCTAGCCCGCGTGTACGTCAACGCAATTTGCGTTGTGCCCGATCCTGACTGTCCGAGGATTCCGGACATCTGCATTTTTTCGGATCGGGGCGCTTCCGGATGGCATTATTCCACCCTGACGATCATCCACTTGTGCGCCTTTTCTTTTTTAATCCTCCATCTTTCTTTAATGGCCAAGCGCCGCCTGCGCGCTCGGGCTTCAGCTGAGTAATGTCGCGTCAGGACGTGACTTTTTCGCGTCCGCCGTCAAGTCCTGACTTTTTCCGCGACTGGCAGTGACGCCGTCGGCTAATTAGCTCCGTGCTCGGTTGCCACCAACGGTCTCCTAGAAAAATAAAATACAAATGGTTTGCGTTGTTCAGGGCGGGCGGCGGCCACAGCAAGACGATCCACGGGCCAAAGCATGCCACAACAGCGATGGATGTCGAAGGCCAAAGCGCGTTTGATCGAAGCGTTCTTGTGCGGTCCACAATAGAAGCTGCCAGCACTCGTTCGGGCCAGCATAATTTTTTCTGTCTTTTTTTTCTTCGCTTTGCGGGACGGCAAAGGGACGGCAAGCGGCGGGCGATCGGAATCTGAGATTTGAGGCCGTTGCTTTGGCGCGGAGGATCGCGTTTCAATAAAGTTGTCGGCATTGGGGTGCTCGTTTAGGCCGTCGCCAGGACGAAAAAAGAATCCAGGCCGACGAACCTGGGAAAAGGACGGCATGAATTGCCAAATAGGAGGGGGATCGGGGGGAAAAGGAGCAGAATAGGACGAATGCCTACGGATGCCGGGTGCCTCGTGCTTTGGCGTACAAGGATGTATAGAGCAGAATTTTGAATTGGCGCGCGTCCGGCGGGATATAAGACCTTTCCTTCCCCATCCACCCCAGCCTGCTCCGCCCCCATTTTATTCTCCCGTGCGTCCTTCTTTTTCTCTCCCCCGCCGCGCCCTCACCCCCAGCGCTGCAGCCCGCCGCCCCGTCTCTTGTCTCCCTGCGCTCCCCACCAGCATGCAAGGAAAACCTGCACGGGCCGAGGTCGTTTTTTCAAGCGATGTCAGGAACATGGACGAGTGGGCACGACGAACCCGTATTCCCCTGACCACAGCCGACGCTCTCGGGGTCACCTATGCACGCTCCCATCGGTGGCTGCATGCCCTCAAGTCCAGCCTCGTCCACCAGCACCGCTGGGCAGAGGCCCCGTCCGCCGACCCCCGCATGCTCTTTTCCCTCGAGACATCCTCCATCTGGCGTTCTTCCGTCGGTCTCCCCGCAGGGCCCGCGCTGCGCCTGCAGCTGCCAGTCCACGCCACCTCGTTCTTTTCCCCGGAACGACGCGTCCAGTGGCAGATGGTCTTTCACAGCGACATATTCGAGTCTGTGCGGAAAATATGCCCTCCGATCAACGATATTCTAAACCTGGTGCAATGTCTTCTTACCGGCATCGTCACTGTTGTCTTCGAGGAGAACCTTCCACAAGGCATTTACCGGACGACGCGTGGCCTGCCGCCGGTCTCTTGGATAAACGCGAATGAGCAAATGCTGGTCGAGATTTTTGGCGTGTCCCATTACAGGTGCGTCGCGCGACTGTTGCCAGACACGGCACTGATTCTCGCGTTAGGGCCCTGCGCAAAGCGTGCAGCGACACTGCGACTGCGTTCAAGCTCGAAGTGGTCCCGTATCGTCGTTGAACCCGTGATTGTCGTGGAGCTAAAGAGGAAGCCTTGCCTCGAGGCACTCCGATCGTGTTCCATCTACTACCGTACGCTCTCTATAATCTGCATCGCTTTGATCCTCCCATTTCTTGCATCCCGCCCCCCGCATACTTACATCCTGCATCTGCACACGCTTTTTGGGTTTCAAGCATATAATTTAAATCACACCGCACATTCTTCTTTTCCCGTAGCATCCATCTTCATTGTATTTACAGCACACCGTTCCCCATAGATATTAAATATGATACTCTACACTACCGTATGATTTTGCTAGTCGTTACCGAAGCCGTTATTATTTGCACAGTAGTACAATAAATTGATCAGTCTTGTGCTTACTAAAGCCGTCTTCGATTTCACAACCGCGATGGCGTCTTGCCAGAGTTCTGAATGTCCCAACGGCAACCCGCCCTCTCGATTGGAGTGTCCCACTTGCAACAAGTAGAAATCCCCATTGCCCTTTCTTTTCTGTCGTTCGAATATCGTCTTCAGGCTTGGAATACGAGGATCATTTTTCTGCGGGCAGGAATGCTTCAAGTCAGGATGTAAGTCAATCGTATACTGGACGTCTCTTGATTAATATCTATACAGGGGCGCGTAAATTCATGCATCCTTGCTCCATGTTGCTCAATTGTGCCGCAGAAAACTCATAAAATCATACACAACCTCGCCAAGGGTGATCCTTCAGTCGGCAAGGGTATGATCCACCGTTTAAGCTCGAGCTTGTCACCTGAAATGCATGGTTCAGACGGAACATACAACCCTTTTTCGAACTACAATTTCACTGGCCCAATGCGACCTGCATACCCGCTCTCTCCGAAACGCAAGATACCCGATCACATACAACTTCCAGACTACGTGACAGACGGTGAAATATGGCTGGCCTCGGCGTGGCTAGCATCTGAGGCTTCAATTCAACAGGGGTTCCCAAGTCGGAGATGAGAGCTGCGGGACAACCTCCTCGTATATTAAATGCCGACGAGATAGAGAAAATGAGGACTGTCTGCCGGGTGCGTCCAATCCTTGCCCGTCTTTCTTATATCTTGCTAAATGCGCTCTGTAGATGTCTCGTGAAATCCTCGACCTTGCTGCAGCCGCTGTACGGCCAGGAATAACCACAGACGAGATAGATGAGATTGTGCATAACGCAACAATCGAGAGAAACGCTTATCCTTCACCACTTAATTATCGTGATTTTCCGAAATCCGTCTGCACGTGAGTCCGCCTCGGCATTGTTTCGTGCTTGGTTTCATGAGGATGCGCCAGATCCATTAACGAGGTCATCTGTCACGGTATCCCGGACCAGAGGAGGTTGAAAGAAGGCGACATCATTAACCTCGGCAAGCTTCTACGGTGTCGATGCGATTAGCTCTGACCAAGACCCACAGACGTCAGCGTGTACTATCAGGGTAACGTTCCTGCCATTTTCTCTCTTTTGGCAGCCTCCTCAACACCGCGCCAGGCTTCCATGGCGATGTCAACGGGACGTATCCGGTCGGCCAGATCGACGATGAATCCGCAAAACTCATTCGAACATCGCGTGAATGCCTGGACAAGTCAATCGAGCTCTGCAAACCAGGAGCTTTGCTCCGTGATATCGGAAAAACTATGCAAGTGGCGTTTGTTCTGTTTATTTTCCATCTTATAATAACCCTTCTAGTGAACCGATCGCTCGTTCCAATGGCTGTTCGTCTGTCCGCACATATACTGGACATGGGATCAACACCCTTTTCCATTGCTCGCCGAATGTGCCGCATTATGCCAAGGTACTTCAATTATTGTTCTGCTATCTCTCTCCCGTCGATCGCTCTGCGTTCAGAACAAGGCGATAGGGACAATGAAACCTGGCATGGTGAGTGAGCCCTGTGTAAATCGTTGGGTGTAATCAATGCTTATGTATGGCCCAGGTATTTACCATCGAGCCGGTAAACCACTCAACACCGTCATTTTCGCGGCACACTGACTTAAAAACTAAGATGATTAATATGGGTTCGAATTGGGGCGATGTTCATTGGCCGGACAATTGGACGGCAACCACAGTAGACGGCAAAAGAAGTGCTCAGTTCGAGGAAACGTTGCTGTCCGTATTTCCTTTATCTGGTGAGGCTACCTCGCTCGCTCACTCGGCATCCACAGGATAACAGAAAGCGGCGTCGAGATTCTCACTGCAGGAAAACAGGCGGTTTGATTTACAATGCAGACTTTTATATTACGTAGGGCTGTAGCAAAGTCAAGTGGGCGTCTTTTCCTGCTTCTTGTTTAAAATTTCGTCGTTCAGGCTTTGTGTGACGTCTTCGAACTGTTCCGCTGGGTCCACAGCGGCTATACGTCGCACGGGGACACCATCGGTGAGGCTTGCCTTTCGTTGGCGAGGCGATCGGTCTGTTTCCGTAGACGAATTTGTACTAGTAGGATCAGAGGCTCAAATGACAGGTTGAACGTGAGTTGGGTGTCGGTATATGTTGTGTGGATTTACAAGTACCTGTGGGCTGCACTTCGCTTTTCGTGGGTGTATCGGTTGATACTGGGGATTCAGACTGCAGCGATTCAGAACTTTGAGTCTTCATGTCTGAGAGGTTCGGGAGAAGCTTTAGGTGTCCGTCCATAAATCAACTCTAATTTACCCAGTCCGACCTGTCGAGGTCTGCCTAGAAGCCCGGCGGATCGGCATCCGGCTGAACCCCGGTCTGCCGAGACATGCCGAGAGTTTCTGATCGGAGCGAGCATGTATAACAGACTTCCCGCTCGTAACCTCATTAAACCATGAGCTGAACAGCGGTTTTGCACCTGCGATTTAGAACCTTCTTAAGTACAACAACTTGAAGCAAGTAGCTAGACGGCGTAAGCATTGGATACAAATAGCTAAATACAATACAACTGCTCTCTCTCAATTATAGTATCTGTGGTATTCTACAGGCGAGGTATACATACTTACAAGTGGAAAGCTTCCTAGCTAAGCGATGTCCGTGGGGCGGAAGAGCCATCGCTTTGAGTACTTGATCGGTACTGGAAAAGATTGTGAAGTCTCGATAATTTGTCCTGATTTCCGACAATCTCCGGAGTAGTTGCTTGCTTGGGCGACCGCGGCTGCGGTTCCGTAGCAGTGGCAGGAGATGTCGAGCGGTGGTTGGACTCGAGTTCTGGAACTGAATCAGCAAGACACATTAAAAGATAGAATTACGTACTAGAGAGCGTGTCAGCAACTGCTACATCTCGTTCTTGGTCCTCTGCGGCTCGACTCGCCAGGGCGCGAGTGATGTACTTCCGGAAGGCCGCACCGGTCGACTCCAGCATCTTGTCCACTCGTGGTCTCTTATGCGGGTAAGCCTTTAGGAAATGATGGAGCTCCGTGATACCCTCTTTGTGCAATGCACCAGTTGTCTCGCTCGAAATATGACCAATGATAACGAGGAGTTGGGCATCTGGATCCGGTTCCTCGACAGGCGGAGCAAAAGCACCGTTGTCGTGGTGACTGGACGAGCTGGGACTGGTTCGATGACTGGGAGACGAATGTCGATTACCACCTGACGCTACAGACGGCGGTCCCTGCGGCGACATAGGCCGGCTGGAAGCCGGAGAGCGCGGGGTAGGAGGGGCCTCTTCAGCGGGACCTCCGTTATTGCGCACAGGCATGTCAGGAGCCGGTCGAGAATTAGAGTTCAGGATCCGGTAAACATACGGGTATACGATGGTTGCGGAGGGGTCATCAAATGATGCTGAAAGCAGATCGTAGACATCATCCCCGTAGAAAGCTAATAGGTGTCATGCTCAACTTTTACAGCAAAAGGATTCGTGTGAAGGTGTACTGACCAACAACGTGCTGGATGATGACTTTGATCGTCCGTAACGGCATATCTCCGCAAGGAACTTTATTTGTGGCTCGTGCCCGCCATTCGTTGGGAGGCACCGATTGCAAGAAATGTTCTATGGCTGGGAACAATTCAACGGGATCCAGCCGTTCCTCTGTCAAGTCTTGTGGAATATTTCTGGCAAGCTTCCAGACGCATTTCAAAACCAGTTCGGCAACCTTGGATTCTTTGGAATCTGGAGCAGTCCCGTTCCCTGGAAAAGGCTTCACTATTTGGAGGAGAAGAGCAAAGAGGGCCCTAGAGAACGAATGTCAACTGTAGAAGGAGGACGGCGTTGCTAAAACTGACCGGAAAATGGACATCCTTCGTCCCGTCGCGAATAGTCGTAAGACGATCATGTTGATGAAGCGCGAAAGATCCTTGACTTTCTTGATAGTGCTGTCGTCTGTTTCCAGTAGTCGCAACGTTAGTTCTTCTAACAGAGACGTCAAGATATCAACTGTCAGAGACTCTGCGAGGAAGGCATGATCGCAAAAAGTGTTGAGTGTCTGTATCAAGTGTTTGGCCAACCGGAAGTTCTCCTCTGGAACAAGATCTTCTGGTCTATCGAAAACATGCGCCATCTGGAGCGTTATGGTTTCGATCAAGCCTTCGGTGTGCTCTGCCAATTCACGATATTGGGGCGAAGAGGGCCCTGCGTCAGGACCGACGGCCAGAATCTTCTGAATCTTTTTCAAAGCATCGACGCTTCGCGTAGGATCGCTGCTGAGAATGCTTGAGATGGTGATGGTGATATCATCCGATCCCTCAGATGGACTGGTTTCAATTTCCTCGTGTATTTTGGACGGTCCTGGAGGCGGCGGCGAAAGCGCGCGAGGTTGCGGTGCGGGCGCCGGTTCTCGTGCAACTCCAGACGGAAATTTTGGGCGTGGTAGTCCCAAGCGTGATGGTAACATGCTTTTGGGTCTCCCGATACCAGTAGTCGGCGATGAGGGGACGACACTATGTGAGATCGGTACGCGGGAAACGCGTACCGGGGACGCCGCCCGGGGCAGATTTGAAGGAGCAGGGGACGCTGAACGAGGCGGTTTCATCATCGATGGACTGGCAGGGCGTGGAATGCCCCCGACGCGAGAGTTTGTTATAGGCGAGGCTGGCCGTTGTATACCTGCAGCTAGACGACTGACTTGAGCAGGCGCCGCCGGTGTCTCTGAATTGCTGGGGCCAGGGACGCGCCGTAATCGCTCTTCCAGTTGTGTTTTGTCCTTGGCAGGCAACGGACCTACGAGGGTCCACACCTTTTCGCCTACAAGAGTGTATCCCTCACTGTTTCATTTATGTCAGTGTCAATGGGCAATATAAAGGTTCAAAACGCACCCTAGAGCTCCCAGTGCCGATTTCCGGACCTGCGAATCTTTGTCCGAGATCATCCCAGCTATTATCGGGAACGCTTTGGAAGGTTCGCAGGCACCCATGCCGGACTTCTTTAGAACGCTCCCCATTTCGTCGAGAGCTCCTTGCCGTGTTTTCGCGACTTTCGATTTCAAGCCATGCTCGAGCAAAATTTGGAATAACCGGCTGTAAGCATAGACCTTCGGTATTTCCTGGATGATTTGCTGTACTCGAACCCTGACCGGTTCGCGAGCGTCGCCAAGCTCCAGAGTAGAAGTCAGGTGTGTGTGAGCCCAAAAGAAGAAGAAGTAAAAACCTTGTAGACCACCGTGGGAATAAAACATAGCGCCTCATTGTCTGTCAACTGATAATTGACACTGCGGAGGAATGCCAGCACAGTTTCAACGACTTCTAAACACTTCGAGACCAGGTTCGGTTGAGGCTCGTGTAGTTTGATAGAAGCATATTTCAGTGGAAGATCGAAATTAGCGAGGCAGACCGCTTCGACAGCTGCATCTGCTCCTTGAGCGGTGGTGAATAGATCGCAAATCGTGGTCAAGCCACTGAGGTGATCATTGACTGCATTATGGTCATGGCTGAACAATCGGGCGACTAGATCCTTGGATGTATGCAGTTCCATCTGGGTTTGCAATAAATCAGCCAGATCCTTGCGAGTAGGACCGCCTTCGTTGATCCATTTGCTCGCGTCTTTCCCTAATCGTGTCTTTTTGGCATCCGCGCTTGTACCGGAAAATGGGAGAGAGAGAGACGGCGGGGGTGTAGAAGGCGCAGACGTCTTGGCAGAGCTTGTTGCACCTGGCCGACGAAGACCTCCAACGGGCGTTTTACTGGACCGCGAAGGAGGAAGCTCTACAGGAGTCTCCGCGCGTGAATCGGGACGGCTGCTGCCCTGGGGTAATTTCCTGCGCACACCCAATTTGTTGCCGGATTTCAAGGCAGGAGCGGAGGAAGTTGTGGGCGATTCTGGAGGTGTACTATCGGAAGTTTGTGCAACAGAGACTGCTGCAGGGAGAGCCTTCGCTTGGGATGCAGGCCGTGGTGGAGCAGCAGAAGCGCGGGCTGCCTGTATCAGTGGCATGGCGCTGTTGCGTGACGCCGGTTTCAGGCTATTCGTTTGATGAATCACGTGATCGTATCCGACGGAAGTGATTAGTGTCGGTAGGAGCGCTTGGGCACCCTTGCGGACATCGGGACTGCGATCGTCGAGGGAACAAACAATAGCAGGGGTCCAGCTACTAAGATCCAGGGACGAGGCGAGCTCGTGTTCACCGAACCAATCTGCGATCCAATGCATCAAAGTCCCCTTTTGAAGAGGGTTCGACGTTTCCAGGGCAGTGTGAAGGCCTTGAACCATGGAATCCAGCCCCTCACATGCCGCGGCTATGGCAGTCAAGGTCTGAATGGCGGCTGCACGTATCGGAGCCTTCTGGTCTGATAGAACGGTAGCAACTGGCAGGACGAATAAGCGGCTATGCTTCTCGAACGGTTTTCCCATCCCTGTGGCAATTCGAGCAACGATATCCAGAGCGAGGTTTTGGACGGCCTTGTTGGTATCCGTCACTCTGGCTTTCAAGACTTGGCCAATATCACCTGAGCAACAAAATCAACAGCCGAAAGGTGGCAGAGATAACGGCGACGAAGTACCCATGCTAGACTTGAGCCGTTTGTTGCTTCCTTGGTCCAAGATCGACTGGAGTGCTTCCAGTCCCTCCTTCTTCGTTTTCCACGAGTCACTTTTAGCGTCTGCGAGGATGGTGGTGCCTTTCAGGAGGCCGTCTACCTCCACACGAGGAAACAGATCATCCAACGGATCGCCGGACGCCCCAGCTCCGGTGGATGTTGACGACGATGCGACCATGCTCGCCAGGTCGGCCGATGTTCTGCTTGGCTCCGGGGCAGGGTTACCCTCGACTTTGTCGAACTCTGTGTTGATAGTGTTGAGGAGTTGTGCGTTCAGATCTTCTAAGAAATCTTTGATGCCTGGTTCGTGACGTTGGTCAATACTCTCCTGAACTGAGACGTGGACGTACTAGATCCAGCAAATAATTTGACAGTAACGAGGGTCTTGGTGGCGCTTGTTCGAACCGCGGCGTTGGAGTTCTGCAGCGCTGTCTTGAGAAATTCGATGAGGCTTCTCAGCGACAGTCCCACAATCCCGAACTCCAACAAGGCCGTATTGATCCAGGTAAGTGCATCAGCGAGAACCTTCGGGGCTTTTTGCTTAGACAGAGGATCGTAAGCTGAAAAGGATGAGGAAGGCGATCGGATTTGCGAGCATGGACGCGTACCCTGATTGAGAACAAATTGGAGAGAGGTCTTTTCTGCAAAAACGAGCAGCGTATCTCCAGCCGGTTTCTTCAGCTTCAGATCCCCCAGTTTCTCAGTAAGATGAGCGATACACAGAGCGGGGCAAGATCTTCCGAAGGACGGACATCGTTCTGCGAGCAGACTGCAGATCGCATAAATCTTTGCTGAAACCTGTAGTCGAATAGTCAGCACCACCACTACAGCAATGAGGTATTATTACCTGAAAATTCTTTTCGGCCCATCCTTTCTTCGCAAGAGCGCGAACAACGACCTCGGCATCAACAGTAGCTATCTCCCCCTCTACCCAGGCTGTCATCTCATCCAAAGCCGCAAGCCGCGTCTTCCAGTTAGCATCAGCCAAGTCCTTCAGGATCGAGGAAGGTATGGTTTCAGACGCAAGGGCCTCTGCATCTTCTGGCGTGTGTTTGTACTTGAAAGTGTCAAGAGCAGCTGGTGCGGCGGAGGCCGGTGCTTTAGACGACTTCACAGCAGAAGATGCAGGTGCCTTTTTGACCGGTGCAGCTGCAACGGGCGGTGCCTTTTTCGTCTTGATAAAAGTTCAGTGAAGCACGGAAGGAGAGATATACAAAGGCGACATACGGGGGCCTTCGCTGGAGGTTTGGCGACAGGCTTCTTCGGAGGTTCTTCGTCCTCTACTGCAGCAGGCTTAGGAGCTGGAGCTTTCTTCTTCGGCGCAGGAGCCGCAACAGGCGGCGGAGCAGCCTTGGGAGGAGCAGCAGCACCTGCTTTGCATTTGACGGTGGCCCGTTCAAAGGCCTCTTTTACTTTGCTCTTCCGCATGTCAGGAAGACCTTCCATGATGGGATTGAGAGGCCTCTCGCCGACCATCTTCATCAATGTTCCGAGACATGTAGCAGCCTCGGTTCTAGCACCTTCGAAACCGTCTTCGAGAAGGATAGCGAGGGTCTCGGCGAGAGGTTTGATTTGAGCGGGTTGAATGGGGGAAGAAGCGGTCGAAAGACATCTTCCAAGGAACTTCAAGGTCCCCTCTTTGACCTGGGGATTCTTCGAGCCGAATGCTGACCCAAGGTCGGGGATAATGTCGGACAACGTGGTCTACAGAATGTGAGGGGGAGTTGGATACGGACGAGATGTCGACGCACCGATGTGAACACCGCGTCCAGTGCATCGCCGATCGAATCTGTGACATTCGCTTTCCTCTCCTTCAAGCGTTCCAGCATGGGACTGACAACAAGTTCCCGGTACCTCGCAAAGGATCCGAGCATGGCCTTCGCAAGTACTTGCATGCAGGCAGCTGCAGTCATGACGCAATTGATGTTTGCGTCGCCTTGAATACGTATAGCCAACGATTTTGACAGTTCGCCAATTTCAGGGCCATCCTTGATACGAGGCGTTGAGTTTAATAGTGTGAGAAGGTCATCCAACACCTCTTTCCTCTCCTTCCATTTGGAAGAGGTGAGCAACGTTTGCAAAGATGGTGGTAATCTAACGTCAACCGGTTCCACAAAGGCAAGGGGATCAAGCGGAGCTATATTTGATACTTGAATATGGATCTCAAAACAAAATAAAGCAATGTACTCACCCGCATCCTCCTCGTTTTCAGCGGCCGCTTCCACGCCGTCATCGCCAGCGGCTTCAACTTCCCGAGCGTGAGCCCGCGTCAGACGCTCAGGCTTCAAGGTTCCCTTCCCATTTCCACCGGCCTCCATCGCATCGAACGCCTCTTTCAGTTCTTTAACTTGAACAGGCTTGAGATCCGCAAGCCACGGCTCAATGCCGGGGCCGAGGTACTGATAGAGGACATGGGTGAGAGACGTGCCCTCAGCGCGCACAGTTTTATCACTGTGAGAAAAGATCTTGGGCAAGGCTTTCAGTATTGGAGGAGGAGGTGTCGTCTGAGTTCCGAACAGACTAAAGATGTTGTCAGCCTTCAATTGTGGGATAATTTACTTGTAGCGCACCGGAGGATCTCTTTGAGCGCTAAAACACAGCCTGCGACCGTCTTCGGCTGTTTGGCGGACAGGCCAGGAAGAAGATCGGTCTGCGTGGATATTGAGAGGTGTAGACAGACGCGGCGGTTACAACACGCACCACTACTCCAGAGCCACCATTTTCAACTTCCACATACTGCAACGCGAGCTCGACTGCCTGCGTTTTGGTTCCCGCTCTTGTAGAGCCGAAACATTTCTCAACCAAGGCAGGCACGACGGTATCACGCGTCTTGGCCGCAGATTCACCAGCGTATTTCACGAGCGTGACGAGACATTCGACGCCCTTCTCCTGCGCGACAGCATTCGAGTCTGTGGCGATCTTCTTGAGCAGGTCGGGGTTGTTGATGTACGGGCGGAAAGCAGGATCTGTGTCGGATCCGGTTGCTTGGAAAATTTTGACCAGAGCCTCATACCCATTAACGCGAGCTTTCCAGTTCTTGTGCGCGAGCCTTTCCGCGACAGGCAATGTAGAGAAATCCTCCTCGACTGGAGGCGGACCTTCCATCGACGTTAGAATTCAGATGTTCGACCCAAATCATGACAAACAACTTCGATTAAACAACACAGTGACCTTTTGTTCATCGCCACGGAGAGACAAGCGCGACATTACGCTCCTCAAGCCCAAAGATGTCCGTAGCAGCCTGCGCAGGGTGACATATTCGTGACGCCGCACAAACTCGACGTCGCGTCTGGGGTGCCGCTGCTGTCGACTTTTCTCCAGTCCAAGTACTGCGAAATCCTGCTCGCACGGTAATGGGCACTAGCAAAGTCAACGATGTGCTAAAGCTGCCCCGACCATGCGTACAACCTCCAAAACTCCAGTGATCCCTTCTTTCGAAATCTCCACATCTCTCCGCATCTCCTGCGTCGCAAAATGTCGTTTAGCAGCTTCGTCGCGTTCTGTTTGGAGCCCGAGGTTATGGTACACGACAGAAAGGAAATATTGCACATCCATCATGGAGCGATGCATCTCCAGGGCGAGGTAATCCTGCTCAGATTTGAGAAGGTATGGGATTGCCTCCCGCAGTGCGTCAGCTATACCTATGATGAGATGAATCATATTTACAAAGTCAACGGATACGTGCCTGCGGAGTTTCCGGCTACAATAATACATCGGGCCAATGTGAAGCAAGCCAGAGCGCGTTGTTCCAAGTCTTGCCCGGTGATTATCTACAGATAGTGAAGCCTTGGCATTTTGGGCAACCTAAGTGACCTACTTGAGGCATTATCTCGTCCAATATTCGCCGAGACCGCTTCGACATGCCGTATCCAAGACCGACGTCAGCCAACAGAATGATTCCAGTCCTGTACATGTTCAGGCGACCAAGAAACTCCGAGTGCCAAAGCGCTGTTAGGAGGCCGTCTATGGCGCTCGTTGCTTGTTCGCATTGCTCAAGTCTAGTTTAGTTGCATTGATAGGATGAATGACGCTGTCTCACCTGCATTAGTATTACATCCCAGAGAGGATTGTGTATTTTAGACACCTTCGGTCCATCAAGAGTGAGAGAATAAAGTCTTGGCTTAAATTCTCCAGGAGGCCGTCGGGGTAGCAAAATTTCACGGTAAGCTCGATCTTGCCCACTGTAAGAGAGAGGGTTCTATTCAGGAGGTGTGTCGATTGATGTGAACGGCCTCTCACCGCCGGGTGGCTCGTAACACGAGAATATGCCAAACTTCCTGCGCCCATAAGCCGTAGTCTACCAAGGAGAGACCGCTCCAAACACTAGGCTGAAGCAGAGCGGAAAGACCCTTCTCGTATCTTCCTTGTCGCGCTTCCTGCAGACTGTCAGCGGGTCAAAGAGGAAGAATGGACGGCGTACCCGATATGCTTGATTGAGGATGACTGTGATGCGGTTGTTGTCTTCTCCGCCAACATCCGTGAACGCAATGACCAGGTTTTCTTCCAGAATGGAAAGACGGTCGCATCCTGCGGCACTCCATACGACAGACTGGACACCGTGTTGCGCCCATTGCTCAGAATCGGCGGGCGCCACATTCTGGTTTTCGAACCAAAGGTCATACAGGCCTATGCCCTGCACGATCTTGGCAAATGAAGCACTCAAAGGTTGACCCTACGATATGGTCAGTCAGGTAACGGAGAGAGTAAAAGAGTTGGCACATTATCTTCATCCATTAGTTTAGATACGTCGAACAAGACTTCCATGGGATGGAGATTGTCCTGAATTTCGTTCAACATGGGCCGTCGGCGCTCAATAGTCGGCGGCAGGCGATGCAGCATGCTTTGAGTGTGTCAATTGCATGCATTCCGCCAGAATGATCCGAACCTTATGCAATGTTGCAGTGTAACTTTATCGTTGCTGGTACGCGCAACGCCAATAGCCTCCGAGAGCAACTACCAAGATTGAGCACAGCGATAGCAGAGAGCCTATGTACCGAACGGACCTTTCTAGCGGCAACGAACTCATTACGAAGATAGTGCATCCGCACTAGGTTAAGCAGCGCGTGTTGTCGGAACCCACTTGCAGGGGGGTCAACGAGGTCTCAAACGGCAGATCAAGAGAACATACGAATCGTTGCTGTCGTGAAAATGTTGTTCAAAGTACCTGCGCAAGTTCTCGACGGCAACGCTCTCGTCGCCTGTGGCCAAGGCCTTACCCCAGCTATCCAGGACAGGTCAATGAATAGCTTGCACTTAAGAAGACGCGATCTTACACTTCGTATGCATCGGGCTGGGCCCACACCGTCTTGTCCGCGACAGTTCTGAAAATGTGTGTATCACCTGTGATATTGCCGAGTCAGTGCAGGCACAACCAATTGTTGAAGACAAACTATGTAACTGGTCCTTGATTATGGGAAACTCTGCGGTTGGTGGGGCCACTCCTCGGCACCACGCATCGTATTCTTTCTGGAGTTTCCCAACGCCGTAGAACGACAACTTGAGGAAACTCACAAAACACCGACGGCAAAAATAGCCAAACACGGAGCGGCGCAACTGAATAGTATTCACTGGAAAGCAAACCGGATACAGCGGGCATATTACCAGTGTGGGCAGTACATCCTAGATCAAAAGTAAGAACATCGCAACCAGGTTCATGAAGTATACCCACTTCTTCGCCCTCGACCTTGTCCATGAACAGAGACGGTAGTCCTGTTGACTGCATGGGATATCTGTATTCATATTGTATTAGGACTGACCGGCAAAGAAATTGGTCATCTCCTCGGCGGAGGAAAGGCCGCCGTGCTGAACCGCATTAGAATCGGGATGGCCATACCACAGAGCAAGCTTACGCAGGCTTGAAAGCTTTCAATCAGCTGTCTCGGATAGTCCTCCTCTGCTTTGGGACCAGCCTGGAGTTCCAGAAGGAGTTCGGCGTATGTTTTGGGGGGCGCAACCTAGTGCTGATGAGCGTCAAACAACAGTCAGTGGGATGGCGGCGTGCCTCGGCCACCTCATTTAAGAGGACGCGGTAGATATGGAGAAGGAATGTTGGTGGAAGTTTTCCTTCATATTCCTTGAAGGTGAGGATGAACAAAGTCAAGAGGCCGACATGGTGTGGGCGGAGAACGTGGTCCGTCGGAGGGCCAGGGGGGCTCTCGTTCAGCTTGTTGGAGTCCATAGCCAAAACGCGGAGAGACGATGTAGGCGCGCAAAGACGCACGAGGGGAGCAAAACGAGACTAAGACGCGCCGACGCGACGCTCGAGGTCCATCACCAAAACTGAAGAGATCTGCTATGCCCAGATGTAGAAGGCCGGGCCGGATACCGTTGCCAAGGCCTTGTATGCAGTTCACCTGGCCGGCCATCGCCTTGGATGGTGAGCCAGGCCAGGTATGCCCCATGCAAGACAGCGGCAGCCTTGTGTCCGCATACAAGATCCAGCAAACTTGGCGTACAACACCCGGAAACACAAGTTTTAAGTTTAAAATGACGAACACATTCTCTGACCTTGTGCGGCGCGGGTCAAGCGCGCCTTGCTAGATCTAGAATTTAATCTACGACCTTGCAACAACCTTGGCCCTCAAACTCAAGATGGGTAGTGTATCTGAGGGGCACACAATACTCATGCTTTTGACTCTGAGAGAATAATGTCGACGTCTCGTACCTCACAAGCGCTGGAACGAAGTGATTCACGGTGTAATTATATTCAAAACTTCACGGACGTGCCCTGCTACAATCTACAGTAAGTACTTCGGTGCCGTTGCGAGTTGCGAGGGATCGCTATGCTGTTGCACATGGCCGATGAAGATCAAAACCGGAGATCAAAACGTGTGTTGGTCCGTGCGTTGCTGATGAAACGTGATCGTTTGGTTGATGATTGATGTGCGTTGTCGTCTCTCTCTTCCTCTTTCCCCCCATGTCGCCGCCGCCCCCTACTGCCCTTCTTCTCCTCCCCGCTGTCTGGGCTCTCAGTGCTGTTCATACATCAAGTCTCAAGCACCTCGTCGTCGCTCGAGCTTCTCAACCCGGCCTTGTGCTCCTTGCTCGAGGTCTCAAGCCATTTCTCACGGCTCGCTCCTGGCTCGCAAGATCTCAGGCCCTTCAATACCCCTCTCCCGTTTACTCAAGACTCAAAACCTCAACCTCCTCAATGCCAAACCTCCTCATCTCCCCGACGCAAGTTACCCACGCCTGCAGCTCGTCAAAATCAAGCCTCACTCGTCGCCAAGACTCCAAGACTCGCCTCCGCCTAACTCCCATCCCGCAGAACCGTCCGAGGCACTGTATTCCTCAGACCCTCGACGCCCACAAGATGTTTTCGATGTGTTTCTTGCGAGACGGCCTGGGCCGCCTGGTCCAAGCTCATTGGGGTCGTACTCGTGTCGTACCCGAGTCGTTACGCCTCATGTATGTTTCTGCATCATTGCAATATATTATCCTGCCCCGTCCTCCTTTGTACTTTTGTGTCTCCCGTGGTTTGTGAAGCGTTAGAAAAATATAGGTATATGGATGTGAGGGGAAGAGCAGAAACCCATCCAAGGCAATAGATGGCCGGCAGGTCACCTGGCCAGGTGATCCTTCCATCCTCTTGAGGATCTCTGCCAAGGCCAGGTGACGCCTGCCAACCTTTCTGCCCTTTGCGTGCCATGCATGGTTATGTATGATCATGGATTGTTCTCCCGCTTTTGGTGATGTCGGAGTCGTCCAAAACGGGCAGCAATCCCGATCAGACTTTTTCAAGCTTCGACCATGGCCCCCAAGACTGGCGGGAAACGCTCTGCTCCGCCTACGTTGGTGTGTTACTCGGCACTTGGCCTCATTTCCTTTTGCCCACCCTGACCCGTCTTCAGGCCCCATCGAAACGACGCAAACTAGCACCGACTCAAAAAAACAAGCCCACCGATGGACCCAAAAAGTACACCATCAAGCCTAAAGAGAAGGGCAAGGAAAAGGCAGCCGACCGGGGGACCATCCCGATTCCGTATGCAAGCGACGAAGACCTGGAACTTTCAGACCACGATCTAGAGGTCCTGGAAGAGTATGGCGGGGCGGCGTCATTCCTGAACTCTCTCGATCAGGCGGGCATCTCTAGGTGCGTGTTTGCTCGCATGTTCGCCGGAACAACGTTCCGAACGTCTGCAGGAGTAAAAAAGAGACGGAACGGCTGCACCGTCTAGATAAACCTCTCAAGAAATCTGCGGACAAGGACGATCTTCCTTCTCTCGACTCTCACGACGAGGATGAAGGCGCCTGGGACTCGGACCTCCCGTCAGATGAGGAAGACGGTCTATCGAATGGAGATTCGGACGCGGATTCTATGCCGTCCTCCAGCGACTACGATTCCGACGCAGAAATGCCTTACGAGACGGCGCCGCGGAAACGTAGACCTTCATGGGAGTCGCCCCCAGACCAGGGCATACAAAAGCTGCCGATTAAACTGGCTGACGGCCGTATACAGAAAACCGGGACCAAATTGAAGCAAATGCCGACCAGTGAAGACACGGATGAGGATGAGAACGAAGACAAAGACGAGGAACCTGAGGCGCCTCGTAGAGAAGACGTGTCGACAGGCGCTCGGTTTGGGCGTCCCGCCGTCGTCGACGTGATCGGTAACAAGTCTCGCGCGGCGCGAGTGCAGGGTGCCAAGGACCAGATTGCCAGCATTTGCCAGGAAATTATGGCCGATCCCGAAAACAGCGTATGTCCTTGTGTGCGTTTCTTCGCCTTGACCTGACGGACACATAGCTCGGGCTTCTACGACGCCTGCACACATTTTCTCTCGCCGAGATCTCTACTCCTAGTCATCCCGAGCCCGTTCCAAACGACGTGATTATCAGGAAGCTTGCTATCTTGTCCCAGCTTGCGGTATTCAAGGACATCATCCCTGGGTATCGTATCCGCGCGCTCACAGACAAGGAGAAGGCGGAGAAGGTCAGCCAGATGGTGTCCCGCACACGAGATTGGGAGCAGGGGCTCGTGGTCGTTTACCAAACGCATCTTCGTGCTCTGGAGGCAGAGCTTAAAGGTGCCGTGAATCTCTCTCCTCCGCTTCACGTATCACTCAATTCAATGTTTAATACAGAGCGAACTGAACTGGCCGACATTGCGCTCAACTCCATGTGCACGTTGGTGACCGAACTCACGCACTTCAACTTTCGTGTCAATCTCATGAGCTGTATCGTTGCGCGTTTGAGCAAAAAGTCGTGGGACAAGGTTAGAACGCCCCTTGATATCCTGTTTGCTGTTAACCATCTCTCCAGGCGTCAGACCAATGCCTAGACGCGATTATCAAGGTCTTTCGCGCGGATCTGACTGGCGTTGCGTCACTAGAAATCGTGCGTCTACTGAACCGGATGGTGAAAGAGAAACGGTTCAACATCCACCCGAGAGTGCTCTCGTGCCTGCTGCACCTGCGTCTCAAGACCGAGTTGGGCGTGCGCTCTTCAGAGTCGCACACGGACAAGCCAGACGCGCCGAAACGTAGCTCGTACGGCAAGGATGCCGCACGGCGTGCAAAGGGCAAGTCAACGGCCCAGCCGCATCTGAGCAAGAAAGCGCGGAAAGTCCTCAAGGAAAAAAAGGAGATTGATCGCGAGTTCCGGGAGGCTGAAGCCGAGGTCGATAAGGAGGAGCGCGCGGTCACTGTATGTTCATCGTGGGCGCCTCGCGAGACATTGCTGATGGTTTCAATTTGGTAGCACACTGAGACACTGAAGCTTCTATTCGTGCTCTATTTCCGGATTATCAAGAACCCCCGTCCAACACCTCTGCTCCCTGCTGCGCTGCAAGGCATCTCGAAATATGCGCACCTGGTCAATATTGATTTTTTCAAAGACTTGCTAAAGGTGCTCAAGGAGCTCATTGCGCGAGAGAGCGAAGACGAGGACGAGGAAGAGGACGAGGTGGACGTGTCTAAGGACGTGCAACAGCGCCTGCAATGCATCGTGACGGCATTCGAGCTTCTCTCCGGCCAAGGTGCGTGTCTCACTTGGACCCACATTGTGGCTTCCTAACGACTCTCACAGGCGAAGCGCTGAACATTGATCTGAGCGACTTTATCTTGCGACTGTACGCGCTGATACTGCCGCTGAGCATGGCGGACCCGGGTATAGGACCGGCGGACATGCTCTTCCGCGCCCTGAACATCGTGTTCTCCCCGCGCACGTTCGGAGCAGCGGCGCCCCCGTGGCGCGCCGCCGCGTTTGCGAAGCGGCTTCTAACGGCAGCGCTGCACTGGCCGCCTGCCTCGGCTCTCCGCGCACTCGAGTTTGTAGGAGGGCTACTGGCGAAGGACGGGCAGCTCGCTGCGCTGCTGACAACGGAGGAACGGGCGATGGACGGGGCATACCGCGCGGATGTCGACGACCCGCAGTTGTGCAACCCGTTCGGGACGTGTTTCTGGGAGCTTGTTGCGCTGGGCGGGCAGCACTGGGACGCACGCGTGCGGGCAGAGGCGCAGAAGGTGATGGCGTTTACGCGCTCGTGAGGGCTGCGTCGCGTCGGTAGGGTAACTCTGCCAAAGATACGTACCAAACCACACAAGAAAGGACCCGAGTGCGAGAACAGGCGAGAACGCGTCTGCCGCGAAGGTGTGCAGATCTTGCAAGATCTTCTCAACATCACGGCCACGACTCGCGAAGATCAGGAGCCATAATCTCGCTAAGATACGCGTCGGCTAAACGCGTCGACGCGTCGCGTCGCGGCCCCGCGGGGCTTGCGGGCAGCCGCTGAAAAAAGCAAAATCATATGTCAGCCCGAGTTTCCTTGGATCTTTTCCGCAAGGAGACAAGACAGTACCCTGTACGGAGCGGACTACCACCGACCCTCGATGTGATCGATTTCCCGATCCTTCCCGCGTCCCCCGCGTGGGCACCCGCTGAAGAACAAGAACACGAAAAACTAAAATAAGAAAAGAACCCTGAACACGATCGCGATGTGATATTTGCGAGGAAATTCCGACCGGACGCGCAAGGCTGGGTAATCCAAAATATGCTGTGCCGCCCGAGGGCGCCCGTTCGTCGTTCCCACAAATTGAAAGCACTTGAACCCGGTCCCACGATCATTAAGAGAAACGCAGCCGATCTGGACACGGAGATGTCTACTACACACCCAGGTACATATGCGCCAAGCGCGCTGCGCATAACATTGCAGCGATGTTATGGTATAGCCTGATAAAAAGACACTAAACTAATGTTCCGTTTGCTACACTACACTATCTACAAACTGGTCATACAGTCCCGATGCAAGCAATACAATATATAATCCCGAGTGGAGGGCGGTGACAAGAAATGGTGTGCGACAAAAACGAAGTGGGGCGGAGAAGACGAAGGGGTGGGGCAGCTGTCGGCGAATGGCCATTGGCGTAGGGTGGGCGGGCGACGAGGATTAGATGCATATATAACAATAAGGGGAGTAGGATAGAGGCACAACCGCACAACCGGCGCGAGCCTATGAGACGGGTGTAAGCGCGGCCGAGAGTGACGGAGTGTACGTCGATGTGGGCGGTGGGGAATGTGTGTATGTACCCGCAGATGCGTAGTACCCGGTTGGAGAGTACGTGGGTGTAGCGTACGCTGGGGCCGGAGACTGCGCGTATGTGTGCATGCTGTTCGCCGATAATGGCGGCTCCGGATATGGCGCGTATTTGGACGACGGCGGTGGGGGCTTGGCGTCGGCGCTGACGCTCGGTTGTTTTTGATAGGTGAGGAGCTCCGCGGAGGGAAGGGCGCTGGGGCTGGTGCGGCGGTCGAGCTCGTACACGACAAAGAGCAGCGTCACGGCGTCGACGATGATCTGCTGCGTGATGACCGTCTTTACAGACGCGTTGAACCAGCGCGCACGGCTAAGGGCCGACTCTGGCAGGGCGGCAACGACGGTGCCGAGCTCGACGTTGCTCGCTTGCAGGGGCTCTGCCTCGTCGGAGATGCAGAGGCCATTGTTGTCATACGCGCGGGTATGGACCTTTGCTTGGGACGACCATACACTGGCGAGGCGCACATTGCCAAAAAAGCCGTGGAGGTTGGCCGGCGCGCGGGTGTCTTGGACGGGGGGAATGGTGAGGCGGAGGCTGAGGGTCAGCGGAGGCGTGCGTGTGGGGAGGGGTACGGGCGGGGCGAGCTTGTCGATGTTGATGGTCAGGGCGGTCATGCCATCGGCGAGGAGGGAGAGGCCGGTTATGCGATTCGGATATCGTATGGGGGGCTGGGCAAAGGCGGTGGGGTACGCGCCGGGAAAGGACTTTTGGTTTGTGGGGTAGGAGTAGGGGCCCGCGAGATTAGAAAAGGTGATTGGGGGCGAGGGGATTTCTGGCAGCGAGGACATGGGGCTGCTTGGGGAGTAGGAGAGGCCGGGGCCAGGGGAGGGGAACTCGCCAAAGGAGTCGGGGGGCGAGTTGGAGAGGGACGAGGCCTCGTCGTCGTACGGCTCCTCGATGGTGAGCAGAGGGTCGGTGGACTCGAGCTTGACGGGATCGGGGTAGAGCTCCTCGCCGCCGGCAACCAGATGGTACTCTAGGGGGCGGGATTAAAAGCCGCGCGATCGCAGACAGCGGGAGCAAAATACCTGGCTCCCCTTTCCACATGTTTCGCAGGACCTGGATATGGCTGGCGACTTGTTTCTTTGTGCGCGTGATGCCAAGGTTCTGGAGATAGTCGACGAGGAACTGGTTGCGCCAGCGACTGCGACCGCGCGAGTAGGTTGCCCACGGCGAGTCCCAGTATTCACGGAGGCCTGCAAGACGCGTTTGCTCAGCTGTGAGTGGGGCGAAAAGGGACGGACCCTGGACAAAGACGGCCTCGATGGCCTCTGGCCAGACGGCGGTGCCGCTGCCGTCCTTGAGGAGCTTGCGGTGCTTGCGCTGGGGCGTGAGGGTCTTTGAGGAGCTGGGAGCGTGCTGGTCGTCCATGGGTGAGGGAGAGAGACTCGAGACACAGGCCGGCCTTTTCAAGTCGAGATCCGAGGGATCAGGACCACAACAAGCAGCTACACCCCAGCAGGTTGGCCCCGTCCCCAAATGGCAGCTTGAAAGGAAAAACAAGGGCCGGCCTGCTGCGCCAGCCCTGTGGTTTGTGCCATTTGGGAGGTCTGGTCGCGGCGACCGGAAGTAAAACATATGTGGAGGCAGGTCCGACCCGCAACAGCGGGCAGACACTTGTTATATTACCGACCGTTGTGGGTGCCAGTCCGCTAGTCCCCCACTAGTCGGACCTTTTTCATCGTTTCCGATTTCCTGTCCCATTACTGGTACAGCGATTGATGAATGCTAGTAGACACAAAAGAACGACTGTCTTCTTTTGTGCGATAGAAAGTCTGGTTAACGAGACTAGAATGCTAGATGCGACCCGCATTTATTTGAGCGCGCGAGTCGAATGGCATTACAACGCTGCCGACATCCAAACCAATTGTAAATACAAGAACTTGCGATGGATCAGCGAGCACTGACACAGAAATGGCTGCGGCAGAACGTCGCGGCGTACAGCGGCGGCGAGCGGGTGTTTGCAGACATCGACGGCGCGCTCGAGCGGTTCCCGTCGCTGCGGCCAAAGTCAGACGTCTACAGTGCGTCCCCGTCTCCGTCCCATAGCGCGCGCTGACCACGCAGCCTTCGACGACGGCCGCACGCAGCTGCTGCTCTGTGTGCACGGCCTGCTGCCCATCTCCTTCCGCGCCGCGTCCTACAACATCCCCATCGCCGTCTGGCTCACCCGCGACTATCCGCGCGAGCCCCCGCTCCCCTATGTCGTCCCCACAACAGACATGCTCGTCAAGCCCGGGCCCCATCTCGACGTCAGCGGCCGCTCCAGCATCGACTATGTCGCCCAGTGGGCCCGCAAGAGCGAGGGCTGCAGTCTGTCGGCCCTCGTCGACGCGATGCAGGCCGAGTTCTCGCGCGTTCCCCCGGTGTACGCAAAGCCACGCGACCCTTTGCGCCCACAACCCCCCGTTCTGCCGCCCAAGCCACAGACGCCACAGAATGTGCTACACGCGAACCAATCTCCCGGGTACGAGGTGTCGGGGCCCCAATACCAGACCACGCCCCAATACCAGATCACGCACCCCCTCGCTGCTCCGAAGCCCCAATACCAGACCACGCCCCAATACCAGACCACGCCCCAATACCAGACCACGCACCCCCTCGCTGCTCCGACGACCCAATACCAGACCACGCACCCCCTCGCTGCACGGCCCCCTCCACCGCTTCCCCCCCATCCCCGTCCGGATCACGGCCCACCGCAATACGCCCCTGCGCCTCCGCACTACCAGCCTCCGCCCGCCCAGTGGGCGCCCACACCGCAATGGGCTCCTGGTCCCTCACACCCGACGCCCCCGCCCCCACTGCCCGTTGCGGCCCCCGTGGCCGCCCCACCTCCGCCGAACCTCCTCGACGAAGACGCCCCCGGCCCGGTCCTCTACGCTCCGCAGGCCGTCCCTGCCGCTCCCGCCCCTCCGCGCCCGCCAAACCCCGAGCTCCTGCGCCTCCATGCAGCCGTGCACGCAAAGCTCTCCTCTGAGCTCGCGTCGCTTGGACACGCCCTTGCGCTCGACGCCGAGCGTCTGCGTGCCCACCAGGCGGACCTGCTCGCAGGCGAACCCGCCATCCGCGACGAAATGGGCCGCCTCGAGGCCGTGCGCGACGTCTGCCGCACCGCCGCTGACCGCATGCGCGGCGCCGTCGAGACCGCAGAGCGCAACGTCGCCGATCTCCGTGCAAAGAGCACCCCCGAGGTCGACGAGCTCGTCTGCTCGACGACCATCGTGCACAACCAGTTTGTTTCTCCGTTGCCTAAAATCTTATCTGCTGAACTGCTACAGGCTGATCAACCTCGTCGCGGAAGACAACGCGATCGAGGACACGATCTTCCACCTCTCCAAGGCCCTCAACAGCGGTCGTATCGACCTCGAGCGCTTTCTCCGCGTCCGTATTTTTCAAATTCGTTTTCAAATACTGACTCTATATCCAGTCCTGTCGGTTACTGGCCGAGGAGCAATTCATGAAACGCGCCTTGATCGAGAAGATTGAGACAGGTATCCCAATGGGCCAGCCCGGATACTAATTGTCTGCGGTCCTGTTCGCCGGAGAACCTAAATCCGTCTGTCTCTCGATCGTGCTTCGGGTTTCCTCGGCGGCAGATTCGCCTTTTCCAGGGAGCTTCTCTCGGGTATCGGGCAGGGCAGACCGATCTGAACATAGTACAATAGCCATACAATAGATACAACAGAATCCCATCTGTAGATCACTGAATCGCCTTCGTGGGCGACGGCGCCCCAACCCAGCGCCACACGCGCATCTCGTCTCCACCGCCGACCTCTTCCAGATTCGCCCGCACGTTCGCGTTCTCTTCCACGATTCGCTCGACCCGCGCCCACAGCCTCGCGCGCGCCGGCACAGAGTGCTCCTCCGCAAGCACCACGTCCCGCAGCTGCAGCGACGACAGGTACGGCGCCGATGCGCTCAGCGGGTCCGTGTGGTATGCGCGCTCCTGCGTCCGGAGCGTGTCCAGCGCAGTCTGCACTAGCCCCGCGACGCGCTGGCCCTCCACCGCGCTCCGCGCGCGCTGCATACGCGTCCACCCAGTTGCAGCAATCAGCAAACCCAGGGCTGCATCATAAATGTCCGTTAGATCCGGCCAAACTCCGTGTATGTATGGACCGGATCTGCTTACCGTATACCGTGTTTCGCCATTGTTCCCAAATTCCACGGGACTTGACAAGCACCGTGCAGCGCAAATTCAGGTGGGGTGTCTTGAGTGCAAAGTACCGTTTTCCGCTGAAAACAAATCATGTGAGTGGCGTACGCCTACCGGGCGAGTTCGAAAACCGACCTGCGCGCATCTTCGCCAACGGTGATTCCACCCCATTCGCTTAGCTGCTGGATAGCCTCCGTGTAGAGACCAGGAAACTGCTCGGACCGAACAGTATCACGCGGGGGGATGTACGTGCGCATTCTCTGGGCCAGCGCCTCGACTTCGAGTCCCCACGTCCGCGCCTCGCCGCCCTCGTTGTCGGGAAAGACCTTCGGTCCATTTTGCGAGCACAGACGATCTCCGCGCGTTCGTCCCAGCTCCTTCTCTATGGCTTTCCCCAAGCTTCCAATCTTCTGTTTCCGCTTCGGGTCCTCCACGCAGCGCGGCGGCAGCCCGATGCTCCCCAGCCCCGGCAGACCATCCGTTACGTTCCCAATCGCGCGCCACACTGGGTCCGGCGCGCCGACTGTGTATAGCGGAAGTAGTATCGGGTGCGGCCGCAGAAGGAATCCTGTGTCGCACACGACGCTGAACTGCGTGCACGTACCATGCTCGGGGCACGGCGTGCACGAGTCTGGGTGCGGCAAAGGGAGGGGCAGCGGGCATGGCGTGCCGTCGGGGAGTAGCGTCTGGTTCTCGCGGTTGCACATCTCGGCCGCCAGTCGCTCTACGCGGAGCGCCTCCAGCGTCGGGTTGGTCCCCCCCGCAGCGCAGTACCCGATCTGGGCCGATTCAGATTTGTAATTGAATCCGACGCCCCCCGCCGTAACGGCAAGCAGCGCAAAGACGATGCGCGTCAGGATGCCCACGGCGCCAACTTTCTCGGTTGAGGACTTGCGGACAGCCAACTGGTCCCCCCCTTCTGCAATGCGTCGGGATATGACCGCGTTGTGGTCTTCTTCTTCCTCTTCTTCCTCGCCCCCTGACTCGAGAGCCCCATCTCCATAGTCCTCCGTAGGCCCATCGTCAGCGAAATCGGTGTCCACAAGGTCGAGCGTATCGTCTTGCTCTTCTTTGTGGTGCTCCTGCGGAACAAAGGTGCGTTGAGGCAAGGTCGGCGCGAGGAGACGCGTTTCGCGCGTAACGCTTGGCGGGAGCTGCGGCTCGAATTTTGATTGTGGAGGAGAGTACAATGGCTCGTCCTTTGGCTGTAGAGGGGGCGGCGATGGGGCGATCTCTGGCGGGGCCGAAATTGATTTGCGAGTCTTTCGGGGGCCGACGCTCTTGCGGACCGACTTTGGGCGAGGGCGCGCGGGGGACGACGACTCGGCGCCGGATTGGAACACGTTGTTGTCTTCCCAGCCGCTGTCTCTATCCTCCTGTAGATACGTTGGACGGGTCTAAACAAGATGAGAAAGCATCACGCACAGTATGAGAGACGCGTCGACCCTGCTCCCCCGCTGCTTGTGCCTAAAGTGTTGTGATTAGCGTGATGTAACATGCTACTCTGCTAACCGTACCGTCTTCTTGCTTCTTCCGACCTTGCGGACGGGAAGTTCTTCTTCAGGTTCGCTTTCTTCGACAACGGCAGGCTCTACAGGCTCCACCCGGCGAGACGGGCCGCCGAGAGTGGGCTGGGCAGAAGATCGCCTGCGCTTGGGCTGCCAGGCAGGTCAGCATTGCGGCCCAAGCACGACAATGCAAGAACGTACAGGATCGGCGCGCACAGGCGATACGTCTTGGTCCTCTGACGGCGCGCGGGAGAGCCGTCTGGACGAGCGGCGCACCGGGGGAGGCTGCCGGGCTCTGCCATGAGGTGTGCGGTGTGCATGAAAGCAAAGGCGCGTACCTTGCGTGTAAGTGGCTCGCCGGTGTGTCCGTCGGTTATTCCATCGTCGCTGGCGATACTGGCCTCTGCCTTGAGGCGCTCCTTCTTGAATTTGGAGGTGCGTGGTTTAATCTCTGCATTGAAGAGGGCGATGAGCTTTGGCTTTGAATACGGGGTGGGGTAGACGATGTTGTGGTAGCCTAGGACGCCGAGCAGCTGGGAGACGGTGAGGGACGCGGGGTCGAAGTCTGGGTCGAGGTAGTGGCCGTGGGCGATTATCTGTGCAGAGGTCAGACGCGACATGACGGTCGGGTTCAACAAGCTAAAAACTCGGACAAACAAACTGTCAACCGACCATGTATCCAGCAACCCAGCACGTCCTCAGAACCTGCGAGCAGCTCTGTGCGCTGCTCCCCGAGTCGGAGAAGACAAAGGTTAGTAGCTAATATTCATTCCGACGCGTCTGACCGTCCCAGCCCCAAATCCTTCTTCTTGCGGGCGGCGTCGGTGAGGATACAGCAACTTCTCAGCCAACCACTGGTTATTTAACCCGCGCACACAGTCGAGTACAGAAACGACACGGATCGCGAGATCGCGTTCCGTCAAGAGTCCAATTTCTACTATCTGAGCTCATGCACCGTCCCCGGATCGTATCTGCTCGTCGTCTTCCAGATGGGCACTTCCCTGGACCGCACGCCCTCAATCGAGCTGTTCATCCCCGAGGCCAACCTGGCGGACATGATGTGGAGTGTCCCGCCGCCGTCGCTCGCAGCGGCGCAGGAGACCCATGACGTCACTTGCGTGCACCCTCTGGCCAAACTGTCCGGCGCCATCGTCGAGAAACTCAAGCTGCCCAATGCCCTGTTCCACACCCTCCCCCGCGCGTCGCCGCTCTTCCCGGCCGTCTCCGAGGACTACCTCCAGCCCGTGCTGACCCAGGAGGGCGGCGCGGCCACCGACTTTTATCTGCTCTCCGCGCTCCATCACGCCCGTTTACTCAAGGACGCCCACGAAGTCGAACTCATCACAAAGGCGTGCGATATCAGCTCGCGCGCCCACGAGGTTGTCATGAGGGTGCTCGGCGCGGCAGTCAAGGGCGGCATTGTCGCAGGTGCCGGGGCAGGCGTCGACCGTCCTCTCCTGCCGAGCGAATGGCTCATTGAGAGAGAGGCAGAAGCAGAGGCAATTTTCGTCGCTTCATGTCGTCGGGAAGGGTGCGTCGTTTCCTCCTTCAACCCACTGGAATGATATTTATGTGCGAGCAGTGCGGTACACCAGGCATATCTGCCCATAGTCGCTGCTTCTACCCGGGCATCGACCCTCCACTATTGCTGCAACGGAGGTAACGATAAAGAGTTTGCATGGGGCCCAGTCGGCGCACACGACCACCAAAACACCGACTCCTTGTCCTCCGGGAGGGATCTCAAACCTCAGGTCCTGCTAATCGATGCCGGCTGCGAGTGGACCTGCTACGCCGCCGATATCACGCGCACGATGCCGGTTGGGAACGGCGGAAAATTCACCCCCGAAGCGAAAGCCATATACGAGCTTGTTTTGGAGATGCAAAAGGTAGCAGTCGCTGTTGCTTTTTTGATTCAAATTAACATTTGCAGTCGTGCATGGAAATCCTGAAACCCGGCCTTCACTGGGACGCAGCTCACTTGCTTTCCCACCGCGTTTTAGTCCGTGGTTTCCAAAAGCTGGGCATCTTCAAGTCCCCGACCTCTCCCAATTCCGGCTCCTGGGCGTCCGAGGAGGCCATCCTGGCTAGCGGCACGAGTGCCGCATTCTACCCCCACGGCCTGGGCCACAGCCTTGGCATGGACGTGCACGACGTTCCAAGCGCATCCAAGCCGACAGTGAACCCGACCATCACCGAGAACAATGCAGCGGTAGAGCTGGGTCATTCGAGCTTTTACGAGCACCTGCGCCTGCGTCTCAGGCTGCAGGCGGGGATGGTCGTGGTGCGTCCTGCTTTTTTTTCGTTCTCGATAGCGTAGTTGATATATGTTGCATGCAGACCGTTGAACCAGGCATCTACTTCTCCCCACATCTACTCGCGTCTGTTCGCGAGAGTGCATTAATCGACCACGAGGTGCTCAAGCGCTACGAGAGTGTGGGCGGCGTGCGCATCGAGGACGTGGTGCACATCACACCGAACGGCGTGGAGAATCTGACCAAGGTGAAGAACGACGTGGAGTGGATCGAGGGTGTGTGTTCCGGAGCACTGTAGGTATCAGTTGAGGAGTTTTGAAATGTACAAATAAGCACCGATGCAAATGTATCCAGTATGTTTTTCGATTTTGCATGGAACCACGTACCCAAAGTGCGATGCTTAGCTGAGGATACTGAGAAAACAAGAGCGCATAAAACAATTCCATGAATACAACAACAGACTACCCGGTCTTGTTCCGGCTTCTCTTTCCGACCTGCGCCTGGAATCCACTCTTGATGGGATTCACACTGCGCCTACTTCCACAGGACTCGCAAGACATGAAGAAGATACGGTTCTCCTTGGTCAACAACGTGTCGGGCGATTTACACGTTTTGCACGTCACGTACTCCACTGAGTAGGTAGATCAGCGTCTTGTGAATAGCTGTGCCCAAGAATGCGTACCAATATACCGCCGCAGAACATTTTCGACCTGTTTCTGCTGGAATCGACCCTTGATAACGAGCTGGCCGGCTCCGTCAACGGAGCCGGTGGTACCCATTTCCGAGAAGAGGAACTGGATGACGTGTTCGGGCTGAAGAAAAAAAGCTTAGCTATGAGAGAAAGAGTGGAGTATAAGGATCTACCTGTCTGTGCATCTTCTTACAGATATCGGTGACGTTGGCGAAGATACTCTTCTTCGTGCCTTCACGATGGATGGACGGCGGTGCGATCGTGTAACGTTTGCCAGCAGAGGAAGACAGGAGTGAAGGGTTAGCGAGGTGAAGTGATTCGTAGAAGCGGCCCAAAAGCTAATTACATCGTTAACGTCCGCGAACATATCAACAACGAGCCAGGTCTCGCGCTCACCTCGGGGTACGTGTAGTCCCGGTCGCTGCCCAGCCATGCCTCATTTCCGGAGCCAACAGCAGCCAGAACTTCACCTGGCGCAGGCTGGGCGAAAGGATCGTCTCCGAGGTCGGCGTCATCATCCAGATCGGCTGCAGGCGCGGGCTCAGCATCGTCGTCGTCTCCGGCCGGATCAGCGGTCGACGACGACTTGAGCTCCTTCTCAAACGCCTCCATATCAAAGTTGGCCTTTTTCTTGGATGATTTCTTCTTCTTCTTGAGATCTGAAAAGTCCAAGTCCTCGACCGCCTCCCCAGAAGCACCAGCCTCGGACGGGCCAGCAGCCGGTACGGGAGTGGATGTTCCAGAGTCGTCACCCTACATGTGGCTCAGCGATTAGAGCGTTCGGAAACCATACGCGACTGGAAACATACGAAATCCATCGGGATCTCCTTCTTCTTTTTCTTCTTCTTCAGGTCCCCAAACATGGCCTTGATATCTTCCTCCTCTGCAGGCTTGGCCTCCGGCTCTCCGTTCAGCTTCATCCGCTCATGCGTGGTGGAGGGGCCAAGATCCACGACTGCCCCGTCAGCAGTTGTAGCGTCGATAGTCTCGGGGGCGGGGGCGGTCGGGTCTGCATCTGCGCCGAGGGGATCGACGATGAAATTCACTTGTTTCTTCTTGCGCTTCTTGAGCGATGGGTCGAACAATGGTTCAGACATTTTGGCGGGATAAGAGATTTGTGACTCGCGAACAGTGACCACACCGCATAACAGACCAAAACTGTGAACGCGATCACATGGCCCAATGAATGAGGTCGCGTCTTGATTTCATCCAACACACAGCTCTTCAGCACACCTACAGAGAGGCAGTAGAAAGAGAAACAATAAGTATATATATCATTTAATGAATGTCGACATCGAGACCCTGCGAACGGAATAGTTCCATTTTTGCCTGGAACTGCAAACTGAAAGGAGAGTGCTCGACACACTCTTCCCTCCCGAAGCTCAATCGCTTCCATCGCGCAACAGCCGGCGGAGCTGGGAGAGCACCGAGCTGCTCATCCGACCACCAGCGCGACTGCACCATCTTTCGCATGGCCCCCTCCGAGAAGTGGTCATCGATGCCCCAGGCGAGCACAGTTTGCAGTTGTGGTACCACAGGGACTGCCTGATCCGTGTATCGGAGGAGTTGGAGAACCGACTCGTCGATGCAGCTTGGACAGAGCTCCAGTCCCAGTTCGATGAGTTTGGGGGCAGCGAGGAGAATGGCGATGAGCTCGTTTGGTTCGAGATAAGAGGTATCTATCCAAAGTCGCTCGATGTTGGGAGATCGCGTCTGGAACTGTGTAAAAACTGTGGACGACCAAACATTCTCCAAACCTGCCGACATTTTGAGATCTTCCAAGGCTGGCAGTCCGAGACGAGCAAAGAAGGGCAAGATGTGTTGTCCTTCCAACGAATCCCCCTCAAATTGAACTTCCAGGTCTTTCAGCTGCGGTAGAGTGACAGGGGGACCGGTGCCGGGCTCTAAAGCCCAAGGTTGCATATCCTTGAACTTTGCTTTGCAGATGCTGGTGCACTGCAAGAGGATGTCGAGAGAAATCTGAGGGGATGACTCCGAAAGCGTGAGATGTGTGAGCTGAGCCCACGGCATGGGAAAGTCAGTCGTATTCTGAACGCCGAGCTCGACTCTGCGGAGTCGCGGTGCACTGAGGAAGGCCTTGACGGCAAGGGGATATTTTGGTGGGGATCCGCGTATATTCACGGCCACCTCGGTGAGGTTGGCCAATGTATTCGGGGGCATTTCTCTGAATCTGGTCGAGAAATTATCGCGAAGATTGAGTGACCGCCAACGGGGAGCAGTACTGAACAGCAGGTCGATAAGACGCGCTGGGCTGCGGGATTCGAGGTCCAGGGTCACTGGGATGGGGAACGGGGATGATCGTTCCGATAAGGATTTAGCCACGGACAGGTATGAGTCGGACAGTGGTTTTCCCAGCTTTATCGGAAGTGCCACGGCCCAGAGCTGTGGCGTTGTGCACACCACCTGTCTCCAGTGCGCGCACACTTGAGATATAGCGAGCACAGATTTAAGTTCTGCGTTACTCCTCAGCGCAGCAAGATACCACCACGATGGTGCATTCACGTAGCAGAATATTTCCACCAATATCTCTGCTGGGAGTTTACGAACAGGAGCTATGGCGAGCTTCAACGAGGCGATAAGCCCGCGTTCCCGGTCGCGAAGGCGCATGAGATCCCGTATCTGGGAGTCGATGCGAGAGATATTGGCTTCCGATGCGTGAATCATGCTTTTGGCATGCTGCTCAAAGCTGCAGGTAGTGGTCTGTCCGAGCAGCAGAGTAGAGGAAACGGTGTCCATTTCAAATCGTGCTGAACGACAAACGGCGGCTCTGGGGATCACTAAGCAGTTGGGGAGAAAGAGATGGTCCTGAACCCACCTGTGTATACGGGAGAAAAAGCCACGTCGCGTCCAGGCACCTGAAATTTGAACTCGACGCGACGATGCAGAGTCAAGAGGTAACGCAGTCACGCGTGACGGCCCGCGTTTTGTCCGCGTTTTTCAAATTTGTTTAGCCGCTTATGTAGCTCAAGTTCAGGCCTCTGACCGCGCTCTAGCGGGTAATGCTCTTATTTTCAATGTACTGACGGACTACATTATGCATACTTGGGCCTGAACGGTCCTTTGGTCCCGTACCACTGTCCCTTGACCTAGAAGGAGATAGGATTAGCGCCGCCCGAATGGACACTAGCTGGTAGGTACCATATATTTCCAGTACGCCCACGGAAACAGATCCTGTATTGAAGTTTGGGAGTTAGATCCACGAATGGGCGAGGGACAACAACTAGAATGAAACGATACCTTTTTCAAATGATAAAACAGCCTAACGTATTTTAGAAACTTCCGGATGGGTATTCTATCAACACAAACACACCTGTTACTTTTAGCTTGGTCAAACTGCGCTGCGAACGATTCCTTGGGCTCTAATCCGTATTTGAACTCGGCCAGCATGAGCTCGTTGTACCCCGTTAACAGCTGCCTCAATGTTAGAATATTTCCATGTATCGGCGAATGGATGAACTGACTGGGCAACTTGTGTATCCGTCATAGGTAGCCGTACTCACTTTCCCTGTGTCCATCACGGAAAACAGGTTTTCGCTGAGGACCGGGGCCTGTGCCGTGATCGCAGCAGCCGTTTTCGAAGTGGGGAGCGATGAGCAATCGCCGAGCGCCCAGATGTTCCCGAATTCAGGGTTGGTGTGGCGGAGCGTTGCGGGATCGACGCTAACCCATCCCGTAGGATCTGCGATGGGGGAGCCCTTGAGGAAGTCAGGAGGCCCCATGGGCGGTGTGACGTGCAGGACGGTGTAGTCAGCGACGACATCTGAACCGTCACCCGTCTTGAATGTTGCCTTGTGGTTGGCGTCATCGATGGACACAAGGTTGTGGCCAAAGAACCCGCCCACGCCGCGTCCGATGCGGAGCTCGTTCAGTGCGTCCTATCAGGAATGTGAGAAAATGCAAGGCGATGTTATTGAACCGACCACACCGAATACTTCTTGACGCTAAACATGGTAGGCATTCCGGTATAAAAGTCGACGTGTATCTTGCTGATGCGGTTGGTCCGTCTATAGCGATCCCAGGCCATCCACATGATCTTCTGGGGGGCTGCAAGGGGTTGGTGATGTACCTGTCAACGAGACAAAAAGAAATACCTCCTGCGCATTTGACGACCCCTGCAGGCTGCGTGAATAGCGCGTTACCCGAGCGAAGGGCGTCAATGTCGGCCCAAACTTTGTCGCAGGTTTCATACGAATAGATCGACGATACGCCAGACGAGGAGTTCATCAGTGCCTGGGGCAGGCCCTTGATGCCGTCCCAGTTGATTTTTATCCCAGCAGCAACAACCAGAGAGTCATAAGAGATGTTGCGGCCCGAGGCAGTCGTGACAGAGGACGACTTGGGAGAGAATGTCTGGACTCTGTCCGAAATTAATTGAATGTGGCTCGGAATGAGCGATGCCAATGGTTTGACAAAGTCGCTCTTTTTCTTCAGGCCTGCGCCTACCAGTGTCCTGGATTCGCGGTTAAGGTCCGGTAACGAAAGGAGTACAAAACGCGCTCTACCATCCGGGCTGCTCGCGGATCAGTGTTCTGCGGCGAAGAGCAAGGAAAACGACAGACTTGATAGTAGTGATTCTCCGCAGGGTCAATTATCGCAACATCGCCCGGGTTCAGAGGCTTTCCGGCAGCTCTGAAACGATCGTATATCTGGTTTGCGACCGACAAACCTCCACTGCCTGGTTGTTTTTCGTGAGGGCTCGGAACTTTCGGTGTTGCCACCGAGCGCACCTCCGCCTACGACCAGGACCTTGAATTTCCCAGCGTCGGATGTGGTGCTCGCAAGTCGCGCTCCGAGATGGCGAGGCAGCTTTGCGGCATGAGTAACAAGCATCGGAAAGAGTAAGAGTTAGGGCCGGGTACAGCCGGAGATGCGCGGGCACGCGACTGGTTGTGATACAGCTGATTGGTTTCCGGCCAATTTATATTGCTATTCTTCTTTGCCACAACCACGACCAGCTGCGCTGCCTTGTACTAGTTCCTTTCTCGCCCTTCAGTATACAATGTCGAGTCGCTCCCGTGCTGGAGGTCTGCCGAGCGGACCTGGCCCTCGTGCTCGTTCGGTGACGCGAACAAGGGACGCTGATCGCGGGCGGTACGACAACGAGAGCGACGGCGGCGCTTCCTCGAGATCCTCTGCCCGCCAAATCCGTCCCCAGAAATCCCTGACCTCGATGAACCAGAGCCGGTCCACCTCGCAGGCTCCCCCGCTGCCCTCGTCGCGGTCTCGCCGCGATCCCAACCCGTCGTACGATTCGCGCGTCGAGACTGCGACCAACCGTAGCAGCGACTCGACGACGTCCTCCGGCTCGTCCTTCTTTGACCGCATGAAGCAGAGTGCGGGGTATGCGTCGTCGCGCACGAGTCTCGAGGACGACGAGCCAGAGAAACGGCCCGCCCGGTCCATGCGAAACAACAACAGATCCGGCAGAGGAGACTCGCCCCCGCCAGGCATGCTCCACTCGCTCTGGCATTGCATTCATTCTTATTGACACCGCATGCAGAGACTGACACTCCCGGCGACGGGTACACCTTATGGAGCAAATTTGCCTCGACTGCAAGCTCGCTGACGGTGAATGTGGGCAAGGCGTGGGCAACCAACATCACGACATTTGCAGGCGAAGGTTGCTTCCATTGTATTTCTATTCTCGGAGGTAGCTCACAACAAGGACAGAAACGCCCGTAGGCCAAGAGTCGCGGCTGACGCGGGCCATGAAGGCGTACCATCTGGAAAAGGCGCGGGACCCGTCAGATCTGCCGGCTTGGCTGTTTGACGAGAAGGAGCGGCGGCGACCTGCACCAGCGGCCGAACCGGTGAGCCGATCAAGACGGCGGAACGACGAGTACGCGGACGACGACTACGAGGTGGTTGAGAAGAGACGGGCGGAGCCGCCTGCGTCGCGGGGACTGCGCGATATCTACGAGGCGGCGGCTGCATCAAGTGCATCATCTACACCATCCGCCCGATCACCCCGAGGGGGACGTAGTTATGCGGATGACAGCGCACAGCCGTCGCGGGCGACCGACCGTCTCAAGGCGCTGCGGGATGCGAAACGGGGTGCGCTGAACGGGTCGGTGCGGGAGGAGCGCGCAGAGGCAGAGGAGACTGCGCCGCGACGACGAGTAGGGCTGCCGTCAGGACCCGTTCGGAGGTTTTGACGAGTATTATTGTCGCGGTATATACAGCCTTGACAACAGTTGTGGGTATCACATCCATCCAATCAGACGCGTGAAACCCGGCCTAATGCGGCCATCCACTGCGCTGGGTCCCCATCAGCCCGCATGTCCGAGTGCAATAAAAGCCATCCATCTCCAAGCCTCCTTCATTCCCACTCCCTTCTTCTCTTTTCACGTTTCTTTTCCCGCCTCCCTCGAGTTGACTCTCGCTCCAACTTTCGTTCTTCGAGGCAAGTCTCCTGCTCTCCGTGTCCTCCCCGTCTAATCCCCCCCTCCCCAGATCCTCCTCTTTGACAGAGCATCCCACTCGCATTCCTCCAGGGAGGTCATAGTATTCAGTCCTTCGACACCCACACCTCTACGGCTACTAGTTAATTTTCACGATGGTCCTTTTCGCTCCCCTCGTCGGCGCCGCGGTCTTCCTTTCCGGCTTGACTGCCGCCCTCCCCACAAACAGTTACGACTCTTCGAGCAACAGCAACTCGAACTACGGCAGCTCCGGCTCCAGCTCAAACTACGGCAGCAGCGACTCGAGCTCCAGCAACTACGGCAGCTCCGGGTCCAGCTACGGCGGCAGCTCTGGCGGCTCCAACTACGGCAGCTCCAACCAGGACACCTCGTCGTCCGCCATGAACATGGACTCGACCAGCACCATGGGCATGAACATGGACACCTCGTCGACCATGATGATGGACACCTCGTCGACCATGATGATGGAGTCCTCGTCCACCATGATGATGGAGGAGTCTTCCACCATGATGATGGACACCTCGTCCACCATGAACATGGACTCCACCAGCACCACCTCCGCCTCCAGCTCCTACCAGACCTCCAACTACGGATCTGGCAGCAGCAACTGGGGAGGCAGCGGCTACGAGGACTGTGTCAACCGTTCGTCTGCTTTGCTCTCTCGCGTCGGCCCCTCCGCTAACCCCATGTCCAGAGTGCGTTGCCCAGTTCGGCGGCTCCAGCGGTGGAGGCTCGTACATGGCGACTGCCACCTCCGGCAGCTACGGCAGCAAGGGGACCGGTGCTACCCACACCGTCCTCGTCGCCCCCACCAAGGGCGTCTTCCGCATGATGCCCTTCGCCACCAACGCCTCCGTCGGAGACACCATCGAGTTCCACTGGGGTGCTGACCAGCACACCGTCACCAAGAGCTCCCAGCTCCTCCCTTGCAACAAGAGCTCGGAAGCCCCCGTCTTTGCCTCCGGCGAGCAGAACGCCACCTTCGTCTGTAAGTCTTTTCTTTTGTTGCTTTCCCCCAGTATCTCACGCTTCCCTCCAGTCACCCAGGTTGTCAACGACACCAACCCGACCTTCTACTACTGCGGTACCCCCGGTCACTGCGAGAAGGGCATGTTCGGTATCATGTAAGTCGTGCACATCTTTTGCCTTGCCCCTCTCTCACAATCAACCCAGCAACCCGGCAATGGCTGCCCCTGGCTCTCCTTCGTCGCTCGGTGGAATGATGTCCTCGATGGCTGCCAACGTGCGTTTCCTTCTTTTGGCTCCCATGATCCGCATCTAATACATTTCCCAGGACTCTGACCTCTCTGCCTACGCCGCGTACAGCAGCAACATCACCTCCAACAACCAGGCTGCTTCCGAGTGGGGTACCAACTTCGACATGGCGTCGATGCCCGAGTGGTCTCACTCTCTCTTCGCCACCAACGTCCTCTTCACTCGCGCGACCCTTGGCATGAACTCGGAGATCCTCAAGGCCGACAACTCGATCGACCTCAGCTCCACCTCCACCACCCCGCTCATGCTCCCCATGGACATCTCCGCTCCTCTCAACGCTGCCAGCGCCCCCGCGGCGTCCGGTGCTGCTGCTGCCGCTGCCCCTGCTGGTGCTGCCGAGACCGCCCCGGCGTCGTCTGCATCCCCCAGCACCGCCGCCCCGTCCAACGGAGCCAGCTCGGTCGCGTCGCCGAGACTCCTCGTTGCCGCCGCCGTCGTTGTTGCAACCATCTTCGCTCTCTAAAGAGTTTGACAATTCTGATGATGGACATCGTACGGACAATTCCTTGCTGTACTTAATGGGTCGCACTGTTTGTTAACTGGACACTTTCACGTAGAATTAACTATATACCGTTTCGACTGTTGATACATACTATTTCTCTTTCTCGCGATCACGATCTCCTTACTTTATCTGCGTCGCACTCGAGACTTACCTGCTCTCCTGGTGCTTGTTAGGTAGTCAGAAAGCGAATGCATCTTTTGACCACCCTAAAAACATACAAAATTGCCGCGTGTAGACTAGCCAAAAATATCATCGATCTCATCTCGCTTGGCTTTCTGTTTCTTCTTCGGCTTTGATTCGCTATCGCCAGTGGAACGCTTCAGTTTCTTCACGACGAGACTCCGCTCGACGCCGATGGAGTCAGGTGGCGCGCGGACCGGAGGAGTTGCGATACTACAGGGCGGCAGGCTGATTTTTGACCGGGGATCTTGCCGCCCGATGGAAACGCCGGTGTCCTCGTAAACGTCAGTGGATCCTCCAACAGATGCAGGTACTGGATGGAGTGATTGTCCGTGTCGCAACATCCGACGGCGGCGGGGTTCCGAGTCGAACTTTGGCTATAATCAATGAACGAAACTTGATGAATTTTTGGCCGAGCGGGTGCTATTTTAATTCGGCTTGTACTTACATCCAGCGTCACCAGGATGCGGTATACGGCGTCCCGGGTGAGCTCCAGAGCTTGGGAGAGTTCGGAAGCGAGGCTGCTCATCCGTGATGCGATCCCGGCGAGCGTCAGTATCAGTTGAATGAATGCCCCACTTTGCATGGCGAGTGAAAACGATCTACAGACGGGACCGGGTAAAAATCCACGGGCACGCGAATTGAATTAACGGGACTTACTGGTAGGCGTGGGCGAGGCGCTCGTGCATCTGTGATCCAAGATGAGGAACAACGCCGTGCAAAGAATACATCGGTTGTCACCTTTCGAACCAACGTAATGGACCCTTCAATCCTTTCAAGAACAAACGAGACAGATGATACGTCCGGGTAATGTGTCCATGACCCCTTCAAAAGCTTGGAGCTGGCTCGCGGGTTTACATTTAGTAATTGCGTGGATTTCTAGGGATCCCCCCTCACGTTTGTTGCAATTCTTCGCCGAAAAACGAGAAACGCAGCGAATCGACTAGGGATAACAGAGATAGTTCTTCGACGCGATCCCCGTATCTTCGCATTTCAGTGACGCGTCTCCAGAACAGCGCTGTCCGGTGCTGGTTCTTCCCCTTATAGTACAGTCGGTGCAATATCTGCAGCTCGTCTGAGAACGTAGAAAGGACCGGCTGTAGACTGCGAGCGCATGATTTGAGTTGCTTCAAGGCAGCGTCGACGTGGGGATGCAAGGCAGAGTCTAGATAATTCTTTGCAGCGCGGGTCGTTAAAGGCTGGGTTCGAAACCTTTTAGCCATTTCTTTGAACTTTTGCGTGAACAAGGTGGGCGAGAAAGCAAGAGGAGTGATTGCCGCTGATTGCCGGCAGCCCGCTCAACTTGTAAGCTTCGTCGCGCCATCGCTGTTCGACCATGGCGGCCCCAGGCCAAGATGCCAAATTCTTCCAGCGGGGAAAGATAGAGGTCTGCAAAGCAGTCTCTGGGTGCTGGCCTGCATTAACCACACTTCACAGGAATTCCGTGCTGAACTCCATGCTGCCGAAGCCAAGGACAAGAAATTCCTCAAGCGCAAGACCGTGCTCAAGAAGATCGTGGCTAACATCACAATGGGAAACGACAGTCGGTACACGTCCTCTCCCACCGCGAGCGGCGGTGTAAAGCTCACGTTCTTTGCCTCAGTGTCGCCATTGTTCACCGACGTTGTGCAATGCCTGGGCACCCCGCTTCTTGAAATAAAGAAGAGTATGTTGCTTACCATGCCGCGCGCTCGGGCTCATTTGGCCCCCCCCCCCCCCCCTTCAGTGGTTTACCTCTTCCTCGTCAGCTATGGACGTTCGAAACCCGATCAAATACATCTTGTCATCCCCAACTTTCTCCAGGTACGGACCGCATATCTCTGCTCGTGCAAATCCTCTGAAAATGTCAGGACTGCAATGATCGGAACCCGCTCATACGCGCTCTGGCGATCCGGACCATGTCCTATATCCCTATCCCAGTCGTCACAGACGCTTTGAACGAGAACTTGCGTCATTGTCTGAAGGACCGGGATCCCTATGTCCGCAAGACAGCGGCCATATGTGTCGCCAAACTTTATGCGGCTGATCCTCGCAGAGCCGAAAAGGGCGGCTTTGTGGAGATGCTGCGGGACCTTATGCTCGACAGCAATGCAACAGTCGTCGCAAACGCGGTCGCGGCGTTGTCTGAAATCGGAGATCGACAGGACGGTGTTATATTCAAGCTGAATCTAGCCACCGCGAATAAGCTCCTTGCTGCCCTCGGCGAAAGCTCAGAGTAAGTACTATCAAGCACCTCACTTCCTTTCTAACAGTTGCTAGATGGGGACAGATATACATCCTTGATTCGCTTCTGCGTTACGTGCCTGAGCGACACGCCGACGCAGAAGTCATGGCGGAGCGCATCATCGTCCAACTCCAGCATGCCAACTCTGCCGTCGTACTGACCACCATCAAGGCTCTCCTCTACTTGATGAATTATATGGAGAATAGAAGGCTGATCGACTATATCTGCAAGAAGATGGGACCACCACTGGGTAGGGACTACTTCGCTCGTGCTGCCCGTCGCTGACTCCGTGTTTTCCAGTTACCCTTCTTTCTTCCGGCCCGGAGGTTCAATATGTTGCTCTCCGAAACATATTGTTGATCATCCAGCGACGACCTGCTGTCCTGAAGAATGATGTCAAAGTTTTCTTTTGCAAGTACAACGATCCCATATATGTCAAGCTTGCAAAACTCGAGATCATGTACCGGCTAGCGCGTGCTGAGAATGCGAAAGAGGTCCTGGCCGAACTGCAAGAGTGTGTCCGCACCGACTGTATCATATACAGCTACTGAATTTTAGTCTAGGTACGCGTCGGAGGTAGACATCGACTTTGTCCGCAAAGCCGTTCGCTCGGTCGGCCGTCTAGCGATCAAGGTCGAGGACGCATCAGATTCCTGCATACAGGCACTCTTGGGACTCATCGAAACGAAAGTCTCGTATGTCGTTCAAGAAGCCGTTATCGTCATCAAGGACATCTTTCGACGGTATCCGGGAAAATACGAGGGTGTCATTCCGACACTGTGTGAGAATCTGGACGCCTTGGACGAGCCCGAATCCAAAGCAGCCATGGTATGGATATTGGGTCAATTTGCGGATAAAATCGACAACGCCGACGAACTGCTCGATGACCTCTTGTACACATTTTTGGACGAGAGTGTTGAGGTGAGCGGGCGTTGGGCATCGGTTATTCTGTGCTCAACCGTGATGTTCAGGTTCAATTGGCGCTGTTAACCGCTGCCGTCAAGCTGTTTATCTACAAATCCAAGTCGGAAAAGGCCAAAGAACTCGTATACAAGGTGCTCAAATGGGCTACCGAGGACGTCGATAATCCTGATCTCCGAGATCGGGGTTTCATGTATTGGCGGCTGCTCGCCATCAACCCTACCGTGGCTGGTGAAATCGTGCTCGCTGAGAAGCCGGCAATTACGACCGACTCCGACAGGATGGACAGAGGTGCCCTCGACCAACTTCTACTGCACACGGGAACGCTGGGCAGTATATATCACAAGGTAGGTTTCATCCCACACATTCCAGCAATCGGGCAATCAGACTGACAACAATTTTCTCCAGAATCCTGAGGTATGCGTCCAGATCCAGGGGCGTGCATTGAATTTAACCTGCTTTAACATTAGACCTTCATCCGGAATGCTACTGGAAAGGCCCTCAAGGATAGCCCTGCCCTGAACGCACATTCGCGGGCAGTGCTGGTCCCTGTGGCCCGCACTCAGCTCCCTTCGGCCATGGTTAGCGTGCCCGGTCCTGGACCGTCGGAGCCCCAAGAACGCAAGGATACCCCTCCCCCTGCTCTTCCCGATGTACCAGTGCCATCCAAACCGACGCCACCGATACCACCGGAGGCCAGTCACTCGGCGGATAATACATCCGAGGACGAAGTAGAGGCGGATCCGGATGATGAGCCGAGGGGGCGTGCGGATGGCGATCCTTATTCGAACTTGGATGGAGCATTTGGGAATTACCTCGCGGATGAACCGCGGCCTATGGGCGCAGGAGGACGACAAGGGGACGATGAGGATCTGCTGTTCTGATATTGATACACTCTTTGGATTTAGTGTACATATTATTCATTTGCAAGGACGCGTCAACCCGGTTATGGAGTTGTGAGATGCAGTGCATGCGCAATTTGTGAACGGGTGCTTCTTGGCCGCAGAGAGTTGTAATGCTGTGGCAATAGTTTCACGACTGGAATGAATACAAGAAGAGAATTGCCGACCTCTCCGAGGCCATACATCCTACGATGATAGCTGATCCTGACTACGCGTTCATCCGTGACCTGGTCATCGGTGGATGTGCCTGTTGGATTGTGAACCACTACGGGAGGCTTTCCGGCCTGGACGACGTGTATTGGGACGTTGAAAGCACGGCTCAAAGCCAGGATTTCTGGTTCGCCTCCCCACACAGCAGTATCGCGTATGGAAGCGCAATATTGCTCAAACTCTTGTGGGGACATGAGACCCGGGTCCAGGGCACCAGAGCCGTCCTCTCCGGCCGCGGACGGCAAGAACGGAAGGAAGTCGTCCACATGGTTGAAGATATATGTAGACGCCGCTACACGCGTTGTAACGTAGGACGCTTGCGGGGCAGGTAATATGGACAGCAGTTGAAGTTGATCAGCCACAGCAGAAAACAAACAATGACCGTCAGGATTTATCTGTGGAACTTGAGCATGGGCATGTTCAGGGTCGGATGCCTTTGGAAGTGAGATTACCTCGTAGATCTGGAGGCTCAGTTCGTCGCAAACACGTTTGATGTCTCTCTCTTCATCTTTGGCCTCTTTCTCAAGCCTCGCCTCTGCTTCAGGGTCATCGGTGGAAAAGTTTTGTGCCAGAGCTGCTGCTTTCCGTGCCTGCCGAGATGGATCAGGTCTGATGTCTTCACCCGGAGGGAGCGAGGTACCTGACGTGCTTTGAAACGGCTCTTGGCATCTTGCTTAGATGCAGCCTCAATTTCGTCAGCTTGCTCGTTGAGCTGCATGTCGTTGAGGACATTGGCAGATTCCTGTTGCACGGTTTCGTCGCGGGAGTCGAGCTGCGCAAGTAGATCATCCACCAGGCCATCGTCGTCGTCAGCAGGAGGAGGACTGTTAGAAACGAAGTCGACCGCCTTCTTCAACTTGTTCCTTTTGCCCATGGTTCAATCGGAGAGAGAGAGATGAGCGATCGAAAGGATAAATCAGGTAACGGCATGCCCCCGGTTCGGGGAAGCCGGCCCGCTCTTAGGCCACCTTTCGCTTGGACCAAGCTTGCTCAGAACCGTACCACGACAAATCACGGCCCCGTCCCAAACCCGCGCCCGCTTTGCTTTACTCTTTAGTCTACAACGATATGTGAACAGGTCCAATGCGCGACGATGGTCGGCGAGGTCCAAAGCGCAGAAATTCGCATGTATCCCTCGCAGGCTCGACATCGGCCATTCTCCGTTCGACACAAGGTATATACATCGTTGCACGCCTTACGCAGAGCCGCGGTTAGCTGTCATCCTCGTCGGCTGCCCTTGGCGCATGTTTTCTTGCATTTCTTGTGGCCCTCAATTGCAAGAAAAAAATTGAGTGTCCGAAGGCCCGGCCTCCACGCTTAAATTTCAGATCCCAGTGACTTTGTCGGTGTCCCAGTTAGAGATACTTCCAACCTTACAATCAAGGGAATCACAAGCTGCCCATTGAACACTTTCAAAATTGCTCACCTTTACATTCCATTTACCACCAGGTAAAAACGACGGATTTGATTTTCGCAGCGAGTAGCACCAGGCAGTTGGAAGACAATGGCGAGGACTGTTCAAGCGCCACTTCCGAGTCAAACCTTCAAACCGTGGACGCATCGAAAAAGCATCGACGTTGGTTCAACTTGGTTGGCTGACACTGCATTCCAGCCAGGGAACGGCGAGCATACTGGCGGTGAACTGCGGCTACTTGTATGACGAGAAGGGCTGTTGTAAACCTGTAATCGAGTTTGAATCGAGTCCAAGTGCTGTATGCCGACACCGCCACCAAAATGACGGTACGTTTGGACGTTGATCTCGACCGCTGCTCTCTTCCACTCTCGCTGAGCTTGGCCCAACATGGCCGATTCGTCGCCCGATCTTATGCCTCTAGGCCGCCGTCTGAGCGAACTTTCTGTCTTGGTCTCTGAGTCCAACTCCTCCGCAAACTGGAGAGAGATAGAAAACACTGCGCAGGCTGTAGCAAACGGGCTGCGTGTACGAGATGGCCCAGGTAAGGATCCCACCCCATCCATCTCCTTCTCTTCATGTTAATCGGCCAAGTCGACAACCACACGGCACTGGGGCAGACCCCCCTCCCACAAACACTTGCTACGCTTCTTACAACTGCTCTGCATGGATCGACGATTCCCGCCCTGCCACACATTCCTGTCGTGTTCGAGCTTCTCAGAGTCTCGGCCAATCTATGCATGGACCATGGCAAGTCAAGATCCTCTCCGTGGACATTATCCAACATCTTTCTCAGACGAGAACCGAGGTCAATTGCTAGACGCCGGCCTCCCTCAGGCTGTCGTATCTCTGCTTGAAGGATATACTGAGTCTATACCGGAACCTCCTTCTGCTACTCCCCTTCCGCTTACGATACCCCATCTCAAAGTAGTTCGTACCGCGATCGGGGTCCTCTTGAACGTCAGCCTCAATTACGGTGAGTCTTACACTTGAATAGGTAAACATCCAGTGCGAATGTAATTCACAGACCCCGTGAAATCCCGACTACGGTCTCTGGATTCCGGTTTAACCATCATGAAACTGTCCACTGCCATGTACCCCCCGGCCGCCTGGCTCACAGCAGTCCCCTCGGATTCTGATGAGGAATCACCGGAAGCTCAGGAAGAGTCTTGGACATTGCGAAGCGGAGTATCGAGTTGGGCATGGAAGACTATCGTGGACCTCAAAGAGGTCAATGACGAGAGTGTGTTGTTTTACCATCTGCCGTCACCGACGCTAAGACGCATTGGTTCCCAGCTCTTCAGATATTCAACCCCGATGTACTTCCTTTCCTCACACCCGCTCTGGCTTCTTTCTGCCCTCCGTACCCGTCTGGCTCTACTTTGTTCAACCAGGACTCTTACATGTTCAAAATGCTTCTTCACGCCGATTTCGAGGTTCTCGAAGAATCGTGCACTTTGATCGAATCTCTATCACTTGACGTCGAGGATGTTCGACTGTCGCTAGCCCGAGGACTCAATTTTCCCGCAGAGCACGGCGGTGTCCACTGCCTATGCACTATCCTGGACTTCATCGAAGATGGCGACTATCCGCCGTTTTGGCAGACAACCTTCCCTGAAACAGACAGGAAAAGGCGGGAGAGAGTATTTGATAACTGCAAGGCTGCCCTTATCAAGTCAGTTGTCGAGGTTGCTGGCGAAGAACGCAACGAGGACGTGCTCTGGGATGACTCAGAGGTCAACAAGCCCGGTGGCGAATTTGTTTGCAGAATGGTGCATCTGATCAAGAAATACGTGTCCGACATGGACAAGTCGACACCTGGTGCCGCAGTCGCGAAAGAATCCTTCGCGGGGCGCGATGATCTTGTCATTTGTGCCAGCCTTTCGCTCGGCAATCTCGCTAGAAGAGGTAAGTCTGTTAACTTCAATCAACCGACCAGTCGATGACATAAGCAACAGAAAAAAACTCTACAGTGCTTCTGTCGCCTCCGCATTCTCTAGCGCCTTTCCTGACATCCTCCCACCTACTTTCGCCATCCACTGACATCAAAGTAAAGCATGGTGTCATAGGACTATTGAAACACCTGGCCCAGTCGTGTGCGCAGTCCGCTGTCATCCATGATGCCCTCATGAGCGCGGAAGTGGTAAAGCACGTTTCGAAGAGCGGTGTTTGGGATGAAAAGGCCGACGAGATGGCTGACATTGTCCAAGTCGGTGCAATCGGAATCGTCAAATACATGTGCAATGCAAATGGTGAGCAAATCGGCATGCGTGTTGTCTTGGACCTTAACTGTCGGATGTCAAGTGGAAAACACATTTGCATTGGTTCTTCCGACAAGCGACTCCCCTGAACACCCCACGGGACTGTCGTTGATAATGGCTCTCGTCAAGCGAACCAAATCTACCCCAGTCCGAAGCGAAGGGACTCGTGTGTTGGTAAATGTCATCAAGTCACTATGGTCGAACGACCCGGCCGCCAGTCCTTCCAATGCTGCCATGACTGCAACACTCCAAGGAATAAACAGCGCCGATCTCTTCCTCGAGAATCAACGCAAGCGACACGAGTCCATGCAGGCAGTGCTCACCCGCGAGTGTGCGTTTGCACTGGCCAGCTTGGTGGGCCGCAGCGCCAAGTATCCTCTGCTTGTAAATGAAGGTGTCGTTGCTCTGAGTCTGATGAGCACCGTCAAGACGGGCGGTACGACTCAATTTAATGTGTCCTGGGGCAACACTCAGTTCGCTCCCTAGGTCCCCTCGCTCTTACGGCGATACTTACTTCTCTGCCATCCGACGCGTCCCCTCCAGAGCCACCATCAGCTACTCCGTCCACAAGCAGCGAACTTACTTCTGGCAGCGATGTGAGCTCACCTGTAGTTACCACGCCCTCTACGCGTGGTCGACTTCCCATTCCGCGCAACGCTCTGGACATGCTCATTGCTGTGTTAAAAAATGTGGACAACCCCGTGAATTTCCAGATGGAAGTTCGGGTCAATGTTTGCTCTTTCTTTGCGCAATTGACAAAACATACATCGGGCCCAGAGCTCCTCCGGGTGAAAGACAGTGTACGACCGATAGTCGAGAATGTCTCGGAAAACCTGGAGAACGCACCAAACAAGGGAGAATTAGAAATGTTAGTCAAAGCTACGAAGAAACTGCTAGATTTGTGGGCATGAAAAGAATCCAAGGACCTTGTATATACCTTTATGTACTTAGCGGCTTTCCTGTTTTATGGATTTGGATTTCACATGATTGTAAGATAGGCCGCGTCCATATCCATCCAAGGCCATCAATTGCTGACACATCAGTCCCACGGCCCTCTAAAACTCTGTAGAAACTCAACCAGGTCGAATTAAAATATTCTATCCCGTCAATCTACGCTAGTACGGCTTGGGATGTGTTCCCCAACGTTTCAAGGTAATTGAGTGCGAAACAAATGACTAGAAAGCTTTTTGAGCTAAAAATGCACCTTCCGACACCAGTTGTGTTCCACTTTTTCATCCCGCGGTCGTAAAAAGTCAGCGAAAGACAGATCGATTCACAATAATATCATATTGGGCAAGATAGTCATGCGTACACCGGTTTTTGTATGCGCTGTAGGTGCATGCTGCTCACTATGTACACAACAATGGGTGACTTAACAGTTTGAATGGTCGAAATAATAGATTGAGCGCTTACACAGGACGGCCCTGTGATTGTAATAGATGTCTGATGCATACACCCGGCTTATTTGATGCTTTGAATGTCCCTCCGGTGAAAAAGTCGACCGCAACTTCGGTCGAAACATGTAGTTTTACCTTAAAAAGCTTTCTCGTCATTCAACTCCCGGTGGATCATCCCAAAATCTTTCCGGCATCATCATAAGGCGTACTAGCGTAGATTGACGGGATAGAATATTTTAATTCGACCTGGTTGAGTTTCTACAGAGTTTTAGAGGGCCGTGGGACTGATGTGTCAGCAATTGATGGCCTTGGATGGATATGGACGCGGCCTATCTTACCAGTTCGGCTTCCCGGTTACCTTGGAGTGGGAACTCGCTTGGACTTAAGTACAATATACGTGATCTGGCCGACTATCTTCAGACTCACCAGCACAAACCCTTCGCAAATGGAATCCACGACGTCCACAATCACTGTCGATATAGCTGACAGGTGCATAAGTATTATAGTCCGGCGCATCCAGATCGTGAACCAGCTCGTAGTATTGCAACGATTACACTTCGACGGCCTGCCACCTTGAATGCCTTGACTGCGGAGGGTGATCCTTTCCTTGCGTACAACCTGCCTGGCCTAAGCAATTATTAGATTACACGGCATTTGCCAACGCCCTCAGAGCCATTGACAAACGAGAAGACGTTCTTGTCACCGTATGGCAGGGTGATTCTCGGTTTCGACCACTGAATTGACCGCTGATTACTGGGAAAAGCAACGGGAAAATGGTTTTGTGCGTGAGTGGTCTCAAAGTTGTCTCAAAGCATCGGTTTCAAAATAGCGACATATCGGTGCCAGTGGAACGGACGTGCGAAACACCGGAAGCAGGTCATCTAGCGACCAACTCCGCGACCAACTATTCCAAAGTGTGGTCCGGACAACGACCGACTGTGGACAGGCAGTTGAGCATCGCCGAAAGAATCTAGCTTCAAACTCAGCTGATCTCGCGAAAGCTTTATACACACTCCAAGATCCTGGTTACTGCCCTGAATGGCCCAGTGATGTAAGAATTCCGTCTATAGCTTTCCTTTCGTCGACTAATTCAAATTCAATCCAGGGGTAAGGTCCATATGTAAACTAATCCAGGGATTGGGCTGTCTATCTCACGACTCCCTGAACCGTCTAGGAATTGCCGCAGGTCAATTTTCAGTGCTATCGCTTGTCACTATTCACTGACCTGACGCCACACAGCGTTTCTTGGATACTTCGATTTCATTTATTGCATGCCAAATGCGTGGCTTTCCGTTCCTTTTACCTTCCTAGGTCGGTGCGACCCTTATTCGACGTACGAGAAGGGACTCGATCCGAAACTAGGAATCTATGGCGGTCACTTGGCACCTTTAATAAAAACACATATATCTTCTGACTTTCCGCGGAAAAATGTATGTTCGTGCCGTTTCGGAATATTTTTCGGTGTTCCGAACTTTCGTGTTTTTTTTTTTTTTGAACATCGTGTTTTTTTTGTACAAGCTCAGAATCAAGTTCCTTTCGTTATCTTATCAGGCCGCACGGCTGCGCATGCCGAGATGATGGCTTACTGTGTCCTCCTCCTAAACTCTCTGGCCTGTTGGAGTCCGACCTCGCTGCATTCAAGTTGCTAAGGCCTGCGGCTGTGAGGTGCTATCAGCCCTCCTTCTTGATCTGAATTGGTGGAAGTCTGGTAGATTTCTGGCCTCCTTATAGTAGCTCAAGTTCAGACCCAGTCTCATGCTGAATGACCACGGTCATGGTGGACAGAGAGCCAAGCAAGCTGCCGGAACTGCCGAAGTGATGGCCCATCGCACTGGCGTGCCTTGCCGAGGCCTGATAACCGAAGAAAACACGATTCTGACCCCGCCAACCAAAAACAAAAAGCGCGATGACAAAAAAAAACACGAAAGTTCAGGACAGAAAAATATCTTGAAACGGCCTAAACCATATGACGTTCAGAACGTTGCATAAATAAAACTAAGATAAGTTTTGCCAGTTCCAGAAAGTGTTTTTGGTCAGGTCCCAGATTACAGCTTTACTGTACCCATACATACTATGGGAGGTCTGTATGCCTTCTTGAGTCTGTAAGACGACACATAGCCCACAAATCAGTGGTTTGAATGGATTTGATGGCACCCGGGATTTTCCGGTGTGTGCACGGCAAGAAGAAAATTAAGGGGGCAGTATGGGGGGCAGGGTTAGAAGAGCAAGAGAAATGCTGGCTTTGTTGGAAGGCGAGTAAGTATGGACGCCTGTTTGATCGGAAGTTCGGCAGCGGTGCCGGCCGTCCAACAACGGAAAGTTCCGGAAGTTCAATAATATCTTGTGAAGAACTACATGGCACAACTTGAGCCAGTGGTTGGCTGTAGTACTACTAGAAAATTACTTACTCAAGTTGGTTCCACGAAACTTTGCTTTCAATTTTTGTGCCCCCATCGGAAATTCCCGAACCCCATCAAATGACCTGATGTGGTTCGTTGGGTCGCTTTTCACCATACTTGAGGCCTGTTCCTTGCAGGATAAGCCCATAGGGCTCTCGCACTACACCTATACACAGTACAGTACCAATCTGGTATTTGAGCAAAAAAAACTTTCCAGAAACGACGAAAGTTATCTGTGTTTGATTTATGCAACATTCCGAACGTCATAAAACCACCTATTTTTTCGCGAAAAGACACAAAATATATGTGTTTTTATTAAAGGTGTCGATTGACCGCCATAGGAATCATCGCCGAGGGAGGCTCCAGTGTCACCTTTATCAATCGCAGTAGGTGCCTTGCGAGAACCGAAAATTCAAGGCTCATGTTCGCTCACAGTGGGGTTGGCCAAAGCTAACGAGGTTCTGATCTGGGGTAAGAAGAAAGAAGCACAAGAGCTGTTTGGATGTGGATTCATTAAGTAAAACATTCTTCTTGAACTCCCATCACGATGGTTTTGACTTGTGACAGTAAAATATTCCCCCTTCAATCATCGGAGAGTTTTCATGCGGCAGTCCGAGCCACTATCATCGAGGATCTGCGCGGCCTCGACCCAACTGCCCTGCTAGTTGTGAAGAAATTAATTCGTGCGGGCTTATCTGAGAAGAACAACCCGGATGCAGCGAACCTGCGAGAAAGCTACGGTGTGTAGCAAACCTCCATGCCCACTTAATCAAGTAAACACTTTAACAGCTCAAGCGGAGAGATTCTCGAGGTATCTTTGGCCTCTTTTTCGTGTAACACATCGACTGAGTGAAATCCAGTGGCACTCCCGGCAAGCAATTCCTGCGTATATCCCGGAAGGAAATAAGACATAAATTGTGAATAAAACCAACGACTTGCATCTACTACCGGGTTTCAACTTGAAAGTATAGCAACTGCACGCGCGTTGTTCGCCAAGTCGTTTCTTGGCAGTGACTAGCCCAGGAACAGTTTGGTGGGAATTCGCGCCAAAAAAACTTTCTGTCACTTGAAGGCTCCGAAACTCGTCCGCTATCTGAACAGACCTGAACCCTAGTCTCTCTAGACAGACGCTCTATCATAACCAGCTCGTGCCTCGTACCTGAACCCGGTCTCTGTCTGATGAGTCGACGCGTGATGTCACGCGATTGTGACAAACGCCGATCATGATGGTGGGATCTTGAGCCGCCCATACTCACATACGCCATTCTGATAACATCAGTGCTGTGCAAGCCTTACGAAGGACGAAGTGCCAAGCTGATGTGCCGACTTCAAGAGCCGCGTCTTTCGGCTCTTGAGTCTTGACTGCACCATGGACGACGAGAAAAAGATACCAACCTCGACCGCACCGGCCAGTCTTGCTTCCGAGGTCGTTTACTATCATGCTTCAGAAGAGCTCAATGAACCATCGGCGGAAAACAACAGCCTCCATCGGGGGCTCAAAGCACGGCAAATATCCATGATAGCGCTCGGAGGGGCGGTTGGTGCGTTTTCGGGACTGGCCCAAGCATCACATTTTGACCCTCCGAGTCGTCCACAGGCACTGGCTTGATCATCGGTTCTGGGACAGCCCTGACGCGCGGTGGGCCGCTAGGAATCTTTCTAGGATATGGGTACGTTGTCGTCTCCTGGCTGCGTTGTGTCGCTGTGACCCTATATCAGATTTGTCGGCTTCGTGTGCTATCTAGTTATGGTCGGACTGGGCGAAATGGCTGCCTATCTCCCTCATTCCAAAGGCTTTGCCGGTTATGCAACGCGATTCGTCGACCCCGCGTTAGGTCCAGATTGACGTTAGTTCTCTCTTCGTTTACTGACCCATCTAGGATTTGCGCTTGGATGGAACTATCTGTTGAAATACGTGAGGCGTTCTTAGTATCCAATCGTCCCATGTTTTTGATAGGTTTGACCGCAAGTTAATCGTGACGCCCAACAATGTCAATGCCGCCGGTGTTGTGGTGCAGTACTGGCAGGGGGGGCGCAATGTGCCCTCCGAAGCATGGATGGGTGAGAAGTTTCACTCCCGAACGCGTGGTCTCAAAAAAACTGATATTGATGGGTCCAGTTATTTTCATCGGCTTCAGTACGAAATACCTCCCCACCTCTGCGTGAATAAGACTCAGATTCGACGCAGTTGTTCTTGTCAATCTTCTGGGTGTGCGGGTGTTCGGTGAGATGGAGTTTTGGTTTTCCAGCATCAAAGGTGAATAATGTCTTCCCGAACGTCCGTCACTGACATGTCGCCAAGTCGTCTCGTTGATTGGCCTTTTGCTGATGGGAATTATCATCGATCTTGGCGCGTTCAGTTCACACATTTCGCCGCTCTGCTCAAACGTCTGGTTAAAGGCGGCAATCCTAAGCACGACCGCATCGGATTTAGGTACTGGAAAGCACCGAATGGACCGATGGGGCACTACCTGGTCCGAGATAAGGAACACTTGTCAATATTTTTGGGTTTTTGGTCAACTCTCACGAATGCGCTATTTGCCTATATCTTAAGTTTGGCTCTCTTTGATTTATTCCAAAATTTAATCAAATTGTGAATAACAGGGCACCGAGCTCATCGGGGTACGTTTTGTTCAATTCATACATTCGGTCTTGTGCTGAATGGATGGCGTAGGTGACTGTAGGGGAAGTTCGTCGCACTAGCTAGCAAGTTTATCATCTTTCTAACCACCAAATGTCTAGGCGCAAAATCCGAGGCGTAATATTCCTATTGCGATCAGGAGAACTTTCTTTCGTATCCTGGCAAGTGCATCTGCCAACTTTATCAATATCACTGTGCTTATGCCTCGTGCTTCTTATAACAGGTCTTCTACGTTGGGGGTGTTTTCGTCATTGGCCTAATCGTCCCGAGTACCAACACAAGTCTCTTCACTGCGAACAAGTCAAAGACCGGGGGTCCGCGAGCTCTTACTGTCTATGTATATTCCGATCTGATACCTCCAATAGCTGCTGCATCTCCCTTCGTTGTTGGTAAGGCCGTCTTCCCTAATCTTTGCATGTGTTTACGTCTTTCTACATCCAGCCACCACCCTTGTAGGAATCCGCGTCCTAAATCACGTCGTAAATGCCGCTATACTCGTCTTCGTTCTAAGCGCGGCCAATTCGGACCTGTACATTGGGTCCCGCACGCTTTATGGGTTGGCGGTCGAAGGCAAGGCCCCGAAAATATTCAGCCGGGTCAACCGCAATGGTGTACCTTACCCGGCATTGATCCTCTGTGCGTTATTCTGCGCATTGGTCTTCTTGAACGTTTCTTCTTCAAGTGCGAAAGGTCGTATCTTTTCATTTGTTATGTCTTCCGCAATTTGACCTTCTTCCCTGTAGTATTTGGATGGTCAGTCCGAACCAGACGATCTTCGAGTGATCCTGACATTAAGGCATCGCAAGGTTCGTAAATCTTGTTTCGACATTCGGCGCCATCACATGGATGTGTATCGCATATTCCCACATGTAAAAAAGCCTTATAACCACCTTTCTCGTATTTACTTTGTCGGCAGCTCATTTATGGGAGCGCTCAAAGCGCAAGGCAAATCGCGGGATTCCCTGCCATACAAAGCCCCCTTCCAACCTTACGGCAGTTGGTTTGCGCTCGTCTCCACAACAATCATTGTCCTCTTCAAGGGCTTTGATTCCTTCATACCGTTCAAAGTGGATACTTTTTTGACGTATGTCTGCTTGGTCTCAAATAAACTCCCCCACTTATCTGGACGGTTCGCAGATCATACATCGGTATCGCACCGTTTGCCTCTGATCTCCGAGTCACCGAGGCCTTACTTCGCATAATAGGTCTTCCTGTCTTCGCGTGTCTATTCGTGGGGTATAAACTCGTCTATCGGACGAGAAAGATCCCGCTCGATAAGGTCGACTTGATCACTGGCCTCCAAGCCATCGATGAGGCCGAAGAGCGCTTTTTAATGGAAGAAAAGGCTAAAGGCCCCCAGAGCTTTGTCAGGAGGCTTTGGGATGGCCTGTAAAGTTCCTTCATTGCAAGAATATGAGGGGCCTGTCTGTCGTCCCTACATACGTTAGATACAATATGCTGACCCGAGTATGTTGACCCGAGTGACCCCAATAACACAACACTCTTACTGTGTATTTCGCCGTCTTTTCCTACCTTTTGATTCATCGTCGCTGTCTTCAACATTCTCCATCTCTTCCCAAACATCGTCGTCATCTGCTACAGGCTCAGGGCCAAGTGTCGCCGAATGGACACCATCCCAGGCGACGACCGTAGGGACGCTCGTCATGAATAGCTTTTCTGTAACCTGCCCCTTATTGTCCTGGCTCTGCCCAGCTTCCGGAGGAGGAGGGAATGAAGTGTGGATGCGGCAATATCGGTCGAGTGCCGTGGATACCAAAAGGGAAGGAGAAGGAGCTATGGATGTAACCGCTCCCGATAATCCTAACAATGCATTCAGCAGATGCAGGCTGATATGCTCGATCACTGTAAACCTTTGTATGAGTAGATGACCCGCCCGTTACGCATATCCAAAGCGAAAAGGTTAGAGCCATGGTCGCTCACAAAAACCTCACTAAGCTCTCTGCGATCAGGCATGTTACTGTGTTGTGAAATAAGGACGTACTGTTCCGCAAGACCTTTCTCTATCACTTTAATCCCACCCACTTTTCCTACGCCTTTCCAGTTTGAGACTGGGCGGCGAGCTGCCTTTGTGTCGTAGCGGCGAAGGTCACCGAATTGAGTACCGGTCAGTAGACTCGGCAGGATTGTCGACGCTGAGAGATAGGCTAAAGATGTTATTCGCACGGGCTGACGCAAACCAAGGCCATCGTTTTGGACGTTTTTTGCCCGCCAAATTTCGCCCGGAAACAGCGCGTCGCGTTTCCTTTTTGTGCATGAGGAGTCTGAAGAGGATGCTGGTTCCGCCGTCAAGGCCCTTTCGGTGCTCCATACGGATGGTTCAACTTCATCCCCGCCGTAGGCAAACGTGGTCTGACCAGAGTCTATTCGCCAGGCGCACAGGCGAGATGGCAGACAACCAAGAATCGGGCGCTTTTCTTTCGCACCCACGGAAACTAGTCGCAATGCGCCGTTCGAAGTACAGGTGTAGACGCCTCTGATTTAAGGGTTACCGTGAACATCAAGATGTGATATGAGCATCCACAAAAGACTACCTGTCCGTGGCCTGTAGTCCCACATAGCTCTGGTCTGCTTTCAGCCGAGTCTCTTTCCATTGCTCCGAGATCCGAAGCTCGTTGTCATCCAGCTCAAATGTAGTCACAGATCCGTCGGCATAAGCTGCGACTACCTTGGTTTGGTGAGATATCGTTGCATTCTCTGGTTGCAAAAGCGTACCGATCTCGAAGTCGAACCAGCAGATACGGAGAGGGCAGCAACAGAAGATTTTGCGGAATTGGAGTTGAGAAGGGTCAGCTCAGAAGGTACTCCAGGGCTAACCCGTAAAGACTTGATGTTCCCGAGCTCGTCGCCAGTGAAGAAAAGAGGCATGCTGGAAAAAGTTAAGAGAGCGGGCCGGGATGCTGTAATTGCGTTACTCCGGGTCCGTCACCGTGACAGTCTTGCGTTCGACACAATGGAAGGGCCACTGAAGGAGCTCGCAAAGCTCGAAAAGCTCTCGGCCGGGACATCGGGCAAGGGAAAGGCTTCCATATCCGACTCCTTGGACTCTCTTCTCAAATCCTTGCGCGAAGCCAAGGAAGCTATCCAGCCTGGTGTAGTTTCCCCCGACGTATTTCGCCAGCTCTCTGAAACTGTGGATTTGAGGAAGAAAGAGGTCGATGAACGCCAGAAAGAAATTTACACTTCCGTCGCTCGCTTGGGAAAGGCCCTGGATAAGGTCCGTAACAATTCGTTGCTGGGGCCAGTACTGATTGCGAGCAGAAATTTGCGGCGAACCTCCCTTCGTATCCGGAAGTCTTCGCATCCACTACCTCTATGACTGCTCTTGAGCGTACTATTGCCCTCCATTTTCTCAGAACGGGGCAGTTCGATACTGCCGGCATATTCCTCCAGGTTAGTCTTTACAAAAGGCCTTGTCTCGGTTGCTGACATTTTGCACCAGGAAGCCGGCCTGGATATTCCAGCGAGCTTGCGCGCACAATTCATAGACCTCCATCGAATTCTGCAGGCCCTGCGAAACCAAGATATCAGCCCCGCCCTAGGGTGCGTTTTGCCGTCTACTTCTGCTCGCATCGCGACCTATACATCGCATGTCCAGGTGGGTAGCCAAGAATCACGACTTTCTACGTGACCGCGGGTCTCCTCTTGAGTTCAATCTTCACCGCTCCCAGTACATCCGTCTTCTCCTCAGCACTCATCCGCCAAATCCAATGCTTGCCATAACATACGCAAAAGAAATCATGGGCCCGTTCTACGCCGATAACGAGGACGAATTCAAACGTCTTACTGCTTGCGTGGCTTACCTTCCCCTCACTAAATTACAAACCTCGCCGTATGCGGACCTGGCCTCTCCTTCTGTGCACTTTGACTTGGAACCGCTTTTTGCCAAAGACTACTGTGCCAGTTTGGGCATGAGCCGCCAGGTCCCTTTAAGGGTGGTGGGGGATATCGGTGGGGGTGGTGCATTAGCGAGGATCGAGAAGGGAAGAAAGGTGATGCGTGAAAGAAAGAGCGAATGGAGTCAGGCCGATGAGTTACCGGTGCGTCCGCCTTTTCTGTACCTCGTTCTGCTGGTTAACAGTGTGCTAAGATTGAGATACCGTTACCTCCTGAGAACCGTTATCATTCCATCTTTGCGTGTCCCGTCTCCAAAGAGCAGTCCACGGAGACGAATCCGCCTATGATGATGGGGTGCGGACACGTTGTTACCAAGGACAGCTTGCATAAACTGAGTAAACCTGGAGTGTAAGTCTTTTTTACTCGATGTCTTTTGGTGTTTACTCCTTGCTTCAGTTATGACCCCCTTGACAGACGAGTCAAATGTCCCTATTGTCCCGCAGAATCTACACACGGGTCTGCGCTCAGAGTTTTCTTCTAATGTCTAACCTACCTGTATCATCCAACTCTTTGAAATAAATGTATTTTTTGTCCGTGCGTCGAAAACATGTGTACACAAGAGCGTGATGCCATCAACTTCGTGGTCGTCGCGTCCTTGACGCGCTCCTCATGGGCGGAACCAGTCTCTAGCAGGCTGGATTTGAGCTCATGTCCAGCTTCAGACCGACACGGGCTTCCCCTCCCTCTAAGCTTACAGCTTTAACCGATTCCCTTCTCAACTCGACACTCTCCACGGATCTTTCTCGTTCCTCCTCTGTGTCGATTCGCGAGTTGATTGGCCTATCTCAAGAGGAGGTAGATCTGCTGGATGCTGTCATCGCTCACGCAGGAGCTTCCGCCACAACATTTCCTGCCGTGTTTACTGCCTATAACGCGGTTTTGAAGGAGCGCGGCCTAGATCCTTCCGAGGTTGTCTATTATGGCAAATTGCTGAAGCTTGGCACATTGAAGGGAGGCAGTTGGGGAGAGAAATGGCGGATGGTCAAGCTTCAGCAAGGATATGCTGAAACCACGCGATCTCCAGCCCTTCCTACTCCGAAACCAACGAAGCACGCACTCACGCGTCTAACACGACTCAATGTGCCTGCAAAAGGTCCTCGTCCTGCCGACTCACTCACCCTACACTCGCATGAAAATGAGAGTACCGTACACTCCGACGATGAAGATCGAGTTAGCGTCGACGTGCCACAGTATCATCTGCTCAGACGGCCTAACACATCGCGCCCGGGCTCCCCTGTCTTCTCTGACCTGACTTCCACTACTTTTGATTCCCGTAAATATCCATTGCTCGCTCCCAATCCCCGTTCGCGTCTTCTGCCACCACCGAGGCTTCATTTGCGGGAAACAGACACATCGGATGCCACCAGCCAACCCGATGTCCCTTCGACCACCCCTCCTTCGTACCGTGCTGCTGTCCGCGATACAGCGCCGACGAAAAGGCAACCCGTCACTCCCGCAGAGTCACCAACCAAACGTCCGAGTTCCTCGTCCCTGGCAACGGCACGTCAGCTCGTAGCGCAGGCCAGGGAACGCAAAGGAAGTGTCGTGAACGAAGATGACGCTTGGAACAAAATAAAAACGCTTCAGGATGAGAAGGTTGCCGATACGTTTCGGAAAGACAGGCTTCTAGAGCGTTACTGGGAAGTCTGGAAGGTGGAGTTGCGACATATAATTGTGCGTGATCGTTTGCTTTAATTCGGGTCAGGAACTTAACTGGCAACAGGCAACCTACCAAGAAATCGACGAAGCTCGAGATAACTTCAATCTTCGACTATGCATCCATCAGTGGCGAGTCCGTACCGCTCGATCCAGAGAAGCTGTCGATCGGATTGCTAATCTGGCCAATAATCGGCATCTTCAAGCGGCTTTCAAAGTCTGGAGGCTGAAAACGAAAGAAAAGGAGCAGACCAGATGGCGAGCTTCGATGCGGTCGAAGATGAAGCTCGTTCGTGACAGGCGAGAACTCAAACTGATAAAGACCGCCCTGAGGAAGTGGAGGCAGTGCCACAGAGCTCGTTCTGCGGATCGACATTACAGAAGATCCCTCCTCATCCGATATCACGACCGCTGGAGGAAGGAACTGGCACATCTAGATCATCTCGATGATACTGCTGATCAGCTCTCACGGACTGTTGAAAGTGGTGTTCTTGAAAGATGCTGGTATCTCTGGAAACATGAGTCGCAGCTCCAACTTGCATACAGAATCGTCGTAGACAACATCGGACTCAGAGTAAAGACTGAGGTGATGGATGTGTGGAGAAGGCATATGTTGGTGTCAATCCGCTACGAATCAAACCCGGCTAATGAGATACGCAGGCGAGACAATCATATGGCCGATACTTATTATGACACTGTCTTGAAAAAGAGGATGATTAGATCCTGGAAAAACGCGAGACACAAACTACTGGTGCGTCCCTTATTTTGCCGATTCTCCTTCGGCTCGACCTTCAACAGGCTATGGAAAATCGAGCTGCCACACATGCAGTGCTTCAAGAACGTCTTTCATTGCGCGCCATGTATATGGTAATGAAAGCTCGTTACCGAAGGCGGCGCCTCGAAATCATCGCAGACTCTGGCCGGCTAAAGGAGGCCTGGTCTGTATGGACACGGCGTCTACGGCAGCGCAAGCAGCTAGAAGGTTTTCCTCTTGCCTTGATTCGTTCTTTCCGCTCGACTGACCTTGTATGCAGATACTGCTCTTGCGTTTTCTCTGCGGCTCACGTCCCCGTTAGCACACGCAGCACTTGAAAAATGGTGGGGGGTGCACTCCAGCCACAAGAATTCGCAAATAGTTGCAGCATCTCACCACTCTAATTGCCTGCGTCGTAAAACCTTGTTAACGTGGCGGATCAAGCTGCGTAGCACTCACAAACTGATGAGCAAGGCACGGGTCGTGGATCAATTTCTTGTCGTTCGGTCCGCCTGGGCGTCACTGAGAATCAAATTTGCGGAGCGGAGACGAGAGCACCTTCTGAAAGCATTGGAGTTGCGCAACACCCGGAACGTCTTCTATGGTACGACCTGTTCCCGCTCCACCGGCCATTCCTGATGTCAAAGCAGGGTGGTTCGAACGTGCTCATCGACAAAGGGTCCAAAAATTGGCAGAAGTACAGATTCAGGCAAGAATTGTCAAGGTCAGGTCTAATACCGAGTTGCTTTCATCGTCCGCTCACCGATTCCTTGCATAGCGAATTCTGGTCACTGCTTTGACCAAGTGGACGAACCACACTATCGACGTGAAAAATCGAGAACTGGAAGTCGCGATAGAACGTAACGCTTGGCTAATCAAAACCGCGTTCAGAAAGTGGAAAACGGCTCATGCCCACCACGCCTTTGTGGTCAGCTTGATGGAAAGCTACCAATTCGTGAAACGGGAAGGTATGTAGTAGTGGTTCTCTGCATTTTATGTTGCCGCCGCTCAAGATAGAGCAGAACAACTCGGGAAGTTTTTTCGTCGGTGGCTTTCCACCGCCCGTACTACTCGGCATCGACGCCGTACCCTGGATCGGAACGAGGAAAAATGCAAATCCATGTTTGTCTCAACTGCATGGGATAAGTGGCGGGACCGATTCAAGCAGCAGAGGCTGCAGCCGGTTGTAAGTCTTGAAATACATCCGGCGTCTTTGGCTGAGATGCTTGTTTGTCTTCCGCAGGAATACGAAGTTATCTTGAAAGGTCACAAGAATACTCTCACCCGCGCATTGAAACTATGGCAGTCCAAAACCAAAGTATAGATGGTCTATTTCAGCATGCACGCCTCTCTCTTACTTTTTTCTGGCAGTCATTACCTGCCATTCGTTTCAATGCCTTACGAATCAAACGAATCCAAACCAGGTGCTGGAACATCTGGCTTAAAGCTTTACCCCGTGCATTGCAAAACAGGACTGCGCAAGAGATGGAGAAGAAGGCGGTCTTGTGTGAGTGTCGCCTTTTTCGTGACCGAACCAGTATTGAAATCCAAAGAGCCAAATTCTTCGAGAAATGGTTACAAGTGCACCGAACGAAGATCGCGCTCAAGGCCGTCGCGTAAGGTGCTATATTGTCCGTGTCCTTCCCGCTAATGAACGCTGATAGTCGAGCACGCTATTTGCGTCTTCCCGCTGCTCCAATTCGCCCAACCCTCAACTTACGATCTGCACCGGCCCCAATATCCCGAAGCGTGTTTCCTCTTCGAGCTGCACGAACAGAGGAACAAACGAGCGACGACGACCAAGCAGGACCGAGTCGGCGTCAGGGCCCGAGGAGTGTTCGTTCAGACACAAGTCCGCCTCGACGACGTTCGCAGTCGAGGTTCTCAATACCGGCGACACGTGCGTCTAGCCCTACCCGTTCTATGTTTGGCATGCGCAGGGAAACTGGTGCCTTCCCTGCACGACCCGCGAGCTCTACCGTGGGAGGGGAAGCACCCAGCAGCCTCTTCCATGGGCTGCGTCAGCTTCAATCCCGATACAAGAGCCCGTCCGAGCGCTCACGAGCAAGAGAACCCCCATAACATGTCCATCGCTCCGTCCGTATCTTATTTATTCCTTATTTATTCCTTGTATGCTGTATGCAGAGGCCATGACTATGCGCGCTGTTTTCATGAGTTGCGATAGTACTGCCATCCGACCCAATTCGCAATCACGAAATAGGCTGTCGTTGGGATGATCAGAATCCCGAAATACTTGTAATGCGTGTCTTGGGCGAATGCGTCGAGGATCTACAACGCTCTCAGGCTGGTTTGAGATCGCGGAAAAGGGGGCTCACGAAAACACCGGTAAGCGGCAGGAAGGCGCCCAGAAGAATAGCATAGCTCGCGACGCAGAAAAACAGAGCAGAAAGCAGCAAGAGGGAATACCCCGAGTTCATGTCTGGCCCAAATTGAATGCGTGACTGTGACCGCAATAACTGACGAGCAACCGAGAGCAACCACCATGTCTTCCGAATCACCTATAGACCCGCCGACCCACGAGCAGCGCGCTGACGATGAGCAGTCCCCAGGGCAAGGGGACCCCGCTGATTCCTTCCCCGACGCGCCCCCAGAACCGGCTGGGTCTGTGCCTCTTGGCTGCTTTCTCGCAATTGAGTCTGATCCATCGCAGACGCTCGGAGGCCCGCTCTATCTCGCCTGTTCTGCCTGAGATTCCCGGGGGAGATCTCGCGCTGGACTTGGACTCGATCCTGAATGCGTCAAATCCGGACCCGGAGTAAGTAGCACTGCGTCTGGGTATCCTCTGGACGTACAATAAACGCTGTCCAGATCTGAGAAGGTCAAGAAGCGGGCGAGCAATGTGCTGAAGCTTTCGCAAGAGAACGAAAAGCTGAAGGCGGAGCTCAAGGTATCGTGCTGAATGCAAGATTGCCTGGTGCTGTAACTAAACCCGTTAAGGCCATGACTGACCGCCTCGAGGCTGCTGAGAAGAGACGAGAGCAGCTGGCAAGAAAGCAGCAACAGGTTATGGAACCGCCATCCAGTTGAGGTGAAGGAAGGAAAGAGGACAGCAACATAATATGTATATTTCCATTGTTTTTATACCCTTCAACTCGCGGATGGTTTGCGAAACGATTTCCCGAGACGGAATGCAAAGTAAGATTGAGGATTGCATAGATGCGAGAGAGTGGATACACAGACTGGATGGAATGCGAAATAATATTGAGATGCGCAGAAACATACATACTGGATACATATGACGTAACTAGCTAGATTCTTAACGTTGACCGGGCTTGTTCGGTGCATTCTTTCCTTCCACCACCACCACCACCATGGCAAATCGCAGACCTTCAGAGAGAAGACTTTCAGACCGCCGCGGCTCGGGCATGTCCTCGCGTCGTCCGTCCATCGACCCATGGCGTCTCATTCCCATGGACAAGTAATTTGCCCTGCGGCCCTCATCGATGAGGTCTCCGTTTGACCGCCTTTTTCTCCAGAGCTATCCACATCAGTGGGTCCGACGACTTCAATGTGCTCTTCATCGGCGCAGGGAACATAATGTTCGGTCCGTCCTGTCTTCGCTGTCCCTCGTACCGTGTCCGAGTCGTTTCCAGGCTCCGATGAAGGCCCTTGGAACCACTCGTTCCGTTTCGAGCAGTACGCTTAAACAGAGATCGGTTTCGTCACGTAGTCTGATATTGGTTCCAGTAAATTGGGTCGCCGTCTCAAGGTTGTGGCTCTCATCGACCCAGCCATCGATCGGGCAACCGCGGTGCTGCAGAAAAAATGCGACTCTTTCGTCGTCTCTGCGTACCAGGATACTCGCGTCTTCAAGACCCTCGAGGACTTTGTCAAGAACATGGCCCCGAAAGACCGTCCGCGCGCCGTCATCGTCGGCAGCCCTCCCATGTTCCGCGGTTCCCTTGCCCCAGGACGCGACGTTGAGATGCAAATCCTCAAGTTCTTTCCCGGTGTGGCCATGTTCATCGAGAAACCCATCGCTACGGGTCCTCACCATGAGATCGCCGATGCCTTCACCATTGCGAAGACGATCCACGATTCAAAGACCGTCTGTTCAGTCGGGTTTGTCTTTCTGCCTTTGAATCCATACCACACCGTGGCTCACCTCGTTCCAGGTACATGTTGCGTTACTTGAAAGCCGTTCAGATGATGAAGCAGATTATTGAGGAAAATAACCTCACTGTGATGGCCACTATTGCTCGTTACGCCTGTGCATACGAGGCCATTGCGAAGCCCGATTGGTGGGACAAGTCCAGGAGGTCTGTCTACGATGCTTTTTGTTCAGCATGGTCTATAACCCCATTGCCGCAGCGCGGGACCCATTGTCGAGCAAGGAACACACTTCTGCGACTTGTCTCGCTACTTTGGAGGTGAGGTCGACATCTCCACAGTCACCGCCCACTCTCTCGAGTGGGATGAGAATGCGGGACATCTCTCCAAGATGAACGTCGACGAAAGCAAGATCGCGCCGGAGAACAGGATCCCCCGCGTGACTTCCGCTACCTGGTAGTTGCATCTTCGAACGGAACCTCCTCCGTATTGAACCTCCTTGCTAGGAAATATGATAGCGGAGCAGTCGGAAGCCTCACCCACGTCGTGGCCTTGCAAGGAACCAACTACAGTTGTGAACTCGAGGTCTATGCCGATGGATACTCTCTCAAGTGGGTCTCAGCACCAAACGTGGTCACTAATGTTGATGGTGGTGTAGGCTCGTTGACCCCTACGTCCAACCCACACTCTATGTCCGCAAGCCTGGCGATGACCACGACCAGACAATTAGGTTCCCTGATGATGATCCCTTCTTCTCGGAAGTTTCCAACTTGATCGATATCATCGAGGATATCGAAGAGGACCCCGAAGCTGCGCAAATTTTGAGCACATACGAAGGTTAGTTTTTCGATCTCTTGGATAATCGAGGTCGCTAACTCGATTCCACCCAGACGCGGTTAGAACGTATGAGCTTACGTGGGCTATCCGCGAAGCCAGCGAACGCTCTCGTGCCGCCAAACTCCAGGCCAGTGCGGCAGCCGGCAAAGCACAGAAGGAGGCTGCTGCTGCTGCTTAGATGTCTCATGGACGGAAATGTATTACTAGTAGAAAGAATCGTAAAATTCAGCCAGCTACTCTTGGGCACCGGTGTCCGCAGCGCGCTTCTCTTCCGTCTTTCGCTGTCTCTCGATTTTGGCCTTCTCGCGCCTCATCTCGGTTTCCCATTCTTCCTGAAGATGTGTTTTCAAGGTCGGTATGTTTTTCATACTGCCATTGCAACGCCAACAAGACAAGTCCTCTTTGAGGATTGGTTCGAACCGTTTCGGGTCCAATCTGGCCATCTGGCAGCGGAGAATTATGCGCGGGTCTCATTCTTTGAAAAAACACTTACAGAGTAATAATAAGAGTCCTCGCCATCGAACCAAGACAAAACCTCGTCGATATCCAAGAAAAATCCCAGCTTGGGGTGGAAGGAATTATAATGCTTCTTGTGTTTTAGGCATGGGGAAACGAGGTCAGTGGACAGAACATGGAGGTGGAGGTGGCTTGTCCGCGTCAGCAGAGGACGTATGAAAGATGGAAATCCGACCTACTCCATCGACGGAACTGCATGAAAACCTGTCGAGTCATCTCAAGTTGGAGTTGAGGTGAATTTCGGTGGTATATGTATCTACCTTTCCGAATGCCCCATTTGAACCCATATCGGCCGAGCATCTCTTCCTCGATTTCTTTTTGTAGCCTCTTTGCATCCTCGTTCAAGGCAGTTATGACCTGTTTCGCGCGCGCCTTGTCGCCATTGAGCAGCACGCGAAGGTTCGAAAGCTCGGATGGTTTGAACGGCTCTTGCACACGCGGGAGAATGAGGAAATGGAAAATTCCTTCAATAGATTCAGAAGTTGAATTTAAACGCGCTGCGGTCGAAGGTAAATGCGCTGCAGCTTTCGCGAGTTACCTTTGGGGAATGCATCGTACACAGTCAGTGAGGTCGAGCTATGGGAAAAGAGGACAGCCGGTGGCATCTTTGCAGGGTTCGTTTGAGCATATGTTCGCAGGACGGTTAGATTTGACATGCGTGTTCGAGACAAGTGGCCGTTTAGGAGGCTTTCCTTTTACAGATGCCAAGTGAACTGAACTGATGCTTCCGCGATCAAGTGGGACGAATTCGAATGATTTACAAAATATATTCAACGTCGTACAGTATTCAACGTCGTAAAGTCAATTTCCAAAGTTCGACACCCTCCCAATCTTCCTTCTCCCATTCAAATCCGCTCTTCCGCAAGGCCTTTGAGACCTTGTGTTGACTTATCCGGCTTACCACGAAGCCCCAGACGCTCTGTGCCTCTTCCAAGGTCTGGTTGACTAGAGCGGGATCCCGTCGTTCAAGACAGATGAGAACCACGGGTGTGCGCGCTGCTAGCCTGCAGAGGGCGTGCAGCGTCCTTAGAAATGGGGTTATGAGATCGGGCGAGTAGATGGTATCTGCGGACACGATTAAATCGAAAGCCTGTGCAGTTTGTTGCGTGACCAGAGGGGAGCATGTTGGGGAGGCGATTAATGTTGGGTGTTCCCAGAACCACTGATCTGGGAGGACGTTCCAGTCGAGTTCCCGAACGATTATATCCCCAGACTCTGGGGGCAATTGCGATACATTGGTCTCGACATTCCTTGCGAGACAGCTGGAGATGACCCAGGGCAAGTCGGTAGCAATGATATTACAGCCGAGGCGTGCAAGACAAAGAGCTGTCAGGCCGATGCCACTTCCCAGCTCAATAACGCGCATTCCTGTGAGATGCTCGCAAAGATGGCAGAGGAGTTCAAGCAAGGCGCACCTGGCCTGGTGACAGCCGAGTGTGTTAGATAGGCGGAGAGACACTGAGCACCGAGCCAAAGGGCAGTCCCGTTCGAAACGCCGTCGTCGGACTGAGCGAGATGAAAGACGGAGGATAGTATGGGGATTGTGAGAACCTTGGAGTGCTTGGTGTGGGTAGCAGGCAACAAGGACATGTTACAGACGCCAGACGTTGTAGTGGTAGCAGACAAGGACATTGGGGGATTGTTTGGTTTCAAAGCCGTTGCCTCGTTTCGCGCGTCCGTCGTCTTATCCGACTCCATCTCGTCCTGAGCCAGCGAGCGCCTATCGCACATGAAGGCCTTCTTTTCCCGCCTGCACATTGGGAGCAGCACAAAGGAAAAGGAACGAGATATCCCCATCGTTCAGAAGGAAAAGTTCCCTCCTTTACGCCAATGGCCTCCACCAGAGCAGCCCCAGCGGTCAACGTCCACCCCCACGTCCTACACCTCCCCGGCATTCAAGCCTCTCCCAGAGCTCGTCCCGACTTTTTCCTCGAAGGTTCAGGATGACCATTCATCATCTTCCGCATCCACACCAACCCCTCCATACTCCTCCCCCACCCCAACCCCCACACCACGCACCAATGGCGCCGCGTCTCCGGTTCCCGCCCGTTCCAACTCCCCGCGCGCTGAGCCAGACTCCGCTGGCCGGAGTTCGAGGAAGACAAACGGCAGCGTGGTTACCGCAACCGCCAGCGACGTCCAGAAAAAGGTCGCGTTTAGATCTCCCCCACCTACGCCGTCTAATCTCGATCGTACCCTGCCTGAGGCGCCTGCTGCTTCAGGCGTGCCGCTGAAAACCTCCGTGTCACGTTTTCAGGCTGCTCATGGCAAGGAACCTCGTGGTTCTACTTCAACGGGCGCGTCTTCTTCAAAGACAGACCTCGCTTCTTCCAGTAAGACGACTGCCAAAGCGACATCGACTCGCACCGCATCCCCGTACCTCCAAAAACACGGAGAAGCCGGGTCAAGCCAATCTCTTCGTTCCGGCACGCCTTATTCTTCAATGTCCAACACCACGAGTGGGAGCCGCATATTGGCTGCGCAGTCCTGGAGCGAGGTCACGGAGGAAGATCTCGTGTCCAACCTCGGGTCCCGAGAACGAACACGACAAGAGGTCCTGTTCGAAATCATATCGAGCGAAGATAGGTGAGATCAAATAACGAGATCTTCCGCAGCGATGCTTATTTATCCGACCAGATATGTTCAAGAGTTGGTGAAAATGAAAGACACTTTCATTGACCCCCTCCTGCATCCTTTTTCTGCTCCAGCCCCGCAATTGTCATCCACTCCCAACCTGGAGTATGATTATTACCGCGCAGATTCGCCTGTGGAATCCAATGACAATTTGCCTCCCATCGCTGCTCGATTCATGTCCCCTAGTCCAACTATCCCGCACCCAGATACATCTCCTAGCGCCCAATCCCACAAGGACACACCGAATATTGACGGGGAGTCGCTTGACACGGATGAAGAAGACGAAGGAGGTGACCAGCTTGGGAAAGGCTACGAGTTGTCTGGCCGGCAGGGCCAACTCGCAAAGCAGAACCACCCCAGGTCACCGTATCGTTCGACTGTAACCAAACCGGGGGGTAAGTCCGTCCCATTCCCTAGTCGATCTCATCACTCGCTGCCTCCTCCACCACGCGCAAATCAGCTCAATGGGTCTACACATTCCTTGGGCCGACAAGCCTCCGTCGTTGACCGAGAACGGGAACGGAACTATAGCCAGGGTCAGTCGTCAATGGCTGATCGGAAAAATACCACTCCGAAGCCTGGTATGTTGCGCAAGTTCAAGAAAAGTCAAACGACCAATGATAGCATATTCGGAATTGCTGTTGCGCCCCACCAATTGCCCGAGGACCTGCGCATATGCCTCGAGGTGGTCGATAGCGGGGTTTTCGACGGCCACAGGCGACTGTCGGAGGCGCTGAAGAAACGGTATGATGACCAGTTCCCGTTGGTTCGCTCACTGGCAGACGTTTTCGTCTCCAATGTTAGTCTTCTTTGTCTTTTCCGCAATGCTGGCTACTGATTTCCACGCTGAACAGTCTGACATCTTCCACGGCTATGCCACCTACGTGCTTCATCTGGAACGTGCCCTTGAACAGGTTGACGACGCCCTTTCCAATGTAACGACCAAAAAGCCAAAGAAGCAGGATGTGGGTGAATGGCAAAAAGTGTGCAAGTTCCTGCAAAAGCTCGAAGAAAACGCGTCTGAAAAGGGCGAAACCGGCCTAGCCATTACACTTTCGAAGCCGTTCCAACGTCTTTTGAAATACCCCCTTCTCTTCCAAAATCTTCTCTTCCACACCGACCCCAGCACCTTCGAGTACGAAAGTACATTACAGATGGTTGCGGAGGTGGAAACCATTGTACGGAGTATCGAGGATGAGAAGATCCAAAAGGAGGAGCGCGATAAGACCCGAGATGTATTCGCGCGGATCGAGGGGCTTGACAAAGTCAGGCAGCTGGCATTGCCTAAGCCATCTCGAGTCCTTATCGAGGAACGCCAATGCACACAAGGCGCCAGTGGTCTGAGTCCTCCGAAACCTTCCTCTCCACCACCTGCAATGGGAAACAACAAGGGGGTGAGGGGCAAGTCTTCGTTCAAGCGTCTCAGCGATGTCTTGCATACCGGATCGGGGATCGGAGGCAAGAAGGACCTCTGGTTTGTGGTTTTCAACGACGTTGTGCTCCAATGCCAACGAACTGGGACCACATCACTGCCGTTGGTTGCTGCTACATATTCTCGCACCAACTCGTTGCCTGAGCTTCAAGGCCGGTCAAAATATGCAACCACTGGCCGGAGAAATTCGCACACCAAACCCCGTAACCTATACAAGTTTATCAAGGTTTGTGGATCGTCGTTTGTGATTTGCGATGTTCATATATATCCATTTGTAGATCGAAACTTGGGCAATTGGTGATGTCGTTCAGCCTAGGGAAGGCGTGGTGTCAATGGAAGAGTACGGAACGATTCCTCTGCACAGTCATATACTGAGGCTGCCTTTGTCCCGTCTAGTGTTGCACGTTCTCGAAACCAGGTCCATACTAATCAGCCCAGAATCGTCCCGTTGCCTGATGACGACGAAGATGGTGGTGCTGAATCCGATGACTCGGACCGAAAAAGCAAAATGAGCTTTTCCTACTGGGGCGCCGACAAAATCACTGTCCAAAAGCCTATCATTAAAGGGCGAGCTCCTATCCCCCGAAGAGGTGGAGCTGGCTCCTCGTACGGACGTGAATCTTCTGCCAATGCCAAATTTGGCACTCGTTTGGTATCTGGAGACACGTCTCCGACTCCTCGGCCAGCAAGTCGGCGAACACAAGCAGGCACTCCCACCGCCCGCCGACCAGCTGCCTCCGACGACAGCAATGTAAATTATGCCAAGTCGACCATTACCCCGGCCCGTCCGGAGTGGAATACCAGCACACGTTCACCCGCGCCCGCTGCGGGAGCCGCAAAGCGCACCCGCAATATCTCGCAGACCAGCGCTGCGGTGAGCTCGACCCGACTCGCCAACGCGAAGGGGCTTGCATCGCCTGCTCCATCGGAAGATTCCGGGGTAGGCCTATACCGTCAAATGCTTGCCCAGGACCCTTCTCTGAACCATGCATGAAGTGATACCAACCTTGCTCTAATATATCCCGAACTATAAGATATCACTTACTCTATTATTGGTCAGTATTCATGCTCTTCTCACTATTTTCTGCTGCTCTGCATTAGTTTTCAAGACACAATACCACTCTCTTTTATAATACTTACACCGTCACGACTCGTCACGAACAACAACGCTCTTTACCCATCTATTTAGTCCCTAGATATAGCTGTATGTATCAACATGCCCTCGCTCGTTTTGGATTTTCCCAATCAACTTGTCTCATATGCTGCATTATGAATCTTGACGCTGCGGCCGGAGGGATCCGAAGAGCAACCCCAGTCTCCTCGGGGTATCCACCTGTGAGGGGTGGTTAGTATTTGAGATAATTAACGGGCAAATTGGTGTACCTAACAGCAGTGCTTGCAGCGGCCTCAGAAGGGAAGAATTCTGTGGAGTTGTTAATATACGCGGAGGAGATTGGTCGCTGTCTTTACCGTCAAAGATCTGGCGGATAAAATATGCCTCCTTGGTGGTAGGTGCATCTGCCCATCGGGCCCCCCCTTGAGCGAATGCCTCATCGGATACGACTGATTCGGCGTGGTCTTTTATTCTGGCGATCCCTGTGCATCAGACAAAGCGGATACTGAGGGATGAGAAATAGTACCCGTCGATCCACGAGTATCCGACGCCGTCAGAGAATTGTTCTTTTTGCCTCCAGAGAATGGAAGCGGGAAGATAGGCCTGCGAGTAGTTTCAGAGGCAATGAGCAGAAAGAGAGTTTTGTATGAATTACCTTCCCGTCGACTGAGACATCGAAAGCTTTGCGGAGAATGTACTAAGTCCCGTCAGATGCCATTTATGTGTCAACGATTGCATCATCACCTTTTCCATCTTAGGCCGTCCATCCTCGTCAAACTCTTGTTCTGGTCCCTTGCTGAACATTTTCTGGCGTGGATCAATGTTCATCGCCACCTCGAGGAAGGTTTTGTCAAGGAAGGGAACGCGCGCTTCGAGTCCCCACGCCATTGTTGACCTGATGGCATACACAATCAGTCCGTATTTGTTTTGTAGTCAACGACGCACTTGTTCGCTCGGAGGCAGTCGGAGGTGTGAAGGTTTTTAACGCGCTTCACTGTCTCTTGGTGAAACGAGGTGCTGTCGGGAGCGGCATGGAAGTATAGATACCCTGTCCTTATTTTTAACAAGCCGGGAGAGAGAGACCAGGACCAGATAATACCTCCAAGAATTTCGTCGCTTCCTTCTCCACTGAGGACCATCTTGACTCCCATCGCCTTAATTTTGCGGCTTAAGAGATACATCGGTGTGCTTGCCCGAACGGTGGTAACATCATAGGTTTCGAGATGATATATCACTTCTGGTATGGCGTCCAAACCCTCTTGAACGGTAAAGGTGTACTCGTGATGAACTGTTCCCAGGTAATGGGCAGCTTTCCGGGCTGCGAGCAAATCGGGGGAGTTTTCGAGGCCAATAGAAAAAGAATGCAGCTGGGGCCATGCCGCCAGCGTCGCTGTGAAAAAAAAGTCAGTTTCTTTCTTGTGATGGTCGATATCTCATAAATTCTACCTTGCTCATTCACCAATCCTGTGGGTGTTGTGTTTCCGCTGGTAGCAGATTGAAGCTTCCGCTTGCGAATCTCATATTGGGCTTGCGAGGCCTTTTCAGTTTCTCGGGACGCTATGGCAGCAATCAAACTACTGTCAAGCCCTCCGCTGAGTAGAACGCCATATGGAACTTCGGACATGAGTCTTTTGCGGACGGCCTCTTCGAGTGCTTCACGAAGTAAGGTCAAGTCGCTGGGGGTCGAAGGGATAGTGGCGTTCGGCCCTTCAGCATCGCCATTCCACCAGGAAGGGTTATAGTAGCGGGTGGTAGAACCGTCTTTGCTATCATAGACGTGGCCAGGGGGAAACGAAATTATCTTGTCGCATTCATCCACCAGGGCTTTAAGCTCGGAGGCAAAAAATACAGCACCGGGACGCTTGGAGCTCCATCCCTGGTACAAAGTGGTGATTCCAATGGGATCGCGGGCGGCGATAATTCGGGATGGAGACACAGACTCGTCGAGCAGGACGAACGAGAACATGCCATCGAGCATGCCGCAAAGTTCCTTACCGTGCTTCGCGTACTGGGGGGAATAAACAAGACGTAAAGGTTATCGGAGACTAGATTCACCAAGGGAAGGATGACTTCGCAGTCTGAATGGGTTTTAAACTTGGTCTCTGGCCCAAGGGTTTTGCGTAGTGCAATGTGATTGTAAATCTCTCCGTTGACGGTCAGTACAACCTTTCCATCCTGACTGACCAGGGGCTGGGCGCCGGTGTCTTTGCATGTGAATCAGACATACTCGAGTGGGTGTATTGGGCAACTGACCAACACCCACGATGGCAAGACGCTCATGAACGAGAATGGCACTGTCGCCGACGAAACAACCGGACCAGTCGGGGCCACGATGGCGCAGACGCTTTGAGCACGCAATGAAACGGGCCCTGTCGCTGGCTGGCTTTTCGAGACCGTGCACTGCGAAAATTCCACACATGGTAGAGGTGAGTCAAAAGAGAGAGGCTCTAGATAAGATTGCAAGCGTCGGCTTGATCGGCGAATCGGTCCGAGATGCACAGCCACAGGGAGGGATCGCGTCGCCCGACGCCCACACGAATAATCTGCAGACACTGGCGGTTGAGGGAGCTGGTTGGTTGTACTCGCTAGCATGGCCGTTGAAATGCATTTGGCACCGTTTATATGACAGAAAATATATTACAGCCCGGGCCTGCCGGATGTGTCATATTTAGTTGGAAGTTGTACGCAGCCGTTCGGCGTCTCTTTCCTCCCCTCATGCCTCCCCGCCGAAGAAACGCTCCTGTCGACGTCGACGCCGAAGAGGCCCTCGGGCTCGCCACCGCCCAGTCGGAGAATGTTTTCTTGTTCATCCCGAATCTCATCGGCAAGTCTGCGCGTCCTGCGTTCCTTTGCAATCCTCACTCTCCGCAGGCTACACACGTATCATTCTCGCTGGCCTGTCATTGCATTTCATGAGCTATCATCCCGTTTATTGCACAATCGCATACTGCGTATCGTGTCTCCTCGACGCTGTGGACGGCCATGCTGCTCGCGCCCTCGGCCAAACCTCAAAGTTCGGTGCCGTTCTCGACATGGTCACCGACAGGTGCCCTCACACGTATACACTCGCGTGATTTGTGTCTCTAATCGCGTCCAGATGCACGACGTCGTGTCTATTGTGTTATCTATCCTCCGCCTATCCCGACTATGCGCTGGGCTTCCAGTTCCTCATCGCTCTCGACTTCAGCAGCCACTATATGCACATGTACAGGTGGGTTCTTACGCATGCACATCGGACTTGTCCTTTATGTCTCTCCAGCTCCCTTGTAACGGGCTCAAGCAGTCATAAGCATATAAACAACGATGTAAGCCGAATCCTGCGGTGGTATTACAACGACCCGGTGCGTTCTTTTGGTATCATACTACATGTATGTTTGATCAAAACCACCCCAGTTGACTCTGTTTGTTGTCTGTGCGGCGAACGAACTCTTTTTCGTCTCCCTATATCTCATGAAATGGACCGCAAAACCCATCGGGCTACCGGAAGTCATCCCGTGGTCTTCCAGTTTAACCTATGCAGAGGCGTTCGCGCTGTGCACCGCGCCCGTATGCTTCGCCAAGAATGTGATCAACGTTGTCCAGCTGTGGAAGGCGTCCAAGATCTTGGTCGGGGTCGATATCGCGGAGAGAAAAAAGCTCAAGAGCGGATGAGGCGAATCACCTAATATTATATCGCTGCAGTAACAATCTAGTACCATAGAAATTTAGTTTCCTGTATACAGGCTACAGCATCGCGCGCAAAGAAAATTGGAGATATTTCTGGTCACGTGTCACTTTCTGTCCTTGCTGACGCGCCGCGTTTTCAGCTCGTCGCTGGATGCGTTCTCAAGCACTAGTTCAACGCTCAAGGTCTCTGTTAAAGGGTCACAGGGCCTCTGTTCCTCGGTCTCTATTTCCCTCTTCCTCGCGTCCGTCCGGAAAGTCTCCACTCGCAAGGCCTGCGGTGTACGCGAAACGTCTCTCTTCTTCCGGTACTCCCGTGTCCCCCAGTGAGCCACCGCCACTTGAATCGCCTAGCGATGGCCCCGACGCACCGGTGACTGCCGCAACGCCTCCGGCTGAAGAACCGGAGAAAGCTAAGCGAAAGACGACGACGAAAGCGTCCAAAGAGCCCGAGACACCGCTCGAGTTGCCTGACGGCCTCGCGATGGAAATCCTTTGGCGCCCCGAGTCTGACCCAGGTCCATCCGACCAGGGTGCTCTGCCCCCACCCGAGATTTTCAACGAGGCCCTGAACAACCTACACATCACATTGCACCCTCAGACTCAGCACAGGGCAACCTGTGCGTATTTTCAATTATTTACTTTGTTCTTGACCTCAAATCCTTGGTCTCAGATCCTTCGCCCCTTGGGCCGCCGTTGTTGGAACCAACTTTAGCCCTTTACTGTCCAATCGGTATGCATGATCTCGACAATGTAGGTTTCCATATTCACGAATGAGCGATAGAGGGCGGAGAGTATGTCATCGATGCGACTGTTCGGGAGCTGGCGCGGCGGACGAACGCCGAGGTCCTTGTGTTGGACGCTGTACAGTTGGCTGCTGGTGAATGGGGCGCGTTCGGCAAAGGTACGCGACAATGGTGAATTATGGAAAGACGCATAACGCCACTCGTAGCCGCTAACTCACTTCAGCTGCCTCGAAACCCATTGCATTTCCGGGCTTCCCAACCCTCAAACTCCCGGCCGTTTCTTCCTGACGAAGAAGAAGACGATGGTGATGCCTCGTCCTCGGCGTTCAGCCCTACCCAGATGACCTTGACGTTATTAAACGCACAATCCGGTCGGTCTCTTCTGACATCGCCGTCCCGACGGAATGGCCCTCCCAGTAAAATCCAAGTCTTCTTTGAAGCCGTTGTCAACACCATGTCTCCGCACGAACCACCTGAGCAAACTCCACGACCTCGACTGGTCTATATACGAGGTAGAACTTGATATCTTCTCATTTGTTCAGATTGATCTGAATTGTTTGGAAGACTTTCCAACCCTGGCTCCGTCATCATCTGCTTGGTACCCACCCCTTCTGTCTTCTGTTCGTTCCCGCCGCCGACGATTTGCGCCCCGCTCCACAACACCAATAAGTCACCCTGTGACAATTATATTTGGCATGACCCCGTCAATTGTGCCCAAAACTTTCACTGGTCCCGGCGCACGCACAGGAACTCCGTTCAGACGTGCAATGGCTCAGTCTACCCAGCGGGTCATTACCAGCTCCAGTTCTAAGCAGCATGAATCGGAGTGGAGTGAGGACGAGGCCAGCGATAAAGCGAGGGAGAGGCGCCTTCGCGATCGCTTAAGGCGCTGGGAGCGTGGAGACAGGTGATTGCCGTGCATGTGTTTCGGACCCCCGTCTAATGACCTATTAGTCTGCAGGATCAGTTTCCCAAATTATCCCATGGGGCGGAGGGAGAAGGCGGCGGTGAACCTGGGTCTGGATTCATCATCATTGGCGGATCAAGCACCATGTTGGCGCATCCTGCTGGTGGTGATTCCGGCAATCGAGACTCTGGCACCGATTTGGATTCGTTGTTCTTCCGAACATCTGTTTTGGTCCCTTCCGTTCGTTCCCTTGTCGAGGAACGGGGTGGCAGAGTCACGCGACGGCGAGAAATTAACGAACTTACCATGCGCATGGGGGTCGGTGCCGTCGGCGGCATTATAGACAAGGAGCCCGCCGCTACTGGGATTTCTGCTTCTGATAACAAGCCTGCTGATCCCAAGAGCGCCCAGCACACCATGTGGGAGGATTGGGGAAAAAGAATTGAGGTTTGGCCAACAGTGCGGGCAGTCGCTGACGGCGCTGTGGGATACGCTACGGCTGCTCGTGCTTCAATAGATAGCTCGGAGAAGCGGACATTGGCCCCGACCCCTGTTGACTGGCCAGCTATCAGCAGCGCTTGGGCAGCGTACCGGGCTAGCCGTACTTTGCGCAGGGCCTGGATGAAAGAGGCCGCGAGTGCTTCCAAGGCTATTCGAGAGCAAGAGGAGGATGAGGATGATGAAGATGAGGACGAGGCCGAAGATGACGAGGTCGACGAAGTAGTGGATCGCCTGAAGAACGATGAAGATTTAGACCCCCACGAACAGCGGCTATTGACGTGCATCGTCAACCCAGGTAAGCGTCATTTCAACTGATTCCTGTCAAGTTTCTAATATTTGGCAGCCACTATGCCGACCTCGTTCAGCCAAGTCCATCTACCACCTTCCACAATCGACGCAGTTCGCACGATTGTGTCACTTCCCTTATTACATCCGCAGGCTTTCCAACAGGGAATCTTAAAAGATCACGGTATGACCGGTTGTCTTCTTTTCGGTCCTCCAGGGACTGGTAAAACACTCGTTGTCCGCGCTCTTGCCAAAGAGGCTGGCTGCCGGATGATGGCTGTTTCTCCTTCGGACGTCATGGACATGGTACGCTAATCTTTGTTTCGTTTAATGGTACCTGACAGCGTTCATAGTACGTTGGCGAGGGCGAAAAGCTCGTCAAGGCTGTCTTCTCGCTCGCGCGCAAGATTGCCCCTTGTGTGGTTTTCTTGGATGAAATTGATGCCCTATTTGGTGCCCGGGTATCAGGACGCGATCGTGGAAGCGGTCTCGCCCACAGGGGTGTATTAACGGAGTTTATGCAAGAGATGGACGGATTAAGGTCTTCCAAGGACGATAATGTGATCGTCATCGGTGCGACAAATCGACCCTACGACTTGGATGATGCAGTTTTGCGACGGCTTCCACGGCGATTACTTGTTGACTTGCCAGGTGAACCCGAACGCCAAGGTCAGTCCTTTTGCAGATGGGTTTACGCAGTATCGATAATTTCCCACCTAGAAATCATCAAAATCTTACTGCGCGACGAGACCTTGGGTTTCGATTTGGACATCAAAAGTATCGCCAAAAAGACTGACGGTTTTTCTGGATCCGACCTCAAGCGTTGGTACATTCCAAACTCTGTTCGGCCGGCACTGATATCTTAAATCTAGATCTTTGTGTTTCCGCCGCTCTCGATGCCGTCAAGGAGCATGTCACTGTTCCATGGTCCACTACAACCACGTTGCCCGAGAATATCTCCAGCGGCGCTGATATCCCCGACGAAGCTCCTGCGTTCGACGCAAAAGTGTCGCCACCTTCCACAGACTCTACGGAGACTCAGTCCGTAGCCGAGAGCGACATATCATCCAACGACGATGATGTTGTTCCCCCTCCTGCAGTAGCTCCGCGGATACTCTACCTTCGCCATTTCACGAAAGCTTTGAAGGAGATCACTCCGTCTTCCTCCGAAGTTTTGGGCACTCTTGCAGACCTTAGAAAGTGGAATGAGGAATTTGGTGAGGGAAGGGGTAACAAGAAACGCCAACAGGTGTGGGGCAAAGGCCTGTTTGGTTTCACTGAGAAGGCGAACAAGTCGGAAGCCGGTCGTGTGCTTCCAGTGGACGGAGGGCAACAGTAGAATTAATATACTACTAATAATGACACGGACTGGATCAAAGTGTTACAAAGGAGGGGAACAGGTGAAACCCACTTGAATTAGCTATGACGCGAAACACGACGTTTTCCTTGCGTCTTCGCAGGGGTTTCATCCTCATCGTCCTCGTCAACATCCATACTTTCATCTGCTGTCTGCTTGCCCTTGCCCTTACGACTTTGCTGGGTTCTTAGCTGCGAAGGTTCATCATCCTCATCCTCGTCGTCCTCGTCGTCGCTATTTTCCACGCTCTTTCTGACACGCCTTTTTCCGTCTTCGCCATCTCGTGCTGCCCCTTCACCGATTGGAGTCATATTGTCTGAGTCGGCCGGCCAATCGCTTTTGCAAGTTGTGCACTGGTGGTTACGAACCATCCACTTGGTGTAGCAGTGGTAATGTATCCGGACTTTGCAATTCGCGGTCGGGCAAGCCACACCTTTCGTCATAATCTGTAATGCACGTTAGGACCCACGTTCAAGTTTTGGATTTCCGACTAGCCTCTGAGCAGATTACACACTCGATGATTTCTTCAGGATAGGTTGATTTTAGATAGGGCTCAAGTTCGAGCAATGTGCGGGTAGAAAGGGAGTATCGCCCGCGTCTAGAGCTACGGTTAATGCGTTGTACGGGATATGTAGCGGCCGACTTGCTTGCTTTTGAGTAACCATCCTTTGGCGACAAAGCTGCCCAGTACAACCTCGGCTTGGGTTTTGCTCATATTTGATTTCGGTTTCAGTGCGCTGATTTCACGCAGAGCAGCCAAAGAAGACATTGAAAATGATTCACGTGGGGCCAGCATGATTTGTTCGACCTTCGCGAACGTCTTAGACATAGAGTCATGTCTGGAAGGGAGATGCTCACTATAGCCTTGAAAAACGCGATTTCGCCAGGAGTGTAGTCGGTGGCCATTTGAGCGACTTCATCACCCTTGCGGTTGACCTGACGATGCTTGAGCTGAGCCCCAAAAGTGAAGCAAGACGGGCTTACAATAGCATACATTTCGCGGCCATGCATCGTTTCTTCCTGCGAATGCCGGAACTCGAGGTCCAGAGGATCAAGAGCCTCGTTTACTTTTGCCACAAACGCGTCCCATTCCTCACGGGCATCGGAATGAGGGATGTCGAGGTTCTCATCGGCAGCTGCATGGATGTCAACTTACGCAGCGCAGTGCAGGGGACGCGACAATGACTGACCCATCACAGCGTCCTTTGATTTGGCCCAGAGAGTTTGGGCCAGTTTCCCGGAGAGGACGCCTCGAGAGAGAACGGCCTGGAGGAAAAGACGCTGGACATCTTTGGCACTGGCTGCTGGAGGCATGGTAGTGGGGAAAGCACAAATCACGTCGCGTCAACAACTTGTCAAACGCGCAGCCAAACAAAGAGACGCGAGTACTATGTACGTGTATATTATTTCCATACGCCCCCATATCAAATCAGATTTTCGGAATGCGCAATGTTTTGCTGACCATCGCAGCCGCCCATAGAGCAATCACAATGCTCACAACATGCAGCTCCCCCCGCCCCCCAGCACTGCCCCACAACGTCAATGTTCCCCAAGGGATTCCTTCTTTTCCTTGAATCCACCCTTGCTTTGTCCAGTACGCTAGCACACCTACGAGGACCAGCGAAGAAGGAATTGGGAGTCCTTCGAAATACTTGGATTTCCCAGCTTCGTCTTTGGGGACAAGCGCGACTGTCGCATTGAAGCGAGCGAGGCGCGCAAGACCACAACATATGAATCCCGTGAGGACAACCGTGTCGAGGTATGTCCGTAGACCCACGACAAAGGCCAGCAGGGAGGGAGCGACACCAAATGATATCTGCGTCCTGTGAGATAGATTCCCAAGTCCTAGGAGACGAGACGAACTAGATCTGCCAAGCTATCAAGCTCCTGGCCGAGCATGCTCGTTGATTTTCTCCATCTGGCCACTTTGCCGTCCAAAAAGTCGAACATGAGTCCGGCGAGGGGGAACGAAAGGGCAGACCACAGATAGTCGACATCGTTGGTGAGCAGATAGTGCGCGGAGGAGAACACGGAGAAGGACCCGCAGACGCCGTTCATGATGGTGACAAGATCTGCGAGCCGAAAGTTTCTGGTGAGGGTCAGCGAGGAACGAGATGGGCTTGCAATGGTGGGACCTAACGAGTGAGAAATGGCCCTCAGAGTCCTGGTATTGCTGGAGAGCATCGGCCTTCTGGTCGGGTGCACCGTTGGAGGAGCGCTTTCTGGTGCTCATTGCGGAGAGTGAAGAAGAGGAGCAGTTCCAATCCAATTATGTACAACGCATCAAATCTGATGTCTCGATTAGGAACCGCCGGCGAGCACCTTCATCGCATTCTCCTCCTGCTGCTTCGCCAACTCCATGCTCTTTGCCGTGTATTGGTTTGGGTGCGTGACACTCTCCCCTCCGCCTATCCCGTCTCCTTTCTTCACCCCGCTCGACGCATGCGTTATCTCGAACACTCGGGTGCACGCGACATGGAAATGGCCTCCCTTGACTGTGTTCATCACTTCGTACAGGTCGGTGGATGTGAGGCCTAGCGGTCCATATGTCGAAAGCAGGGCCGACTGAAGATTCTCTTGTGAGAAGTGTCGGTACGGGCAGCCAGGATCTCCTCCCGATGTCAGGATTTGTTGGCAGCTGCAGTTGGTCAGCAAAATCAACTATCGCGCAGAATGCACTCGCTTTTTCGCTGGATAATTCGCCCTTTTGCCTTCCAAGCCAAACGAGTGCCGAATATTGTACTTGTACATTTTGTTGAATGTGTCGTCATTGATTCTGTCGAATGACTTTCTCCAGAAGATGATCGCTTCTTCTACAGACAAACCCAGCACCTGGTGGTGTGTCAGCGGTCAGTATCGGTTCGGAACGGCTGCCTTCACCTTCAAGAACAGACCGTATTGCAGTCTTCCGAAGTGATTCAGACGGTGGTCTGCCCTCAGTCTCTGATGAGAATTCCGCATACACATCGGGAAATGTTTAGCGGCAAGGTCATCCACCATCTCCGCCTTGATTGATTCGCCATTCATGTCTGTGGGAGCGGCACTCCACTCTGCAGAGACGCCCGCCAAAAATCCTTGAGATAAATTATCGAGTATCCCGCCCAATCGGGTGTCTTCATCAAGGCGGGGCATATATCTTGACGTCAACTAAATCGGCGCCTTCAGAAGCTATACGCTAAGCAACAAAAGTAGTCACAAGTAGATCTCGTTCCAAATGAGTTTCGAACTCTTGATAGACAATGCTGGATTGTTCACGGCTTGGGACATAAGCCCACCCTCCTTTGAGGAAGACCTTGCGTTTGTCAACAAGATCGGGGACACGCGTCCACCGCACCTATCCGATCTACTTTCAGCTCTGAGACGAGGCGGTCGCTGACTCTTACCTTATAATATTTGTCCGTCTCGAATGAATCAGAGCGATGGTAAGAAACAAGTTCTTGTCGACACGCGTCTTTTTCGGCCTTGTCCACCTGTGCACATGTATAGCCCAGCCCGCAATACGCGCGGATGATCACTCACAGCCAGCCAGTTGAAATCCCGCGAGCTCAGAAAGGATTCCCGTTCGGTGCTATCATCCGTCTCGTACCTGACTTTGAATAAAGTCGTCTCCGCCTTGACGAACCGCCTTCGGAGCTCCTCGCTAAAAGAAGTCAACAAGGCATCGCGTCAGCTTGTGCGAGCAACGCACGAACGACAAAAGGCCAATCTCAGAACGAAATGACCTAATTGGTCTGTTCGCCGTTGTGACTCTTTGTCTGCGCCGACAGCATTGGATGATTTGAGGGGGAGGTACTTCTCGCACTGGGCAGAAGTGACACTCTTGGTTTCTTCCCATGTGCGATTGCGAGCAGCAGACGATTCAATCTCGGCAAGAATTCTCAATCGGTCGAGGGCAGATGTCTCGAATTCCTCGATGGAGACGTCGTAAAGAGGCGGTTTATCATAACTGATGTCGTGGTCAGTCGGAAACAGAGTTCCAGTCGACGACGTACAAGTTCAGTCTGTGCGGGTATTTCCACCCCCGGTGAAGTTCAACCTGAACCTTGTTATCGATAGCAGAAGAGCGCTCCTCAATCTTGAACATGGTGGAATGTGGCGAGTTGCCACGCGTGGTGTCACGATATCGCGTGATGTCACGCGTTTTAATACTATTACTAAATCAAAATTCGAATAAGGAAACGAAGTTCTACGAGTTCTAATGCATTATTTAGCAACTATTATACAACGTGGAGTCTGACTGCGAAAGACTGTGACTAAGCAAATGCAGAGCAATTTAGAGAGCAATTAGAGAGCATAAGAAAAACTATTCAGGAATGTATCAGCCACTGGAATCGGTCGTTGGTGCCTCCGCCTGGGGTTGGGATTTTCTGACGCGCATAGGCCGTGAACGCTTCGATTCCTCCAAAGGATTTTCTGCGACATCGAACACGACGCCGGGACGCATTCGTCTCGGTTTACCACGGGCGAGAATGTCCGATTCTTCTTGATTCCTCCAGTCCTGTGTCGCGACGCGTGGGTCTCGTTGAGGGGGCGATTGCGGCGGTATTTGACTGCTTTGCATTGATGCTGTTGGAGATCCCATAACCGTATTGGGCTAAGGGACGTTCAGTCGGGCCGAACAGAGAAAAGAGATCTGGCTCACGGCAGTTCCATCCACGGCGTCCATGGAAGCAGTTGATATTCGACGGTTCCGTTTAGAGGTCAAATAGCGAAAAGGTGAGAATACCCGTGAGTTCGGGCTTTTTCGGTCAGATATCGCTGGTAAGGTGGGATCAGGAACTGCGATGGGAGGAGGGACTTTGGGCTTGTGTTTGTGATCCGACGGAGGCTCTGAGCTCTGAGGTGAGCGTTCCGAGTTCGGATGAAGGCCCCTATCTGAGCTCGTATGAGGCCCTCGATCTGAGCGCGTCCGAGCTGCGTGATCCGTAGTTTTTTTCAAGGGATTAGCAACCTGCGCCTCAGATTGCTGGGACTCTTTAGAGCGAAAAATATCAAATATACCCTTCTTCCTTGTATCTGAGGAGACCGATGCTGGGATGGAAGTGCGAGAAGCAGAAGGCGGCAGTACCGAATGGGCAAGGGAAGAAGGCGTTTTGAGAATGGATTCCGCAGACGGCTTTCGCTGCATAACACGCGAATTACCGGAGGGCACTGTCGAGCGGCTACCCGACGCGCCTGACGTCCCAGCCGACGGAGTCGACGACGGTGGAGCTATCGTAGTTCGTCCTGCAGATGGGGCATTGCATGGGGTAGGGGTAGGTGCCGACGGAACCGGACGAACTCGTTCAGTAGACGTCGATACACGAGGTGTCGCACCCGTCGCATAAGGCGTCGCACCCGTCGCATGAGGTGTCGCACTCGTCGGAGGGTCACGAGTTTGTTGCTTAGCGGGTCGGTGGTCGCGCTGTGAGATTCTATCTCCTTGCGCAAAGGACGATGGCGGGGGTGGATGGGACCGTGATGCCGACGCAGAACTTGAAGACTGTGCAGACTTGCCATTGGAGTGAGATTGATTTGCTGAATGGGAGATAATGACAGGAGATGGACTGGAGCTATGTCTCGATGAATCTTTGGAGGGTGTCTTCATGATGGCAATGGTATCCTTCTTTGAACGAGCGGGTCGCGCATGTGTATCTCGACCATCATCTCTATTGGCAGCCGCCCGCGATCGATCGGCAGAATCTGTTGGTAAAACATCTGCCCGCCTTGGTCGTGGCTTAGAAGGTGGCGCAATGTCACTTGGCTTTTCACTCCGGGCAGCCGGTTTTGTCGGCATCAACGACGTCCCAACACTGAACACATGCACCGGAGGTTGAGCATAGACATGCTGTGAGGTCGCAGTCGCTGCAGACGGAGGTGCGTGTGTCTGATTGTTCCGTGATTCAGACAATCTTCCGGGCTGCACTTTCTCGTCATTTCGCAAGTGGACGGGTTTGTCTGTAAGCAAATCCCTGAGCTGGGTCTTGAGAATATCTGGCTGGCTTGGCACTGGCCGTTTCTGAACGCTACTACTACCGTCAACGATTGGGCGACGAATAGAAGTATCGGACGTGGTACGCGGGCGAGATGGCGGTTGCAATGCATGAGTAGCCACCGCGGCTTGGGATGTCGATGCTTTTCCGGGACCCTGGCTAAATTCCTGGGGGGAGGGATAGATACGGGGAATCGGAGGCTGCTCGAATATCTCTTGCCTCGTGGCTATTGGGGGAGGTCTAGCAACCTGTTGGGAAACATGTGGTTGTGTCTCTGAGCGGGCTTCAAACCCAGCGACCAACTGAGAAACCGTCGGAGTGGTAGAACGTTCCTGGACCTGAGGAGGATAGTCGGAAGCGCGAGCGACAGATGGTGCGTATATTGGCGGCAACAGGGACGAATCTCGTCCATCTCGTCGCCGTAGCGTTTCTGGATGCTGAGTTAAATTAGGACCAGAGAATTGCCCTTGCAAAACATTATTTCCAGGGTTCTGCGTCGTTGCTTGTGCTCCAGGGTTTACTGGGGAGAGAGCTTCGAAAGCAGGAGAGCGAGACTGAAAGGATTTCAGAGCTGCTTGTTGAGGTGCTTGTTGAGACGCGGTTATGAGAGGATCAGACGAAGAATAATCTGGTTGGGCAGCAAAAAACATGGCTCTCGAGCTGGATGAGTGCACCTCAGGGTGAGGAGAACAAAGTTTCGGGGGGACTACCGCGCGGCCGGTCTCGCGATGGGGTTGAACATGAATAGGATTGTCGCTGGCATGGCGGCGGTATTCAGGGCGCTCGACCGAACCAGCAGGTATCTGGGTCTAAAGACATTTTGAGGAACACTTTTAAGCTTGCGGTATAGACACTGACAAACGGCGAAGGACTACTATCCGCTCTCGTCTTCCTGGCAGGGGCAACTGCAGTGGGAGGCGCGGTGACCGGCATGCTATTCTGGGAGGACTTGGACCGGGAAAAGGGCCAGAGGCCTTTCGACTGCCAATGATGTCAGAAAGCACAGATTTCTGTCCAACAGTAAACTTGCCTCTTTAACCTTCTTATTTAATGTTGTCACAGTCGAAGATCCCCCAAGATTCACCTGCTGTTTCACATTGGGCAGCGCGGTGCCCCGTAAGAAATTTCTTCCCCGATTCTGATACGAATTTCAACAAATTGACCGGAACTGTGATAAAACAACACCTACAAATGTTCCATGGTCGGTATCACTCTCCGATAGCCCGAGTTGGCCTTCGTCGGGACGTTGGGATCGACCATGACTCGCGGGAAGATATACCGGCATACGGGGGTTTTGAGGAGTATACTTCCCACTAGAACTTGACGCAGTGGTAGGCTGTATCGGTAGCCCAGTCCTAGAGGAAGTGGGAAACGGCGCTGACTCGGAAGCTTGCTGAGGATTGTTCATCTATTCCGTTGTGTGTGGCCAAACAGAAAATACAAGCAGAATAACGTACCATCGGCGATGATTTCCTCTCATCCGCGCGACGCCGGTAACCCGACGAGGAAGGCCATTTAGCAGAGCTGTCCGAGCTATCCCCTTCCTCAGCTCGGGTCCGCCTCGATTCCTTTCGACTGCTCCTGTCATGTCGTTTTTCTGCGTATGGGTCACCGAGCTGACTGTCCCTTCTCTTTCGAGTCTCCGGCGGGTCTCTCTGCTTGTGCTTGGTTCTCTTCTTCTCCTCAACATCTTCCCTAAGAGACGAAGAGGACGGTTTCCGAAGTGTCCGCCCGTCTCTATCGCTGTGTTTCCGGCGACCTGCAGCCTGTTCCTGAGCGGGAGGACCGGCTACAGTACTACCTGTTTTATCTTCCCGCCTCTCTGGTTGAGACGGCGGAGGGGCCGTAGAGGTCCGGGGGTGTTGCGAATTTTGATGAGGGTAAGCGTATCCGAGTCGCGAATCTGGGCGGTCGGGCGACGGACGCGGATGGTATTGTGGGGGAAACGCTGGGACAGGAACAGGTTGCGCATAGAGCCCGTGATTAGGTAGTGTCGCATATTTATAGGCAGAAGAAGTGGGCACCGAAGCCGCGTCTGCGCGAGGAACGCGACTTGAACTGGGATGAGTTTCGCCACCTCTGCGCGCGCTGCTGTGGGCGGTAGTTGGCGCCCATGAGCCCGGTGCAGGGGCGCTGTCGGATGCGTTGGGCGGCGGAAGCCATGTTCTGTATGCCTCATTCGCGGGATTATTCGGATTGTTGGACCGCGGGCTTGGTTGAGGATCCGGCGGTTTACGTTGGAAGAAATTCTTCATGCAGGAAGGGAGGAAGAACCCTCGCGCTGCGATTACAATCTGCTGAAAGACAGAGCAGGCAGGCTGCCGACATGAGGCCGCAGGCGAAGTTGTCAATGGGCGCTTTTAATGCACGTGCACTTGCAGCTTGCTCGTTTGTAGTCTCCCAGAGGCAGAGTAGACCAAATTCACTTGAACTTTCATGCCGCATGCCGCAAGATATATCATGATCAGAACCGGTATCTTGAGTGCGCGAAAGTTTGCGCCGTTTCTGAATCGTTTGCCTCAGGGAGAGTACCTTGGACGCTCAATGGCCGATAATAAATACCCAATCTTCCTCTTCTCGGGCATGCGCATCTTATTCTCGCAATTACTTCAAATCGCCAACGTCTAATAGCCTCTCCGCAAACAGTCATTCTCTTCTCTAAGCCTCTTGTTCTCGTCTCGCAATTCCCTCAAATCGCCGACATACTCGTCCATCAGATCACGAAGCTCCTTCTTCCAACTCCGCCCCATCCTGACCAGATCGAGATGGAGCCCCACCATTTCCGAACGTTGCTCCGCTTGAAGCTCAAACATCGTATCGCGCAACATGTTCCTCAGCATATTCTGTGCCGACGAGCTGCCGCCCGCCGGAGATGTCGGAATAGCATTCCTAAGAGGAGAGGGTGCCCATGAGGCTGAAGCACCGAGCCCCGCTGATGATGGTCTCCTGGGGGAGATCTGCATCGATAGGCTTCGTTCGCGTTCCTTCCTGTCGCCCTCCGGCATGTTCTCTTCATCACCCTCCATAAATACAACTGTCTTCCCTTTGCCCTTCCCGTTCGGGCGACCATCTCCAGCCTCAACCAGACAGTTGGCATCCGGACTGCCTAAAGGTACGCCCCCCTTTCTTTTAGGCAGAGGAGTAACGGGGTCACCGCTGACACTGGGCAGATCTGGGGACGGGGTTCGGCTATCTGCCAACACCGATCTCGCGGTATGGCTCGGAGGCAAGGGAGGAACCGGTGGAACGGATGAGCTCTGCGACGCGGAGGAGCTGGGACGAGACACCGAAGATGCTGAACGGGAGCGCGCAGACCTCGCGGAGAGAGATTCGGAAACCGTTCGAGCCGCAGATGCAACCGGTCGGGAACGAGCGGATGTGGTTTCCTTGCGGGTCGCCGAGGTAACAGAAAGGCGTGAAGTATGCTCGACGCCTGTTGAAGGCGGTAGGACCTTGGCGCTTTGTGTTGCGATTGATGACGGATCTTTATTTCCTGTTCCTCTCGAAGTGGATCCCACTATAATCATCAGCGACTCGACTTGCGTTTCCCTGCTTATTGGCGACTCACTGGAAATATTGTCAATGTTGACGCTCTTACCACGGGAATTTTGGACAGGGGAAAAGATCTTTGGATTTGCAACATTGCTTGTTACCCTGGGTGACAAGGCAGACAGCGTCGATGGTCTGCGAGCCGGTGACGCTCCACATCCGATCCGCGCAATACGTCCCTTGGAAGGCGACGGCGCGACTTTCGCTTTGGGCGCGACTCCAATAGATGTGACTGTCGCGGATGGACGACGACCAGTGCCTTCACCAGAATCCGGCACCTTGGTTCCCGTAGCCGGTTTGGTGCCAGTTTCTGCGCTCCCTTTGTTTTTCTTCTGAGAAAGTTCGGTCAGACAAGCCCTAAAGATGGAGTGGTCGTGTGTTCTCTTACCTGCACAGTCATTGTCCCTACTCGGCATCCACTCTCGCTGAGAACAACAGCCTTAGGTGGCTTGTCCAGGGCCCGCAAGTCAAAAACGAGCAGTTTCCCGTTTTCTGTGCCCAAATAGATAGATTCCCCCGAGGGAGAGAAGGTGATAGAGGTTAATGGTACTTTGAGGCTGAGGGTTCTAAAGAGACTGGCGTGTTGCAATCGCAAAGTCAGGACTAGGGTGAACGGAACATTGCTTGAGACGAACCCCTTCTCCTTATCTAGATCCACAAGTCCCAAAAAGCCACTTGCAGTAGCAACGGCCACCAAAGTCTTGGAAAACGGGCTACATGCCACAGAGACTATGTCCCCGGTATTGGTGTCATTCATCGGGATGGTCTTCACTGGGCCCGAAGGGCGCGTCGTGTCATACACCACCAGTTGCTTTCCTAATCCAAGCAGTAGACGAGCACGGGAGTGGGGATGGAACGCGCATGTCGTTATCTGTTGTCCGGCAAGATTAAGCCCACGAAGGACCGTGTGTGAGCCGAGCGAAAGGTTGTGAATGTGGGCTGCTCCCGCAGATGTCGAGGCCAACAAGTCGTTTGAAAGTGCCAAAGAAGTGATGGGGGATTTGTGGCAGTCAAAACTTTGGACGACTTTCGTGGACTCGAGGACATGTATCTTGTCTGCAGTGGCAAAGACCAGGGATGATTTCGCTCTGGATACCAGGTGCGAGATTCCCGGAGAGCCGACGGGTGCTGAGAAAATGTCCGTCAATGTATTGAGGGCGGGGTTGTACTGGTGGATTGTGTTGGCTGAAGACAAAAACAGATAGACGTTATCGGGTGACCATGCACTGGCTGCACATGGGGCGAGGAGGGAAAGACATGACGGGAGGGACGACGCTGGGCGTTTAAGAACCTGAGGATCGATGAGAGAGAGCTGGTGGGTGGTTGTAACGGCGAGCATATCTGGTTAAACAGTTTCAACCAAGTGAGTTTGAGCCCCCGTGACCGTGAATAAATAATACTGTATGTGTCCCTGCTTGGCTACGGTCGACCGTTAGTCAAGTGCCATTCCACTGAGTACCACAACATTACTTCGCCGTTTGTTCTTCCGTCCCCCTCTCCTTCCTTCTCCTTCTACCCCATATACTTGGTCTGCCAACTAATCTTATATCGGCAATGGTGCGCCTCTTTTCCAGCTCTTCCCGGGCCGTGGCTGAGCTTTTCTGTGCTCTATCAAGACCGGTACCATGGACGCTCTAGACGAGAAGCCAAATGGCGCGCCTCCGATGGAGATTGACGAGGTTGTGTCCGTCCGAGATCGTCAGTCCGTCTCTCCCGGTGTCAGCTCCAATAATTGAGCTGGTGTCGTCATCTTTCACAGACGAGGCATTCGCGGCCAAGCATATGCCAGAGCTTGGCCACGACGTCAAGGACTTCCAGGTCTACACATGGAGACTAAACAACTGGAAGAAATTGGACAAGAAACTGACGAGTGACGAATTTGAGTGTGGGGGCCACAAGTGGTGAGTTATCGTCTCTATCGTGACGCCTCCGTTCCTTGAGTCTACAGGCGTATATTACTCTTTCCTTTCGGGAACTCCAACGCACCTCCAAATGATACGGTGTCCGTTTATCTGGACTACGCAGAGCCCAAGAAAGCCCCGGAGGGCTGGCACGCTTGCGCCCAATTCGCTCTTGTCATCTCTAACATCCACGATCCCACCGTTTTCACCGTCAGCCGTATGATTTGCTCTCTCGGTCAAATTACATTTATACTGATGAGTACTCAACCATCCAGACGCACAACATCGGTTCATTGCAGAGGAATCCGATTGGGGTTTCACTCGCTTCAGCGAACTGCGGAAACTGTTTCATCCACAAGATGGTCACAGTAGGGCGACCATTGAAGAAGATGCCGCCGACATCACTGTCTATGTTCGTGTGCTGGAAGACCCGACGGGGGTACTATGGCACAATTTCGTCAAGTAAGGGAATCCGAAATTTGGTCCAAACTGCTCCTGATTTTTTTTTCAAGCTACGACTCCAAAAAGGAGACCGGCTTCGTCGGCTTGAAGAACCAGGGCGCGACTTGCTACATGAATTCTTTGTTGCAATCGCTCTATTGTACACGCTATTTTCGACGAGTTTGTTGCCCGCTCATTGTTCATACATGCGTGCCTAACTCTTTCACAGGCCGTCTATCAAATTCCAACAGAAGATGATATACCAACGGAGAGCGTAGCTCTCGCTCTGCAACGAGTGTTCTATCACCTGCAGACCTCCGATCAGCCTGTTGGTAAGCCACCTCTTGCAGTGTTCCACATGCAGTTAATTTGCGGCAGGCACAACGGAGTTGACGAAATCCTTCGGTTGGAAGTCCCTCGATTCGTTCCTGCAGCATGACGTTCAAGAATTCAACCGTGTCCTTGTGGACAAACTGGAATCCAAGATGAAGGGCACCAAGGCTGAAGGAGCGATTGCCAAGCTTCTCGTGGGGAAGATGAAAAGTTACATCAAGTGTGTCAATGTGGATTATGAGTCGTCGAGGATCGAGGAATTCAACGGTGCGTATCGCTGATCCCACTGCCATGTTAATTTCTGACACCGATGCAGACATCCAGCTCAACGTCAAGGGGATGAAGAATTTGCACGAGTCTTTCCGGGATTACGTTGCGGTCGAAATGCTCGACGGCGAGAATAAATATCAGGCTGAGGGCTTTGGCCTACAAGATGCCAAGAAGGGAATCATCTTCGAGTCCTTCCCACCTGTGCTGCATTTGCAGCTCAAGCGGTTCGAGTATGACATGCAGCGTGATGCCATGGTCAAAGTCAACGACCGCCATGAATTTCCCTTTGAACTTGACCTCGGCGAGTTCTTGGACTCAACTGCAGATCGGTCAAAACCATGGGTGTACAAACTGCATGGGGTTCTCGTTCATTCCGGGGATCTTCATGGAGGTCACTATTTTGCTCTTATCAAGCCCGACCGTGAAACTCGATGGCTCAAATACGACGACGACCGGGTGACCCCAGTGACTGATAAGGAGGTCCTGGAAGAGAACTATGGTGGCGAAGCAGCATTCAACGGCGTACCACCCACCGCTCAACGTAACCAGGTCCGGGCTATGAAGCGTTTCACCAACGCATACATGTTGGTGTATATCCGAGAGTCTGCGATCGATGAAGTCCTCGCCCCGTTCACTGACGAAGACACTCCTCCCCATCTCAGTATGCCGTTTTCAACCGTCGTACAGGACTTGCGGGGCTTATATATGATACAGAGCGAAGGTTGGACGAGGAGCGACTCCAGCTCGAAGCCAAAAAGCGAGAACGAGAAGAGCAGCATCTCTTCCTGACCGCCAAGGTGTGTCGCAATTTGTTTGCCTGGGAATAATTTTATATCCCGTCTTAGGTTATCACGGATGACACCTTTTCACGCCACGAAGGTTTCGATCTCGCTACGTTCGATGAGAAGAACTGGCCTCCATCCGATCTGCCGAGTTTCCGTGTCCTCAAGCAGGAAACTTACAGTACCTTCAAGAGCCGTGTTGCGCAACACTTCAGTTTCCCCGAAAACCAGATTCGTTTATGGGTTCTGGTGAACCGACAGAACAAAACCGTACGACCCGACACACCTATTCCCGAGAACGAACCAACATTAAGTAGACCATGTGCGTTTCTCACCTTGGCTGTGCTCATGCGTGTGTCTGTCAGCCGTCGAAGTCATTCGGAATAACATGGCCGCAAGACAAAACGATCTGCGGTTATATCTCGACATCATTCCTGACCCGTCCAAAGTCAGCCTTGATCCGCATGCGGCCCAGATTCGATACTAAACTCCGTGTTTTCGCAGCCTGATCCGCCACCACAGTCAATAATGGTTTTCCTAAAGCACTTTGACACGTCGAAGCAGACCCTATTAGGCGCTGGTAAAGCGTATATGCTGCGGACAAGTAAAGTCAGCGAGCTTGCACATGTCATCAACGAGCGAATGCGATGGACGCCAGGTACACCGCTCAAGCTCTACGAGGCAAGTCTCTGCACTAAGACGTTACTGCGATATCCTCATGCCGCCTTTTCAAGGAAATCAAACCAGGCATGATTGAACTCATGAAGCCCAAGCTGTCCTTTGCCCAGAGTGAAATCCAGGACGGCGATGTGATCTGCTTCCAGGTCGATCTGTCTGAAAAGGAGTGAGTCGTGTCCATTGCACCCTGCTTGAATGTCGTCGATTAACGCCATGCAGGTCACACGACATCGAGAGCCAGGGTTTCCACGCAAATCCAATTCACTACTACGATTTCCTGCAGAATCGTGTCATGATCGTCTTCCGACCAAAGTTCGAGGAAATTGACCATGATCATCCTGAATTCAACCTTGTTCTCAGCAAGAAACAGAATTATGATACAGTGCGTCTTGCTATCTTTCGCGGCTCTGATAAACCACTGACGCGATAAGCAGATGTCGAACAAGGCCGGAGAGTACCTACGGCACGATCCCATCAAGCTGCGATTCACGACAACGCATGCCACAAATGGAACACCAAAGTCTGTGCTCAAGCGGTCACTGAACCAGAGTATCGCGGAGATCATGGCGCCCAACTACATCAACCCTACCACGACAGTCATTCTATATGAAAAACTGGACGTTAGCATTGTCGAGCTGGAAACCAAGCGGAGTCTCAAAGTTGTGTGGACTGGAATCCATAACAAGGAGGAGGCAACCTACCCGTTCCTTCTCCCCAAGACCAGCATGGTCAATGACCTTGCCGACCACATCTCCAAGCTGGTAACTTTGACGCCCACAGGATCCCAGAAAATCCGCGTTTTTGAGATTTCCAAAGATGGAAAGACTCAGAAGGAATTCACAGGGACTGAAATGATCGGAAATATCCCAGAGCCTGTAGAGCTATACGCTGAGGTACGCGATGGCATACGGACTTGTCGTGCCTCCTACTCACACAGTCCACAGGAGATTCCGATGGAAGAGCTTGAGGCAGACGATCTGGACAAGGTCATCGGCGTGTTCCATTTTACGAAAGAATTATCACGGACACACGGCGTACCGTTCAAATTCGTGGTCAAGCGTGTATGTTTCCGATCTAACCGTAGTGGCGACTTCCGATTAATGTTTACACAGGGGGAGAAATTCATTGACACCAAGAGGCGACTGCAAGCTCGGATCGGTGCCTCTGATAAAGACTTGGCCAAGTACCGATTCGCTATCATCCAAGTCTCCACGTTCAAGCAACCGTCGTACATCGAAGATGGTAACACATCCGTCTAATATGTAGATCTGTTCTAATCGCGACACAGACGATACGATTTATGATCACCAATTCGCCCCAGAAGACGTCCTGGGTTTGGACCACGCCGACAAATCGGGGAAGACGCGACTTGGTGCCGGAGCAGCTGGACTAACGATCAGGGGTTGAGTCGGTTCCAGCTGATCTTTTTATATTGGGACCGTTCGCCCATCTCATTCTCATTTCATTTGTCGTCCACACTGTACTTTCTCCTATTACAACAGATTTCCTCAGCTCTGTGATAGATGTACCATGATTATTGCGGAGGAAAAATTGAAACACTAGTGGAACGAAGATCGCTTGACCATTGACGTGAAGACGGAGTCCCTACTTTCGCTTTTTGCCCTTCTTTGCCTGTCAGACGATCAAATGGTGTCTGTCTCAAGTAAGAGGCGGCGAGACTTACGGATGACTTGGACGCGGACGGGGACGTAGCCCCTTCGCCGTCGCTTGAAGCATGACCATTCGTAGACTTCGCGGGTGTTTGGGGAGCAGAAGGAGGTGCAATGGCCAGGGCAGGTGGAGAGATGCCCGATTTTATGTTATATTTTAGTTCTGAATACTCATGAGCTTGAACGGGAATTAATCTACACATATAACACACCGAGGGCATGCTTTGCCTCTTCAGACGACTCGAATAAACTTCGCATCTTCTCATTCGCGATCATCTCATTCGCGGTGGGAAAGATGACCTGCCCCCATCCTTCCACAAATGTGTTTGCCTCCGCCACAACCTCCAAAATTTCAGCCTCCAGTTCTTTCTCGGCGGCGAGTAGACTGTTCCAAAGATCGTCTCCAATGGATCCTTTCTGCAAAAGGGCTTGGAGTGCCGGCTTGTCTTCGCGTAGCCGAAGAACACGTAGCACATCGGCCATTGCTCGGCGAACGAGAGCAGATTTCAGCAACGCGTCAGAGGCGGGAGGGTCTGTTTTTTGAAGGAGGGTGACATAGGCGTTGCGCTCTGCGTGTGAAGGAAAGTAGGGTGGTAGGGATTTCGCTAATCGACGCGTCGTTCAGAGGTGAACAGCAAACAATATGGGCGAAACGTACACCGGGCGTTCCGTCTATATATGTAGCTGAAGACGGCCAGCCCGCCAAAGACGATGAACATATACAATACAGGGACCAGAACGGAAGCCATCGTGTAGAGTCAAGAGGATTATGATGGAAACAGGATTGCTGGCACAAACTCGAAGCAAAAGGTATTGGTCAACAACAACACATAGTCGCGTACTTACCAGTATAGTATGACCCAGACCAAATGACTACTCAAGTCGGGTGCAAGTCGGGTGTTGCAAGAGCCGGAGTCTCTTTGGATTCTCTATCTTGCTCTCTACCGCCACTGCGCCATGCTCCCGCGACGTTTCTTGGTCTCGTCCTCTAGGTTTGGCGCGTCCAGACGTTTTGCGTCCACGAAGGTAATCGCCAGAATTGTGCTTTCCAGCTTGCATTCAGTAGTTGCTCGGACAGTCGCTCAAGGAAACTTTACAAGAAGTGATTCCTATCAAGCAGGAGCAGCTCAAGAAGCTGGTATGTACCGCCCCTTTTCACCAAATTGTGCCGTACTCACTGCAACTATCCAGAAAGCGGAGCATGCCCAAACTGTGGTCGGAGACGTCAAGGTAACCTGGGTTAACGCAACATATTACAAGGCGCTCAATATCCAAGGTTGAAAATATAATCGGAGGCATGCGTGGTATCAAAGCCATGCTCTGGGAGGCGTCCGTTCTCGACCCGGAAGAGGTGAGCTAACGCGCGGATCCTGGAACCACTCTGGTAATCGGATTTCAGGGCATTCGTTTCCACGGCCTTAGTATTCCAGACTGCCAGAAAGTGCTCCCACCAGCCCTCGGTGGCAAGGAAATTATTGCTGAGAGCATGTTGTGGCTTTTATTGACGGGAAAGGTCCCCACGGAGGCTCAGACTCGCCAACTATCTCGCGAATTGGCTGACAAGGGAGATCTCCCTCCTTTCATTGAGAAGCTCGTCGACTCGTAAGATTCTTTACTTCCTGACTGACAATATCATTATTCCTCTGAAATAGATTTCCTGCTACCCTCCATCCGATGACCCAGCTCGGTATGGGTGTCGCAGCGCTCAATCACGACAGCCTATTCCAAGCGGCGTACGAAAAGGGTATCAAGAAATCGGAGTACTGGACATATACACTGGACGATTGTATCAACCTCATTGCGCGGCTCCCCGCTCTTGCCGCGCGGATCTACCGTAACGTCTACAAGCCTGGAACATCCTTACCAGCTATCAACAAGGATCTGGACCTCGTCGGTAAGAAACTGACGCATTTAAGCGCCCATACCTGATTGTAAGTGATACAGGCAATTATTCTACGCTCCTCGGATTCGGTGATAACCACAGCCTGACCGAATATCTCCGGCTGTATATTGCTCTGCACGGAGACCACGAAGGCGGAAATGCATCTGCACATACTGCTCGTACGCGCGTCTTCCATTGTTACATCCTGCGCTGAGCTTGTACAGATTTGGTCGGTTCGACGCTTTCCGATCCGTACTTATCATACTCTGCCGCGCTCTTCGCCCTCGCCGGGCCGTTGCACGGGTGTGTCTATTTCCTCTTGCGACCTCCTGGAGCTGATTGAGTTTCAGCCTCGCGAACCAGGAAGTGCTGCGCTGGCAAATGACCATGCAGAAGGAGCTAGGCAACGACGTCTCTCACGAGCAGATCAAGGAATACCTTTGGAAGACACTCAAGAGTGGACAGGTCGTGCCTGGGTGCGCATTTGCGACTGCCGATTTGGCTTGGCGACGTATAAACATAATTCTAGCTACGGTCACGGGGTGCTACGGAACCCCGATCCGCGCTTCATCGCGCTTCAGGAGTTTTGCGATGCGCGACCCGAACTGCAGGAGAGCTCTATCATCCGTCTCGTGAAAAAGGTCGGTCGGCGCGCCTCATTGCCAGCAATTGACTTGACCTGCAACGCAGACATACGAAGTCGCCCCCGGAGTCCTGAAGGAACACGGAAAGGTATAATTCTAACCGCTACATTGGCCATTTATTCACGGTATTGCAGACGAAGAATCCGTACCCGAATGTGGATGCGACGTCGGGTAAGCATCATATTCTCTTCACGGGTCGAACTCAATTGACGCAATGCCAGGTTGCGTTCTATATCACTATGGGCTCACGGAATTCAAGGTGCGTTCCAGCTCCACCGCTTTTGGCTTTCTGTAAACTGATCGTGATAGTATTACACTGTTATCTTCGGCGTTTCACGAGGTGAGCAGCTCGCAGTCTTGGAAAACAACTGATAGACTCATTGCGTTATAAAGCACTGGGCGCTCTGACACAGCTAGTGTGGGCCCGGGGTGAGTCCAACAATCCCTTTCAACATCTGTTCCTCACACTCTTCTAGCCCTTGGTTTACCACTCGAGAGACCAAAATGCGAGTCTTTGCCTTTTCATCACTTTGAATTCGACTGACATAGATGGACAGCGCTCTCCATGGATGCGCTGGAAAAGCTAATCAAATGAAGGAAAGTGTAGGATGGTTATATCATCAGGTGTTAAAAAAATGCAAACTGGGTATCCCGAATAATTTTAGTACATAACAGCCATGCATTGCCCAACCGGCGAAAAGAAACGGGGTAAATAAGAGAAAGAGTACATCTGTCCAGCCTGCAGCGAGAAAGTGGTATCCTGATTTGACGCGCACAATCGTACGGCCATGCGCACGACTAGAACCTCCGACCGGGCTGCATTTGCTGCTGTTGCATTTGCTGCGGTGGCTGCTGTTGCTGCATTTGCGGTGGAGGCGGACCGCGTGAGCCGTATCCTACAGGCGGCGAGCCCTGAGGGGGCATAGTGCCAGCTCGCATCGGAGGCATCATCATCGGTCCGCCCTGCGGTGTCCCCTGGCGCGCGGGGCCGGGCCCTGGACCATAGCCGGGTTGCGGAGAGCCGTACTGCCCCTGGCCCTGCCCCTGCCACTGCTGAGGCCCCGGTGGTGGGCGCTGCTGCATGGGCATGGGTTGCCCTCCGGGCCCAGGGGGCGGTCGTTGTTGCGGCGGGAAACCACCCGGGCCCGGTGGCGGCCGCTGTTGAGGCGGAAAGCCGCCAGGCGGAGGCCCTTGCTGGGGCGAAAAGCCATTTGGAGGGGGTCGTTGCGGGCCGCCCTGCTGCATTGGCGGACCGCCCTGCTGCATGAGGGGAGGACCTCGTTGCATCGGAGGACCGCCTTGCTGCATCGGAGGACCATTGGGAGGACCACCCTGAGGGCGCTGCATCGGGGGACCGCCTGGACCGGGCGGCGGACGCTGCTGCTGGATGGATCCATTAGGGCGGGGCTGCTGCGCGGCGAGGCCCGGCGGAGGATTCGCAGGGCCCGGATCCCGAAGCGACACGGGGACGGGGGCGCTGGGCGGCGGCCCTCCGCCTCCATTCTTGTCAGCGGCCTTGAGGATTTCATCGCTGGGCCAGAATCAGTACCAGATAATACTACGGGAGATTTCAAATTACTCAAGAAGATTGAGTGCAGCGCACAAGACGACCCACTCGACGCAGTCCTCATTCCCCTCGCCGAGGGTCTGCCAAACGGCCTTTTCCTCAGGGGTCTTGCCCGTGATGCTGATGCGGGTGCCGCCGCCGTTGGGTCCGGGGGGGTTCTTCTGGATCTTGCCAAACTCGATGCGCTTCGGGGGAATGTTGTGACCAGCGTACGCAAAATAGAACATGCTCCAGAAGGCTGCGTTGGGGTTGGGCTTTGAGACCTGGAAGAGGGGGAGGTCGGGGGAGTCGGGGGACGGGAGGGAGAGCTTGTAGATGGGCGAGATGACGCCGGTGTTGGCGATGGACCACTTGAGGTTGCGGGACGCCTCGCAGCGGACAACGCGGGACGAGGGGGTTGAATGGCCCGGATCGGAGGCAGAGCCCTTGCCGGTGGGTTCCTTTGGACGGGGCGGGAAGAGCTTTGCGACGCATAGATCGCCTTGAGGGGACGGGGTCAAGAGATAGTTCTCTGCATTCTGGGGAGGGATGAGCGCGGGCGGGTGAGAGACCAGAAAAGACGGACAAAGTTGGTGTGGAGATAGGAGTAGAGGATATTCGAGGGCTGGCCTGGAGAACAAGAGATGAGATCGGGACAAATTTGAAGGGGGAAAGCATGCCATGGGGGGTGACGATGAGGGTGGGGAGATGGTTGGGTATGGGCGGGTGTGTTGGAGAGGTGTAAACAGCATAGATGGCGGCCATGAGCTGCAGAGGAGGGCGCAGAAGACAAGTCCCGAATAGGCAACGCCTGGCAACGGATCCGTGTTGCCAACCAAGTACTGTGAGTATCCCCCCTGTGGGCCTGTGCGCACCAAGTGTTGCCAACCAAGTGCTGCCCGAGTATCTGCGCACCAAGTACTGCGCTGTAGGACCACGATAGACCACGATACGACTTGCAACTCGCCTGTCTCTCTTGCGTTCGCGTGACAGTCACATCCAAGATCGCAGCACAAGTCTCCGATGAAGGGGCTCAAAAAAACCCTCGTCCGTCGCTGCTCCTCTCGTCCTGCGCGCACTGATCCCTTCCTATCAGCTCAACAGAAAGAGCTCCCAGGACTCGAGCTCCTCCAAGAAGGACACCAAGTCATCATCCGCCCCCCCGCCCCCGCCCCCAAACACCCAGAAACCCCTGCCCCAGGTATCCCCCTCTCTCAACGGCGCCGCCTCCCCATCCCCCCAGCCACCCGCCCCTGCCACCCCAGATCGCAGGCATGCTCCCGAGACCAACGGCACGCCGCCGCCCCCGATAGTCGTTGTCAGTCCCGACGCAGCTTCAGATCGCACAATCCCCCCCGGAACACCAGAGCGCGTCGCTGCCGGCGGTCTTGACCTCCCCGGCCCGCCCCGCGCAAACCTCTCCAACATGTCTCGCCTCCGCGCCAACGCAAAGGACACCATTCCCATCGTTGGCAAGCCTCCCCGCAAACAGCGCAGCAGTCGCTTCGTCATCACAGAGAAGGTCGACATCGAGCGTCTCCCGCCGTTCATGGGTCAGTTTTGTCCTAAATCTCTCTCACGTGGTCTCACACTCACGGCCCTCAGATACCCCGCCGAGCGAGCGCCCCCAGTTGTTCATCAAGAAACTCCACCAATGTCGCGTCCTGTTCGACTTCAACGACGCCAGCGCAGAGCTCAAGGGCAAGCAGGTCAAAGCCCAGGCCCTGCACGAAATGCTCGATTATATCACCACCCAGCGTGGCGTTATCACCGAGAACGTATACCCAGAGGTGGTTGGCATGGTCAGTCTTCATGTTGGACCTTTTTCTATCAGAGTGTTCACTTAACTCCTCCAGTTTGCGACCAACCTTTTCCGCTCCATACCCCCTCCCGTAAACCCTACGGGCGACGCTTTCGATCCAGAAGAGGATGACCCAGTCCTCGAACTCGCTTGGCCCCATCTCCAAATCGTATATGAATTCTTTCTCCGGTTCGTCGAGAGCCCCGACTTTAACACCAACATGGCCAAGCGGTACATCGATCAGCCGTTTGTCCTCAACCTCCTCGAGCTTTTCGATTCGGAGGATCCGCGGGAGCGCGATTTCCTCAAGACAACTTTGCACCGAATCTATGGCAAATTCTTGAACCTCCGCGCGTTCATCCGGCGGTCAATCAACAATGTCTTTTTCCACTTCGTGTACGAGACGGAGCGGCACAACGGGATTGCGGAGCTGTTGGAGATTTTGGGCTCCATCATCAACGGCTTTGCATTACCGCTCAAGGAAGAGCACAAGACGTTCCTTACACGCGTCCTCATTCCCTTACACAAGGTCAAGAGCCTCTCGCTCTACCATCCGCAACTGGCATACTGCGTTGTCCAGTTCCTCGAAAAGGACCCCGCACTGGCGGAGGATGTTATGATGGGCTTGCTCAAATACTGGCCCAAAGTCAACTCGCCCAAGGAGGTCATGTACCTCAACGAGGTCGAGGAAGTTTTGGATGTTACAGATCCGGTCGAGTTCCAGAAGATACAGGTACCCCTCTTCCAGCAACTTGCGCGGTGCATCAACAGCCAGCACTTCCAAGTCGCGGAGAGGGCGCTCTTGTATTGGAACAACGAGTATGTTGTCAACCTAATGAGCGACAACCTTGCCGTCGTCCTCCCCATCGTGTTCCCTGCCCTGTATACAAACTCCAAGTCCCACTGGAATCGGTGAGAATTGCTGCGATTTGCAAGGATTTGTTGTTCATTGATTATGCAGGACGATTCACGGCATGGTGTACAATGCGTTGAAACTTTTCATGGAAATCAACCCGGATCTCTTCGACGACTCGATGCACCAATACAAGCAAAGAAAAATAGAGTATGTATCGCACCGTTCTCAGGCCTTTTGGAAAATAACAGTCGCGTAGGGAACAGGAACATGCGGTTCATCGCTACAATGCATGGCAGAAGATGCGGGAAATAGCATTACAGAATGCGCCCAATGGCCAGCTCCCGCAGGGATACCATGAGGTACCTCACGCGCCCCCGCCACCACCGCCGTCGGCAGAGGACACGGATATTCTGGACCTGTCGCTGGAGCTGAACGCGACCTCGATCGACGATGTTCCTGGCGATTTGGATGAGCATGGATTGGAGAGAGTTCCGATGGCGGACCCAGGTTTGGATGTACGTCATTGACACAATCCATACCTCCCTGTCTACGAGCCACAAATCTGAGACGATTGTTAGCGGTCCTTCCCCGATCTGCATGCCGCCGAGGCGCCGTCTACCGGTCAGGGCGGCCTTCCTCACATGCGCCGAAAGTCGGTGCTGCCAGGTACTTCTAGACGCCGGGCATATCAATGATTCAATGATTATTGATTATTATCTTGCAGTGGACCCAACGGTTATGCGCGATCTCCAGGCGCACCGCAGTCTCGACAATGGGCTGTAGGCGACGCGCAGGCTCGTCGACCAGCGGTGTAAAACAAGATTGCTACGATATCGATCCTTTTATTTCTTTTTGTTGAGGAATGTACCACAAGCAGTATCACTGTTGCTGACGCCATGCATGATCAATTCCCCGTTTTACCGTAACAGCTCTGTCTATTCAATGCAATACATGATTTGGAAGCGTGCGGAAGGATACAGCAGCTGGGAGAATTTTCCAGAGAGTCGAAGAGAGAACGAGTCGTAACGAATCTTCTAGCATCTATGGACGTCACGTGGCACTTTTTTTGGAATGTGAGGGAATGTGAAGGAATGTACTCGAAACTGTCACAAATCACTACTTATATGCGAATCAGGCGTCATCGCCCATCGTTTCTTTCTCCCACTACACCTCTACCATAATGTCTTCCTCAAAAGCTATCGGAATCGATTTGGGAACTACCTACTCGTACGTCTCGCATCTGCCTCCCTAGACCTGCGTCTAACTTTTTTTCTTGCGAATAGCTGCGTCGGTGTCTGGCAAAACGATCGTGTTGAGATCATCGCCAACGACCAGGGTAACCGCACCACCCCCTCGTATGTCTCCTTCTCGGACAACGAGCGTCTCATCGGCGATGCCGCAAAAAATCAAGTCGCAATGAACCCGACTAACACGTAAGTTTTTTTCTTTCTCTTTTTCCCTCATCGATCCTAATCCGACTCCAGCGTGTTCGATGCCAAGCGACTTATCGGCCGCAAGTTCGAGGACAGCGAAGTGCAGGCCGACATGAAGCACTTCCCCTTCACCGTCTTCAGCAAGGGTGGCAAGCCGTACATCCGTGTTGAGTACCGCGGCGAGCAAAAGGAATTCGTACGTCATTTTTCTCTTGATCCCGTTGTCTCTGACTGACTGGTGTCTCCAGTCCCCCGAGGAGATTTCCTCGATGGTCCTCCTTAAGATGAAGGAGACCGCCGAGTCGTACCTCGGAACGACCATCAACAACGCCGTCGTCACCGTCCCCGCTTACTTCAACGACTCCCAGCGTCAGGCCACCAAGGACGCTGGTACCATCTCCGGCATGAACGTCCTCCGAATCATCAATGAACCCACTGCCGCCGCCATCGCTTACGGTCTCGACAAGAAGGTCACCGGCGAGCGTAACGTCCTTATCTTCGATCTCGGTGGAGGAACCTTCGATGTGTCTCTCCTCACCATCGAGGAGGGTATCTTCGAGGTCAAGGCCACCGCCGGTGACACTCACTTGGGTGGTGAGGACTTCGACAACCGTCTTGTCAATCACTTTGCGCAGGAATTCAAGCGCAAAAACAAGAAGGGTTCGTTTTTACGAGTTTTTTTTTTCAACGAAACGTATTTCTGACTGCATTTAATAGATCTCTCCTCCAACCTCCGCGCCCTCCGTCGCCTTCGCACCGCCTGCGAGCGTGCCAAGCGTACCCTCTCCTCCGCGGCTCAGACCTCCATCGAGATCGACTCCCTTTTCGAGGGCATCGACTTCTACACTTCGCTCACCCGTGCCCGTTTCGAGGAGCTCTGCCAGGACCTGTTCCGCAGTACCCTCGAGCCCGTCGAGAAAGTCCTCCGGGACTCCAAGATCGACAAGGCCAACGTCCACGAGATCGTTCTCGTCGGTGGATCCACCCGTATCCCCCGTATCGTCAAGCTCGTGTCGGACTTCTTCAACGGCAAGGAGCCCAACAAGAGCATCAACCCCGATGAGGCCGTTGCCTACGGTGCCGCCGTCCAGGCTGCCATCCTCTCGGGTGACACTTCCGAGAAGACCCAGGACCTCCTCCTCCTCGATGTCGCTCCCCTCTCCCTCGGTATCGAGACCGCCGGTGGTGTCATGACCGCCCTCATCAAGCGTAACACCACCGTCCCAACGAAGAAGTCCGAGACCTTCTCCACATACTCCGACAACCAGCCTGGTGTGCTCATCCAGGTGTATGAGGGTGAGCGTGCCCGCACTAAGGACAACAACCTCCTCGGCAAATTCGAACTCTCCGGCATCCCCCCCGCTCCCCGTGGTGTACCTCAAGTTGAGGTCACCTTCGACATTGACGCCAACGGTATCCTCAACGTCTCCGCATCCGACAAGACGACCGGCAAGTCGAACCGCATCACCATCACCAACGACAAGGGTCGTCTGTCGAAGGAGGAGATCGACCGCATGGTCGAGGAGGCTGAGAGGTACAAGGGTATGTTTTCTTTCTTGTGTCGCCGTCCTCCTTTGTCCTGACTGCTTTTTTCCACCAGCCGAGGACGAGGCTGCCGCCGCCCGCATAACTTCGAAGAACGGCCTCGAATCCTACGCCTACAACCTGCGCAACTCGCTCAACGACGAGAAGCTGGCCGACAAGTTCGAGGCCGGCGACAAGGCGAAGCTCGAGGGTGCTGTCAACGACACCATCAAGTGGCTCGACGCATCGCAGGAGGGCTCGAAGGAGGAGTACGAGGAGAAGCAGAAGGAGCTGGAGTCCATCGCCAACCCCATCATGCAAAAACTGTACGGCGCCGGCGGCATGCCCCCTGGCGCAGATGCCGGCGGGTTCCCCGGCGGAGGGTTCCCCGGCGGTGCAGGCGGTGCTCCTGGCGGGTTCCCGGGCGCGTCGGAAGATGGTCCCAGCGTAGAGGAGGTCGACTAATCTTCTTCCCGGATCTTCCTTCTTCTCTTCGCGGTGGACACGCTACGATTAATCAATATACTTGTATACTCACTGCCTAGATCCAATGCATTTTCTCTGTATAATAGCCTTTGACCGAAGCGCGCGGGTGAGATAAGGTTTCAATCTTTTGCCTTGACGGCTTCTTTTAAGTCTGTCGATTCAGGTCCTTTGAACGCCTTCGTCACCATGCAAAACGTCCTCTCTTGGTCAAACTTTAAAAATTTCGAGTCTCGCGCCATCCAGCTTCGCGGTATCCTTCAGAAGCCTTCAGATGAAGCGGTGACGCATGACGGAAGCGCCGAACTAATGTACATAATCGGTCGCAACAGACGAATTCGGTAAATTTCAGGCTGTTCCGTTTGACTTCAATGCACCAGCAGCCACTTTACCTCCCGCGACAGGGCGGGTGAGGCGATTCGCGCCTGCCTCGACAAAAAATTCTGCACTCACAAAGTGTGCCAGATTGTAGTGACCTGCCAAAAATCAAGTCAGTCTGCGAACGCTAGCAAAGCGAAAAATGGACGGACTGATGTCGTTCATTGCATAGTACGTGGCGGTAACAGTCTTCGGATCGATTGTCAAGGTGAAGAAACCTCTGAAAGATCCTTCAGACCACTGGAGGTCCGCGTTCGATGCGACGAAGACGCTACTGATGGGGTCCGCAACTGCAGGAGGGGCATTTGTCCCGAAAGGAGACGGCGATGTTACAGCGGTACCCGCAAATTCGACTCCAATAGCGCCATCCCCGGTGGAAGGATTGTACCTGAGGTGTTTTTCAGCGAAATCGACCGACGTTCAGGACCGAAACACCGACGTTGCTGTGTCGTTGGGGTCTGCGCAAGTGCGATTGGTTATTCGTCCGTTTCGATCGACAATGCTCTTGACTTACGAGCCAGATCTGATACCCAATTTGCGTGGCTATCGCCCGACAGGATGATGGTGTTCGATATTTTGTTTTTGTAGAGATGATCTAGCACACGCTGGCGATTTGCTCGGTATCCATCCCAATCGTCCTGCGGGTTGGTTAACTATGCGCTACAATTTTATGATATATTGCTAACAAGATCCACTAGAAAAATCCGCTTTTAAAATATAGGTGTAGAAGATGAAGGCGACCGACCAAATGCTCCACTGAGAAGTAACTGCGTGAAAACAATCTGCTGACTGGGGCCAAGAGTGAGCGAGTCATAGATTAGAGGTACTGCACCCCTCACCCTACAATCCTCCAGACAGCGCCGCGGTCTTGCGATTGCGTCAACGTGTCCTGGAACCCTACAGTATGACAGTCAATACTTGACTCTGAGTAGAGCCTGGTTTTCTTTACATTTTTCTTGGGCGGCACCCATTAGGGAGCGGTTGGCGAAGGTAGCGAGAGAAGCCACAACTGTGAGTGAATGAGATTGAATCGTAAGTTGGGAAGGGTGGACATACGTTCTAAGTCACCGTCAGTTGTGTGTCAGTCTGTGCAACACAATCTTACCGCCATTAAAGGGAAGCTCGAAAAGGTTCATTAGTCCTACAGTAGTCCTGTATTGGCACGGCAAGGAAGGCTTACTTGTGTCACATCCCTATCATATTGTCCTATACAATATTCAGTACTTTGTTGTTCTTGAAGTGGGATAACACACGAGTGTCCAACATCGTCAGGTCTAATAGTTTCCCAATTTGAAAATTCCTCCATATCCTGAGCTGGTCAAACCTCGAAATTTGTCGGACAGGAAGCCATTCATGGTACGCTCGAACAGCAGCCAGCTTTCTATCGGTAAAGCAAGCACCAGAGGGTGAAAAGGAGCAGCCAGCAGCAGTGTCGTTGGAATTTGTGGTCCCTGCCTTCCACGAATTATCCGCGACCTGTTCATGTTTAGAACATCATAATTTCGTCTTGTCGAGCACCGAGTACCTCATGATCATCCTGTCAAGTGCGATGCTCATTGAGAAGTCACATCTTGGAACTCGATTCAATACTTGCCCTATCTTAATTGTCAGTGTCGGCCAATGTCAACTACGAACAAAAGAAATTACCATACTGTTATCCACGGCGCATTCAGATGAGCAGCCAAAAGACTGGCATCGGTACGGTATTGATTGAAACGCTGGCGGTAATCATGGATCGTAGCGAGCTCTCGCCCCATGCTATAGCGAGTTCGCAATGAGATGTGTGAAAGCAATTTGCACGGCACATACACGTCGCGACCGATGGGCAACCTAGATTTATTTATTAGCGCTTTGCCACAACCATGGTTTTGTAGGCGAACCCGCCATCGACATTCTCATATATCTGGTAAGCACATTAGACCACGTATCAAAGAATGGATGGACATGCATAGTCGCCAAGATGAACAAAAAGGTCAGCACTGGTGTTGTGTGTGGCTACCGCATATGCATTGAAATAACCAGTCTGAAACTGCGAGCAAGAAAAAACGGCCAGTGTTAGAGGCTTTCCGCCATTGACCGAAGCTGCCGGAGCTAGAGTCGAGCTCAGAATGGTTTGAGTGTTCGCTCGGAAACGTACTGTCGGGGCTTGGCAACGTTCTAGTCTTCCCTATCGGACTTCTCGTGGACTCGTTTGTACAGTCCGAGAACAGGTAAAAGTAATGCGTATCGGGTTCAAGGTTGAAAATCTCGAATTTGACGGTGAAGCTTGAGAGATTTACGAAAATCAGCGCTGATGGGGAACAGAGCCGATAGGCGAGCATACTCTACATCCCAGGTTGTAAAGGCCTGGGCACTGTCAACCGGCTTGTCTTCAAGACCCGGCGTAGTAAAGATTTTGTACGAGACGCAGACGGGTACGCTTTGATCAGGACCAGCACCCAGGGGGAATGCGCGAGTCCAAACAAGAACAGATGTGTCTAAGGGATCTCCCTGATAGCCCAATTGATTCAGACGGAGTTTTTCATGAGCGTTCACATACGCTTGCGACTAAAGACGCGCCAGTTTCAGAGTACAGCTGCGACAACTCAAGTGCCTACTTACCCGAGTGCGTAAAATTGATGCCCCCGTTCCAGACAAATGGACTCTAAGAAGATGTTGGAGTCGGTACAACGCATAAGGGGAGCTTCTCACATTACTGAAGTCGGAACCGTAGAACGTGGGGTAGTGGTTGTCGGAAAAAGGCGCAGCATCGGCAGTCTGTCTGCGAACGTTTTGGAAATGGCGAGCTTGTAACTCGTCGATGTTGTGCGACATCTAAACGCTATGGCTGAAAAACGCGATCTGAAGGAATGGTAACGGTCCTTGCGTACCTCTGGGTGGTCAGCATAGGGAGATAGATATGCCAAATTTCGGTCGAATACGGTGGCTCCAGCCGAAAGAGAACATACCAAGCACGCTAGTAACAAAGCCATGCCAGCGTGTACCGAAACGAGAGGCCTTTTATAGGACCGTCTGTCATATCAACCGCACATCATCCTGTTTGTTGTGGGGTCAACTTCGCGGTCAAGTCCCGACTCCAATTATGGGCAGACCACTCCCTTGGGTTGGCAAGCTTCCACTCGCCCTAAACAGATCGTTGTACTCAGGAACGCGATCGAGACACCTGGTCGAATGTGGAGAAGGACACCCCACAGATATGTATAAATTTTTCTTCTCACAATCAGACTGATGAGGTGCGTTATTGTAAGAAATGTCGCAACCAGGGGCACTGGGCTACCGTGCGATGGTGGGCAAACCTCGGGCGAGGAGACATCCCGAGATAGAGAATTCGGGTGAGTATATTCGCTTAAAGCCTCCCAGGACAAGTTCGCTCGTAGCAGTTGCGATGCACAGGCCATGAAAAAAAAATACCTGGCATCAAAGACATACGAAAGGACCCAAACGAAGTGTCCACAAAAGGCCCGGTTTCATCCCGGCTTCGATACCGGTAGTCAGAACGCCAGGTTGACGAGTTGACGCCAGCACAGACAGCTGGCAGATTTGGGCGGGTAACCAGCAGCGACGCCCCAGATTTCCCTGGAACGAAATTACCAACCGCCATATCATGCAACGCTAGGGCAGGATCAGGTGTATACAGATTGTCAAGCGTCGTACACGCAAGTTGCAAAGGTTGAGCGCTGAGCGCTGAGCCAGTAGAGTCGTGGACGAAGATCAGCGGATCAAATCACGCACTGCCAGATGATCCTCCGCACGACTTCACGCTCAACTGTGCTCAACGTCCCCCTGCCCCGCATACTGGCCTCGTTTTCTGTCTTGCATCCCCCGCACAGCCTAAAAGTGGGACGTCCTCAAGATTCACCCGGGCAGCGGGCAGAACCTCGGCCATCAATAGTTTCCAAAAACAGCGAATTCCAAAAAATCAAGTGAAGTCGCCGACCGTCCGCTGACTGAAGCCTACCTCGGAGCGCTCAATTCGATCGGATCATACTGGCCCACCTTCACGCGTACGGCACCAAAACTATACCGGCATCTTCCAACCAAATATCTTGCCTGAAACTTGCATCTTAACATCACCCACGGACACGAGTACTAGGGAACCACTGGAGCTTTGCAAACCATTCCTACTCAGTTTTGGAGATCACTTAAAGGGTGCTATAACATATTCTGTTACCGATAACAAGCAACTTTTCACGGCATTTTAACGATGGTTTGGCGGAGTCCTCAAGTGCGCAGTCCACGTTACGTACTGTACACTGATGCTTCACGTGGCCTGTATGTGGGTTCTTGAATATCCTGATGCATTTTTCTGATTTTCGCCTCGTCAGTGGTTTAGATCTCGGAGCGCCACACCGATAACTCCGAGGATGCGTGGACTGCACTGCCGGGATGGCCCTGTCAAGGCCCTGGCGCCCAAACTGTGCGGCACTGCGCCGGTGAGACTCAATGAAAGAAAGCACTTTGCACAAGTCCTGATTTGGCGTGCAAATCGTGATAGTGGGGATTGACAAGGTGATCACCCTTAACCGAGATCCTCACGATCTACAGTCCCTGCCGATAGTCCCGGAGCTCCTTTTTGGGCTCGGGCGTACCGAGCTGCCATTGAGTTGGAAATTTCAACGGTAAACGAGTTCGGAACGCCCTCGCCAGAAATGCTTTACAAAGTCTTTAAAGCCCTCAGCGACTCGCGTTCAATGCTCAATCCCTTTCAGCGTCCGTTCAGCAACTTCGAGCGGCTGTTCGACAGTTCCCCGCTCACGTGTAGTACTAAAACGCGTTCGGCCGGCACATTCGTGAGAGCTTTTCAATGTTCTGGGCAGCGTAGGCTGATACTCGAACACCGCGGCTAGTTCTTCATATCCTCGAGACTCTGAATGTCTTCTGTTCAATCTTCGAACCTCTCAGACGAGAGTGACAATCTCGATGGTGATGTCAAACGGCCTTCACGGCCACGAAAAGTGTCTTCCCAGTCGTGCGTGCCACGAGTATACGGTGTGGAAGCTCATCCGAATGTTTTGCGAGATCTGGGGCATGTGTCCACTGCAAGTCGCTCAAAGTTAGTTCGCGCTTGATCAAGAAAGCACAAACTTACATTATATGCACAGGTTCGATGCGAATTCAGCTCTAATCAAACAATCTGTCAACGATGGTGCGTCCCTCAATCCGCAATTCAAACCACTCCCGCCGAGCTGTACTCCTTAGTCAAGCAGGAAATTACGAATGTCTTGCCCGCAACCGTAAGAAGCGTAAACCTGCACCGTAAGAGTCTCTCTCACTCATTTCTTGGATTCTGCTGAGCAATGCACAGCACACACGAAGATCTGCAGGAAAAAGCACACGAACAAGATCGCCAAATAGAGGTCTTGCTCGCACAGATGGACCGAATGAGGAGCAAACTCAAATTCCAACAATTGATAGGTGAAGGCCATATCGACAGCAAGTCAAGTTCCCTGGGATTTGTAATTTCTAGCTTGCTGATCTTCATCTAGGGTCCACGCATCGAGGCGTCAATTTGAACCCGGCGCACGCAGCGCTGGCTCATTTTTCGCGGGGTCGTGAGTAAAAGGTGTACAGTGAAAACCAGTACTGAGCAGAACAAAGGTCAAACTAGTTTCGGCGCTCTGTCAAGCCCATCCATTGTCCAATTTTGCTCTCTTTATCCGGCCGAGATTCTGGATCTATTTGCCATGTGCGTTGCTCCTTGACGTGACACTTCTCTCATGCGAGAATGGAGTAGTTTTTTCGAGAGAGTGAATGTAGGTGGTCAGCCAGATGCGCGTACCAGGCCCGCTTAATTGATGCTGTAGCCATTTTTCTCTATCCTCGACCCGATTCTGCATGGCGATCCAGCCGATCTGATATGGTCCTCGCCATTCCTTTTCACCGTTAGTGAGTCGAGGTCTGGCCGCCTACACACGAATCGTCCCTAAATTGTACCCAGTCTGTGCTACAGCGTCTCGTTTTTACACACTGAACCCCAATCTGTATCTTAAGGCGCATGCCTTCGCTCGCGATGCTGCAGCCATAGCATTGATCGATGGATCAACCAGCGTAGATATTTGCCAAGCGTATCTCATCTTAGCTTTGTATCCCGTGCCCAAGAAGAAATTTGCGGATGACCGGAGTTGGTGAGTTATGTACATTCACTTCAATTTCTGATCGATCCTCATTGTCACAAGGCTACTCATGGGAGTTGCGATCCGGTAAGCTGTTCTGATTTCGACCGGAGCCCTCTTAACCAGCTCCATAACAGGATGGCCATCGAACTTGAACTGAACCAACCACCACCACCTCTCTGTAACGAGCGAGAAAGACTCAACCGGACAAGGTCCATCTCACTTCTTATGTATCACAAATTCGCTTAACGGTGCAAATTCGCCAGAACTTGGCTTAACTGCTACGCTGCAGATGCCTCCCATGCAATTCAATTGGGGAAGATGCCGATGCTCGATCTCAATGATTACATGGCACGGACTTCCCGAGACTGGTATCAGTGCTCAAGCTTGAACAGCCCTTTTGATGTACACCTCTGTGCTTATGTTCAGATGCTGCTGCTTATAGCGGAGTGGAGGAAGACTCGCAGTGCTGAAGAAAGAAAACCGGTACATTCTAATCTCGATATCTTAACCATGATTTAACTTGACTATGCCTCAGAGGCTAGATATCATTACTTCAGCCATTCAAGCACAATCAAGATTGACAAAAGAACTGGCACATTGGGTCGCACGTTTTGACCGAGATCATGCCATACATCGTACGAAATTTGTCAAGTTGGAGTTGGAGTGCATTAGCTAACGGCTATCCACGTAGCTTTGCCCATTTGTGTCTATCGAGGGAACACATCGCAGATGTATGTCGACCCATGTCCCGCTGATCATCGCAGCCCAAACATTCGCTTTAGGATCACTGCTTATCTGCGACTGGTAATCCTTACCGACGGGTTCCAGTATGCTGCCACAAAAAAGGGACTTGCGCGGGATTCAGACATCTTGCGGCTATCCATTGACGCGGCGCGGACGGTCATTCAGATAGCTCTCGACAGACTCTACCCTACGGGCAATTTGAAATTTGCAATGGAAGCAAACTGGGTTTACATCTCTTTCGCGTCAGCCTTTCTTTTGAATGTAAGATTCCACAACAACGGAGCCACAAAAAACAAAGACCTAACTTGGTGCCATGCAGTTGCTTCGCCCCAGATTCCTCCCGCTCTTGAAAGAAAATGCTCGAAGGGATATCGTGCGGCTTGTGAGCAGACTTATCGATGTCCTTGGATCAGACGCTGTTGCACTGGACGGCAGACACACTCCTGCCTTGTACTCGCGATTTCTTTCTTCCCTGCTTGCGAAGCACAATCTTTTCCCACTCCGGGACGACTCTCCACCTCACGACGATGTCAAGTTCTATCGCCAGTTCGAACCTTCTGATACTCCTCACAACGCTTATTCCTGGCCTGATATCGCAAACGGTGTGAATGATTCGCCACTGCGAAGTTCTGAAGGGTCAGATGAGTCCTTCGTCTATCCGGGGGACCCAGACATGGACCTTTCACTTAGCAACTTCATTCGAGCAGTGAATGCAGAACCCATAATAGACATTTGGGAACCAAAGTGGAATCAGGTTGGAGATTACATGCAATAACTTTTCCGTTCAGTACCTACCATCATTGATGATTACGTAACTCAATCGACCTTGGAATATTCGCGTTACATGGAAGCCACCTGGGCGAGAGCTGGTTCCAAGCCGCTCAAGTTTGTCTTCCCGCACCTCCTGGATCTCATCCCAGGCCCTGAATGTATGCAGGCAGGCGTATGCGCAGCTCTTTACGTCGGGGACTACCCTCTCTAGAATCCGAGACTCGGCGTTGACCGATCGCCTATTCACGTCCGATTCACTAGAGATCCCTGGCCGCAGCTTAGCCTGGAAGGTGCCAATTTGTTGCTACCTGGTAGTTTCTCGTCGTGATCCTCGTCCAGCTCTTTCTCCTCCCAGATGAACCATTACAACCATCCCCAGATGCCGTAGCGACCCCTCCTCTCCCTACGCTGAGGGTTTCACGAAAGAAGTTTGCGGAACTTTTGATGAAACATATGCGCGCTCCGGATGGCAGCTATGAGGAAGGCTTTGTGGTCCCGGGATCATCGCTGTCGCCTGAACGGCGAGCTTCCGCCAGCAACCTCGACACGAACAATCCTCTCAGTTTGGATAACGAGGTATATAATTTCCCGGCGCCTGGAACCCTCCGTTTTACCAAGATGAGCAGAATCCTTGGAAGGAATGGTTCGCATCGGTGGAGCTGCGCAAGACAATCCTACAGGACGTTGAGAGGACCTTCCCCGAAATTGCATTCTTTCGGGAGGCTGAGGCCAGTCCGTTGCCTGTCGCTTAATTCAGCGCCTAACCCGCAGGCGCAGGTTCAACTCCAACTAACCAACATTCTGTTTATCTATTCAACTGTCACGAATCCAACCATCGGATACCGACAAGGTGAATTAGCTTTGAGCTCCCTCGATAGGACTTGACAATCCCCAACGGTACAAGGCATGCATGAGTTACTGGCACCCCTTTACTATGCTGTGGACTATGACTCGGTGGACGATCCGGTGGAAAGTGGGGATGTGGCCCTCCAGGAGCTTTGCTCAAGAACATGGGTTGCTGCTGATGCGTGGGCCTTGTTTGAGGCCACCATGCGCGGTGCTTCCCGATGGTACGAATGGCAAGAACCCCCTGCTGCTTCTAGGGCTGCGTCCAGGTCCAATCCTTCACCATTTACCACGCACGTCAACATTCCTGCTGGACCTGCAGAAATCAAACCGTATATAACGCCGGTCGTCGAGGATTGCAATCGTATCCAATCACATCTGCTTCGAGCGGCCGATCCCCTTCTATGGAAGCATTTGCAGGCCGCCGGCATTGAACCACAAATATATGGGATCCGCTGGCTTAGACTTCTCTACACACGCGAATTCGAATTGCCTTCGGCCATGAAACTGTGGGATGGACTCTTTGCCTGTGATCCGACTCTGCAGGCGAGTCCTGGGGATCCAGGGAGCAGTATCGCGGTACTGACGTTGTCTAAGCTGGCTCCCTTTATTTGCGTCGTCATGTTGATACGAATCAGAAACGACCGTTAGTCGCAACCTTCATTGAATTGCCTTGTTGGCGCTGAACCCTCTCCAGTGATACCCTCAGACTATAGCGGGCAGCTCACAAGTTTACTGCGATATCCGTCTCATCCAACCAGCGATGGCCCACATCACACCAGTATCCTTTTACGACAGGCTTTGGCGTTACAAATGTCACCCAACCAGGCCACGGGGAGCACAATTGTCATTGAAAACCGAAACTTGTTGAACATTCCAACGGAGGTTCCGGAGCCCCCACCACCCCCTCAACGACGGGGTGCGCGGAATGTTCGGGAAAAGACTGCAGTTGGGGCTGGCGCTAAATCTTCCGACTCCCGCCAGCAGCCACCTCAACAAATGGGTCTGGAGGTTTTTGCTCGAAATTTATTAGAGCGGGGTGAAAGCCTAGGAATAAACAAGACAATTTTGAGTGCGGTCCCGGAACTAAGGGTCAGACCGATTCTTTCTACATGTGCTTCGGGCTCATGTTTTCCAGCGCAATCTGTCTGAGCTGGCCGCTTCATTTGTGCGTTCACCGACGGCCCCATCTTTCCCCATGGAGGACGAGCGATCGCCAGACGAACGACCTCCTTGGGAACCCAAGTCACGTCTGGAGATCGAGCGAGAGATTGGGTCTCTCCATTCCACAAACAAACGGCTGGGCGAGTCATTAGGCTGGGCAGTTGACGCGTTGTTACAAGACCAGGCAGAGGCCACGGATTTGCAGCGTTTGCAAAAGTCGAAACGAGAGGCGCTAGAAGCCATCTCGTATGTCAGGGACATTCTAATAGGCAACCGTACAGAGATTGAGGAGGAACGGCTGTTTGGCGAGGAAGAGATAGCAAGAAGGAAAAAAGCTGCCGCAGACAAGCTGAAGCCCTTCAACAGCTCCGTAGTGCATCTTCCCCAGCCTGCAGCACCTGCTTCCATGCCAGTCGTTGACTCCCGTCCCAAGGTGGCGGCTCCTTCACCTGTCGCAAGCGGTTACTCTGCACCCCCGGCGTTGTCCAACTCCGCACTATCGCCGACTTCGCCCTCTGCTACGTTTGCGCCTTGGCACTATACTCGCTCGAATTTTGCTACGGGAACCCTTCCGTCTGCATCACTGCCCCGTATACCCCCTCCGACGTCTTCTACCATTCGGCGGCCAGCGGAGGTGAGTCGAGAGCCCCCGCGTCTGCCTCCCACATCGCGAACACAGAGTAAAACTGAGCACGATCCACTTGGTGTTTTGTAGTAGTCGGTGTATTGTATGCCCACTAACTTTAGTTAGTGGGTCCTGTAGCGCCCTAATGTTAGAGAGTGTCCGCGTAGTTTTCGATTTTGGCCTAATGGGGACTATTTTCGGCCGAACCTCCGACGGGCTTCTATCCCGATATTGGTTGTTAGGTTTCTTATTCTCATGGCTGGCCGAGATTTCGTCACCACTTTGCTCTCTCTGCTTTTCCCTCTTCCTCGCTGCGCTTTGCTCTCCCTCCGCTACCCAACCGCTCCCACTCCTGTGATGTCTATCCTGGTTCGTGGAGTCTACACGTCCAGTGTCTATACTTCCGATGTTTCTCCTGTTACCGTCATCTCCGAGGCTTTTCGCTCCCGGCTCCCTCTCGTTCGCTCTTCCGGGTTCGCTCTCACTGTCAACGGCGGCCCGAATGGGTCTTTCACTACGGTCCTCCCTTGCTTCGTTTCTCCCCATCTATCTGTGGATATCTGTCTGGGCTTGGACTGGAAAGCCGGAGTCCGGGAATGGCTCATCGGTCTCGGACTGAATCCTGCAACATATTTAAGCTATCTCAGTGCTGCGGCTCCATGTTCCTCTGGTATGAAATACTTTGCCGCCCTGCCTATTATCTACTCAACACTGGCTCTTCTCCTCCCTCTCTTGCAGCCATTGCACCTACGACCTCTCGCGTTGCATCCACTGTGGACCACGCTATGAATGGACCTATAAATGCACCTAGTCGTAAGTCTCATCCCTGTGATGTCCTTCGGTGTTCTGACTTTCTTTCTAAGAGGATTCACCATCCTGTCTGCATGCGTACGCGCATAGGGGTCCAGCGTCCGCGCTGGTATCCAGGCCAGTGCCCGTAACGACGTCCGCGTCTTTATGTCCGACGTTCGCGTTAGACCAACCCATTACGTCTGCATCCTTACAGTTTACTGCATCTTTACAATCTACTGGTCGTATATCCGCTCCAAGTGTCTTCTTCATCTTCCGGTCGTGCTGTTTCTGGGCCCGTCGTAGTGTCTTCAGCTATTGATTTGGACGCTCTTTTTCTCTCATCCGACCCCCTTATCAATGTGCTCCACGGTGATGAGACGTGTCTTCAGATGCATCTGGATAGTCATGGTCTTTCATCCCTCAATCTGTCTGTCTTCGAGTCTCGCCAGGCTTTATTATTCCATTTCCTTTCAGGCATGTGTGTATCGGTTAATTCTATCGTGCACGGTGATGATGTTCCACATGCTGTGGTTGTAAATCTTTCGGTCCTATCTTCGCATCTGTTGCTCACATGAGCTATACAGTGTATAGTGTTCTATTGTCAGCGCCAGTATTGACCAAGCCCCCTCTCTCAGTACTGGCCGGGACTTTTGGCCTTGATAATTTTGAGCCCGGTTCACCGTTGCTGCAGGCTGAGGTTATGCGCGAACTGTCGGTTAGACGTGCGTCCCTCCTCGAAGGCCATTCGGCGTCTCATCCTCTCAGATCCGTTTTTGACGGTATAGAGACTCTGCGCAAGGCACCTCTTATCTCCTTAGCAGCCTTGCATGGGCTTGACATTAGCTCGAAGACTTTGCCCGATGGTCGGCAGATGTTGGCAACTCATATTGCTGGCGGTCTATGCGGTATACATCGTTCCGGTTTCAGACACCTTGGATGTGCTTCCCTTCTGGCACTGTCCGAAGAGAGCAATTCAAATCTGCATGTACCATCCATGGATCTTTCTTCAGCCATGAGCATTGAATTTGAACTGGCTCAGATAAATGTCCTTGCCAGTGTCGTACATACGCTGACCAAGCGGCCTCTACGATCTGGTTTGAGAGCCTTGGTTAGTTAGTGGGCTCTGCCGCGATAGCGCGCTACAATTGTTATTGGCTGAACCGGAGGTTTAGCTACCCTGGGGAACTTGCGTTTGGCCCACATTTCGTCCACATGTACAAACAGAAAATTTGTCACTAATAACGGTTGAATATCTCAAGCATTTAGTAGCATTATCCGTTTTGAGCGATGATCCGTGGCAATCTCACGTTTTCCTGCCCTCTGATTCTGGATTCTGTAGATATGTGTCAATGCCACCTTGTCAGATGCCGTACGCGATTTATCACCTGCTGATGGCTCAGGGGGATTCAACGCGGATGTCGGCGCGGCATAACTTACACAGGCAGCACAAAAAAGTGAGAGTTTACTGTACAGTACAGTACTATGACGGACGAAATGTTGCAATAAAGAATTCACAAAGTTTTTCTTGGTTTCAAAAAGTTTTTCCTCCTGGGTCCCAGATTCCTACTGCAGTGCATGCAGGCATCCAATATAAGCTGTTACTACTCACCTGTGAGGGGATATGCCCCCAACGCGATGAATGGCACCCGACAAACAGATTTGATGGTGATCGGGATTTCCCGGGCGAAAGGTTCAACCAGGTGCAGTGGAGTTAGCCAGTGGGCGCCTGCTGCGGCTCCAGATGTTATTCGATATTGATGAGGATGCCAGGGCGGTCGCGATCTGGCTCGGACCTCAACCGCTTCAAAAAAACTTCCGGGTACGCGTATAACATGGGATTGTGCTGCCGGCGAGACAAAATAATTTTGTGAACGGAGGGCTGACACAGGATGACACAGACAATGCAGAGCCTATCAGAGTCAAGGACATCTATCCCACACTCAAGTTGAACCTCTGTTTACGCGTACGTACGCGCACCGGCAAGTCCCGATCACCATCATTTGTGTTCGATCTCGACGATTGTCTCACCAATCAAGGTGTTAGAGGCATGTTCCCCCAAGGGTAGATGTGAGCAGCCGCTATACTATGCCTGTATGCATTACAGGAGGAATCTGGGTCCCTGAGAAAAAAAAACTTTCTGGAGCTGACCAAAATATCGGCATTGTATTATGCAACGTTCCGTCCGTCATACAGTACAGTCAGCCACTCTTCAAGTTTTGTGGGTGAAAGACCTCGGTTATGCTGACAAGCAGAGGGAATTTTGGAAAAACTGCAGTGAGCGCTGGAGGGACTCGGTCTCATTTCACCCACTTTCATTAGTCCTGCAGTCAAATATGTGGGATGTTTCGGCCACTGCCCAAAAGCAACGGCAGGCACCACTTTTCCGGGAACGCCGCACTACGCTATTTCTGGATTGGTCATAACCCTCGTGGGCTGGACATGTAAGGCCACACAAGGGCTTTTGATATAGTGCACATATGGGCACTATGGCGGTCGGAATGCACTTTTAATAAAATCAATATAAAATGTCGGTTTTCATCGTAAAATGTCAAAATTGTACTTACAATCTTGAGAAAACACAGATTCATTCACTTTGAGCGGGAGAAGTCTCAGTTAGCTAAAAGTCTGCAGCCGAGTTCAACAATGTGTAGTTCAACTTTGGGTCTCAAAAGTTGTGTAAACTTTCTGTCCGAGAAAGTTTCTATAAAATGTCTGAAAGCCAAAGTTTGTGTAAACTCGGGTGCCATAGAATTGTGTAAAGTCGGCGGTGAAGACTTTGTGTAAAGTTTGTGCGGGGGTATCAGTGATGGATGGCGGTGTCGGCACATCACGGATCAATGCGGCGGACTCGGCATCAAGCTCTTCCCTCTGTCTATCCATTGGAATCCTCCAGGAGCCAAATCTGGGAGCTGGAGAGGGCACAATTGCTAATCTGAATCTCATTAACGGTGGTGCTGATCACCACAAAAACATGTCCTTCGTCCGGCCCGTGATGCCATCAGTCTCCCATCAGTGCTACCGCCGCGCTCACTCCATACAAAGTCTTCACGGCAACTATGCACAATCCTTCATGACAACTTCATACACCCGAACCTCGGCTGGACTTTATACAATTTTGGTTTTTCAGACATTTTATACAAAGTTGCTCAGACAGAAAGTTTATACAAAGATCGAGAACCAAAGTTGAACTACACAAACCAAAGTGTATTCTACAAATAGAGGCTTTTGCTCTCAAAGTACACTAAGTTGTGATTCTTGAGAATTACAAGTGCATTTCAACATTTCACGATGAAAATGTGTGTTTTATAGTGATTTTAATAAAAGTGCATTCTGACCGCCATAACCCGCCTCGAAGAGGCCCTATCCACGTCATTATCTGTACTGTACGCTTGGAGAGGAGACATGATTGGCTGAATATTAATGCGACCCCTTCGGTTGTAATCGGAGGTAGGAGCCGGGAACAAAATATCCAAAATCATGAGCGTGATTGGCCGGGAGAGCTGGCCCGAGTTTGCCTAGAGCATCACTTGCCTTCGCTCATCGTCACCCTTGAACGATGTTCAGAAAAAGTCTTCCGCGCACTCTGCGGCAAGCGCGGTCCTTCCAGTCCTCAGCGCCGGCAAGGAAGGTCGTCGCAACAAATCCCGTCAAGGCCGAAGAGGTCAAGGTACAAGCATTGCGTTCACTCAGCCGCCCGCGTTTTCCTCATTCCTTCGTCCCCAGTCATGGGCTTCAGGAAAGTACCCGCTGATTGAGCACGAATACGATGCCATTGTCGTGTAAGCCGCTCCTCGTCACGTCCTGTTTGCTTTCGTTCTTAGGGCCAACAGCGGCGCTGGTGGTGCTGGCCTCCGAGCCGCGTTTGGATTGGCAGAAGCGGGCTTCAACACCGCCTGTATCACGAAGCTCTTTCCCACCCGAAGCCATACAGTCGCGGCTCAGGTAGGTCTCGCACGTCCTTTTTGGATCGCTTGCTGAAACGTCACCAGGGCGGTATCAACGCTGCTCTCGGGGTGAGTCTGAATCTTGGCATATTCCCGCGCAACTTAGAACATCTCTCCGTAGAACATGACCGAAGACGACTGGCGATGGCACATGTACGACACGGTACGTGCCTTGTGCATGCATTGCATTTGTACTAACCCGTCTTCAAGGTCAAAGGTTCTGACTGGCTCGGAGACCAGGACGCCATTCATTACATGTGCAGAGAAGCCCCGCGAACCGTCATTGAGGTTTGGTGTGCCTGGGTCAACTCGTCGTTCAAGGCTGACTTTCGCTGCCTAGCTCGAACACTTTGGAGTGCCCTTCTCGCGTACAAAAGAAGGCAAGATATACCAGCGAGCCTTCGGTGGTCAATCCTTGAAGTACGGAAAGGGCGGACAGGCATATCGGTGTGCTGCCGCCGCGGACCGTACTGGCCACGCTCTTTTGCACACCCTCTACGGGCAATCTCTCCGCCACAACACCAACTTCTTCATCGAGTATTTTGCTCTGGATCTTATCATGCAGGACGGTGAATGTGTCGGCGTCATCGCGCTCAACATGGAAGACGGAACCCTCCACCGATTCAGAGCCCACAAGACAGTACTAGCGACAGGAGGGTACGGGCGGGCATACTTCAGCTGTACGAGTGCGCACACCTGCTCGGGAGATGGCAATGCGATGGTTGTCCGTGCTGGTCTTCCTTTGCAAGATCTGGAATTCGTCCAGTTCCATCCCACGGGGATTTACGGCTCTGGATGCCTGATCACAGAAGGTTCGGTTTGTTGCCGATGTGCTATCAAATCTTACAGGCTCTGTCAATAGGCTCTCGCGGGGAAGGAGGATACCTCCTCAATTCCGAAGGCGAACGGTTCATGGAACGATATGCGCCGACCGCGAAAGATCTGGCTTCCCGTGACGTCGTTTCTCGCAGTATGACGCTTGAAATTCGGGAAGGTCGCGGTGTCGGCCCCGACAAAGATCACATCTACTTGCAACTCAGCCATCTGCCTCCTGAGGTCCTCCACGAACGGCTGCCTGGTATTTCTGAAACGGCCTCCATTTTTTCTGGGGTCGATGTCACCAAGGAGCCGATCCCCGTCCTCCCTACGGTACACTACAACAGTACGTCCAAATAATTGCATCATACCCGTCCTCTAAGCTCGGTTCTCAGTGGGCGGCATTCCGACCAAGTACACGGGCGAGGTGCTCACAGTTGACGCGCAAGGGAAAGATCAGGTGGTCCCTGGATTGTATGCCGCGGGTGAAGCTGCTTGTGTATCTGTCCACGGAGCGAATCGTCTCGGTGCAAACTCTCTTTTGGACATTGTTGTTTTCGGCCGCGCATGCGCACACCACATCAAGGACACCCTTACGCCTGGAAAGCCCCACAAGGCCATTCCCGAGGAAGCCGGCATCGAAAGCATTGAATTTATGGACAAGATCAGGTAACTTTGGGTGGGCTCACGAATCCGATAATGTGCTGACCTTACACAGGAAGTCAGATGGGCCGGAGCCTACTGCCAAAATCAGGCTTGACATGCAAAAGGCCATGCAAACCGATGCCGCTGTATTCCGGTTAGCTTTTTTTTTTTGGCCGACTTCTTCTATGGCCTGACAACATGGAACAGGACTCAGTCGACTTTGGACGAAGGTGTTCAGAAACTTCGGGCCATCTATAAGAGCTTCGACAATGTTGGTATCAAGGACAGGAGCATGATCTGGAACACGTATGTTCATTTTGAAGGATCTCTTCTTCTTTTTTTAAATCACCTCATCATAGGGATCTCGTCGAAACTCTGGAACTTCGCAACATCTTGCAGTGCGCTGTTCAAACCGTCACTGCGGCCGCAGCGCGCAAAGAATCGCGCGGTGCTCATGCTCGTGAAGATTTCCCTGACGTTCGTACCATTTTATCCTCTATCGTTCGCTTGCTAATTTTCTTCCAGCGCGATGACGAGAAGTGGATGAAACACACTTTGACTTTCCAGCGCGATCATACAAAACCCGACGTCGAGCTGCAGTACCGTGCTGTAATTGGTACCACTCTAGACGAAAGCGAGTGCAAGGCAGTTCCTCCCTTCAAGCGTGTGTACTAGAAAGCTTGTTGTAGTCGACACACATGTCTCAGAATAAATTATGGAAGGGCAATTAGATTGCAGGGTGCACAGCGAAGCAGAGCGGGAGGTAGATAAGCAAGAAAGTAGAGGATATATCAGGGTAATGGTGCGTCCAAAAAATACTGAGCGAACATGGCCTCCGGAAAGTACCTCGCCCTGGTGGTCCGCCCGCCGAAGAAGCGACCGTCAAGCTCACGCACAGTTTTCCAAGCACCAACAGGGCCCCCAAAGAGCACGAAGATTCGCACGGCGTCCTCGGGATTGGGAGGCGGAGGGTTGACAAGATGCACGACTACTCGCTCCACAACTCCGTTCTTTGAACATTCGTCACCTGCGAACAGGTCAATTATAATTCAATCGAGAACGTGGAACGCTGGTTACCAATTTCCTCGCTCAAATCTTCATCGCCTATGTCGTGGACCGCTAACCCCATATTCGTAAGCACAACGACGCGGCTGGGCTCCCCAAAGCGTTCACGGTCTTCTCTCGTTTTCGCGTCCTCGTTATTGTTGATAATCTTGCCCATCTTTGACCCCACGCCGATGCCCTTCCCTGTCGGCACCGAGCTGCTTTGGGCCTTGTTCTTGCCGCCCTTACCCTGCGATACCTGCTCGACGGTAAGGGCGTTGACGATGCCGGACCCGTCTACACCCAGTCCCTGGCCTGCAATTACTGGCGATAAATACAAGATGTCAGTCGAAAACGAGGTGCTGACCTTCTTTGTGGCCCCACTTAGCCATAAGGCGAGCGGCAAAGCCGTGGGGGTCAGGCCTACCACAGATAAGCAAAGGCGCGGCATGATGTAAGACACTTACTTTTTTGAAGGAGGCTCCTCGCCAGAGGGAGCGCCTTCGGAGACCGCGCCGCCCAACGCACTAAGCCGAGCAGCGATGGCTGCCGCAGCTTTCACGCGAGCGTCCAAGGCGGCCGCCATCGACGGTGGAGGGCCTGGAGGTGGGGGCACGGAAGGTGGTGCGAATGGATTGTACGCTAGGGTTGGAGGGGAGGGCGAGCGCGCGGGTGGAGGCGGAGGCGGGCGGCTCAGGGAAGCCATGGCAACACGTCTCAGATACGCCTCGTCTCCACTTTCCACAGGTGGCGGCGGGGCAGACTTGACCAGAGACAATCCCGGGATGGCGTATTCGTCATCTGGCGCGTTTGACGACGGGAAGTCTTGTGTAGCGCGTGGCGAGGGAGGCCGTTTGGCGGCGGACAGTGCCAAACGGCGTTGGAACGCCTCGTCCCCAGTGAGGTTCGCCGGCGGAGGGGCGGGCGCAGTGAGCGCGCGCCTTTCTTCCTCCGTTCTCGACCAACGATCAACTTCCTCGTATCGCCCTGGCCAACGATGAGGGATCGAGTAATAGGTTCACGAGCAAACCAACCTGTTTTCTTGGGCCGCTGATCGTCTTCGGACCCGGTGTTTTCACTGTCAGAGTAGCTACCGCTGCGCCTGCCACGTTTGCGGTCCTCGCGTCGACGCTCTTCTGCGAGGCGCTCACGTCGATCAATGCGGTCTTTTTGCTTCCACACCTTGAACTCGTTGTAGTCGTTGGGACGCAGGGGGTCGTACAGCTCGGTCGGATCCCACACGGCAATCATGGGTGCAGCGTTCCTGTTCTAGAGAGGCCATGGCATAGGCGGAGCAGGATGGGGGGGGGACCGCCACGCACCTTTCTCCCTTTGCCCTTCTTTTTGTTGTGCGAAGCCTTGTACCCGTTGACGTCCTCGTCCAGCACCATCGACGGTGGCTTGACCTTCTTGCCCCAACCCGGCTCTGGCACGGCATCCTTGGCGGGTTCGACGAGTGCGGGTGGCGCGAACACGACGGCGGTCGACGACACGATCGCAGGGGTCGCGATGGACGTCAGAGCGGCACCAACGGGCAGACGAGGGACGGCGGGCTTGGCCTTTTGAGCGGCGGAGCGGCGGACAGGCGCGAACGCAAGGGACGCAGACCACCCTTCGGAGTGACACGAATATCGGATTCAATAAACGAATTCTCGGTCTGCATATGCGGAACAGATGAAAGTACCGGCTGTGGCCTTTGCAGAGGCAGCTCCTGGTCCTGAATCGGCACCGACATTCTGCGTGGCGGTTGCAACGGGTTCTTCTGCGGCGACTGGTGGCGGAGCGTGGGCGGCAGGTTCCACGGGAGATTCGTCCTGGGGCACAGAGGGCACAGTTGTGCCACTGGAGAACGTGAGTCCGCCATACAGCCCGCCCGCTCTTGAAGACATGGTGAACACAGAAGAGACGCTATTTGTACAGGGTTACATTTTGATCACTGCTCTACTTCTTCCCATAGACCGCCTCCGCTCCAACACGTTTTGCTTCCTCGTTGCCAGTAGCATATCCGTACGCCAACTTGGCTCCCCCGCTCGCAAGATTCGCAGCTTGCCCAGCAATTCCCGCAGGCTCACTGGTGTTTTGGCTGCCTGGTTTCACTGTAGCGTGGGCCCATCCGTCGTCTGCTGTATCCATCAGCTGTGTACTTGAATCTCGAATGCGAGCGCACCGTCGTTGGAATCCGGGCGCAGTGGGTGGACATTTGTCGACTCGATTATGCCTGGCTCGGCCTCGACCACGCCGGCTGTCTGCTTGAATAATCGCTTCGCTTGTTTGTCTCCCTCGAAATTCGGGCCAGCGCCCGCACCCCGTTCTGAAGTCGTGGGGTCGGTTACCTGCGCAAGTCGGTTACTCGGGGCGATGTCAGGGTAATGGAACTAACAAAGTTGGTATCCATTGGGTTGTCAGGCTTCGAGGAGGATGTGGGATTCGCCACGCCTGGGTAGATCTGCAACAAGGTCAGAGCCGCAGAATACAAGGAATAACCACGGCCATACCCCGACTCCTTGCGCACCACCAGGAAGGTTCTTATCGTTTAAAGCCATAGTTCGTTTGGCAGTAGAGGCAAGCTCGCAGGCGTATTTATACAGCCCAGTGGATACCAATACGCACGCCTACGTCATGTACTTGTTAACGTTGGGGCTTGTGGAGAACGGATGATTTGGAGTTTACTACCACTGGTCGTATCTATTTGGGGGAAAGTATCTATCTTTTGCCTGCTTGCTGAGGACGTGCACCGCGAACGAGCCCGCGTCTATCATCGCCCACCCGTTATTCACGCGTTGCTTTGCATTCGGTGGTATTGGCAGTGGGGGGCGTACGCCGAGTAGCTAAATAGACATCAGATCGAGCAACATTGCATCTTTCGACTAACCGTTTTTCGGACGATACGGACGACAGATTCAATAGCGCCTTTGCCTTCTGTCCCCTCTTTGACCTGCGAAAGTACTATCAGAAACCGCTGGAGACAACTCCATGATTTGAATGACCTGAGCCATTACGATCCAGCTCCAAAGGCTTCCCGGGACATCATACATGGATTCGCCGAAGTATGTGCCGCCTCTTCTGCGGCGGCCCTGGGGCTCGCGGTGGGGCAGCGCGGGACCCTCTGGGAGGCTGCGGGGCTGGGTCACCAGGACGGAGGTGGGGTCGAGTAGCGGAGACTGGATGAGCTGGGCATGGAGGTCCTTGAGGGGCTGGGGCGCGTCGGCAGGCAGCGGGGGCGCCACACGGATGTGAGGGGGCGGCTGTCGGGCGAGCTTTGTAACGGCGACCTGAGCCTGAGCATCGACAAACCAGGGCACCGACGAAAGCAATCTTTTGGTGCAGAACATGATGCCGTTCGCGTACGTAATGTCACATCACGTGCTCACTGTCACTCTCGGGCCGGCGGCCCTGGCGCGTCGGCATGTGAAAGCTGGGTGGCTGTGTTTGTTCCACCTCTGCTCGCAGTTTACTTCGATGGGATTGAGAGCCTCCGTTGTGTTCTGCACCACCAGCTTCCTGTTGGGTACGTTACTTCTCGTCTCCTTCCACCACCCTCACCGTCCCCAGGCTCTCTGTTCACCCACTGGATCGCCGACTCGTTGACCCTCTGGAAGCCTCCTGTAACAGATGAACGTCTATGGACAGCAGCCCTGTATTATTCCATTCTCGCCAACGGGCCCCCAATCATATCCTATTTTCTCGCCGCCGTCGTTGCCATTGGGGGAATAACCATCTTATGGAGCCTAGGCGATGGTGAGGCAGGAAATCTCATGTTCGACGGGGGAAGCATTTGTGCGTCTCTTCCCCCATCCCTCCAGGCGTCCCTAACTCCCTCCCAGTTTTATTCGGAACAACTGTAATCCTCTATCTCTATTCTGTCATCCCCAGTGCGTCTCCCGTCTATGGTTCAAGTCGGTCGCTCATTTTTCTGCAGTCATTCTCGCAAAATTCTCCACACTCCCTGCCCACCAGCTCCAGGACCCCTTCCCGGACTCCTTGCGTTCTGCGACTCTGGGATTGGCCTCCAATCACCTCATGTGCAGCGTGGCGCTCACGGGTGTGCTCGTCCTGCAGGCCGGTCGCTTCTGGGCCGAACGCTCGGACAACGCAGATGTAGCCGAGTTGCGCCGCGAGGCTGCCTTACTCAAGGGCCGACAGTCGCGCGCCAAGACCCCCGACCCCAAGTTATGAGTGGGGAAGCTGTGTTGCATTAAATTTACTTTCAATGTATCATATAATGTCCGAGTAGTCCACAATGCAGCCAACTCGCGGATTAAGCTAGTGTTGTACAGCTCTATGGTTCTGTACAGCTCTATGACTCCTCGTCCTTTACAATATCTTCCTTGCGCGGCTTCGAGTTTTTGATCTCTTTGCCCTGTCCCAGGAGCGACTGCGCGTCGTCGTCGAGCGATACGCCTGCATACGGTCAATGCTAGCTGACAACCGAAGGACGACAAGAACTCACCCAGTCCTTCCTCTTTCACTAATCCCAGGACGTGCTCCAGCTCCACCTGTATAAATAGTCAGATTCGCACCGAGGGACTCCAAGGCAAGACTCACGAAGCCGTCCTTGTCCACATCTAATTTTTGAATGACAGCCTGGCCCACCTCGTCGTCAGGCTTGTGCTTGATCACGGCCAGCGCTTTCTCGAGATCTTTCACGGATATCCGGCCCTGCGCGTCCGCAGAGATCAACTGCAACGAACTGCCGACGCGCGATTCGTATGCTTCCACTTGTTTGTCAATTTTGGTAAGCATACTGCGGATACGCTTCGTCAGTGCGCCAGAAGGTGATTTCGGGTCCTGAAACGTATGGTGAGGTTGTGTAGAAGCGAAGAGATTGCAATACCTCTTCCGCCTGCAGGTTTTCCTCCATGAGAGCCCGCAATTCGTCGCGCTCCTTCAGAACACTGGACTTGGTCGAAAGGATCGACATGGCCTCGCCGAGTTCCTTGAGCTGCTCGGTGGTCATGCGAGCGTTGTCACCCTCGATTTCGGGAAGAAGCTGGGGAGGTTTGAGGCGCTTGTTATGGTAGACGCGGGGATTCATACCTCCGAGTCAGGCAGCAGAGATTGAGCAGTGCGCGCCTCCAATTCGTCCGCCTCTCGCTTGGCGCGCCGCGCATCCTCCTCTTTCTGTTCTTGTTCCTCTTCGTCCTCGATAAGCTCCTCTTGCTGCTGCAGCACCTCGAGTTTCTGCTTGTAACTGGCCTTGTCCGAGTCAACTTCAAGCTCAGCTTCGTTGAGCTAGAGTATTCTGGTCAGAAATGCCTGCAATCAAAGAAAATCGAACGAACCAGATTATCAGGCAAGCCGCTCAGGACGCTCTCCAAGCTCTCGATGACGGCTGTTTTCCCATCCTCGTAATCACCGGGCTTCTTGTCGAAGTGGAACGCCCTGCCAAGCACCAAGAGAACGCCAGATACCCGATTGTGCAGATGCAGTTGGATCCAAGTCGTGAGCTCCTCCCGCAGGCGCGCAGGGGACACCCCACCGGTGCGGATGCCTCGCGACTGGCAAGCGTTCTGGAGCTCAGACGTTGAGAGTTCGTCAACGCCCTCCGAGTCGATGGCCTGGTCGTCGCGGCGGAGGTCCAAAAGCCGCGAGCGGATCGCGCCGCGGAGGAAGTTGTCAGTACCAAAGGCGTTAAGACCCATGTAGCGCGACATAGACACCAGTTGCGGCCTCGACAAGTTGTCCAAGGTTAGATCGTCGTCGAAAAGCTTGGCTACGCTGATGACGTCCGCGGCCGACGGCGATTCCCCAGTAGAGCGCACCTGACTGTGTTCAAAGGAGGAGCCAAGGTAGCGAATAGATTCACACCTTGCGGAAAAACTCCTTGAACGCGTCGCTTCCTACGATATGAGCGTTTGCTTTGAGCCCGGATTCGCGTAACGTTTCCTGTAAGAATTTGGCCATATCAAGCCGAACGCGGAGCAGCTTGCGCTGTTTCTCTTCCTGTTACACAGAATATGCGTTGAATGTGCATTTACAAACCGCGTTAAACGATACTCACAGCTGCGTACTTGTCTTCGAATGTGGATGGCAGCATATTCGGGAACAGCTTGAGTGCAACAGGCAGAAGCAATTCCATGAAGGGCACAACAATGAACACAGCAAATGGAACGAGTCGCAGGAGATCCTGCGTCGTGCGCTTCAACTGTGGCGCCAGATAAATTAGCGTTGGTTGCATCTCACTCAAGAATGCGTGCCTGCCGTCTCTCTCGCCGCGTGAGCGCCTCTCCATGCAGAATCTTCCACTGCAGACGCCCAGATATGCGCACCTCAGACACCAGGAGCTTCGACCCGTGCCAGTAGTGCGCTGCCTCGTGCTTGACTTTTTTCCAGACACGCGTTAATAACGGGCCTTTCGGGGGCTCCTTGGGCGCTGGCGGGCTCGGCTTGACATCGGAAGCAGTTGCTGGGTCAGAGGGGACGGAGGAAGCCGCTGAGGGTGCAGATTTGGAGCTCTGGAAACGGCGGGAGCGTAGGAGCGCGCCGGGGGACTGAGAAACGACTGGACGCAGAACAAGCGAAGAAATTAAGTGAGATGTGGCGGCGGGAAAATGGCTTCTATTCGAGCGGACAAGAAGAGCTGGCGAGGGACGAGGGAGCCATAGAGACATAAGATAGCTGGCCTGAAATTATTGAGACGAAAGCGGGCATTCGGCACTAACACCATCAGATGACATCGGCGCTCGGCTTGCATTCATGGCTCTTGACCTCCACGACCCAAACAGCCCGGCGTACAAGAAGGTACTTTGCATTCGCCTCAAGCGCGAATAATCGTAAAATTGGGACAGGCGAAACGCCAATATCTGAATTCCACGCGGAACAGGAAGAATAACCCAGAATCGGACTGGACTCCCTTCAGAGCGGCTGAGAAGCGTTTCAAGGTAAGCTGATTCAAGCGCCTGCGGACTCCGTGTCGATGCGCGCATTCAGGCGCGATTCCCGCCGCCCGACCTGTCCGATGTTCTGGATCTCGCGCTCGTGGACGACACACGGATACTGGAAGTTCAGGCCGGGACCTGGAAAGGGAGTAGCGATGCCCTAGATTACAGAGAGCTTATCCCCAAGGTGTCCTCTTCGAAGACAAAAGCTTACACTACGCCTCGTATCCCAGGTGCCGGGCTTTTATGAGTGAGAAAGAGCCCTTATTTATGTCAATCCAGGTCTCGTTCTGTTACCTGGATTTCTGTCTCAAGAAAAACAAAGAGAGCTCGTACGATGGTCTCTTGTGAACCATGCGCGATTCCCTAACGAGACGAATCTCGACATCCATTACATCCTTCCGGAGGATGGACTGTGGACGGTATGTGAGCGCTCAAGAGGCGATCCCAGTCAAGACATTTGTGTGCAACCTCGCGCTTCGACATCCGAACTACCCGCAACGGAGGAAGTCCCGGGCCCAAGACAGCTTGTGAACAACATGCCTGCGACGCCAGAAAACTTCTTGGCCCTTTCAGCGACCCCCAAGCCTACGTCGGCCCCTTCGGCCACTGTTCAGCCGACCTCCGCGTCGGCGCTTCTGCGTAAGCTGCGGTGGGCCAACATTGGATGGGTGGCTACATTCCATCGCGTTCACTAGCGTTCGCTGAAGTGTCTGCGCGGTAGTATTATCACTGGGGTACTAAACAGTACGACTTTACCAAAGGGAAGGGCAAGATAGACGATGCTCTTGCAGATGTGTGCCGAAACGCGGTCCATGCGGTAGATTGGGACCAGGTGTACGGCTCTTCCGACATGGGTGACTGGGGCGACTCTGCCCCCGAATGGAAAACATGGAACAAGGACTATGGTACGGCTTTGTGCGCTTCCCAATACATATATTGCTAAGCTGGACGCGTAGAACCAGACGCCGGCATTGTTAACTTTTACCAGACAAAGGTGGGGAAAGCGACGGAGCATTGAGCATCCAAATACTGACCGCACCTCACGCAGGACACGCTCATGGCCCATGTCGACCGCTCTGAGATTTGTGCGACTTCCCCGCTGGTTTCTATCTCGGAAGCGTTCATTTTTCTTCTAATTGAGCCACATCTGACCTTCCCTAGGCTAGGAAACGCTGCGGTCTTCCTTATCGGCGGGCTGACTCGGGATACGGAGCCTGTTCCCATTCTCCTTCGCTCTGGTGATGTGGTAATTATGTCGGGCCCAGCGTGTCGGCGCGCATTTCACGGCGTGCCTCGAATACTCGAGAACACGCTCCCTGCACATCTAGCGGCGCAGCATGATGAACCGCAGTGGGCGCCGTTTGCGGGGTACATGGGCACGACACGCATAAACATCAACGTCAGACAAGTATTTCCAAAGGGATTTCAGCCAGTGCTGGGTCAGTCTGCTACCTTGTAATTCGTGTAAAACCCACTTGAGAATCTGTTCTCGCTTGTGACCGTCCATGAAACGAGCTACTAGTAAGTAGTACATGGCAGGGCGGGCGTCGCGCCACATCACGTGTACATACCATGACGCACAGCGGCGGAACATTAGACCGCGCAGTAGCTTGCGCAGTCTCGGCCACTTATAAGATGGTGGATTCGGATTCGCAAGACTTCCATTCATCTTCCTTTGATAGCACTCTTTCTACCCTCTCTGTGCGTACCCTACATCCATCTACGGCCCTTCTCATTCAGGAGTGCTGTTAGTCCGGCTCGATGGTCGAGATTAAGCGTACCGAGGACCTTCACTCGCCAATGGCGGACCTGAACCTGGAGGACACTAAATACCGGCTGGTCTACACCAGATCCAAGGTCTACGTCAACCCCACTGCGTATGCGCGCGACAATATCCCCGGGTTTGTCGCCCTTGTTAAACGCGTACGTGTGGCCTGGTAATTAGAAAGTGCCACGCTTAGCCGCCATCTCAGGAGGCCACCAATCCCACATATCTCCTGGCGTGGATACCAGAAACGCTGCTTAACGAGAAAGGTTCCACAGAATGGGACAAATTTGCCAAGGTTGAGGAGAGCTCTGTGCTTGACGAGGAAGACGAGGGTGCGTGTCTGCTTGCTTGTTTGGATGTGTGCTAAATATCCGCGCCAGACGTTGTCCTCATTGACCTCCCGACGCAGCGGCCAGAATCATATGCATTCTCCGTGCCACTGACTTCCATCTACTCCCTGATTGTACACGCACCAACACTCTCTTCGTGGTGTATGTCTCTCCCTCCTATGCAAGACAACCTTACTCAGTCATCTTGCAGACGGCTCCGTTGGTATCAACCTCATTAACGGCGATACACTCCCAACACTCCACTTTCATGACGACGAGTCCCGCTCATTTACACTGCCTTCGCCTCCGGCCAAGAGGCGAAGCGTGACGAGCTACCCTCCTCCCCCGTCTACTTCTCCAGCGGCTCCCAGCCCGCGACCCAGCACTTCATGGGGCGGAGAGAGGCTACTAGCGCGTCTCCGGTCATACGCGCATCTACTGCGTTCCACCCTGCAACCTTCATTGTTTCTCGTTGGTATGGTTCTGCTCCTTGTTTTTATTCCGACCGGAAGTTCACGTATCTCAAGATCCATCTCGTGCTGACATTGAAGCGCATTCAACACAACTCTTTGCCGATGATGCAGTAGACGATATCTTGGCTCAGTCATCTTACGCAAATTCACATTCTCCGGTTCCTACACATCGACGGCCGAGGCCCTTGTCATCTCCAGGGCCAAACTTATCCCCCAACCCGTATTCACACCGCTCTTCGGTTCTACACCGCTCCCTCGCCTCACCGGCGTCGAACGCTCAGTCCTCGTCCCAGGCTCGCACCGCTCTTCTGCAGTCGTTTTCGAATATCACGAGGGCCACACGGCATGCCGCGCAAAACATTTTATCGCATCCACTCGCCAAACCCATTGTTCCACACCTTCCGGACCCAGTCAGGAGTCTGGTTAACGCCAATGGCGAGTGGGAGTGGGGGAGCTGGGTAGATAAAAGTGGCGTAGGTGAATTCGAGAGCGCGCGCGTATATCTTGCGCGATGGGCGCGCATTGTCGCTGAGGAAGGCGAGCGCGCGCGTAGACGAGAAGCTCAGGTGTTACCATCTTCTTCCACAGCCACGGAGGAGACATCATCTTTGGGTATCTTTGAGCTCTTACATTCCACCTCCAATCTCCCTACGCCGAGATCCTCCCGAGATCCAGAACACCCAGTGGACGAAAAGACGTGGGCAGGATGGTTCGCAGAAGATGGGCGGCCTACCGTGCGATTCGAGCACATGAAGCGGGAGGTATTTCGACGGGGGATAGATGGCAAAGATAACCTGAGGCAACGGGTATGGCCATTCGTATTGGGTGTTCTCGAATGGGATGTCACAGAGGTTGAGAGAGCAGAGGGGTGGGAGGAGAAGAGGTAATTGTCTGAATTGCATTACATCACCACCTCGCTGATCCGAAATACAGGAAAGTATATCACACAACAAAGGACGAGTGGTGCGGTGTTCCCGAAGTTTTCGACCGCGCGGACACCCTAGAGGTATTCGTGTTTATCCCTGGTTAACCTGCTGTGTTGATGATCGTCTAGGAGCGCCACCGCATCGATGTCGACTGCCGCAGAACGGATAGAAATCAGCCTCTGTTTGCTACCCCTACCCCTACCCCATCAGAATCGAGGAGTGGAGAGATGAATGACGAGAAGGAAAGAGCCAAACGCTACTCCACGATCTCCCCAGAAATGGCCGACATTGGCGCGCAATCCCCTACTAACGAACATATCGACCGCCTGGCTGGAATTCTACTGACGTACAATTTCTACGAGAAGGAACTCGGTTAGTTATCGTTTCTCGCCCACTAAATTCTCGTTGAGTTGAATGATCCGAAGGTTATGTTCAAGGGATGTCGGACATGTGTGCCCCACTTTACGTTACGATGGGGGCGGACGAAGAGTTGACGTTCTGGTGCTTTGTGGAGTTTATGGATCGGATGGTGAGAGCTCCGAGGGACGTATCTTGGGACACGCGCTGATGAAGATGTGGAACAGAAACAAAACTTTCTCCGAGACCAAAGCGGAATGAAGAAGCAGTTGCTGACCCTCCAAGAACTTATCCAGGTGATGGATCCTGAGTTGTACCGCCATCTAGGTTTGTGTCCCTGACTCTTACAACGCAGAACTGACTTTTTCCGACAGAGAAAACCGACGGGTTGAATCTCTTCTTCTGTTTCCGGTGCGATGGGTTCGCTTTTCCGCCCACGTTTTTATTGACCCCGACTCTAGTTGGGTTCTCATCGCGTTCAAGCGAGAGTTTCCATTCGAAGATGTCTTGCGCCTGTGGGAGGTATTATGGACAGACTACTACAGCAACGATTTTGTTCTGTTCGTCGCCCTGGCGGTTCTGGAATCCCACCGAGACGTCATTCTCCGTTATCTGGTCGAGGTAGGCACATCAGTCTGTTGCTCTCGTCCATCAACTGACGTATCACAACAGTTCGATGAGATTCTCAAGGTCTGTTCATTCTGGATTTTTTGTGGGCGTGAATTGACGCATCACAGTACTGTAACGAGCTGAGCATGACGATCGAACTTGACACAACGCTTGCCCAAGCTGAAGTGTTGTTCCTTTCATTCGCGCAACTGGTTGCGGACATTGATCGTCGGCGCGCGGACGAGCAGAAGCCTTCAACAGATGGTTTGCGTCGCCGGCACAGTACACAGGGCAAGCCAGCAACAGAGACGATAATCAGTATGCCAGTGTTGTCGGACAACCTACGAGATCTATTAAAGGCGGGGAGGGATTAGAAGGATGCCAAAGAGAAATTCATTCTCATCTTGTTGTATGTACACGCAATTGTAACGAGTAGCTCATAATGCACACACGTCTCTGGTTTCGTCGTGTTTCATTAATTCTAGACGTTAAGGTCGTGCAGATGGATGAGCGCTGCCAAACGTGGCAGCGTGTAGATCTGGGTATATAATGTACAAGGTCTTCATCTACGCTCCAGAGGACCTGTGGGAGGGATGATATGTACCATCGATAAGTTGAGCTTCCTATTGGACACCTACGGCTGCAGTGGGTCGGCGGACGCGCCGTCGTTGACCTCTTCTGTCCTGGTGGCGACAAGCCTCAGTGTCCGGTCAAATCCGTGATTAGACTGCAATGGAGATGAATGAAAAGCAAAAATAATGCAGGTGATGCACACCAAATCCCGCCATGTCTCCTCCTCGTCGTTTTCCGTCTGCAGCTGGTAGATCTGCAGGAAGCCCTTGAAGCTGCAGATAGATTCCCGTCGGTACAACGCGCGGGGGGTGCAGCACGACCACGCACGTAAGCTCGCCGTCGTCAGTGACATCGAGAAACTCGATGAGCTCCTCCTTTGTCTCCTCGGAGAAAGGGGCGCCGTTCGTGTCGCGCGCCCAGGCGTCGAGGCCCTCCTTGGAGAGGTACGCGCCCTCTGGCGGCACGAGCAGGACGCGCTGGTCTGCGGCCACCGGCACGGGGGCTGGGGGGTTGCAGTATTTGCCTGGCGCGGAGTGTTAGGTTGTTTTTGAGAGCGTGGTGCATGAAACGAGTGACCGAAGATGTGTTTCAGGCAGACCTCTAGCTGTCAAAGAGAATACCGTATAGCAGCGGACACAATGGAACACGGAGGCCAAACCTGGTCGGAGATGCCCCCGTCATTGTCGAGGAGTTGGACGCCGGTGTTGTTCCTGCGGCCCTGGACGCGGCTGGGCTCGGGCGTTTCTGAGCGCGACATGGAGTCTCCCTGAGGCGCCATGAGATTGTCCTCGAAGGCGATTACCTCCAAGGTGTCGAGTCGAGTCGCGTTACTACCACCTGTCACAGTCACGTATACCTCGTTTGCAGACCGCCATGTCCCGCTCAGAGCCGCTCTCAATCGAGTCGCTCCTCCAGCGGCAGAAGGAGGTGCGGCCCTTGTCATTTGCCTACTTCCTCGGGGGCTAACGCGCGCGACAGGAGAAGGAAGCTGCCTCCAAGGTATGCGCATTTCCATCTGCTTCGCGCCCCCCTGTTCAACCGCGACTCACAGCCCAAATTCCTTTCCAAAGAGGAACGCGCCAAGTTGGCCATCGCCAAGCGCGCGCAGGAGATTCGCGAGCAGAAGGAAAAGGAGGAGCTCACCCGCAAGGACCGCGCGGTGCTCGAGCAGGAGGCGGAGGAGCTCAGGATGAAGGAGCGCAGTCAGTCGTCGAGCAGCCGCTATGGCCGAAGTCGGTCCATTTATTTCTTTTGCTCTTACACTCATTTATAGTCTACAGACGACGATAGATATGGCCATCCCGAGCGCGACACTCGCCACGGCCGCCGCGATAACCGCCGTGGACCGCCTCCTCCGTCTGCCCCAGCCCCTGCCGCCCCCTCTCGCGGCGGATACCAGAACGTTCCCACTGGCCCGCGCGCCGATCGCGGCAAAGCGGGCGCCGCGTCCGCGTCGATGCCGCCCCCACCCGTCCCTGTCCACGCTAACGGTGGCGGCGCAAATGGAAGCCTGCCCGAGCAAGCGACGCCATACGCGCCGCCGATGACGGACACGGACCGCGCGGCAATCCGGTCGCGGTACCTTGGGGTGGACAAGAAGAAGCGCAAGATGCGCAAGATCAATGACCGCAAGTTTGTGTTTGACTGGGACACCCAGGATGACACGATGGCGGAGGACTCGCCTGCGGCGGTGGGGAGCCAGCGGCAGGGTGCGCAGGTGATGTTTGGGCGGGGGCGGCTTGCGGGGATGGACGACGGGGGCGGCACTGGACCCCGGAAGGGCTCGGGTAATGGCGCCGCTGATACCAGTCACCTCGCTGATGCCATGGAACGCAGGAAGGCGGCAAAGGCGGGGTTGGACGAGCGGCATTGGTCAGAGAAGCCGCTAGAGGAGATGAAGGAGCGCGACTGGCGTATTTTCAGAGAGGATTTCAGCATTTCTGCGCGAGGTCAGTGTTTGCGAGCCTTTGTTTTCTCTTTCTCATTGCCGGCATAGGTGGACAAATCCCGCATCCTCTGCGGTCTTGGTCGGAATCTGACATTCCCAAGACCATCTTGGAGTGCATTGATGAGATTGGGTACAAGGAGCCGTCCGCTATTCAGCGGCAGGCGATCCCCATTGGCCTGCAAAACCGCGACATTATTGGTATCGCTGAAACAGGTATGCAGAAGAGTTCTACTGTCGACGCGTGAATTGACTTGTGGATAGGTTCCGGCAAGACGGCGGCGTTTGTGATCCCGATGCTGGCGTTTATTGAAAACCTTGCCCCGTTTACGGACGACAATCGCCATTTGGGCCCTTACGCGCTGATCTTGGCGCCGACGCGTGAGTTGGCGCAGCAGATCGAGTCCGAGGCGCGCAAGTTTGCGACACCGCTTGGGTTCAAGTGCGTTTCAATCGTGGGTGGGCGCGCGGTGGAGGAGCAGCAGTTCAACTTGCGAGAGGGGGCTGAGATCATCATCGCTACGCCGGGGCGGCTGAAGGACGTGATTGAGCGGCGGGTGCTGGTGCTGTCGCAGTGCCGGTACGTGGTGATGGACGAGGCGGACCGGATGGTGCACCTGGGGTTCGAGGTGGACCTGACGTTCATCTTGGACGCGCTGCCAGTGGAAACAATGCAGGGGGAGGACGCGGGGGAACAAATGGACGTGGACGGGGAGACGATGATCAAACGCGGGCGGACGCGTGTGACGACGCTGTTCTCTGCGACGATGCCGGCGGCGGTAGAGCGGCTCGCGCGCAAGTACCTGCGAAAGCCCGCTGTGATTACGATCGGCGAGGCTGGACGCGCCGTGGACACGGTGGAGCAACGGGTGGAGTTTGTGAGCGGCGAGGAAAAGAAAAAGTGCGTGGCTGTTGTTGCTATCGTTAATTGCGGGCTTACGGACGTGGATTTACAGGCAAAAGCTGCTAGAAATTCTAAACAGCGGGCAGTACGCCGCGCCGATCATTGTATTTGTGAACCAAAAGAAGACTGCGGATATGGTGGCCAAGGATCTTGCGCGGGCCAACGTGAGTGGTTGCCGACATTTTTATTAGATGGCTAACTGGCGTTGCAGTGGAGCGCGGCGACCCTGCACTCTGGCAAGAACCAGGAGCAGCGCGAGGCGTCGCTGCAGTCGTTGCGGAATGGGGACTGCGACGTGCTTGTTGCGACGGATCTGGCGGGACGCGGGATCGACGTGCAGGACGTGAGCCTTGTGATCAACTTCCAGATGGCGTCGACCATCGAGGCATACGTGCACCGGATCGGTGCGTGGACCGAGGCGTTTCGGGTGGAGTATAGTTTGCTGAATTTGCAACAGGGCGGACGGGACGAGCGGGCAAGCAGGGTGTCGCGATAACGTTCCTAACGAACGACGACGACGAGGTGATGTGCGTGATTTTCATAGTTTATTGACGAATGTCCTGCTGATGGCGCGGGCGCCAGGTACGACCTCAAGAACGGTATGGATAATTTTCTGTCTGGGGGTGTTTATCTGATTGATCGATGCAGAGATTGCAAAGAGCCCGGTCAGCAAGGTGCCGATGGAGCTGGCGAAACACGAGTCGGCGCAGCACCGAGTGACGAGGGACATGAAGCGCAAGCGCGAGGACGACGGCTAGGCGACTTGAGGAATTTATGCCAGCTATCAGTGCATCGTGGCAGTCAGTTTTGGAACGTGAATTGCTGGGGCACATTCCCCTTGCTCTCGGCATGGTTGAACAATTTTGAAGCTTCATGTGCCGGGGCTTAAAGCTTAATCGGTCCAATGCCATTCCTGTCCTCAAGTCCGCTCGGGCACGGACTGGAAGAAACTTGAAGAAGCTGTCGGCCGATCAAGTGTGACGTCATGCAAATCGTTGAGGTCGAATTGTAACCAAGCCCAAGCCGTTCAAGAAGAAGAGCATAGCAAGGGTTTTGTTAATCTCGTCCCCAGATGTTATAGGGCCTTCGCTCCCCACCGCTCGCTACGCTCCCGGGCCAAAATCCAAATCGGGATGCGCAGATGTTGAGGAGGTCAATTTTTTGATGAGATTTGTTCGGGGAGCGGGCCCTATAACATCTGGTGTATCTCGCTTGAGGACCATGCGACTGCTTATCTGTCACAGATGTCACATAATGTTCTTTTACCTGGATCTCAGCGACATGGATGCAGTGAATGCCCATGAATTCAGATCTAACCCAGAATGTGGTCTTAAATCCAAAGGCTTCGAAAAACCGGGAAGAAACGCGTCGAAAGTGAGCAATCTGAAGAAGTCAACATTATGTGTACTTCATGAGAAGTTAGCCCTCGCACAGATACAGCTCTGAGAAAAATCTAAAACGGGTAGCCAAGTCATTAGAATATATACTTGACAATATGGGTACACCTTCAGAGCAGATTGCGCATGTCGGCCGGCACAATTCAACAAAAGCTCGGGTTGATCTGGTGGGCTATTGTTAAATGAGCCTGGCGGCAAAGCGCACCGAGATGGGTACCATCGGGACGGAAGTGTACGGGGGAAGACGATGCAAACAAATTTGAGGCCAGAGGGACTTGCGGGGAGGGCAGGGAATATAATCCATGAAAGTGTGACACAGTCGCAGGGTTCTCAAGCGAGATGCACCAGACGTTCTAGGGCAGTGCTCCCCAACCAAATCTCATCAATCAATCCACCTCCTCAACATCTCGACATCCCCGATTTGGATTCTGCCCCGCGAGCGCAGCGAGCGACTGCCCTAGAACGTCGGGAACGAGACTAGGGTTTTGTGCGTGCGAGCGACTATAATTACTGGTTGCAGTGCCAAGGAGGGTTGGGCTGCCGAGACGCGGCAGACTCCATTGGACATCCGATCAGTTAACCCCGCATTGCGATACCCCGCGAACTTGCTGTTGTCCCTAGAAAACCTTTGCGCAAAGAAAAGGAAATAAACCTTTGCACAAAGAAACGCGCAAAGAAAAGGGGTATCTGCACATGTGGATGGAATAGGATATTGCCATGCTCGGCCGAGTTGATTATCATGATGTCGGGCCGGAGTGATGTGAAGTGGTGCTCCTCCGCCTTGGTCCTGCCCACCATGCTAGTCCAACAAGACAGAACAAACGTACGCTGCCCCCCGTAGTCTGCCGCCGTGCTCACCCCCCGCAGACCCTACCCGTCCCCGCCCCCGACCCCGTCCCCGACCCCGTCCCCGAAGACTCGCCGTCCCGCTCGCGCTTCCGCTTCTCTCCCGCCCGCAAGCTCAGCGTCGGCTCTGCCACGCCCGCCGCGTCCCCCATGCCCTCCCCCGGGCCGTCCAAGCACCACGGCCCGCTGCACGACCTCAAGCGCTTCCTCAACAACCACATCCCCCACTCCCCCGCGTCCCACCACGCGTCCGCAGAGCCGTCCCCGACCTCCACCGCCTACTTTGACTCCCCCGCCGCGTCCCAGCTCGACCCCCCACCAGACTCCGTCCGCCTCGATCCCCCGCGCCCCGAGAAGCGCGACAGCAAGCTCAGCTTCATCCGCAAGGACAGGCCCCCGCCATCCCCTGCGATCAAGCAGAGCAAGGATCGGACCCCGTCCCCCGTGCAGAAGCCCTCGCCCACCCACTCGGTCCCCAGCAACGCCCCGAGCCACACCCCCAGCCACACCCCCAGCCACGCCAGCCACGCCCGCTCAACCGCATCCACAGCCCACTTTCACTCGCTGCAGGACGCAACACACGCCCACCTCGCCAAAAAGTACGGCAAGTGGGGCCGCGTCCTGGGCAGCGGCGCAGGCGGCACCGTCCGCCTCATAAAGGGCAGCACAAAGTCGGGTGGCTCCATCTTTGCCGTAAAGCAGTTCCGTCCCAAGCGCACTGGCGAGAGCGAGAAGGAGTACCAGAAAAAGGTCACCGCCGAGTTTTGCGTCGGCTCCACCCTCAAGCACCCCAACATCATCGCTACCGTCGACATTGTCTCGGACCACGGCCACTACTACGAGGTGAGACGCGATGCGCATCAGATGTATTGTACAAGGAAAAAACTCACGCGCGCCCAGGTCATGGAGTACGCGCCGTACGACTTGTTCAGCGTCGTCATGTCGGGCAAGATGTGCCGGCCCGAGATTTACTGCGTCTTCCGGCAGGTGTGCGAAGGCGTCGAGTACTTGCACGAGATGGGCCTCGCGCACCGCGACCTCAAGCTCGACAACTGTGTCATGACCACGGACAATGTCGTCAAGCTCATCGACTTTGGCACCGCCACCGTCTTCCACTACCCCGGTCGCGCCCTCACACCCGCCACCGGCATTGTCGGCAGCGACCCGTACCTCGCCCCCGAGGTCCTCAGCGGCGAGCCGTACGACCCCCGCAAGACCGATGTCTGGAGCGTGGGCATCATGTTCATGTGCATGATCCTCCGCCGCTTCCCGTGGACGATCCCAAACCCAAAGACGGATCCCAGCTTCAAGGCCTTTGTCAATGCCCACCCCGACCTCTCTGTAAAGCCCCCACCGCGCATCCGCAAGCCGGCCCACCAGGCCAAGCAAAAGCGCGGCGTCACCATGCCTGCCTCGTCCGTCCTCGACCCCCCGCGGCCTGTCCGCGAGCGCGCCTCGAGCACCAGCTCGCCCTATCTCATTGTCGACGACCCCCCGAGCACGCGCAATTCCTCCGAGACGACCTCGATCCTCAGCTACACTGACCGCGACTCGGGCTCGACGTCCATCACCGACCCCCCGTCGCGCGTCACGACGCACAGCAGCGGGTCTGGGGACGTGTTCCCCGATGAGCTGGGCAGCCCGCGCCGTCTGCAGCTCCAGAACGCGCAGCCCGTGTTCAAGAGCACCGTCACGCTCCCCGTCATGAGCCTGCTCTCGACCGACAGCCCAATCGAGAGCGAGATGGACCCGTCCGTGCTGACATTTGCGCGCCCCGGCAACTCGACCGAGTCGCTGCCCCTCAGCCCGCGCGAGCCGTACACGGACCTGACGTTCCCGTCGACACCGACGTCACATACAGACGACCTGCCGACGCCGCGTGTCGGGACAATGCCGCTCATCGTCCCGACGTCACCCACGCGCGCGCGCGCCTCGACGTTCAACTCGTTCCACACTGCGCACGTCAAGCAGGTCACGGACACGGTCCTCGCAGCGACCATCGAGCAGTCAGAACCGCAGCCCGTGCCGCCTATAGAGCCGCCAGAAAGCAAGAGCAGCAGCACGAGCAAGTCGACGATGACGCCCAGGAAGCGGCAACGGTCGGACAGTGTAACGACGTTCCACGGAGGCGGAGCCGAGTCGATATTCCGTCTGCTGCCCCGGGAGACGCGGCCGGCGCTGCGGCGGATGCTGTTTGTCGAGCCGTCGGCACGGTGTACGCTGACGGACCTGCTCAAGGGCCGCGGAAAGTCGAGCAGTCTGCTGTGCGGGTGCCACACCCTCGCAGATGGGACGACCGCCAACGGGGAGGACACGCCCTGCGCGGACCACGACTGTGACCCCGAAGAGGAGGACGACGGGGACGAGTGGCTCAAGTCAATTGAGCCGTGCTCGCGCGAGGGCGTGGTCCCGAAGCACATGCATATCAAGGTCACCGTCGCCGAGAAGCAGGGCAAGCGGCGGTTCTTTTAGTACGCAGGCACTCTATTATCCTACACCTTCACCCCACGGAATGGAACGCGCACAACACACGCACGCGATGGAACGGGATCTTATTTTTAATGTAGGACGGTGGCTGGAATTTTCCCCTCTCTTTGTTTCGTTTATTCCCTCCCGCCGCTGCTTCCGTCCTCGCCGCCTTCTATCCTTATTCATCTCGCAGCCCAGCTTCATCTATTCTACATGCGTACCCATCTTTCCTTTTTGATTTATTTTACATACAGTACTACCCTACACCCCCGCGGCGCACATTTTTATCTGCACGCGTCGCGGTCTGGTCCTTGTATCCGAGGCCCGGACTCAAAAGTTCACGCGTACATATCTTCTACCTCCCTTTCCTTTTTATCTATTATATACCGCCTAGACGCAGTGCTCTGTAATTCTGTACGTATGCACCCTCGACGACGCCGACGACGCGAAATATAATCTTTCGCAAACGCAAACACATCCGCCACCATCAGATTCGAATAAAATACATCAAGCAAACTGTCTACAAGAGCTCGTCGACCTCGCGGCGCCGGTCAGCTGCATCACTCGCATCTTGCTTCTCATCCCCGTTTTTCTTTTGTTTCTTGGCGGATTTTCCACCGCCTGCTGTTGTCGCGGCGCCCTTGACATCAATGCCTTTTTCGCGTAGGGCAGCTACCATGCGCTCTGCTGCCGCGGCCTCGTCCTCGCCCTCGTCAAACGGAACCTCTTCCAGAAACTGTATGACAATGTTTCCCTCACCGTCATCGACCATCTCTAGCTCGCCCGATCCCCACTGCAGCTCCTTGATCGTGTCGAGCGCCTTGCGCAGCGCTTCCATGGACTTGTACCCGCCCTTGCCGTCGAGACTGCCCTTGCCGGCGGGGGTGGTCCCGGGCGCGGCGGCTGGGGGGAGCGGGAGCACGGGCTTGCGACGAGGCATCTTGAGCGGGTGGTCCGCGGCAGGCAGGAACGCGGCATCAGACCGGTCTGGGGGCTCGCCCGCGACAATCTCGCGGCACGAGATGCTCGCCTGCTCGCCCGCGTCCTTGGTCATGAAGCCCGGCTCGCCGCAGAGACGCGGCGTATGCACAACGAGGACGTACGCGCACGTCCGCGCCTCCTTGACAAACGCGATCGTGTCCGTTGTCGCCATGGAGCAGTGGAACTGGCGCGTCCGTTTAGTGCGCCGCGTGTAAATAAAGACGGCGCCACGCTTACCTGCACTTCGACTTCGCGCGGTTTTCTGTGTCAGTAATTAGCGTCGCGTACATGTACCCGGGGCCGCGGCGCACCCATTCTTGTCGCAGGTGGTGCCGTCGCCCCAGCGCTGGACGAGGTAGCGGGAGCCTGCGCTGCGCGCGAGCTCAAGGTTGGCGGCGAGCGCGTCTTGCTGGGCGACGGTGAGGTCGGCGCCGGGCTCGGGGGCCGGCGGGGCGCGTCCGAGCGTGTACGACTCCCACTGCCCGCGGTGTTAGTAATTTATAAACATCCCGAGAAAACAAAAAGGCTTGCATCAGGATCTTCCTCGGGGCGATGGGCGCCTGCGCAGGTTGATGAGAGGATGATCCACGCACGCGAGCTCACACGGAGGTAAATACTTACCAGGCAGGGGACGTGCCTGGATCAATTCGCGGAACTGGCGAATCTCGTCGTTGTGACAGTAGGAATACGTGAACCAGGCTTGCCGGTGCTTCGACATTAATGAAATCAGTTGGGCGCGCGGAACAAGACGGCGCGCGCACGTAGAGACAGGTTCCGCTGAGCGGCTGGAGGAGGGACCAGCTGTGGGCGGGCGTCGGTTCGTCGTCGGGGTCGTCTTCAGGCACGGGCGGCTCGAGAGGTCTGGGAATGAGACAGAGATACTCGTCGGGGCCCATTCTCAGGTGTTCGAGGGCATAGTCGTCTTGCGCGTCCGGGGCCTGCTGCTGGTGCTTAATTGGAAGCGGGACGGCTGCAGAGCGAACGGACGGACCGAGGGCAGCGAGAGGTCCTCGTCTGCAACGCCAAAGGTGACCTGCTCGTCGTCGCCATTGCCCAGGGCCGGAGGGTGCCACGAATCATCCCAGGGCTGGTCAAGAAACTCACGAACGCCGCCACGTAGGCCGTGGGCGCGCCATCGCTGTGCGGTGTGGTTTGCGAGGGGGAGATGGTTGAGAAAGTCGACCCTGTACTTTGGAAAGGCGTCTGGGTCGTCTGGGAGGGCGTGCAGGACGCGGGCGGCTGCGACGGGGAGCAGGAGCAGGAGAGAGCGCATTTGATCGCGTGTAGTTACGTAACGCCGCGGAGTTTGAATGGATTGATGGCAATGATCGGAGGAGATGTGGTAAGTCCGGATAATGGTGCATGTGCAGCAGTCAGTGATTTTACTGCTGATATTCACCACCCTTTTTTTTTCCTTCCGATTCGCCTTCTGTTACGTGAGCGAGGAACAAAAGTTTGTGATACAACGCTGATACTTATTCCTCATTTAATCCTTTCGAATTCTTCTATATTCGGCACTTTCTCTTCATTAAAGCCCCGGCAACCCGCTTCCCTTCCCCCTTGCCCTCTACCCCCATGGCTCCCGCAGACGCAGACACCCAGCCCGCAGACAACGCCGACGACAAGGACGCCCCGCCACAGGACGCCGACGCTGCTGGTGAGTGCGCGTCGCCGCTTATCGACGCGACGAGTCTCATCCGTCCCAGGCGAGCCAGCCACAGAAACCCCCGTCAAGCGAGGCCGCGGCCGTCCCAAGGGCAGCAAAAACAAGAAAGCTGTCCCCGCTGCCCCCGGCGACGGCCCCTCTGCTGCCCCGCGGAAGCGCGGTCGTCCGCCCAAGGTACCCGCGCGTCCCTGGTCACGCGTCGCACGCTCAACGCTCCTTGTTCCAGGAAAAGAAGGACGACGACGATGCAAAGGACGACGCGGACGATGATGATGGCGACGACGAGCCCCCGAAGAAGAAGCGCGGCCGTCCTCCCAAGGCCGCCTCCGCCGCCGATCCCAACGCCGAGCCCAAGAAGCGTGGCCGGCCACCGAAGAAGGCCGCTGAAAAACCCGCAGCCGACGAAGCCTAGTTCGCCTCGCTCGCCCGCCGCCGCCAGTTTAATGCTTTTTCGCTTTCCCCCCCTCACCCGCGCACCCCCCGTCCTCACGATCTTCACGATACTCATACACAACCTTGAACTTTTTTCCCCTTGCTATCGACACGCCGTGACACCTCCGCCCCTCGCTGATCCAATTGTTCATCGTATTTATGAGGGCATGTACATATCGTGAATACACTCCCGTCCTCTGCTGGAATTCCCTCCCCCATGAGAAAAAATCGGGTACACATGTTACAAAAAGAAGCATCGCCGCTGTCGAAAAAGATTATGATTCCGCCGCTCTTGTCCTCACGAAATATCGTGACTTGCATAATATTTCTCCGAGTTGATCTTCGGACCATGTCTATTGCTACATACTGGGCATATTTCCGCACAGAGAAGCTTTTTCGTGCGCTACAATCTTTGCACCCGTGAGACCCACACCAGACGCATCAGCCCTACCCCCGCTGCCCCCAGCAGCCCCGTTCCGGCCCACCCCAGCACCGATAAAATGCGCGACTGCCTCTCCGCACGCGCCTTGGCCGTCGCATAACTCACATCGGGCCGGAACGTCACCATTGTGTACAGTGGAACCCATCCCCAAATATCTGATGCAAAAGGCACCCGCGACAGTAGCGGAACCAGGCCAGCCAGGGAAATAATCCCGCGCGCCGTTAACGAGTACAGAAGCGCGTCCACTGTCTTGCGAAATAGGTACGCGGGCGTCGTCACAGAGTGCCGCATCTCCACACTAAAAGCAGAGATTAAAAAAATCGTCCGTTAAAATGCGGCGCGCACTAATTCGCCATGGCCAGATCGCATATAGCAACCAGGTCGTCGTGTCGTCCTTGGGAGTAGCGCTCCAAAACGCCAGCCAGTTTCTGGTCGACGTGGTCCGCATTAATAGATTCCGATGTTGTCGCGTCGACTTGTGCCTGCCCCAAAAGAGTGTCCAGCACCCGGACATCTTCCAGGCCGCAGTTCAAACCTTGGCCGTAGAATGGGACCATGGAGTGCGCGGCGTCTCCCAAAAGAATGGCCCGGTCCAAGTAGTGATAAGGGCTCGACTTTATGATTTTTATTAGACTCGGTTAAATCGGAATGCGTGGTTTACGCAAATTAATGTATATACCTTGGTGCAGATTAACGCGCTTCTGGGATTCTGCGCCCAGTCGTTAGCGAGGTTGTCTTCTCCGATAAGCTCCAGCGCATCGGGAAAGTATTTTTTGAACCATGCCAAAAACGTGTCGCGATCGTCCAGACGGTCCAGTACGGTGATGGGCGCAAAAAGTGTGCATGTAAACGATTTATCCTACCAGAAGGCGGGCTTGAGAAGAAAGATGCAACAGTCGTGACGTGAGCATACTTTGTTTGGTAGAGCAATAAACATGAATGAATGGCGGGGCCAGATGTGCAAATGTCCCGGATCAAGAACAAACACTGGGTCTCCATTGCTGTCTCGGCCGGCCGGCATCTTGAGCTCGATATACTCGTCCCTCAGATATTCTTGCTGGAAATCCATTCTAATACGTGAAAGGGAACCATAGCGCTCATCAGCGTGGGTGCGATATCTCGTAAAAAATCCTTTTGCACATGCCTTACCACCTTCATCATCTGGCGCCGAATCACGGAGTAGCTGCCATCTGCGCCGACACAAAAATCAAATTCCAGGAGACGAGTGGCCCCGGTAGCCACGTCTAGAACTGTCATGGTTTTCTTGTCAAAGTCGACGAACTGCGCTTTGTGCTGGAAAGATAATTGAATATTGGGGGAGGACGACGCCTCATCCAGCAGACTCTCGTTTAGAAGGGCGCGGTCAATAGAGTTTATGCACTAGTAACGAAAACAGAAAAAAGGACGGGGATCAGCTGGCGGTAAGGTCCGATACGAAAAAGAAGGGGCTTTGTGAGGAAAAAATCGGACCTGTCCATCTCTGTCATATAATTGGCTGTCCAGAGTGCGGTCTGCATGATGTATCATGCGGCCTTTCATGGGAATGACGGTTTGCAGGAACCGTTGAGCCGCAAGGGGGTCAATAACCTGAATAGCAGCGAGCCCACGGTGTGAAATTGCGAGGTTTATAGACCGCAGTTGGGTTTTCTTCGAAGACGGGGCGCGCAGGTCTAGAAAAGCGCAACTGTTGAGCCATTTACGGTTCTTCTGGCCGTATCGAGGCTTCGGTTCGCGCACTCACCGGGCCGTCCTTCGAGAAGCTCGACCTGCCAGCCGCGACGCGCGAGAGCAAGAGCAGCAAGACATCCAACGGGGCCACCTCCAACCACTACTGCCTTTTTGACGCGCGAGGACATTGTGAACAGTCGAAGCGAGATCTGAGTAAGGCTCGCGCCCCGTCAGTCCCCATTTCCCCATATAGACCCGATGGATTCCTAATGCGGCATTCGAACTTTGTTCGATATCGCGGCATCGCCGGACCATGTCTTCACCTCTTTCGAACGAGTTTGTGCTGCCCACAAACAAGGAAATAGGTGCGACGAACCATCCAGAGCTAGGTCCGTGGTACCCGTCAGTCCTGCTCGCAGCACATACCAAACTACTTCCCCAGACAGCACCTGCACATACCTCTGCGGAAATTCGCTTGGTCCGTTGTCTAAGCGCTCGAAAGCGCTCGTGGAGCAAGAGCTGAAGGTCTGGGGTACTTGGTAAACATCCGTTAACGCTATCGCCCCCCGTCCGCGATCCTTGACGACTTCTCAGTGCCGTCACTGGTCATTTCAGTACTCATCCCTATGGCCGCGGTTGGGTCGATTTCTGCGACCACATCACGCCGCTGTTTGCTGAATTGGTAGGCAAGTCGTGGCTTTGGATATTGTTTGCTGTGCAACTCAAGCCCGATAGCATAGGCGCTAAAGAGAAGGAAGTAGCCTGCATGGGAACCTTGACCGCAAATCTGCATCTTATGATGGACTCATTCTACAAGCCTACCGCCGAACGGTTCAAGATTTTATGCGAAGCGCGGGCTTTTCCCTCGGATCAGGCTAGCGCCGACCTCGATGGCCTGCTCGACATGAAAGCTGATTTAATTCATTTTCTAGTATGCTTTCGCTTCACAAGCCCTTGCCCATGGTCTCGATCCCGCGAAAGCTGTCCTCGAACTGTCTCCGCGGCCGGGGGAATATACTCTTCGGGAGCAAGACATTTTGGACACCATTGCCCGTGAAGGCTCTTCCATCGCTCTCGTCATCTTCAGCGGCGTCCAGTATTATACGGGCCAATGGTTCCCAATGCAGTCCATAACTCGCGCAGCACAAGCCCAGGTACTATTTACGTTGCATTTAAGGTTTTTCGTAACTCTCTAATTGATGTCTGCCAAGTAGGGGTGTATATGCGGCTGGGATTTGGCCCATGCCGTCGGGAACGTACCGCTCTCTTTGCATGATTGGGGCATTGATTTTGCTGTCTGGTGTACCTACAAGTATGTCAATGCTGGCCCGGGTTCCATCGCAGGCCTTTACGTGCACGAAAAATGGAAGGAAACCGAGCTTCCGAAGCAAGTTTACTTTTCTTTCAAGCGCCTGTTCCGTCTGCTTAGACTCGACCTAGATTTGCGGGGTGGTGGGGCCACGATCCATCGACCCGCTTCGCGATGCCTCCCAAGTTTTCGCCGATTGAGGGCGCACAAGGCTTCCAACAATCGAACCCAGGCATTCTGGGTGCCGCGTCGCTATTAGGCTCGCTCCAAGTCTTCAAAGAAGCAGGCATGATGCAGCCGCTGCGCGAGCGTTCCTTGCAGCTTACTGCTGCGCTGGAGAAACTGCTGATGCAATCCAAATATTTTGTGCCCGTCAACGAGGCTTCAACGCGACAGTCGACCAAGCCTGCATTCACGGTTATCACCCCGAGTGATCCGAACAGTCGCGGGGCACAGCTCTCGCTCTTATTCCTTCCCAACGGACTGATGTTGAAGGTCCACGACGCGTTGGCCGGCCTAGGGGTTATTGGGGACGAGCGCAAGCCGGACGTCATACGCCTTGCTCCTGCTCCTTTGTTCAACACTCTCAAGGATTGCGAGCAAGGTGCGATGTTGCTGGAACGCGTTCTCGACAAATTTTAATAGCTTTAATGTGCATCGCCAAATGTATTCTTTCATTCCCCGCACGGGAACAGGTCGTACCGATTCAACCTTCTGTCAGTTCAACGGGGATGCAGTCAAAAACGTGTACGTACATCAGCGGAGATGAACCTGGAATTCAAGCCCCGAAACGATGTGAATCAGCCGTCAGACGGGAACCTCACTCCTTGACAGAGCACCACCGCCATATTTCCCGCAACATCGACGAACAGGTCCGTTTCTGCCGCCTATCGTTGAATCTCACCCAGGCATGTCGAACGCCTCCGCATGGTTCAATTCGTTGTCCCCCGTTATGTGGGCGCGAAAGCTTCCCGGCTGTCTTTTCCACCCGCCCGTCACAAAGCGAAGATTCATCTCTTTTCTTGGCATACAGTCTCGCGAATCTTTCCGCTTAAGTCAGGACTGAGCCGGAACGGTCGCCAAGTCCCAAAGATGTTCTCTCAACCACCAGTCTCCCAATTGCGACAGACTCGTAGCGTTTCAACAGTCTTCCACTTGCAGCATTCCGAGCCTTGCACGGAGGCTTTTGAGCGTGTTCAATACTGTGCCTGGGCCCGGGTTCGTATCCTTTTGAAGCCATCGACGGCGGATGACGTCCATGCGTATGCCCTTGTTACGCGCCGCAGCGTGTGGCTGACTATGTTCTGCGACTGACTGGACGATCTTTCGTGCGACGGCTTCGAAACTATTCTTCCTCCTTGTGAAGCCACGAAAATCGGTCGAGGGTCGCGCGCCGCAGCGTGTGGCTGACTATGTTCTGGGCATTTTTTTCGTGCGATGGCTTTGAATCCGTGCATGTACCTCGTCCAGTTTGAGGTCAGTCACCTAGGCATGCGCGAGTATGGTTTCAAACCTGTCCCATTCTTTATCTCGTCCTTGGGTGTTAGACCATACTTTGCTGCAGATGGAGTCGAAACAATTATCTCGATTCTTCATGGCACAGCGCAAACATCCCGAGCGTAGATAAGAGAGAGTATAACGATATTTCGCGGGCTTTGTGTAGGCACAAAATCTACTGAGCCGCAAACGCACTGACCGCCTCAATAAACACGGGCGCAAGCAGCACGTCGCTGTGCTCCATATCGAGCTGATCGACGTTGCGGGCGACCTGCGCATCGCGATATAGCACGCGCAGGTGCTCGTAGATGGCGTCGCTCTGGGGCATATCGACGAGCGTGTCGCCCGTCGAGTGGACGACCAGCCACCGCAGATGCGCGGCGTCCTTGCGCATGGGGAGCGTGGTTGTAGCCGCGTCGGCGTACGACGGGAGGTCGCCGAACGCGGAGGCGATGAACCAGGCGCGGTATGTCGGGAAGCGCGCGAGGAGAAGGTCGATGTCGTATATGCCCTCTGAGAGCACGACGCCTTTCGCTGCGTGGAGAAGCGCGGGAGAAGGAGTGAGCGAGGGCGTAGCGACCGACGAGTCGAGGAATATCGAGGACAGGATATGTGCGCCGGCGCTATGGCCTACGAGATACAAGCCACGGCCCTTTGGGTCAAAGACGTCTGGAATGCCGTCCCAGGTGGTGAGAAATTCGAGGAAACGGAGGATATCCTCTGCATGGCCCGGATGGATTAGCTTATTGGTATTGGTCGTGAGGTGGTAATTGGGGACAAGCACGGGCGAGTTGGAAGCCGCCGCCAGCTGGTGAGCCATAGCTTGGTGGTCAGCCTTGTCCTCACTGCCGCAGCATTGTCAAGCATTCTGGGCTTCGGCGGAGTCGCTTACCCGCGCCAAGCGCCGCCATGGACGAAGATTATCGCTGAACTGTCTTTTGAAAAATGGGGAGGGACATGCAGGTCGAATCGGTGCAACCGGTCGTCAGCGCCAGGGACATAGGAGATATCGAGGTGTTGGTTCATGATCAAGAGGAACCATTACAACCGGCCGCAATACATGTTATTATGATGTGGGACTACTAGGGTATATGCGTGAAAATAGTCATTGGTCCATCGGAAGTATCCCTCAGTACTTGAGAATAATGTACAGGGCTGGCGAAGAGTGAGCGGGGGCGGGAGCACTACGAAGAAAAGCATACCATGGATGATGCCGGGGATGAAACCGAGGACGGTCAACAGAATGTTGATGAGCAGGTCGGCACCGCACCCTGGTTGAAAGGAGTCAATTTTTTTGGAACGACTGAGAGGGGCGAGACTGACCTCGCTCGAGGAATACACCGAGAGGCGGGAGGATGACTGCCGCGATGATCTTGAGGATATCAGAAGCCGTGAATGCCTGTGAGCGCGTCAGGATGGTGTCGCGCGAGGAGCAGAAAAAAATACCATTGTGGGTGAGGGAGAATTCAAAGTGCAGGAATGGCGGTTTTCACGGTCTTATAAGGGATTGCGGGAGCAGTGGCGCTTGTATGACGCGTCGTCGTCATTGCACGTGGCGGTGCTGCAATACCTTGTTTCGAACGCCGTCACGTTGGCGCCGTGCAGACGCGTCGAGCGCGCGTAGACGCATGGTTGGACGTGAAGAAAGGTGGAAGCGGAAGCGTGTCGGGCATCCACGGTTACAAATGGGTTTAGCGTCGGTACATGTAAAACGCGTGGCGTCAGCTTCCACCCTTCTTCCCATCCACCATCTACTACTAGTACTCACAATGGTCTTTTCCCTCGTTCAGTTCATATATCCCGTCCTAACGCGCTCGTAGGCCTTCACCGCGTCAGACGTATGCAAAATCATTGGTGCCATTATTCTGCCCCCCCTTGGCGTCTTCCTTGAGCGAGGTGCGTTTGTCAATCAACAGTATGCAACTCGACTGAGCCATCCTTTCAAGGGTGCGGCGCTGACCTTCTCATCAACATCCTGTTGACCATCCTCGGTTGGATGTACGCGCTTTTTCCTTCCTTCAAAACCTACTTCCTGACTTCTTGTTTCGCAGCCCCGGTATCATTCACGGTACGCGCACTGGCTGCAAACTGCCATTGTCACCACTGACCTTTCTCCCAGCCCTGTACATCATCCTCAAATACTGAGGACGGAGTTGACTTGACTGCGCACTTGTGCGATTAGTTACACATTGCGCTTGGTACCATAATACATATCGCTACTTGCTTTCGATCTTGCTCTCAACCTCGCTCTCGTCCTCATCTTCGTCCTCGCTGTCGTCGTCGTCATCCTCTTCGCCGTCTTCGGTGTCACCCTCGGTATCGCCCTCGGTGTCCTCGCTCTCACCACTCTCGCTCTCGCCTTGGACCGTGCCCTTAGCCTGGCCCTGGACCCCGCTCTTAACCTCGCCTTGCCCGCTTTTGTCCTCGCCTGGGCCCCCGCTCTTAACCTCCTCGCGTTGCCCGCTCTGAACCACGCCTTGGCCCCCGCTTTTAGCCTCGGTTACGTTCCCGCCCTTAGCCTCGCTGCCAATCCCATCCTCGCTCTCATCCTCACTCTCATCCTCGCTCTCTCCTTCCCCCCCGCTCTTGACCTCGCTACCGCTCCCGCTCCCGCTGCCACTCTCACCCTCCTCACTCTCATCCTCGCTCTCGCTCGGGCCCCCGCTCTCGTCTTGACCGTCGCTCTTAGCTTTGGCTTGCCCCCCGCTCTTGGCTTCGGGTTGGTCCCCGCTCTTGGCCGCGGGTTGGTCCCCGCTCTTAGCCTCGGGTTGCCCTCCGCTCTTAGCCTCAGGTTTAGCCTCGCTATCGCTCCCGCTCCCACTCTCATCCTCCTCGCTCTCATCCTCGCTCTCGCCTTGGCCTCCACTCTTAACCTCGCTACCACTCCCGCTCCCACTCCCACTGTCGCCCTCGCCCTCGCCCTCACTCTCCTGCTCGTCGAATTGCTCGATCATCCGCGCCCCGACCGCCCAGCATCGCTTCACATTATCCGCTGTCGGCCCACCGGCAAGACCCACGCCCTTGGCCGCCGGCGACGCATACCAGGCCCGGATGTCGTCCTCTTCCACGATATCCGTCTGATATAATTCCGCAAGTATCTGTCCGAAAAGAGGAAAGCGTTCGGATGACGCGCAGTGCATCTGTAATCGGAAGCAGCGTTACTGAACCGTGAACTATAATAATGCGCTCGTAAGTACATACCTGCAGCGCCGATACGGTCTCGACTGCATCTACACCTCCAATCTTGTCAATGAGCTCGCCCCAGCGCCCAATGACGCGACTGATTTCCTTCCGCTGTGGCAGCGCGCCGTCGACAATCTTGATGTCTTCCACGATAGCGGATACCACTGCCTCGCGGACGCGCGTCAGCGGGACATTGCTCGCCATCCGAAGTGTCTTGAGTTCGACTGCCGCGTTGTCGACGGAATGGCCCTCCGCGAACGCACGTTCGAGCGACTGTGCGACTTCAATCCGGAACTCGGATTCCTGCATGGTGCCCGTGGGCATTATATCCAGCGAAGGCGTTGCCAGAGGTGATCCCGAGCCGCCGGGCATGCGGAACTCGTTGGATGAATCATACTCGGAGCTCTCGCCGTCCGACTCCTCATCCGACGATTCGGATCCCTCGTCAGACATATCTAGGTCCGAGCCGTCGTCACCTGCGCCAGGCCTGAGTGAAAAGACGTGAAATGGCACCGGAAGCGCACCTAATCTTCTCGCGCGCTGTTGTTTGTAAACTGCGACCTCATCTTCGTCGTCGTCCTCGGACGGACCCTGGGGCCACACAATTGCATTGGTGTCTTTTCCTAATACCGAGGAGTATTTGCCTTGGTCTGCTCGTGTGATGAGTGCGCGCAACAAAAAAAAATTGAATAGGACGATGGACGCACTGGCTTCGATTTCCTCAATGTCCGAGTCGTCTTCGTCGTCTTCTTCTGAGGAAGGTTTCTGATCTCGCCTTCTCGATAACCGCTCGAACGGGTCGAGGACTGCCAGAGGACCGACCACCACACCGTCACCCACCAGGCATCCCTTCTTTATTTGAGTCCTCTCCTTGATAGTAACCCCAGCGCCAACAATGCTGCGCGTGATAACACACTTCGCGCCGATGACTGTGCCGTCGAAGATATAGGATCCCTCGATGGTAGATCCCGCTCCAATGACACAGTTCTGCCCAATTACTGAGCCGTTGATCTGCACATTTTCGTGTATCTTCGTCGAGGCGCCGATGAGAGTGTTATTCCCAATCTTGCATGTTCTACATCCAACTGCTGTTAGTTTTCTTAATGCGCATGGGGGCAGCAAAGGCGTACCGTGCTAAAGAGACCGAAGTTCCTGTGGCGATGTACTTGTTACCTCGCGTGTGCTGATAGACGTGGCCGCCGGGGTGGTTGTCGTCTGGTACCAGCGGGAATGTCCACCGCGATAGGATATCCTTGCTGAAAACCATTCAACAAATAACCTCACCGGTAGTCAAGTCGACGTACCTGATAGATTCGTAGCTCTTCGTGTCCTGAACACGCGCAGCGTATCCATCTTTTGCAACATAACAATGTATATTTTTCATCAGCAAATCCGAGGTCAGGACGCCGTGCAAAAAATCCCTTCGGATGTCTTCGTAGTCGAAGTTGTCTTGGAATAAAGAAGGGACCTGTTGCGAAATTAAGACGCAGAACACCAAGCCTCAGTCAATACACACCTCGACTGAACACACATCTATTGAGCAATCGATAAGGTCGTTGCGAATCTCAATCTCGGGATGGTCTGCAAGCAATTCACGAGGGATTCGTGCCATTGTGGTACGGGGAGACACAGACACCGGTTCGTAATGCAAGCATTCGGAGGTTTCTGCGTCCAAAACAAAAACGGCCGAATCACCTTGCGGTCTGGAAGAGTTGAATAAATTTGAGCCATTCATAACGTGCACACTGACCTCGTCCGATGCGCTGCACCGCTCTCTTTCACGACCATGGTCATGATCGCGTCTTTGTTAGTCTTCCGGCGCTCCTTGTGGACCCGCACGACCTCGTCAATCCGGATATTGCTGACCAGGTCACCCATCACGAGAACAAAGTCGCTCGTCACCAGCCCGCGCGTATAGACGTCGCGCATGGCGTCCCCAGCGGAGAAGGTCTCCTTAGCCGTCATAATGGGCACAATTTTGATGCCGGAGCCAGGTCGAGACCACTTGGACTCCCTGCGCGTGCATGTGAGGCACGGAACGGGGTGGTAGCAGCCAGTATGCTCACCGTATAGCCCTTTTGACCTGCTCTGCGTGCGACCGGCATATCACGAAGATCTCCTGGACACCGGCAAGTGCGAGGCTCTCAAAAGTCCAGTCAAGCAGCGGGGCATTGCAGATCGGCAGAAGACACTAGTATGGTACGGTCAAGGACGGAAGCAGAAGGGAGGTGGGAGCATACTCGAGGTGTGCGCGTCGTCAGAGGGCGAAAACGTTTATCGAAGCTGTCGGCTAAGATGATTGCTTGTAGGACCTGGAAGGCGTGGACGCGTATATTCGTTGGCAAACAAGATCGTGGCACACATGCGCCTAAGCCCGAACCTCGTCCTCTTGTTCTATCAGCTTTTCTTTGCCAGTTGCAGCCTTGGGTGCCATTGAAAAGTAAGTAGCAGAATTATGACTCTTGTCGCGTTTACGTAATGGTAATCCATACTTAACGCCGATTATGAGAATCGATAATGCCATAGAACCGATGTATTGGATTCAAGCCTCTATACAAGTCCAAAACCCCTCCAGACCCTTCACTTGTTCTTTTTGCGTTTCTTCGTCTCACGCGTATCAGCAGTCCCATCCGTTCTATTAGATTTGCCCGCCTTCTTGTTGACAACTTTCAGGAGCGCTCGTTTGGTCTCGCCGTCAGGGAACGAAGAGAGATCAAAGTAAGTGCTCGCATAATCGATCAACCTGGGGGAAAATTAGACCAAGGATGAGGAGGAGAAATGGGAACGCACCATTCCGGTCGAACTTCAGTCACTGTCCGGATATATGGCCGCGTAGTCAATACAAACTCGTTGAATATCACCCATTCGGGCTGCGTATCCATTCCGCACGACGGGTGGAGCGCTACCACCTGGTTGTCTTTCACCGTTAGGTAGTTCCCCTTCTCCCCCTCTTTGTGTGCGACCTGCATGAAGAATCCGCAGACAAGCGCCTGCCGGACATTCATGTACAGTTTATTTTGGTCGCTGAGACTGATGAGTTCCACCTCGAAGCGCTCCATTGTCCGCTCCAGTTGTTTGCGAACATTATCCGCCTGCGCTAAAGCTCGAGCGGACAGATAGTGCTGCCATGTCCAGTTTTTGTCGTGTTGGTCTGATGGAAAAGATCAGACTGTGTATCTGGGACCAAAAACAATGGCCTTACTGTTCACATACTCATTGTACACGTTCAGCATGGTCAAATGGTCACCATCGGGGACAGTAAGCAGAGCTTTGGCAGCATCTGCTTCTCTCCGTTGGTTGTTGGGGCGTAGCCATACGTTGGGAACTGCATCGACAGATATAAATTGTGTGCAGTGCGTCTGAAAAAGTCAGAGACGCACCGGACAGCATTGCAGTGATGGTGAGCATTTCATTGCTGCATTTGAACTCCGGGCTCACGATAAGCATTTTTGCCAACTGAAAAACACGAGTGAGTGATACCAAGATGAGGGAGACCAAAAGAGGTACCTGCGGATCGAGGGGGAACTCAGCCATGATGGCGCCGAGCGGTGTGAGGTTGCCGTCGTCGTCGAGAGCAGCCAGATAATTGAGCAATTCGAGTGCTCTCATCAGAGTTTCGGGAGCGGGAGCATCCACATAGTCAAAGCGAACGAGATCCTGTAGAATATTGTCAGGAAAGAGCAGGTGCAAGAAAGTAATAATGTGAACCTTGATCCCGAGCTTCACCAACTCCAGTACGGTGTTACTCAAATTACTTCGCAGGATTTCAGGATGCGTCTGCTCTTCCAGCTCGCTCATAAAGTCCTTCTCGGTGTACAGCCGGAAACATTTCCCCGGTCTTGTCCGTCCGGCACGCCCAGCCCTCTGCTGAGCGGATGCCTTCGATATGGGGCTAACCAACAAACTCTCCACCCGAATGCGCGGGTTGTACACCTTCTGCTTTGAGAACCCGGGGTCGACCACGTACACAATCCCATCTATCGTCAAGGAAGTCTCGGCGACATTGGTAGACACGACGATTTTACGACCGGGCGGGCCACCTGAAGTCCGTGCGGCAGGCGCAGCATCAAATATGCGTTGCTGCTGCTGAGGAGGGAGCGAGGAGTAGAGTGGTATGCAAATTAAAGGTCCAACTGAGTCCGGGTCCTGATTTATCAGGTCGTCGGCCTCGAGTTTGATTTTCCGGCAAGCGTCTTCGATTTCTTCCTCTCCCGTGAGGAAAAGCAATACGTCGCCGGGGTCCTCGGCGCGGTGAATCATCAGGACTGTGCGGATAGCAGCCTCGACATAGTCGGGCTCAGGCTCCTGCGTGTAGAACACCTTGGCAATAAAAAAATCAGTCTTCGTTCGTCTTGCTGAGCATCACATACCTCTACAGGGAACGTTCTACCTGGTACTTTGAAAAGCGGGGCCTCCTTCGACTTGACACTGAAGTATTTCTGGAACTTCACTGCGTCTAGAGTGGCGGACATGATTATGATCTTGAGATCTGCGCGTTTTTGAGCCAGGCCTTTGAGCAGACCCATGAGAATATCAGTAGACAGAGTGCGTTCGTGCGCTTCGTCCAGAATGATCGTGGAATAGCGCTCGAGGTTGGGGTCGTTCATGGCTTCTCGGAGAAGCATACCGTCGGTCATGTATTTCAGGAAGGTCGTCCCGGGTTCCGTCATGTCCTCGAAACGGATGGAATAACCGACCTGGCGGCCAAGCTGGACTGCAAAGTAGTTAGTATCGAGCAAAACAACAGTACAACGGCACCGCGCACCATCCATCTCGTCCGCCACACGCTTGGCAACAGACATCGCCGCTACCCGTCGAGGTTGTGTACACGCTACAAGTTTCCCCTTGGTGTGCGGTAAATCGGAGTACGCGACGAATTGCGGGATCCTAAGGGCATGATTATGAATATGGCACGTATCGGAGCAGTGTAGTAGACGCACTGGGTCGTCTTGCCAGAGCCGGTTTCGCCAACCATAACGATAATTTGGTTATTGGTGAACTGTTCGGACTATTAGTCCACGCCAAACAGGGAGCAGCCGCGAGGAGAGGAGTGAGGTCGGCCTATACCTAAGGGCAGGATATCTCAACCCCCCCTCGCCTGGGCTTTGCGTGAATCGCTCACCATTTTGTAAAAGTCATCCATCTGCGCATACACGGGTAGTTTCTTCCGGGACTCCAAGATCTTCTTGTACTGGGCCGAGTGAGGCTGTTTCGTGAAGGGGTTGATATCATGTTCCTGTACATGTTCTTAGTGAGGCTGAATCCACCCGACGCGATGTTCACATACTAATGCCGTCCGAACTTGGTCTGCAGTGACCTTGCGCGGTAAAAAGCCATACAGAGGCTCCTTCACTCCCACTGCCGTCGAGTTGGATCCTGAGGGTCCCGCGCCGCGCTGTGTTGGGTTGCGATGCGCAAGGTATGGATTGTCGGCCATGGCGGCTCGTGGCGGCTCCGTTCGAAAAATATAAGACACGTGACCTCGTATCGATTCCCAATTGGGACGGGCTGCCGCAGACAGGACCCCGGTTTATACCTTTGGAGGCCAGGTCCCCAAGTCGATAATCTCGTCCCCAGATGTTATAGGGCCTTCGCTCCCCACCGCTCGCTACGCTCCCGGGCCAAAATCCAAATCGGGATGCGCAGATGTTGAGGAGGTCAATTTTTTGATGAGATTTGTTCGGGGAGCGGGCCCTATAACATCTGGTGTATCTCGCTTGAGGACCATGCGACTGCTTATCTGTCACAGATGTCACATAATGTTCTTTTACCTGGATCTCAGCGACATGGATGCAGTGAATGCCCATGAATTCAGATCTAACCCAGAATGTGGTCTTAAATCCAAAGGCTTCGAAAAACCGGGAAGAAACGCGTCGAAAGTGAGCAATCTGAAGAAGTCAACATTATGTGTACTTCATGAGAAGTTAGCCCTCGCACAGATACAGCTCTGAGAAAAATCTAAAACGGGTAGCCAAGTCATTAGAATATATACTTGACAATATGGGTACACCTTCAGAGCAGATTGCGCATGTCGGCCGGCACAATTCAACAAAAGCTCGGGTTGATCTGGTGGGCTATTGTTAAATGAGCCTGGCGGCAAAGCGCACCGAGATGGGTACCATCGGGACGGAAGTGTACGGGGGAAGACGATGCAAACAAATTTGAGGCCAGAGGGACTTGCGGGGAGGGCAGGGAATATAATCCATGAAAGTGTGACACAGTCGCAGGGTTCTCAAGCGAGATGCACCAGACGTTCTAGGGCAGTGCTCCCCAACCAAATCTCATCAATCAATCCACCTCCTCAACATCTCGACATCCCCGATTTGGATTCTGCCCCGCGAGCGCAGCGAGCGACTGCCCTAGAACGTCGGGAACGAGACTACCAAGTCGAGCGATTCGCCAATTTTTGTCCGGACAGGTTTCCGTCCCGCGAGGGCGATTTTTGTCCGGACGGGACCTAGCCGAGGTACCCCCGAAAGGCAATTTCTGCTTCCCACGGGGTCCAAAATCCGCAAAAAAATCGTGACACCTGCGCTCGCGATGCAGATTGTGTGAAACACTGTTTGCTGCCCATTTTGAACTAGGAAACGACGCTTCCAGGTCTAAATTTTGGAACCCACTGAACCCAACCTCGAATTGCCCCCGAAATTTTGTCCGGACAGGACCTGGCCTCGCGGCGGTCAGAGGCTGATTTTTGTCCGGTTGGGACCTAGGTTTAGAGGTCAAAATCTCAAAATTTTGTCCGGCACCGGACCTGGCCTTCAAAGGTATAAACCGGGGTCCTCCGCAGACTCAGACTCAGAGTCGGACAGACAGACTCTCTTCAGGTTTATCAAAAGATCGGGAATCATTTTGCAGTAAAACGATTACAAAAAAGTGACATAGAAGAGGATCCGGATAAAGAAGGTATGGGGTATTCAATCAAGCCGATGGATCGAGAATGGTAAACGATTAAGTGTGAAGCGGATGAGGCTGGCGTGGCTGTTCGTCAAAGAGTAAACGAAACCTGACCCGGGGAGTATCATACGAAGGAGACTGGAATCCACGAGACGTATCATGGGGAGGTGGGGTAGGAATAGTTCAAGAGTGAAACGAGGAGAGGCTCATTAAGGTCGTTCGTTAGATGAAAAGATCCTAGGACGTCTTTCTATGCGGTGGCGGCGACGACGGGTGCGGCGGGGGCAGCCTCGACGGGCTTGGGCTCCTCGACGGCGGCCTCGGTGGCAGCGGGCGCCTCAACGGCAGCGGGAGTCTCCGTGGTCGCGGGGGCGGCCGCTCCCTCCTCGGTTGCGGGGTTCTCGAGGGGTGCAATCGGGGTCGGCTCGTCGATCTTGGGTGGGTGCTCGTCAACCTTGGGCTGCGTGGAGACCTCAGACTTGGGCTTGGGCTTGAAGAAGTCCCCAACGCGTGCCGACAAACGGCGGCCAACTTTAGCAGCCTTGGGGGCCTTCTCCTCCTTCTGTGCAAGAATGTTAAGGCGCATTTCGGGAAGGAGGGATGTGGGAACGCACCTTCTCCTCCTTAACCTCCTCCTTGGGCGCCTCGGCAGTCGCAGCTTCCGGAGCAGCCTCAACAGGAGCAACGGCGGTCTCGCTGCGAAATCGAGTCAGTACCTGACAGGGCGACAGAAAGGAGGGGATGAAACATACGTCTCCTTGACGGGCTCGGCCGGGGTCTCCTCCACCTTGGCGGGCTCTTCAACAGGGGCGGCGGGCGCCTCGGTGGGGGCGGCGACCTCTTCCTTGGCGGGCTCCTCGACGGCAGCGACAGCAGTCTGGGAGATCACACTAAGAGGCAGAAACGTCAAGACAAAGAGAACAGTACCTCGGGCTCCTCCTTTTTCTTCTCCTTTTTGGGGCTCTTGGGCGTCTTAACCTTCTTCTCAGCCTTGGTTTTCTCGCTCTTGAAGGGGGCGAGGAGCTTGGCGAGCAGGCTGGGGCTCTTGGGGCGCTCCTCCTTCTTGGCGGCGGCGTCGGTCTGGCGATAGAGATAAGCGGGCCGTTGCACGAGAACAAAGAAATCACTTACGGCGGCAGCCTCCTTGGCCTCTTCCTTGGGTGCCTCGGTGGCCTCGGCAGCGGGTGCCTCGGCGTCAGCAGCCGGGGCAGCGGCTTCAGTGGTGGGCTCGGCGGCGGCGACCGGAGCGGGGGTCTCCTGCGGGAGAAAAATTAGCCGGCGGCGTGGAAACCAAAAGGAATGTGAGCAAACCTCGACCGCGGGCTCGACAGCTGCCGCGACCTGGAAAGCGGTCAGCGATAATGAAAAAGGAACTCGCCGAAAAACATACGGGAGCAGGGGCAACGGGCTCCTCGACCTTGGGTGCCTCGACAGCGGGCTCGGGGGCAGCGACGACGGGCTCCTCAGCCTTGACCTCCTCGACGGGGGCGGGTGCGGCAACGACTTCAGGGGTAGACATTACGGGAGCTGGGAGAAAAGGAAAAAAAGAGAGAAAGGGCAAGATAAGGACCCTGCGGGGACAGAAGGAGGAGGAGGAGGGAGAGACATACAATCCAAGGTATTAGGTGGTAGAGAGAGGAAGATGGGAGGTACGCAGCCTGTTGACCCGCTGGGAGGTGGTAGAGTAAAAGAGGAAAGAGGCGGTGAGAAACCGTGCGAAGCCTCTGTGCTTTAAAGGGCCAGTCACCCGTCACGCCGTGACCTGTTATGGAAGAAGCTTGATCGCGATGATCGACTGTCTTGCCCAGAACCACCTATACATACGTTACACCGTGTTGCAGATGTGCAACGCTGCCAATCCATCTCGTCGTCTTGTTCCCGTAGCACTCTGAAAGACTCGGGATCACCCTTGCAGCCCGCCCACCCCTTAACCGCCCTTGACGCCCCTTTTGCCACAGTCAGCGCTTCACGTGCACCGATCGTATTCTTGTCGGCGCTCAGTCCATTGTTCCCGCTCATCGCGCACCGGCAATCACTCAAGACTTTCACTTTTTTTTTTTGGCGTTACATGCTGTCACTCCACCCGCGTCATTGTTCTTGTCTTTTGTGGCCACGCGAATGCAGGTATAAAATGCTCCGCCCCGGGTACAAATCTATCTCGCTCTAACCCACGACCACCGACATGATTGCGCGCTTTACCCCCTTCTTGACTCCGCTGTTCTTGGCCATTGCCTTCCTGTTTCTCCTTCTGGTCAACATCTCTGTACCAGTCACAAAGTCCATCTACCTCTTCCGCCTCGATGTCGCCGCCTCCTCCAGCCTTTTTCACAGTGGCCTCAGCGCCTCCCTCGTTGCTGGAATGTGGGGCTACTGCACTTCTGGCATCGACGCCTCGTAAATATCCATCTGCCTTCAATCTTCCCTCGTCACCCTCAATTCCGCGCAGCGTCCTAGGCATCAGCAAGAACACTGCTGCAAAGTGTTCCAAGCAACATCTTGGCTACACACTCGACAGCGATGTCGCGAACGCTTTGTAAGGCATACGCCATCCTCAGCGCATACATCTCACCTCACACGGACCAGGCACATAAGCAACTTTGAAAATTTCATATCAAAGACCCTGACCGGAGCTCTTGCCCTGCACCTTGTCGGTGAGTGCGCGGACTACCTCGTCTACTCTCACTAATGCCGTATCAGCCGCTGTCCTGACGTTCGTCACGCTCTTAATTTCCCTCTTCGCGCTTCACCGAGGCTCGAATGGGACTTCACGGCTTCCCTCCCTGCTCGCACTCGGCCCGGGTGTCCTTGCTGCCATCCTGACCACCATCGCCTTCCTTATCGACGCTATCCTTGTGGGCAAAGTGAAGAGCCACGTCCACAAGGACACGGATGGGACTGTGACATTGAACTGGGGCAATGCCGTCTGGCTGACTCTGGTTGCGGCCATCTTGCTTTGGATCGCCAACGTCGGATCACTCGCCGGAATCTGTGGCTGCAACAAGCGTCGCACGTAAGTTTTAACCTTTCTTTCATTGTATTGCGCAACCGACTCAATGATAACCTCAGGGCGAAGGATGCGGAGAACCGGACGGCTAACGGAGAGAAGCACGCAGCAAACTGAGAGCACACGAGAGAACTACCTTTGTATCAAATAGTCTCGATACCCTCATGACGGACCAAGGACAATCTACGCTTCCAATCCCATTGTATTTACTTGTACTGATAAAGCCGCAGTCGGTCGTGAACACGCGCGAGCGCAAGTTGTCTTAATCATCCAGGTCACTACTAAGATACAATCATTATGCGGAAGCCTTGACTGTCGCTGAAGCAGCGGGCGCTTTTGTGCGAGGTGGAGGCCGCAAACCTTTGGCTTTCATTTGCCGTCTTTTCGCCTCTGCAACAACAGTAATCAGCAAACTTGTGCATGTTTGAGGAATCCAGGAGACTGACCTTGCAGATACGGTCGGTCTTCGTCCGAGTCAAACCCGACGTCTTCTTGGGGCTTGTTCTCGACGGTCCCGTCCTCAGCAACAACCTCAACCGCGACCTCGGCGTCGTCATCCGTCTTCTTCGACTTCGCCCGCTTCTCAACCTTGAACTTGGCGACGTAGAACCCATCCATATTGTGCACATGCGGGTAAAACCGCCGCGTGAGGCTCAGGCTCGGACCGAACGTCTTGCCGCGGAAACTGGTGAAGCCCTCGCGGCCGAACGAAAGACCAGTGTCGACGAGTTTGACGTGCGGCCGCTTGCGGAGCGCGTAATCCACGACCGCCTCGTTCTCGTCGATCGTCACAGAGCACGTCGAGTAAACGATGTACCCGCCCGTCTTGGAATCGGGGCTAACACTGTCGATGGCGCAGAGGATCAGCTGTTTCTGGAGGTGCGAGAGCAGCGTAAAGTCCCGCTCCGACTGTCGGGTGGTTAGCGCGTGGTGATCGGCAAGAGAGAGAAATTATCTAACCTTATTGATCTTCACACTAGCGTCCTTGCTGATAACACCAGTCCCACTGCACGGCGCGTCTAGTAGCACGCGGTCAAACCCGCCCATCACCTTGGGGAATTCACGGCCGTCGTACGAGCATACTACGACGTTTTTGCACCCGAGGCGATGGACATTTGCAGTTAAGCTCTTGGTCCGTGCCTTGTTAGCATCGTTGGCGAAAACGACACCGGTATTCTGCAGCAGAGCGGCGATGTGTGTCGTTTTTCCGCCGGGGGCGGAGGCCATATCAAGCACCCGTTCATTGGGCTGCGGCGCCAAGGCAATGACAGGCAGGAAGGACGAGGCGGCTTGGAGCATGTAGTGACCTGCCAAATACTCTGGTGTTGCACCTATTGGAACGCTGCTCTCAAACACCTGCAGTCCCACATTCGTCCACTTTCCGATTGGCTCCAAATTGACGCCGCGGTTGACAAGTGCCTGAGCGAGATCGCGACGCCGGGTGCGGAGTGTGTTTGTCCGAATTGTAACGGGTCGAGGCACCTCGTTGGCTTCGAAAAATTCAATCGCCTTTGGAAACACAATATGAAACACAACCGATGCAAGAGAACCAGTACTGACCTCAGGTACAGGGAAAAGATGGAACAGCTTTTCGGCCAGGAACTCGTTGTAGCCATAATAGCTAGCAATATCAAGCACAAGCTGATCGATATAGTCCGACCGAGAACTGCAGAGCTGAATTATTAAGAAAAGTCGGCGAGTTTTAACGGGAAAAACGCACCGGCCCTGCTCCGCTAACCGTTTGAACTTGCCAAGTATCCGGACACACTCCCGCATACGCCTCTGCACGAGATGTACATCGGGCACGCTTAATTTTTCCTCCTCCCGTTCGGCTGCCGTCGGCAGACGGAACGGTTCTGCGTCCATGTCGCCATTTGCGTCCTCGTCGCCTTCCATATCGACGTCCTCGTCCTCGTCGTCGCTCGCGCCGGCCGCCTGGTACTCCTCGATATCAAGTTCAGCGTCGGCGGCTGCCTTCGCGTCCAAGGCGCGGGACCGGGCTTCCATGTTGGCCACAGTAATGCGCTCATCTTCGTCATCGTCATCGTCCGATTCAGAAGAGTCGTCCAAGCCGGTGGGGACGATATTGGATGGCGCGGCGCTCTGTTTCGACTTCCTCCCGCGCAGAAGCGGAGCCGGCAGATCCTCTTCGGCGTCAGAGCCAAAGTCGAATTCTTGCACAGGACCGCGAAGCATGTCGCTAGACGATGCGAGTTATGGATTATAGCCTGCATAACCGGATAAAAACATACTCGTCATCGTCCCCGCCTATGAGACTATCCAGATCTCCACTGCAGAATATTAAGAAGAGGTCGTCGGACAGACAGATTTCCTTGACGCACATGGTTCCCTCATCCTGGACATCTTCCCAGCCGTCGCTCGAGTTTGCATCATCCGCAAACTTGACACGGGATCCGGACTTTGAAGACTTGAGCTGGGATTTCGATTTAGTTGACGAGTCCTTGCTTTTCTTCGCAGGGCGTGGTTTATCGTCCAGGTCGGCAGCAGCATCGGCCTTGCGTTTGCCTAGCTTTTTTGGTGAAGTGTATTGCTTCTTTTCAAACGGCTCTGGCGAGGCTTGCTTGTTCTTTGCGCGACGACCCATTGAATGTTGAAGCAGAAAAAGTTGAGTGATCGGTGTAGTTTGTACATGTTACTACATCAATGACCCCTATTTCTCTATTCCTCACGCCCATCCGTCAGCCAATGCGAAGACCCAGGGCTACATTCAAACAATGTCAAAAATTCCAGGCTGACATGAGAGGGCAACTTACCCAATCCCGCAATAAATGACGCGCGAGGTTGGAAATCGGCGGTCAAGAAATCGACCATCCACCTCCACAGCGAGTAAATCGTAGGGGTCGCTTTGGAACCTGTTTTCGGGTCTGTGGTGTAGAACAACCGCTGGAAACGGCTTCCCATGCTCTCCCAGTCCACTTTGAGGACTCCGAAGGAACCAAAGTACTGTATGCGGTGTCGGTGGGCTAAGCTGGCAGCAGTGTGTCCTAAACTCACTTGCAGCAGCACAAATACTCCGCCCAAGAAGAACGCGACAGCTTTTGCGCCCTTTTTGATAAACACGCCCGCACATAGCCCAGCAACGGTACCGAAAGTCAGTTCATACACGTTCACAGCGGAGTCTGGCGGAGGAGGCGGTGGCAGTTCAGCGGAGGCGTCTGGAGTAGCAGGAGGAACTGCGAGAGTGGGCGAAGCCGAGCGCGATCCTGCGAGAAATAGTGAGAAGTGATCTTGTGCGACGGAAGGGCAGTACCTTCGCAGTGGATGGGAGGTCTAGCAAAAATGGAGAGTCCGAGTCCGAGGCCAAGAGCACCGACGGCTTTGAGAGCAGAAGCGCGAGGGTTATGGACGCGCCATGTTGGGAGGGAGGAGGCAGGGAAATAAAAGCGACGTGCATGGAGGAGAGACCTGCTGCATCTGGTTGAGAGAGACAGCATTTTGCTGACGTCATCACAAATCGACATGGAGGACTCGCCTCTTCTCCCATCCAGCGTCAAGCCGTCTCTTCGGTCGCGTCGCGAGCGCACCGCCCAGGCCCTTGAATCCCAGGCCCTCCACCGTTTTGTTATCGCCTTGGTCCGTATACCTACCCATTGTCGTGCAGTCATTCAGACATTCTGGTAGATCGCAATCGGTGCGTTTGCCGATGTCCAGGTAACACAACTTGAACCTCGGCGTGTGCAGATGCAACCTTTGTGCTCATTGACCTTGGCTACGCTTTTCTGAACCAAAATTGCACCCCCGCCGAAGGCCCTGGCGTTCCCGCATGGCTCGAGGTCCTCTCCCACATCTCTCTGGCTATAACTGCTTTCTTCCTGGTTGAAATTCCAATCACCTTGTGGGCTCTCGGCCCAACCTTTTACAATCCTTGGGGCGGCGTTCCCCATGCCACACTGCATCTCTTCGATGTGTTCATCATTGTCACAACGTTCACCTTGGAGGTCGTCCTCAAGGGGCGTGAGCAGGAACTCGCCGGTCTACTCATCGTCTTGCGTTTGTGGCGGCTTGTGAAACTCGTAGGCGGTGAGCAAGGGCATCTGTTCACGACATTTTGTTTGGTGACACAAATTCAGGTGTCTCTGTCGGAGTCGGGGAATATGACGAAGGCGACGCAATTCGAGCCGCCGAGGCGGACGAGCAATTGGCAGCCTTGCGAAAGGAAAACGCGGATCTACGAGCACGACTCGAGGCTGCGGGTTTACATTAACGCTATCGGAAGTTACATTGCTACCGCTACATGGACAAGACTCTTTCTTTCATTTTGGACTACTTTCTGTATGTTCTCCGCGCGTAATGCACATACTGCAATGGATCTGGAGGTAATCCCGCGGTTGCGTCTATGTTGTTTCTACCGCGATCGACGCAGTGCCGGCTGTGGAAGGGTTGTAAAATGGGATGGTACGGAGATTGTCGGGGGCAGGACCCTCCGCATCCAGTTTCCTTCTACCACGGTCCGTCTGTAAAAGCATTGAGTGAACGCCAGGTTTCGATAGGAAAATATTACAATGCCGGAGTTTGCCATCCCACGTTCTAAACCCTCGAGCAAGGTACAAGCCTTGCAAAGATCATTGCTGGACATGTACCCGCATCGCTGGCAAGTTTCTGGAGCAATCTCAGCCACGGATAAAACAGACATCGAACGAACGTACGCTGCACTTTTTGTGTCGCCTTGATTTCCTCTCGTATTTCAAACGCCTCGCCAGAGTGTATTATGTCGATTATGGCACTGGGGCGAGCGGCTTCCAGATCTTTGAGAAATACGCGAGCATGTCCGCGGTACGCATCTGGTGAATAGATGCACTCGGTCGAGAAATAGTCCAATTTCTTGAAGTAAGCGTACCTGGAAACCAAATTAATCCTCCATTGCAATCATCTTTACCGGATAGGCATCGCGCACATCACTATTTCCTTCTCATAGGCATACTTGAAGGGCTTCGACCGCTTGATCGTGTCCTCTCCTTGGGTGCAGATAGAGGTGCATCTCCCCAATCGCGCGATATCTCCTCGCATGACTACAGAACGTCGGTATATTTTAGCTCTGGGAGTGCAGCAAAACTTACTATTCATGAGAACCGTCTCCGCAATATCGTCCGCATTGTGGCCCGTTACAATATGATCCACACCGAGCATAGCAGCTCCTCGATCAAGGGCCTGGCGTCGGAAAACCCCGCAAAAGGTGCAGTTGTTTTTCTTGCCAATTTGCGCAACGATGGCGTCCATGGTCCACCCGTACAGCTCGTCGTACGACAATATTTTGAGGGGCATCGAATACTGTTGCTGATTTCGCTTGACAGTCTAGGAAGCGGATGAGACGAAGGCGAGACCGAATAAAACACCAGGGACCTCAAGCGAGTCGTCACGATATCCAGTGATCCCCTCGTCTATTGAGAGCAGAAACAGGTCGAGGCCATATTGGTAACGCTCGTTGAGCGTCTTCATGACATAGGCTAAAACGGTAGAGTCTGCGTTTCGAATTCAGTCGTCCAGACCGAGAAACAGAGCCCCTCGAAAACCTTTTCCCCCAGATGCACCAATGGCTACCCGATCCCCCGGCTTGAACAGGTTTGACTGGGTAATTGTGTTATGCACCTCTGTCTCGAAGACGTAGAAGAAGCAATCTCGGCATATTTGCTGTCCGGTTTTGGGCCTCTTCAGCATTGCTCGGTTGGTAGCGCAAAGCGCGCATGTTCGTGGTGGCATCCCGCCCAAAAAGCGCACAGTATTGGCACAGAGGTAAGAGTCAAGGTCAGGTTACGTAAAAGTCCGGATCAGAAACGAAAGATAAGATTGTCTCTAATCAAGCCCGAATCTTCAACGAAATGTTGACGATGAGTCAAATGTTCGTATTCTTTTCTGGGGTATATTACTGCTATCTCTTCTGTTTCGTGTCTCCCACTCGTATTCCGCAAAACGCCAGGGCGAGTTTGTACTATCAAACATAGTTCTGGATAGCTTCTCGTGCGAGGGATACGGCAGCCGTAGAACGGGGGGTGATTTGATATTTGAAAGGCTTCACATGCCTGGCTCATTTTTCAGTGTGTCGTTTCTGTCAACGGAAAGGATCTTACGATACGACACCGCTGGTAAAAGCAATCTCGGGTTCAATTACCTTCCCATCCGCATCCATTGCTTTCGAGATGGTCATGGTGAGTAAGGATAAAACCATTTGGATCCAGATGGAGTGCTCAGCAAGATGTTGCCTATGGTAAAACCATCAGTAATAGGGTTTGGACTTTTTGATCATACCGACCCAGGACAAATTCGGCGCCCAAATCTGTGCGGTCTCAGTGGTGACACGGTGGAAACAGACACTGTGCGTACCCGAAAGCATAGTCTCGAGGATCTGGCTGAGGATTCTCACCAAGGAAACGCGTTGGGTCGAACAAAAAAGGGTCCGGGTAAACCGCATCGTCGTGCATCATAGCCCAGATGTTCGCCATAATCGCAGTTCTTGCCGGAATGAAGAATCCCTTGTAGACCTCAGATTTGGAGGTGCAGTGGAACAAACCAAATGGTGACGCCGGTGCCCATCTTAGCACCTCTTTCAAGATGCAGTTAACGTACGGAAAGGCGGCTTGGTCGTGCAGAGTTGGCAGTCGGTGCTCTGACGCGAAGAAACAGTCCACTTCGTCCTGGGCTCGACGCTGAACCATAGGATGCATCAGCATCGCGAAAAAGAAACTTTTCACCACGGAAACCGACTATGGCGCTTATACTGTAAGTGCAAGTGACAGTAATAACGAACATACGCACAGTGTCTGCTCCCGCGAAGTACAACGCTCCAGATGTCCAAAGGACCATATCATCCTCTTCCGTATCAACCGAATGACCATCAGAAGGTTGCAGTAGTGTCGAGGTAAATGATGGGACTGCGGTGCCTGCGTGCTTACGGGCCATTGAAGTCGAACTGCAGTATGCGTTGCGACTCACTATCTGTTTTTTGACCCAAAGGTGAGGCTGAAGGGATTGTTCATACAGGGCCTGGCTCCATTCCCTCGCCTTAGGCTTGAATGCGGCCCCCGGGAACCATTCAGGGACGTATTGAACTGAGGTCCAGGTGAGCGCGTCAGAGCCATGTTTGCGCGTTCAAGTAACCCACGGAGCGGAAATGAGTCCACCAGCCATTTACCCGGCCCGCTGGCCATGGAGGCTATCTTGATACCTGTAGATTATTGATTATTTGCAAACAAATACATAATAAAGGGGTCGCGCCTTCCTCGGCGATGGCTACGAAATGGTCGTCATTGCGAGTGACTGGGTATCCGTAAGCAATCTTCATGATGACGGCTGCCGCAGTTCTAGTTTGTTTCCGCAGTTAGGGCAAGAAAGCTCCAGGAACAACATCCATGCCATACCTTCTAATGTGCTCTACCAGATCTTGAGGAGCCGTTAAAATACTGCACCATGGCATCAGATAGGGAATCAGGATCCATCAGGCGGCCTACCTGTCCACGAGGATTGCCGCTTCTCTTTCCTCCACTTCCCAAAACATTTGGGAAGCGGTAGGGTTGAACGACTGGTGCATTAGTTTCCGATACGTCTTGAGTCGATCGTTGTAAGAGCTATTGCTGTCGTAAGAAAGCGAAGCAATAGACCACCCGTTTTGATTACACGCAGAATATGCTTTTCTCGCGCCGCATAAGACTCCCTGAAAAAGTCGCAAACGGCCGATCGGAGTAAGTTTTTTTCCTGAGCAAAGTCAAGGCATCGACAGCCGAATTGAGGACAATCAGACGCTTTCCGAGGATGTGAAACGAAATTAGTCCATCGGCACCTGAGAAAGAAAACTTGAGTGGTAAACACGATTTCGGGTAAGGCATATAGACCATATCTGCGACCCCAATCAGCGTAAGTCTTCCAAAAGTAGGTTTTGGGGTGATTCAGAGCAACACCCAAGATGGGCCAACTAGGTGGTCCAGGAGGGTAAGGAAGGCTTGAGCGCAGCGTCAGTTTGACAATGAGACAGGCAAGTATGAAGCTGCCGGCTGTGGACAAGAGAATCGTGGAAGACATAGTGTCAGAGGCCGGCCCAAGACCTGGGAGCCAACTGGGCCTCAGCAGACTAGCAGGCCGCTAGCCGGTCATGGCGGAAATTACATAGGAAAGTCACAGATCGTCGCTCTTGCATGGGAAATGGGGCTAGAACTTAGTGCAATGCTGTTGGCAGGGTGAGAAGGACCTCGGACAAAAGCCTGTAGAAAATTGAACTCGACCATCTTGGCCAGATCGATCTTGGCCAGACCGACTGCTCCCATCTCCGGACTGCGTACGGTGGAGGTCAATACTGAAGCTTAAAATTAGTCACCCTTGGTAAGGGCAGTGGGCCGTTATGCAGGTGAAAAGCCACTGAATGAGAGAGAATTCCCATTCTTGTGTTCAATCGTTCAAACTTCAATTGCTCCGATTCGACCGCGTCTTGGCCCATGTTGGCCTGTTGCGGTATATAAATATAGAATTCTCTCTCTCTCCGATTGATTGCGCGTAATCTTGCTGACATCAACCTTGCACAGGGAACTCTACGCTGGGTGGTCACATTCATTATTCGAGATGTAAGTGTGTTGTACAGTGCTAAGGCTACAGATGTTCGTCCCCAGTCTACTCGTGAATCGTCTCAATCGTAAAAGACATTTGTGCGTGTGAGTGAACGCTACGTGGTATCTGCACGGATCCACTCCGACCGGCGTGGTAGCGGAATAGGCTTGTCGTGGTCGTCGACCCCGGACGGAAACGGGGTGGTGACCTGCTGCGAAGAGCGCACGGTTATCCGAGACTCCCGAAATCGCTCGATAAACCGCGAGCCGGCCGGTTTGGCTTTCGGTTCGACGCGGAGTGGCAGTGGCGGGAGCGCAGCATTCAGCTTCGTGGATGTAATGCTACGCCGTTCTGACGTGGTGTCTGACTCGGCTCTGAATGAGAATGGTTCGTCGACGCCACGGCGGATACTCTGTGCCCACGGTGCCTTCTCCAGGTCCGATTTCAGGCGAATATTCTGCGCCCACGGTGCCTTCTCCGAGTCGCTGGAGTTTGCGAAGCGCTGCTTCCGCATGGTTGACGATTCGATGTCGCCGAGATAGCGTGTCCAGGAGTCATTCTCCATGTTGTTCGCATCGAGCGCCCGATGAACGAACCAATCCACTGACAGCGCGGATGCCGACCAGATCCCAGGGAACATCGACTTGTGTAGCATGACGGCTCCGATGAGGCCCCCAAGATATATCGAGGCTGTTATGAGGGGTCAGCTTGTTGATGTAAGATATGGGCGGCATGGACATACTTATTATCGCTGTTGTCCATGCGGCAGCAAGGAGAAGGCTATGAGACGCTGAAATTACGGCTGCTAGTGGTGTGTTTTGAGAACAAGATTGGTGATACAGATATGGTATTCAACGTACCACTTCCTGGAGGGAAGACATGCACGGTCGCGCCAATGGTTGCGGCTATCAAAAGAGTTAAGGGCAAGCTGGAAGCAAAAGGCCATAGCAGCACTTGCCGAATTGAAAGACGAGCAGCACGATAGACCATCCACATTCAAATTTGAGGGAGGCGATAAATGGGGAAGTGAGCTTGAGACACCAGACAATGCCACATCTATGCGGAGTTCACACACTATCCATGGCCGAAGCGAGACGCACGCACAGTGACATGATGGCAAGGACAGAAAGGCTCGTAAAAATGAGAGATAGCTCGGCCGCAGGTACTACGTGAGAAGGTTATGAGGCTCCATTCGGATTTTGAGATGCGGAGGGTAGCTACCTGGTAGACCTGAAGCCTGCGTAACATTGACGTTCCATGCTGCAGCGACGACGACAAGGACGTGTAGATGGACCTGGAGAGCTATCGACCAGAATCGTTTGTTAATTTGGGGTACGAGCCACTGGGGTTGAGGCGCACATAAAAAGACAAGACGTGCGATGCTGAACGGGTTAGAGCGCATTTGGTTCGTGAGGAGCGTTTATATTGGCGTGTGCGTGAGAGGAGTGCTCGGGAAGAAGAGATATACTTTGCCCACCGGTGGCGAAAGAAGGAGCGGCTGAGTGGCAGGACGTACTTATACAATGGCGAACAATGAGCCATTGTTAACAATGGCCGTAGAGGGCCATAGCCGAGAGACCATTACGTCTCGATGCAACAAAGCAAGCTCTAAGCGATGACAGCTGCAGTGAGTTATCGCCCGCGGCGCACACAGCGCTTGAAGCTTGAAGTGAGAGTTGGCTTTGGACATGGCATCGGTCAGAGCAAAACATGTTTGTCCGAAAAAGGCAATTGTGAGTGACCTCGCACTCGTATTAGTAACGTCGTTCTGGATCGGAAGTAGCGGATTAACCGAAAGAAAGGTCATAAAGCTACATTAACCCTAGTCTCGTTAAACAGACTTTCTATCGCACAAAAGAAGGCAGTCGTTCTTTTGTTACATTAACCCCGCTGAACCCCCAAATCTACATACAACAGAAATTACAGATAGAAATACACGGTATTTCCTGTCCTAAGGACCGGTTTCAAACATGCCCGGGTTCGCGATCCCTGCGCGTACTGCTCACGGCGGACAGGTCGAGTGGAGGAGGCCGCATGTTCGTCCTGCCAGAACGCGTGCGAGGCCCCATCGGTCGGGAAGGGAGCCCCTCCGGACCAGTTGTCGGCGGGAGTTTTCGTTTGACTCGTAGCGGCGCGTCTGTCCGGGGCCAGTCTCCCAACGGCGGGGGTGACTGACTCGCCGGTTGACTAGGCTGCATCCTTGCAGGAGTGGGCCGGGTGACATATGCCGAGGACAGGAACTGCGGATAAAGGGCCACATCAGCTTGTACAGTACCGGTAGTACTGGGGCTCCTGTGAAGATAATCCGCTGGAGAAATGACAGGATTGGATGGAATCGGAGGGCCAAGGGCATTCGCTGGCGGTCTGAAGTGTTCTATCTCATATTGTGACCCAAGACCAACCGAACGCATAGAGTACAGCGCAGATGGGACAGTGTTTGGCCGCTGAGGCACGGGAGAGACAACCGCGGTCATTTTATCCCTGCTGAACCGGGGCAAAAAAGGTGGGGCCGGCGCATTAGAGCGAGTCGAGGTCAAGGGTGGAAAATTGTGAATTGCGCGTTGCCATATCCGCGGTGTTTCGGTACTGTTTTGGTTGAGGAGGATGAGGACGACCAACACAGCCAAGTAAATGAGAACTGGAAGGGCTTGCTGAGGCGCTGGCCAACAGGAGACAAGTGCTACTTACGGATGAAAGTGCACAACCAAGCGAAACCGACCAATACCCGGGTAGAAGAGCAACTTCCCGCTGGCAGTTGGTGTTTATCTGCACCACGATGAGGGATATAGTATCTCAAAAGCGGAATGTTGCGCACTCTTCCCATTCGCATGTCCTTGACACATATCGTCCGGGCCAAAGGCGGTCAAAGCAGAAGCACCGCCTACTCGACGATGTCATGGTAGTTAAGAACCGCGAGCAAAGACCGTACCGAGCTCCAATAGGAAAAAGGCGGAGGTCCAGGCCACCTCGAACCAGACACGCGAGGTGAACGCATTTCGGCGCACAAGTTCGATAAAAATTCTGAAACCCTCTTTCTCAGCCGAAGGAGTCAGGGCATTGGTGTATTCACCTACATAGTGAAAGTGAGCCCTAGTCCAAGGGCACCAACGACGACGAAGTAAACATCAATGCGAGCTGGATATTATTTCAGCACGCGAACGGCGGAAGCAAATTTCAAGGCACGCACACTCCCGACTAACGGGCGATACAAGACTAGAGTTCCACACCTGCCGGAGATCATTTATTGAACTTTGATTAATGCGTATTTTGGAGACAAAACTTACAGCAATGGAAGAGACCACTGCAGAAGCCGAGATAAAAATCGCAAAAAAGAGATAACGCAAGGTGACCAGGAAGTTCATGAAGGGAGCGGGTTCGATCGAGGACCGGTCGACGGTGCAGGTGTTTTATGTGCGCAGGGACGAGCTCCCCCAGAAGACACCGGGCAAGGAAGAGGAGCCAAGGCAGGTTTTCTGCCACGCCTCACATCGCCGCCTTCGGAACGGAGACAGGTCGGATCTCCTTCTTTGTACACGACTAGTATTACATCAACAAATAGCGGTGAAATAAGTATAAATGTGAATATAGTAGTAGATTGTGTGCATCCTCCTTTCTCTATCCAGGAACAGTGATAGCTCTTTTCGAGTCTGCCTCGCTGAGGAACTCCGCAGAAGCCGGTTTGTTCTGCGCAAGCGGAACATGCTTGCCCTCCTCCGGAGCGCTGGTGGGGTGAAGCGTTGATACCGGGTTACCCAAGGAGGCAGGGTTGATAGCGCCCGCGGATCTGGTCAATCCCCGTTTGAGCTCATCTTCGAGCGCAGGCAGCGAAGCGCCAGGGGGCGGCCGTGAAAATGTGGCAAACTTGGGACGTCGAGCCGATCGTGTTGGCATCACGTCTACGGAGGAAGTATCGGCAGGAGTGGTATTCGGGGAATCCCCAACGTAGGACCGCACATCATGGGAGGAATCCAAAGACAGATGTCGGATGAGATCTAACAAAAATCCAGGGATCTGTCGATGACTGTTCTGAAACCGTTCTGCAGGAGAATGAACCATATATGTGAGCAAACGGAGGTGTGATATAATGGCCAACGAACCTGATGCGACTCGTGCAAGTCGGGCGATACCAATTCGAACGCCCACAACGGCGTCGTCAGCCAAATAAGAAACGGCAGACCAGAGTGGGTCCTCAGAAGTGATGAAAGATTTGTTGTCTGGTGCGCCGACGAGGAGAGCCTGCAAACACGCAACAAACCTGTGTGCAAAATTTCCATAACCTTTTAAGAGTGCTGAGGAAAGGATACATACGTCATCCGTTGCCGGTATATCCCGGACTGCGATAACACTCGGATAGTTTCGCGGAGGTCTGCTAGAACACCTTCCTGGTCCGCGAACATACTCCAAAGGTGGGGAAGCTACATAACATTGTTAAGGGTTTTTGGGCGGGGCAATGGCACAACTCACAGCCGATATGGCAGCCTCGCGGACAGCTGCTACACTATCTTCCAGAGCCTTTCTTGATAGAGATCGAAGAGCACTAGGAATGTCGTGTCCCACCGAGTTGGCGAGACCAACAAGTGCCTTTGCGATCACTTTCCGCTCTCTCCAACCCCGGAAGACCCCCTCTTCCCAAATGGTGAGCAGCCCGCTGACAACCGCTATTCGAGGCTCCTTTGGGAGAGCAGCCACGAAAACTTCGACGCACTCCAGCGCTTTCTCTCGGACCTCTTCTTCGTCTGACCTCACGGCATTCCACCACACACCTATCAGATCCCGCTCTGCATTGTCCTCGCCGATGATTTTGGCGAGCTCCCCCAAGCTCGCCGCAAGAGATCGCCTCACAGCAACCTCTCTATTTTCAGCGATCTCTAGATACGGCTCTCTCAGTTCACCCCAGCGAGCTCGCCCAAGTGTCAGGGCTACGGCTGGATAGTTGAATGCGCATATCAAGGGCCGTGCAGGATCGGTATAGAAAGACGTCAATGGGCTTTCCATCCTGGATGCAGCTGATCGTTGTGGTGTAGGTCGCCCAAATAACGAACTGAGGATTTGGTCTCGGTCCTGTGCTGCTTGTTGGCCATCGCGGACCCGCCGATCTTCTCTCCGACCCAGGAACAATTGAACGAGCTCTTGTGGCGGACCGTCTTCATCCTCGTGGAAGGTAAACAGCACCTCACCCAAAGACTCTAGCGTGCCAGATCGAACCGGTTGCGACTCGTCGGTGGAGAGTGGTATTATTGCGTCGAGGGCAAGAGTTCGTCGCTGTGCTGGACTCAGTCGAGCAAGTATAGCGGGAAGGGCGAACAAGGCGGAATGCCTAACATGCCATTGAGAGTCTCGCCGCAAATGTTCAAACAGAGGGATCTGTTGGTGTGACTAGTGAGTATAAGTAAGGAGACGGGGGAAAAAAAGTACCAGCGACAACACCACAACCTCTTGCGGAACGACCTTCGCCAGTGCTCCGAGGGCATACGACGCCTCTCGACGGACCCAATAAACAGGATCGTGGCTGACGCGCTCAATTTCTCGTACGAATGCGTACTTGGTGCTATCATCAAGACATCCTGGTGGGGATTAGTAATACACTAGATTGCATGCAGTAGACTCACCGTTGGCAGTGACCGCTGCCATCAAACTCATGCTCGAGAGTCTTCCGACAGAGGCCTGGTCCCCTTCCCCGTCGTCTGTCCCATCCGCCCTGTGGTCATCTGTGGCATTACTGGATGCACTTGAAGGCAAATCATGCCGGGAGGACGTCGGACCAGAAGCGACTGAGGGGTTTTCCGTTTGAGGAGACCCTTGCGGTGATGTCATGTTGGAATGCCGGAGACCGGCTAGCGAATCTTGCCCTAGTGTTGCAGGTGCCGGGGAATGGGAAGGCGCGTCCACTGAATTCGAGGGGCTGGTGTTACCCAGGGACATGGACGGAGACGACGAGGAAGAAGTGTCAGTTGCAGAGGAAGGCGTCGAGGAGTTGGAGCTGCCGGGAGAAGGAACGGAATAGGGAGGCAAAACCGGGAAATATGGATTCACGTTCTCGTTCGCTGGTTGGACAATGTTAAGCTTCTCCGATTCACGAGGGGAGACGACAACAGGTTCACCGCCGGCGTCCTCTTCTGCGGTTGCAACTTGAACAGCGCCGCCGCCGGAATGCCGAATCCAGTCGTCTTGAGTGGGTTCTTGGCTGACGTGACCTCCGTACAACTCGACGTCGTCCTCGGTATCAACATCCAGTCTTCCCATGCCGATAACGACTTGCTGCAAAAGTTCCTGCTCGAACATGAGCCTCTCCTCCCGCCCGAAAAGCCCAACAGTAATTTCCTCCTCTTCCTCTTCTTCTTCAGAATCGACGGACGCTACGGGGGGTGCAATTGCTCCAGATTCCCTTTCGTCGAGCTTCCTCATCCTGGACAGAATGTTTACCACCACATATCTCGCTGCCCCACCCACTTTGCTGTTTGGACTGAGCAAGAGGGTGCCTAAAATGGGCGTAAATGCCTGCACTGATATCGTGCTTGTGGATGACGAATACACAGTTTCTTCGACACCAAGATCATCTGGGATGACTTGACAATGCTGCAACAAAACACTTAGAAAGAACGGATGAACTTCAAACGCGACACCCACTGTGAAAAACCACCAGATGACGGAAACAAGTTCCGCGACAAGAGCCTCTTTGACCTTTTCCTCTATAAATACGTGAGTCAACATCAACCACGAAAAGCGGCCGGTAAATCAGGTGCCTACCCTCATCCATCGCCAGACATGGCACAAGAGGAAGAACATATTCTATAGCCTCTTGTGGCGTAACCTGCTGCAGAAACAATGGGAGCGCAGACACGATGTACAGCCTGTGGAAAACAGATTGGCTCCGTGCGAATAGGTATATTTTCTCGAGCGCGCTCAAACCCTCGTCGTCGACGAGATCTATAGGTATTTCGCCCGTAGGAAAAGCATCCTCGACCTGAAGATCGGGGTCACTGCCTTTGGGAGAGTCTGGGGGGATCGAGATGTGTAGATTGGCAACGGTGGGTTCGTGAGCGCGCGAGTGGGTGCTGGTGTACGAGGGGACCTCGATGAGAGGGGAAGTAATTGGGGTGGAGGGCGCAGTGTGATACATCTCGAGGGCTGGAGAGTACATTGGGCTTGCGAAAGGATCGTCCATCCCACGTGACGGAGAAGCAGACGGCATAGCGGAGGGATTGAAAAAGGGTGGGGGGAGGGCGATGTACTGGGGAGGCGATTGGCCTCCGCCGGTGTTAGTCGGTGCAGGACGTGCATGCTCGTCCGAATTGGAGGATGTGAGAATTGACACTATAACACCCATGTCAGTGACGGAAAGAGAAGACGAAGACCACACGCGGACTTTTGAATGCAGGGCCGTGGAACACGAGCCAACGGGGCGGCAAGATGACTCAAGATTAGAGATGGATTCCGGTGAAAGTAGGGGGGTTCCTGGAACATAAAAAAGCAAGGAGACAGCGGTAGCAAAGAGCAGGGGCCGTATGGAGCGGGACCAGCGAGCGGACTGAGTTGAGTGGAGCGGGGACACGTCCGTCAAGGAAAGACCCCGGAGGTAAGGATCGGGAGCAGGAGGTGAACGAGAGCGAGGCAAACAGACCACAGCGTCCGGCGAGTGCCGTCCGAGCGAATCGAGACCTAGCCCAAGGTGAAGTGAGCAGAAGGGAGGATGCCTCTGCAATCCGCATGACATCATCATTACATAAGCTCGCTCACTCTTGCCCCCTCAACCAAGCGGAAAGCAATGGAATGCCTTGTCTGACCATCCAGGTGGTTTGCAAGCCATCCGCGGGGCGACGAGAAGAAGTTTTATTGTTCAGGCACCGTCTAAGTACATACGTCATTCACCGTTATAAATGGTCGTTTCACTTTCAGTGGTTTCGCACAACCGCGTCTAGGCTTTCTGCAAAGTACCGCACATTCTTCGTGTTCAGCCCCGCCATCGAGATGCGCCCGTTCCCAGTCAGGTAGATGTGCGTCTCGCTAATGAGCGCCTTGCTTTGTGCAGGGTTGATCCCCGTGAAACTGCAGCAACTTGAGTGGCCGTGCACACCATCCTACTGCGCTCTCCTTACCTGAACATTCCAATCTGGTTCACAATGTGATCCCAGTTGCCCGGCGTGTGCAGCTCCTCCGTCAGCAGGCGGAACAGCTCCTTGCGCATGTCAATGATGCGGCCGGCCATCGTCTGGATGTCCCGCTTCCACGCCTCAAACATGGCCGGGTTGTTTAGGATCATCGACACCTGGTATCGCGTCGTCGGAGCTGCTCCAATGTCGCATTCAGGATACTACTCACAATTCGCGCTCCGTGTGTGGGCGGGTTGCTGATCTCGCTGCGTTGCAGCACCGAAAGCTGGCTCTTCACCTTGTTGGCTGTCTCCTTGCTGGGCGAGACGAGGTGGAGGGCGCCAACGCGCTCACCATAGAGCCCAGCGTTCTTGGCGAAACTCTGTAACGCTGTTAACGGGGTACAGTCCTTTGGAGATATATGTATACATACCTGGCAGACGAGCATTGGTACACCCTTCTCCACAAAGTGGCGCACAGCCCATGCATCCTTGTCCAGATCCCCGCTCGCAAAGCCCTGGTATGCACAATCCAAAAAGGCGTAATGCTTCTTCGCGATCATCACGTCTGCGATCGCTGACCATTGCTCGGTCGTTGGGTCGACACCGGTTGGATTGTGCGCGCACGCATGCAGCAAAAAGACCGAACGCTCCGGCGCGGTCTTCAACGTGTCGACGAAACCAGTGAAATCAAGGCCGATGGTCTTGGGATCGTAATACGGATACTCGACCGGTTCGATACCGACATTCTTGAAGATGGCGTGGTGATTTGCTGGGCAACGAGCGATTGAAGGCGCAGTCAGAACGAAATATCAAAACGTACCCCACGTCGGATTACTGAGCCAGACTTTTTTCTCCGCCGTGCCCCATTGATAAAACTTTGATAGGAATAAAGCACCCAGATGGTTCGCGCCGGTTCCAGAAATGGTCTGGACACTCGCAACCCGGCCGTCCGCGAGTGCAGGAGAAGCGGACCCAAGAATCAGTTTGGCTGCTGCGGCAGTGAATTCGGGGAGTCCGGTGATGGGCAGATATTCATGGTCGAGGGTCTCGTCGCTCAAGAGAATGCGGGTTGCCTGGCTCCGATCAAGAATTTGTTTAAAGGGACGAAGGGGTGAATGCACAGACCTCTTTGACGGCCGGCAGAACCCAAGGCTTGTTATCGTCGTCGCGATAAGCACCAACGCCCAGGTTGACCTTTTTGTCAAAGGTATCCTCCTTGTACGCAGTAGTAAGCTGAAAGATACTGCAAATACACGCATCGATAATCGTTGCCGAAGCTGAATGACCGCGTGAGCTTACCTGTCCGGGGGCGCGAGCGGCACGCTCTGCCAGAGTTCTAGAGACAATTAATAAATCGCGGGGGAGAACTGCAGCAGCAGCCTGCCTGCGGTTCCAGCCATATGGTCTGCGAGTTGCTTAATTCTGCTCGCCATGAATCAGATTGTACTCGGATACGGAGGAGGAGCAATTGAGAGCAAGGTGAGTAAAGGGGACCCGGGCTGAATTCAACTCACATCGTTGGCAAAGAAATCAGGTGTCAAAGGTTGGGCGGGGTCGGAACGGAATCAGGTCGTCGCAGTAACCCCTTCTGGCCTCAATGACTTATGCAAGGTATCGTGTATCGAGAGCCCGAGATGTATTATAATATAGTGTCTATACAATAGCCCAGAGTGTGACTACAAGTCCAAGTAGGAATAGGAATAGTGATGCCAAAGGCAATGTCGGAATTATGGACGGAGAGGAAGCGGGTGTGGTGGTGGGGGGATGTAGACGGACATTAGGCGGTTGCCATCTTGCTCGCCACGGTTCGCTCGGCCTCGAGCTTCGACTTGTTCCCTGCGAGACAAAGTCAGCATATACCGAGAGACTGAATTGAAGACGCACGGTTAAAGGCCTGCTGTTTGCAATCCTCCAACGCATTGCATGAGTGGTGCTCTGGCATTCGGTGCTACGTCCCCCAGTCAGTCAATATACTGTGAGTGGAGATAGAAGAGCTTACATCGCCGCAAAACTGTGCTCTGCAAAGAGCACACTGTCCAACGATGCGAAGAGCGGCGGAGTTGCACTGGTCGTCGGTGTCGACCTGGAATTGGCAACGCTTCTTGGCGGGCATGGCGATAAGAGTGGTAGTCTGAGATTGAGGAAATTAGAAGGGTGGTTGCGGGACGCGGGAGGTACGCACTGGGATGAGGATGAAGGTGGAGGTAGAAGATAAAGCACTATACACGCGTCCCCTGCACCGCCAGAGGGTTAGCACGGGCCGATCACCCCGCCACGTGCCATTCATTGTGACGAAATTATTCATTCACTGGTTCAGGCGGATTATTCAGGCCATGTCAAAGGATTGTGCATGCTAAGTATTGGTATTAAAGAACCCAAGTATCGTTAGAGGAGGTAAGGAAAGGTATGCGTTGCCATAAATACGGACAGTCCGGTAGATAGTGAAATAGCGTAGAAGAGTTCATTTCTTGGTATTGTTCTTTATCACAACGACGACCACAACGGCGACGATGATGAGCAAGACGATGCAAATAGCAAAGCAGATCCATCGCTTTTTACGCGCTGCGCGTGCCGACTCCACGGCCTTTTCGGTGTATTGAAGCCTTCGAGCGCCGTTAGAGGATGATAAAACCGTGTTTGTCCGACGTACCCGACTTCGGTGTCCCGTTCGACTCCTGCGGCTTGGGTTTCAATGACTTGAATGGTCTCATCCTGTTGTTCGACAAGGACGCTCATCTGTTGTTGGTCACGTCAAGAGGGAGCATATGAGCGTCTGCCTGGAACGAACATCGTTAAATAGCTGAGCCAGTTCCCCAAGGGTTTTCTCTATCCGCTTGATGTCTTCGTGACGTTCCTGGACTTCGCGGTAGGCCGCCCTTGACTCCCCATATCGGTTGGAACTCATCAGCTGCGGCATGGTTGGCGAGAGAAGACAAGACAAGGAAAGCACGTACAGCTTGGCTGAAGATTTGGCCGTTATTTTCGTCGTTGACCACGGCCCGAACCTCCTCGGGTGAAGCATCGGGTTTGACTGTCATGTTTCACGCGCTGTCCTGAAAGCGTAAACACAAAAAGGCTCACCGATTTTGAACTGCCTCTCCATTCGCTGCTTATATTTCGAGCGGTACTGTTGTTCAACAGTTTGGTAGTTTTGGATCGCCTCCACAAACTTGGACTTGACCAAGGCCGTCTGCGGGACATGACGATGCGTTTTGATTCACAAGATCGCAGGTTTCATACCTGTTGTTTGCGAATCTGGCCATCACGACCCGAGCCACCCTGTCGTTCCAACGCCTTGACCCGGCGTTTCAAGGTTGCGCTCAGGGCACTGGTATCTTCGACGAGCTCGTCAAGTTGAGCAGCATTGCGTTGAGCAGCGTTATCATCGGTGTTGTTGAGGGAGCGAGAGTGCAAGTCGCTGATGCGAGCAACATTATCGTTGAAAGTCCTCAGGCTGTCTTGAATGGAGGAAATCTGGCGTGTGTGACGGTCAGGCTTGCAAAAAAAAAGTAGCATGGTAGGACAAGCTTGCCTCGGTATAAAAAGCCGACATGCTGTCGCCTCCGCCTCCCATGGGTGCAGCGAGCGGTGCAGAGTTGTTAACATCCGACATCTCGTACGCGCGGTCGTCTTGCTGAGCGTAGGGGTTCTGTGCCCGAGAGCGAGACTGGTAACCGCCCCCTCCTCCACCGTAGCCCCCACCGCCAGACGCCTGCGTCGGATAGGAATTGCTGCAGCATGTTAGGCAGAGAAAATTCAGATTCGGTCGACGTACGAGCTGGCGTTCCCTCCTTGTTGCGCCTGGGTGACCGAGTTGTTACTCAGTAGGAGGAAAGTCGGGGAATGCTCTCACCCTCATAGCAGCTAATCTGTCCCTGGCCATTGTGGAAGTGGGATTAGTGGGAAAAGACTAAGATGCGATAGAAGCTTTGAGTATTAGAGGTGGGAGGGGACGGGATTATGGTCGCTGGTGGCACGAGAATCCTCCGCAACTCTGGGGCTGTGGAGTGTTACGCGTCACGATCACAACGCGTGACAGCGGTTCTCACAGACCGGAAAGGAACGAAATTCGGATGCTTGCAAACTCTACTTACTCAAAATGTGTCTATTTGCTCAACACTGCACGTAACACCGACACCTGCCTCTCGATCATTTTCTTACTCGTTCCTCCGATCGATTCTCGTCGTTCCACACTGGCTTCAAAGTCGAAGACATCGTGAATATCTTCAGAGAAATTTTCGTTCAGACTTTTGAAGTCGGTCACCGTCAATTCGTTGAGCTGGCATTTTCGAGACTCTGCGAGGGCGACTGCTCTACCCGACACATGATGTGTTTCGCGGAAGGGGATCTACATAGGGTAATTTAGCAAGTAGTAGTTTGAGAGATGAAAATCCTCTGCTTACCCCTTTGCGAACGAGGTAGTCCGCCAAATCGGTGGCGAGGACATCCATCGTCAAAGCTTTGTACATTTTATCGGGGTGGACCTATTTGGTTGGTTGTCTATCATGTATTTATACGAGCAGGGTCAACATACGTTCATTGTCGCAATTACTCCCTCGGCAATCTTCAAGGATGCTGAAACGTTGTCCACAGCATCGAACAAGGGCTCCTTATCTTCCTGCAGATCCTTGTTGTAGGTGGACGGTAGTCCCTTGAGGGTCATTACGAAGCCAGCCATCTATGTACACACACGACAGGAATGAGATCAGTTTGACTGTCAAGATATGACTTACATTGCCAAACACACGTCCCGACTTCCCTCGCAGCAGCTCCAACGAGTCTGGATTTTTCTTTTGAGGCATGATGCTGGAACCGGTGCTGAAAAAACAGAATAATCAGTCACGATCGGAAAGCACAGCATGGAAAGTAAAGGTAGGGCCGACCTGTAGGCATCGCTCAGAGTCACGAAGCCAAATTCAGCGGTAGAATATATGATCAAGTCCTCGGCCATTCTGCTTATATGTGTCATGGTCAAGCTCGACCACATGAGGAACTCCACGATAAAATCGCGGTCGCCAACTCCCCACATGCTATTTTCCGCAACGGAAGCAAAGCCGAGCTCTTTAGCAAGAAATTCCCGGTCGACTGCAAACGGATTCCCAGCAAGAGCACCGGAGCCCAGAGGCAACACTGAGATTCGGGGAATGAGTTGCTGCAGACGTTCCAGGTCGTATCGGAAAGAAGTGGCATGAGAAAGAAGAAGATGGGACCATCGTATGGGCTGGCCCCGCTACAGATGCCATTATTACGATTCAAAATCGACACAGCGTCAACGACGAACCTGAAGGTGCGTGTAGCCTGGCAGTAGAATGTCCTTTTCTTTGTCGGCCCTATCGACAATGACACGAAGGAGACCCTTGACACTCTGTTCGATGTCTTGTACTTGTTCAAGCAACCACAACCGCATGTCAGTCGCCACTTGATCATTGCGAGACCGCCCGGTGTGTAGTTTCCCGCCAAGAGGTCCAATAAGTTCACTCAATCTACGCTCATTCGCAGTATGTATGTCCTCGTCGTCTTCCTGCGGTTGAAACTGCAAAGAAAACGCTTGAGCACAGAAGCCGGGACGAAATGAGCAAGCGTACAGCTCCGTCAAGCCATTCCTTCCCAACTAGAGTCAGGCCATCCGTGATCTTGGTTTCCTCCTCTTTCGTCAAGATGCCGACCAAGGTCAAGCTTTTCGCGTACGCGATAGAGCCTTTGATGTCTGCAGCGTGCATCCTCTGGTCGTATTTTAAAGACTGATTGAAGGCGTGCATCCTGGGCAATGTGTTAGTTGCGGTAAACATGCGAGGATGTTGGTTTACAAGGGGTCCGTTTTCCCCGTGAATCTCCCTCCCCAGAGTTTCTGCTTCGTAGGTGCATTTGCCATGGTGGGCAAACGGTGGGACGAGTGGAAGCGAAACTTATCCTGATGCGGTCACGCACATTACGACACGTTGTCGGCGCGTGTCGGGCCTGTCGGCCGGCCGCTGAGTACAACAACCACCCCCGGTGGCTCGTCGTCGTTCCGCCTGCATCGAGCGTCGGGCCCTCGATTGCCGTCGACAGTTCATCAGCCCAGAACCGTCCACTGCTCTGGACGAGGTTTCGGCCCAATCCCATGATCCCAGCCCCAGATATATCAGCAGACGCATCCCCGATACCGCGCCGCACCCATCGCGCCGCTAGGTTCCTCGCCATTCGCTCGCGGTAGGCCCTGCTCACGTCGCACGCCGCTTGCGCTCGTTACCGCCTTGACAGGAAACCAGCCATCGGGCATCGCACGCTCATGAGGCGACTCGAGCACTCGGCATTCAAAAACAGCTTATAACAACACATACCCTCATCATACACCTTCTTGGCCACCGCCGACCGCGGCCACCAACAGCTCTCGTCATCCGCGGCGTCGAGCGCGCATCCAGCCTGTGCCGTACTCTCAGCGCTGCTGGCCCTCCCCGTACCATCTCCGCTCTATCCTCCCTTTCGAGCTCGCTTCATGATTCTCTGAAGCGGATGCGCGCCGCGACGCCTGCCTCCGTCCCGCCCTCGACTCCGACGGATTTTTTCGTTGGATGATTTGTCACGTGGTCACGTGGTTCTATGCATCCGGTCACGCGGGACGCTTCGTTTTTGATTTCGGACTGATTTGCTATAGTGACAGGCTATACGGTATTATAATTAGTATACGAACCTAGCCATTAAGGCCCGCCGTGGTCGACTAGTAGTCGTACCTCAGTGATGTATTTAACATAGGTGTGGTTCACAATAGTAACATAGTAACAACGCATATGCAAAAAAAATGAGAATTGGGAAATGGGTCTACTAGTACTAAGTAGCGACATGTTATTAGATTTAGAAAGCTCTAGTGGTGCGTGAGCTTTTGTGTGTGCGCGACTTGCGTTCATGGAGATCTAGGATGTAAAGCGTTGAGAGCGTAAAACCACATACAGGCGACGGTGCCGGCGGCGGTATAAATACGTATCCGAATCTCGAGCGGGTTGAGCGTCAGAAAGGGGTAGGGAACTGTAAATACGCAGGTCAGCAGGAGAAAAGAAACGATAACATGTTGAAGACGCACAAACTCCGTTCTTGGTGGCACAATGTTCGACCCACCACCCATACCAGACAGTGCAGATAAGTGTGAGTGCGGGGGCAACGTATAGGGTCGCCTTCCTCCCGTAATTTGGCTCGAAGATCATAAAATCCACCAAAAGGGCAAGGCAAGGAACGGCGTGCAACGAAAGGTCAATTCTCAAAGGTAGGACCATTGCCCGCGAATCTGGCATTTGTTGAACAATCAGATGCGGGAACAGAAGAAGAAGAGTCCAGTAGATTGAGGAAACGATTGTGGCTATTGGGAGTGCGGCAATGAATAGTGCTCGTTTGACAGCGCGGATCCCTGGACAAAACGATCACGAAAGTCAGAACAAATATATACTCGCACGCACCTTGAATCGCAGGGAAAAAATCTGCGAGCAGACCGAAGACCATCGTGAGCCAAGCAACAGCAAGCCTGTCCAGGGTTTGTCAAGACGTTGCAGCATTTTTCAACAAAGGACGGCACCCTTGTATGGTGAGATATTGGAAATGACCACCGTATTGAGACGAGATCCAAGCTTCAATTGCAGGCAACCCGTGCAAACTTGCTTGTGTGGTGAGACCCGACTAAAACATGTGTGAGGGTTGCTGAACATACGCGTTGTACCTGAGTTCGTTGAGGTTCATCTAGCATTTGAGATGGGTAGACTAACCCATAAGTCATAGCGGAGAGACTTGCTGCGTGCAATGCCACACTTAACGGAATCATGTTGGTCGTATTGGACGTGGAGCGTGAGGAAACAGGAGGAAACGCCGCTCAGGAGAATGATGGTAAGCGTCGGGCCGGACGATGTGGCCGTGTGATGACATCAATTGCAATCGGCTCTCGATTTTTTTTGGGATACTTAATGTCAAATGACACTCAGTCTGCATTCCAAGTTCATCCGCTTGGGGTCCTCAAGCTCTTACATCGGGTGAGCACAGTAATAACGGATAAAAGAGCTTTCTGCTACCTATTTATATTAGCCCTTTCCATCCCCGCCATAAAATTAAGCTCCACAAGACTGCGACCACTTGCAAGCCGCCAGCAATCCGGAAGGTAGTTCGCCAGCATGAGGATCCTCGGCATAGACCGTCGGTGGGAGTGTGGTATGCCGAGTTCGATATGAAGGCATAGAGGGATGAAAATACAGTTGTACCCGTCAGCGGGGCGTAAACGACAATTCCGAAATTTCTCCCCAGGCGGTGTGCGCCCCAAACAGACGCTATGATGCTAGGCCTAGAGAGATGAAAGAGTCAACGCCGAGCTGAAGAGTCTTGGAATCGAAACAAAAGTGCGAACAGGACTGTGAATGTTGCGCCGTATGCAATACCGGTTCCAACGCTGGAAGTTGATTTTAGTTGAGGAAGCGATTTCTACACCCCGGCAAACCTCAGAACCCATATGTCTGCTTGCGACTCAACGCCAACTTCCATCCAGAAAAAAGATAAGGCTAGAACTACAGCGGGACCGGCGAGAAACACCGCTCTGCTTATATAGTGCTTTCTGTGAGTGGGCAGGGGTCCAGATGTCGTTGGCGAGACGTAGTCAGCGATTGGCCCGATAAGGAGGCGAGCAACAGTATTTGTGAGAGCAAGAACTTTCACTTGTAAAGCAGCCGCGCCAGACCCAGAGAAAACAGACGAGGATGCGGGAGGAAGAGACAACACAATAGTTCCTACATTCGATATTATCATCTCGCACTGATAGAATATGGTCCTCAGCGATGAACAACATTCTAATACTCACTCACAGGTCCGAGAATAACAGCCAACAGCATGAAGAAAATCAAGAAGTAGGGGTCCTTGACGAGATCCAACGAAGTACCGTTGGCACGATTTCGAGTGCTGGGAAGGAGTGAAGTTGTTTCATCCGCATCTCCGTTACAGATGGGTATTGTACTTGAAGAATCATTGGTTGAGATATGGAGATATGCCGTGATCGAATGGACAGCGCCTATCGCGCCGGTTAATGCTGCTACGAATGCCAGAAACTGGGCCGGATCGAGTGACGAGTCGGCGCCAGCAGTAAAGAAACTTGACGCCACGAAGGAAAAAAATAGTGGTGACAGCCCAAAGAGGGCCATAACGGTGCCCGAAGCGACTCCGGGATAAAGGGGAAATGTCCGGGTTGCAGCGAAGAGGGAGGAAAAGTAGCTGTGAAGATGGATGTGGGATAAACATAGAGATGATTTAAATTTCACATACGAGAAGACCGTTGCAAAGCCAGCCAGGGCAAAAAGGACGACGAGCGAGGCGATTGAAGACTGAGGCGGTTGGGCTGCCCCCGACATGTGACGCACTTGATATGAAAAGCCGCCAAATGCGAGAGGAAAAAAGAGAGACGCGATGAGTGAGCAAAGCCAAGGCCCATAGCGATCGACAATCTTTCCGACCAGAGGAGTACATGGGTATTGTCCAGCCATGCCCCTGAGTTCAAACAAAATCGAACCTGGGAAGCGTCTAAACTGCTACACTTACGCTAGAACGATTGAGCTTAGTTGCGTTTGCGTTAAATGCTGAGCTAAGATTGGGGACAAGAGAGGAAAGGTGAAAACACCGCCCGCGCAAAGCCTGTTCGTCTGGTTAATCACAGAGGATAATTTCCAACACATCGACAGACGCATTGGCAGCAATCGAAAAGCAGAGGAGGCTTCGACTCCGGAGCAAGAACATCTGGGTTGCAAGGTGCGACCGCTACCAATTGAGGTTGTTTGAAGGTGAACTTGATGCGATCATTGGACAAATAGAGTCGACCATGGCACCTCCCCAACGCGTCCTCGTGTCATACTCCGGCGCGCAGACATTTCTCTCGTCCGCAAACTGGGATCAGATTCACACTGCTCTTTTGGCTCAACTCCCGTTGCGCAACATCCATTGGAAGTCCCCGTCTCGCCCCTCAATCAGGACTATCCAAGAACTTGACATTTCCCTCGTGCCGCTCGAGTCTTTACGCGATGAACACACGTCTCAGATACCAGCAACTCTTTTGGAAAAGCCGTTTCTCAATATGTACATAGTTACTTGTGAGGTAGCTTGAACGACTCTGCACATTGAAAAGCATCTTATGTGCCCGAAGGATACCGACCTGGAAACTTACAAGACTTCGATCAAGCGCCAGGTCAAAGACTGGCACTCCGTGGTTACTTCCAGGAAGAACCAGGAGTGGCTCATACTCCATGTCGTCCGGCCGGATTCACGGACACCGAGCGGGAACTTCTTTCAGCTGAAGGGTTCCGTTTTGGACAAGCTGAAAGCCGACTTCAACACCGACAGGCGCGACAGGTACAGAAACCATTTCGTGCATGTACCTCTTCTCACTTCGCTAGATGTGTGCAGCTTGCTTGGACCTCTGGTTACGACAACCCTGCTGCATGGGCGGAATTCGTTAACAAACTGAAAGACGGCCTTTTGACCTCTTTCGATCTTGCGGTTTCGCAGAGAGAAGATGAGGTCAAGCGGTCCGAGAGTCAGAGACAAATGCCGGGATGGAACTTTTGTACCTTTTTCATCCTGAAGGTACCGAAATTTCAACACTTTTGACTCGAAATTGATTTTCTGGAAGGAAAGTCTCGCGGGCTCCTTTCAAGGAGTCAATCTATTTGAGGACGCTTTGTTGCAGTACGACGAGTTGGAGGCCTCTTTCTATCAAGTGCTGAAAGAAAAGAATCTCTCCTGGTTTGGAACGCTTATTACTCCGAGCCCCAACGACGATTCTTGCCCGCTGTTGTCAATTTCTAAAAAACCCTACCGTGATTTAATTCTCGCCAACACCATTTCCGTGTTTGATTTCCGAATATATCTACTGGCTCGGCAATGTGAACTGCTTGCCAAGCTCGGACGGGTCAACGAGGTTAGTAGGAAGTCTGCAGCATTTCTGGGGGCCTTTGGCCGTCGATTGTCTGAGGTGGAGGTGTGTGTCTCGATTCGGTGCCTGTAGAGCTGCTAACGATTCGCAGGAGACTATTCCCGAGTTCTTTGTCGAATCGTGGACATATTCTTCCGCCCTTAGCGTTGTAGATCAATGTGATACTTGGGCTGTCAGTCTCAGTCTTCAAGGCTCAAAGCTTAGCACTTTCAATGCGGGCAAGGGGGAATTGCTGGAACTGGCGCGAAATCAGGTATGTAGCGTCGGACATGACGTGCTTCTAGCCGCCTGACGGATGGAAAGCTGGATATCATAGGCGTCAAAGTCGGGCATCTCCCTACCCGTCCTCCCTTTTCCAACTCCTCCAGGCAACCCTCGTCCTCTGGTTCACCTACGGCAGACAAGAAAATCTCCAGCTCGGATATTTTAGAATCCATCCAAAATAGAGATGTATTCTACGAGACATACGTCGGAATAACTAATCGGGCAATCGATATGTACGCCAAAGCGGGCCGCAGAAAGTTTGCTCTCAAGCTCCACGGAAGCCTTGCAGCCCTGGATGTGTATGTCGTCTTACCTTGACGTGTCCAGGACACTGATGAACGGTTTCCAAGGCACCGCGGACGGCTTGCGGCGGCCTTAACGACGTATACATCCCTGCCCGCGCACTACGCGCCTCATATGTGGACCTCCCTCGAGTCATTGATGCTGTCCCTTGCGCTCGATACACATGCAGAACTGGATAAAACTAAAGATCGCGAATGGATCCACATCCTCCTTTCATTTTTAAAGACCTACGTCGATACTGTGGGGTTGGATCTACTTATGCACGAAGACGACAGCGTAGAGTACATCTCTAATCTCGTGCAAGCAATGAGACATTCAGCCACTGCCCTCGAATCTGGTTTGAACACTTCTTTCTGACTGATACACCACTAACTTGGATGCTCAGATTTGTCACATCCAGATCATCCCGCCATGTCAATACAAGTCTCGCCGACCGCAAAATTGGCTGGCGACAAAGACGGCTCCTTCCTGGCGGTGGTAATACACAATCACCTCCCATGTGTAAGCTTTCCGCATAGGCCCCGTCACTTCTTTGATTGATTCGAGATGTAGACCGTGCCTATTGATGAAATAGTTGCAACACTCTCTGGTCGAGAGTCGGAACGGTTGAGATTCGCTACGGGCAGCGACGGTATACCTCCAGGAAAGACTGAAGCAACATTATTCTGTCCGGTACGTGTCGATCATTCGTGATTTGTTTGCTGCTGACACAATCGCAGACTTCTTCAGCCGGGACTTGGATACTGGAAAGCACGGAGGCTCGGATGTCTCATCTTGTTTTTCAATGGGCGCACCGCAAAGCTTCGCCTGGCCGAAAATCTTCCAACCAGAGAAATGCCTTCTCCTTAGTACGCATACCTCGCGACCTTTTGGCTATGGATGTTCGCCTTCATCAGCCGAACCTCAGTAAGCTGTTGTTTATACGGGACCTCTATGGCTGCCACTAATGATACTTCGCAGTCGAGCTGGGGAAGCCACCTTCCCTCCTTGTTGCTCTTTCGACTGGGAGGAATCACGTTGCAAAAGCGTCGATCAAATTTCATGTTCCCTCCGTAACTTTCCGTTATCAGCAGTGCACTCTGACCAATGGTAACGACTTCCAACTCATTACTAACAGCAATCTGATCGTCCAATTCCGAAGGCAAACACGACAATAATCCACTCCAGGCTGATGATGGCTGTGTTTCCCTCCTGGATCTTCCAGAAGCCAGTCACCTCGAACTTTTGATTCCATATTCTGATGCCTCTGCATTCCATGCAATGGTCAGTTTTCCTCCTACCTTGGTTTTGCTCTTGACCGTTCTTCTAGAAAGTCAATGTCGAAGTGGAATATGTCACTGTGGCCGAGCCAAATATCACACGCATATTACACCTCGCGCGGGTTGTGGCGACTACGCTCCCGATCTCAGTCAACGTGCAAGACTTTTTCCGTGGAAATCGGTCAGTGCCATTGCATTTGGCCTCTAGCGTTGACTGATGACTGAACCTAGTCTGTTCTCCAAGTTTACCATTTCTACCACAAGCCACCAGCATGTTCGAATCTCAGCCGCCCAATTGCAGATTCCCGACGGCGGTTTGGACGGTCTCAAGGTAGTCCCATGCTCACCTGAGGCTCGCAGCGTTATGGTGTGTATGTCAAAGGGGTCTGTGATACTGCCTGACGAGTTGAAAAAGACGGTTACTCCTGCACAACCTGCCAATTTCCTGTTTTATCTTGATTCTGTGAATGGGCCAGGTTCGCTCTCATAACCTCGTCATTTTTCTTCTTGGTAGTCTCACAGTTGTGACGATAAGTGGGAGATTCTCTGAAGTTTCGCATCAGCTACCGCATGTTGCGCGAAGGCGAGAAAATCTGGACCAGTACAGCGTATCGTACTAAATTCTTCTTTAGAAGTGGAGGCTTTAATAGAGACTTCGGTCGAACAAGTTATAACAAGCTCAACGGCTTTACTGGCAGAGAAAGTCGAGCTTGTAAATAAACTCGTAGAAGCACTGGAGCAGGATAGCGCGTGGGTGGAGATGTACGGAATGTCCGGCGAACTCAATGTTCCCGAGGTATTCGGTGAGCTTGGGGAGACCGATGAACCTCTCCGCCAAGTGATGAAGGTTTGTTAGACAATCTGGTAGGGGTTATTTTTCACTCATCCTTCTCATAGCTTCTACATGAACACAAACATCCCCATCCGCCTCAAGGTCAATGGCGGGAGATCAAGATTCCTGTCGATGTACCGTATATGAACGTCAGTCTTCCGTCAATATTGGGTTTGCTTGCTCAATTATGTCCAAGATCGTCGCGGCCGCATGCATTCGCCTAGTTCCTCCTGCAACTCCCACAGTGGTATCTTCGGAACATTCACCTTCGCTCTACGCTGGGCAACCAATACATGCTATCCTCAGCATCCACACTTCATTCCACTGGGGGTCCAGCGTCAATGACAAAAGCCGTGCTTATATGATGCGGTTCGATGTCGAGGAGATGGTTCGTGAGTGGTTGGTAAGTGGCAGGAAACGGGGGGATTTTCCAGCCAAGGTAATTCTGCTCTTGCGGTAAAACCTCAGGATTAATTTGGCCCAGGACGACGCTACATACAGTGTTCCGATCACACTGATTGCGCTGCATCATGGAGAACTTGTGCTTCCGAAGGTCGCTGTCACTGCTCTACCTCTCGCCGGGGAGGTAACAATGGGCTCGATGGCCATTCCGAGCACGGAAACATATCAAGTACACGGTGCCGAGAAGATACTCGTGCTACCCCGCGGCGGTCGAAGCACATTTGTGCTAGGGATGGGGTCAGGATGATGTAGTTGGCAAGGAATCTTCCTCTGTACATACGCGTCTTAAATTAAATTAAATTATCAGACACCGCTTGGGTAACCAGTCCATATTCCAGCAAGCAACAATGTGTTTGCTACGACGAGAGCCGTCGAAGATAAGGGGGTGGATGGGAAGACATTCCAGGAGTATTCGATGGCGATAAGCAAGCCGATTCTACGGACTGGTCAGTCGATGTGCCGGGAAAGCGAATTCGAGGCCCACTTGACCGGAACGGGGTATCGCGTCCGCCACGCCAGGAAGGGGAGCTGCTGTGCATACCAGGCGTAAAACTGATAGTGAAGCGAGCGTGCAAATATGATGCCTATCAGGTTCGCAGTGAAAAATATCGTGGCGATGTCTAACGGAGTTGGGGAATAAACTGGCTGCGGGGGAACAAAAACACAACGCACAGTCTGCTGTTACGGGGGCATAACCAGCTGGAAGATCGGGTTTGTTGAATCCACGTCTCAGCACCATCCAGGTGCTACCATCCCGCTTGCACCATACGAGGAGTCCGAAACCAGCCAAGCATGAAACATGGCCGATCAGAAGACCGTTTGCCCATGGTCGCCCCAAGAATGTTTCTTCGCTGACCATTCTCCAGTTGACAGTCCATTTGTACAAAAATATTCTGGAGAGATCAAAGGCCGATCGCAGATACGCCCAGTAATCTTCTTCCAGAAACGGCAGCGCCAGCAGCGCGTTAGACGCCAGCAGTGTAACGAGATGGCGGCAGGTAGCAAGGAGACCGTTGCGCTTGAAAAGGACCACCAATAGAGCAGGAAGGTAGAGAAGTATGGACATTTTGACCGACAATGCGGCGCTGGTGTGAAGAGCTGAGCACAATAACCAACTTAGTACGAAGCCCACCTGAAAAGCAATATTCCAACTTCATCGTAACCAGTCTGAAACGCGACCACGGCAGCTTGAACGAACACAACCGCCCAACAGTCGTTGAAGAGTCTCAGGGAAAATATGGAGTGCAGGCGCTTGCTCAAAGGCAATAATAGCACAGCCCAGTTTGGGATGCCGCCCGCCAACCAATATATCGCGCAGCTCAGGGTGAGGGATGTAATATAGAGAACACCATATATTTGCTGGGCCGCTGGAATGTCTGCTCCAGCATCGGTGAAGGCATGGAGGAGTCGATGGATATACAAATGCCCGGCAGGATACCTGGAGGTCATGAGTTTCCGTGAGCAATACGGAAGTTGGCTGGACTCACACCAGAGGCCCAGTCGGTCCAGTAATTCTTGAGTAGTCGAGTTCTCCCTTTAAATAAACCTCTACTTGAACCATGTAAGTCTTCCAGTCGATCTCTGTGTCTGAGAGTTGTTTACGTTCAGTTTCCGAGTGCTCGTAGATCCACTTACATGGCACGAACCGAATGATCAATTCGGTGAACAGAAAATCGCACAGGATAACGAAAGACGCAAGCCACCAAAAATAACGTCGATCGAGGAGGACGAGCCGGCCATAATGTGGAATGCTGGTTAGCATCGCTGGATGAAGAATGATCTGTACTCGTGGCGAGACCGGCCCGGTGAGATTGCGATGCTGTGTAATTATAAGTGGTTGCAAGACAAGAACTACGCATCTATGCTCTACAAGTACAAGTACAGTGTTGTAAGTGGCTAGTTATTGTAACTTCTAAACACCATGCAGGGCTAATTATTCACCATCGGCGAGACCGCGCATGAAGCTGGCACTGTAATAAGATTCGGTCCCTGGAGAAACGACATGGGGGCCGAGAGCTTCGATGCTGTCCTGTATGTACTGTCCAGTGAAACCCAGTCGTGACCCGTGGGCGCAGAAGAAATGAGCCGCGAACATTCCATCTGAATAGCCTTGAGAACTCGATCGTTCCTCGGATGTCATGGTTTCAGCGTCACGTCTCCAACGCCGATAGCGGATGGCTGCAAAAGGGTCCCGCAATGACAGCGCGCTGTTGGATGCGATGTCGGAGCGTATATCGATAAGGCCGGCGCTGTATTGGCTGCAACTCTGCGTGGATGACGAAAAATCGGAAGGTAGAATGTTGCCGACGGCAGCAGTGAAACACCAGGCTGGGTCGTTGTCGCAATCCTCCTTGGTGTAAGTCCAGAAGCTCCAGCCCGCGGTGATGTTCGAGTATGCTTGTAACTGCGCATTACAAAAGTCACGGCGCGCCGCTATCTGGTCAGACTCCCTCGAAAGACTTGACGGCGTGAGAGCACAGGACCATTCATCTATGACGAGGTTGCCGCGTTGGTTTGCGGAGGCCATGGCCAATGAGTCTGAGACGGTGGTTTGAATTTCTTTGGTGTGTTGAGAAGCAGATTTCTTTTCATCTTGCGCAGTAAACACGAAGTAGGAATGCGAATCTTGAACGATGAAATCGGTACGGTTTGCGATAAAGTCGCTGAATTTTCCGAGGTTAAAGCCGTCGTGGATGTAGATTGGGAATGTTTCACAACCAGGAACCGTTCGCATTGTAGATATTGCGCTGTTGTCTACGTGCAGGAATTGAGAATCCGCGAGTCGTGGAACATCAATCACTACTCACAGAAGTCGATGAGCTCAGGACAATCTAATGGTTCATTTAGAATTTCGATTCCCACGACGTTGGTGACGTTGCACAACTCTTCCGCGAGAAAGGAAAGGATGGTCAAGGTCTTCTTAATGTTCGTCACGTTCTTGAATAGACCGATGTGTCCTGAGAAAAACCGTTAGCGGAGATCAAAAACAGGTTTTCGAGACAACGCACCATCAGATATGCCGGAGTGCGGTTGCCCGTTTTGAGAGCCCACGGCACCATGCAAGTCGATCAATACACCTATGCCAGCGGCCGCAGCCAAATTTATGGCGCGTACGATGTAGCTCCAAGAATTGCGGTAGACGTCGGCGACAGCAGAGAAAGGCGTGTCGACACAAGATTCCGGGCCCAAACTCCAGTATCCAATGGGAATACGAACGGTGTTGATGCCGATGCTCGATAGATAGAAGAAATCAGACTTGGTGATGAAGGTTTCCCAGTGGGTTTCGAGGACCATACGAGCACATTCTGTCGAGTCCGATCCCGAAGCAATGTCCAATTCCGAGATCTTGGTACCAGCCGCATTTTTGAAGACGGATGGTGTGAGCCAAGCTTCGTGTACAAACCATGAGCCCATATTAACAGACCGCTGTGTCCTGTATCGCATGGCCATCGCAGTGGGTTTGTCAAATGTTGGGTACGGTTCTATTGAGCGAGTTTGAAGCATGCGGTTGCAGGACGAATTAGAAATTTGATCCCGCTCGGTAGAGATAGCCACGCCGAGAGCCTGTAGGGATACGCAGACCAGTAGTAAAGCACCGATCACAGAGTTGGAGGAGGAAAGCCGCATGGCGATTGCAATTACGTGCTGGAAGTTGGAAGGGCAACTCGGCGCCGGCGAGCTTGAGATCGGCGACGGCGTTGTCGGCGAGAGGCGAGTACACGACCTGGTGTGTGGTTGGAAAAGAGAAATGGCGCTGACCTGATTTACGTAATCGCCTGACAGTCTGGCAGCGATGAATGGAGCAGTTTGTGGTTTTTCATCGTCCTGGCTTCACCGAGTACCGCGTAGAGAACTGGCGTCTCGCTCGGGATGGAAGTGGCAGGGGACTCATGGGCGTGTCGGGCTGGAGGTGGTACTATTCCATACCTCCTCTGGTCGTGTCTCTTCTGTGGCCTCGAGTAGGTTCTTGTTCAATCAAAGTCTCTGGCTGAATAGGATCCAGGTCCATGACAATATCTATGCCATTTGCGCACTATTCTCCGTCCTAACTTGGCTACTCTACGTCAAGTGTACGCAGGTGCTTTTTGGTACCTCTTTTCGAGCATGCATGAATATTTCGCGCACCTCTGAATCTTTCATTCCAAGAGTCCGTCGTTGTGATTCCTCCTCATGGGATTCAACTTGAGACGCACCGCGGATTACCTTGGTTCTCTCCCTTCGCCGTTACGCGTCAATTTATTCCCTTCGCCTCGCTTCAGGACTTTGTCATTCACGAGGGACTACGGAGATGGAATGTGCGCTATTATCTTGCGGCCATCAAACTTTCCAAGTCCCGAGACTTTCAGGTACACGTCGCGTTCGAAGTGGGTGTCAGTGCTGCAAGTCCAGACCAACCACTAACGGTTTGGACAGAACTTATTACCGCCCTTCGAAATACTCCTCGAGGTGTATCGAGGCATCCAAGCCGTCCTGTCCGATGGTTGATATATGTGCCCGCACGACGTATCAATCCGTACATTTGTCCAATAGATTAAGGAAGCGAACCTTCGCTTTCATACGCACTCAACAGATCCTCATACCCTCCTTCGTCGTCACCTTCCTCCGCCGCACTATCCCTGTGGCCTTTCCCAGCCGCTCTGATTGTCCCAGTGGAAGATAACTTTCGCGATCGTGAACTCCCTGACACTTTGCGGATTCGGGGTTCTTGACCATCACCGGTCATTTTTCGAGCCTGTTCCAACGAGGATTTTCTCCGTCCACCTGGAGAGGTATCGTCGAACGTAGTGGCCTTTGGAGTTGTGACCGCAGCATCGGGGGTTTGTTCCTGCCAATCCAGGCTGAGCTGTGGGCTTGGCTGGTCCACCACAGAGGTAGGTTTCGAAAGATCTTCAGTGCGGATATTGGCAGGCCGAGAGGGATACCGTTTAGACCGGACCCGTGGACTTCTGGGCGGTGCCTCGGAACGTGGGCTTAGTGAAGGTACCTCTGAATCTGTTGTATCCCCAGTTCGAAGTGAGAGTCCAAGCATATTCTTTGGGTCGTTAAGAATGACTCCTGCTTCACCGCCTGTTGCTACAGACAATCTGGCGGGACTCATAAGGCCTCCGTCTGGTGATGTGCTGGCTGAGGATCCCGTAGACGTAGGTCGTATTCGGGAGATCGGTGCCATTGGAGAAACCGACCTGCGATTCAAGGCAACACGACGGCTCGGTATATTCGCGTCTGGAGTCAGTTCTAATTTGTTTGCTTTCCATCCGCGACCAGCAGCATCCATGGGGGATAATGAAGACGCAGACGACTGCGAGTCCCTCTGCAGATTGTGGCCTTTTCCTCGAGGTACATGCTGCCAACTATCAGCCGCTTGACCAGCTTCAGATATCGAATCAGGTCGTTTTCGTGGTGGCGCAGTGATGAGGGTCGAAGTACTTAGAAGCAATGGGCGTGGTCCCGCCTTAGCGGCAGGAGGTGGAGGGGTGGACACCCCGGTTAGTGCAGCGAACGAATCCTGCAGATTTCGTGTTCGACTCAAAAAACCGCCTTCCGACTGTGGAGACCACGGGGGACTGCTAGGAGGAGACGAAGGTCGAGAAGGTCCAATGAAGCTGTCTCGTGGAGGACGGAAGAAGGCGGGGCGCGATGGGGGTGAATAAATCTCGGGGCGATTCATGATGGGTAAAGAAGAGTGGCGTCCATCATCTGTACGACGCATGTACCGGTCCTCCTCAGACAAAGCCTGTGGATTGCCCTGTGGTGGTGTACTCGGCGAACTCGTCGGTGCGCGAGCCCCCCATGCCCCTAGCAACCCTCTTGCTCGCCAGTTACTGCTAACCTTCGCAAGAGCAGCAGCTGTATCAGAATCCTTCAACTTTTCTGCATAGTTCCATATAGTAGCTGTCACCGGAGCCTCGGGCTGGCTTTCGGGTTCCTCGTCTTTACTAGAGGGCCAAGGGGAGCGTATGGGAGAAGGAGGCGGCATGGGGGAGATGGGAGTGATCGGGGTTGGAGGAGGATCCATAGAGGATTTGTTTGTTATGCCTCTCCATACTGTGGTAGCCAGACGGGCAGTCAAGCCAGATGAATCATCTGCAGGTGCACTGGGTTCATCCTCCTCGTCCTGTTGGTCCTCTGATTCGGGTGGCGAAATATCCGGGGAGGGCATTTGATTTGTGAAGCCCCTCCACATTGTGGTTTTCAGCCGAGCCCCAAGGGTAAGACTATCTGCCTTGACAATTTTCGCCTCATCTTGCCGTCGAAGGGAGAGATCGGACGCAGTCTGAAGTAACCTATCGATACCGCCAGCTGCTTCGATTGGATACAACTGAAGCAAGGACATCCCCTCTACGAAGGCGTCGCCGAATTCCCAAGCCCGCAACGGTGATGGAGGGGGAATGCTCGTGTTCTCCTCTGACCACAAGCTTGGAGTCCTTGGACCACTTTTCCCTAAACTATGGAATTTGAGGAGACGAATAAGCTGCGGTCTCGGCTGACCCACCGAAATAGAGCGCCACGAGCTCGGATGAGCATCGCAGTACAGATGTCGAGGAGATACTCGAGCTTTGGAGCTTTATCTCGTTCCCGCATAGGACAAGAGAATAGAGCATCCCAAATGACAAGGACGGACGATATCGGCAACGTTTGGGTGAGTAAGGGAGCAAGCCAACGACTGCGCATAAGATCAGCGAAAGAGTGTTGAAACAGAAGAGAATCGTCGCACTAAGAATAATGAGGAAGACCGGGATCCAGGCCCTTGACATGCTGACGAATAGGGATGAGCCAGCAGAGATGTTACATGAGGATAACACGCACCAGAGACTCTGCGAGGTCACTGTCTGCCCAAGTAACGCGCTCCCCGAATTTTCTCATCCAAAGATTTCCACCTTCCTCGTCCTCCAACTCGGCAAATTCGCCGATCATTGCCTCGAATAACCAGAATGTGTCAGCTGTGAAGGTACATCGGTAAGTCGGTTTAACACACAGCGCGTATGCCCTGAGATTACCTTCAACATTTGACTGATCTTCGGCCTCGATTTCTTGGCTGAGCACCGAATACAAAGGCACAAGTAGAGTCGGGATATGTGGTGAAAGATTTCCTGGATTAATCATGGAATGCAAATACAGTATGCGAAACAATGCGGATAGGTGTTTGGGATGGGCATCTCCTGACGTGAGGAGTTTTGAAGTGACCAAAGTTTTTGGAACGTTCCGCCGACGCCCTGAAAAACTCTCGGGTGCAGATACCGAGATCTCGGGAGTAACTCCAGAGTCTGATTCAAGGCGAATCTCGGGAATGGCAGAAGCCGGGATTCGAGAATCGCTGTCCCGATCCTGGATTGCTTTCAGCCGAGTGTCTAGAATATTGGCATATGGGATTTTTGTCGTTTCAGGTGCATTCTCATCCAACGGGCAGAGACCAGAATGCTCGGGTTCTTCCGAAAGGCAACTGAACAGACCGGCGGGAATACGGGTCAGCTGCTTCGAGATACTGAACAGCGAGGCATCCAGTTGGGCCAATTGACTTGTGGGAGGTGGAAGATCGGAGAACGGTTTGAGTAACCGTCGAACAAGATCCTAGTTCCTTAAATTATCACCAAGTCTGCACAGGATGGAAAACACACACGTAATAACTCTCTCGTTGCTGCCGAGCTTCACGCGACCAAGTCGCCTTGAGTACCGGAAGGGTGCCAAAAAACAACCTGACGTAGCGGTGAGGAAAGACAGGTGACTTTATGTGTTGGGATCTTACTTCCAGACGCGAGCGCGAAGCCAGGCGGGTTCGTCAGGAATGCCTGCACAAATGTCACCTCACGAACGGGGACGCTGCAACGAATTCATACCCCGAGCGCATAACTGGCGCAATCTGGGCATATCAACAGCTGCAGATGATTCGGGGTCCAGGATTTCGGAAAGGGGAATCAAACTGGCACTGCGTTAGACCTGCGGGCAATGACATGAGCCAATAACGTACATATCTTGTCGCCGAGGCTCGGGTACCCACTGCACTCCATACGTCTTGGCGATATTCAATAGATACATGTCGAAATTCGCAACGCTGGGTGAGGGAGCCGAAAGTGCGTGGACGACCTGAAGAAGGAGTCAGTCTGCATGAACTCACGCAAACCTCATGTTTACTGACCCGGCTCGATACGTGATGGTCACTGTTCAGAACAGCCGATCTCGCAAAGTCCTCCCCAAGTCTCTGAATCAAGAGATCACGAACGGCTAGAAGTTCTAACGGACCCGTCAGAGAGGGAAGGCTCATAGAAACCGCAAGGACGCACCTTTGCATTCCGTCTGAGAAGCTCCCGCATATATTATGCTGGATGCCGCCTCTACCACCACTGGACTGTTCACATACTGCTGGTCTAATTCGGTGAAGTGTTCCAACATTACACCAATATGCATCTCGAGCATTTCAAGGAGATCGCCAGACACTTGCATCTCACCGTAAGCATTGACCATGGGAGAAGAAATTGCCGTGTACCATCTTCTTGAATCAAATTTTGCGCCTTCGCCCGAGCCAACCCGACATTGCCCTGCTGCAGCAAGGTTGCGATGTCTCTGCGTGTAATAGATGCTTTGGAGTCTTTCCTCTCCTGTAGCTGGCCCAAACGCTGGCTGGTAAGTCGGAGCAGCGCCTTGTAGCGAGATGGCGGATCAATACAAGTGGGGAACTTGAAGAGCGACGGACGACTGCACCTTGACGGAAGTTGGGTCCCACCGGGCGGCCATGGGTAAGTCGTGGGGAGGGTATATAGAGGTGAGGGTGGAAGTAAATGGAGGCAGTCAGGCAAGGTTCAGCGCTCAGCAATGGTCGTGGTCATGTCGGAAATTTGTTCGCCCAAACAGTCACCGCTATGACGCACCTCGCAAGCAGCAACAATCAAAAACGGCTTGCACTGACCGCGACGCCCTGCGACGCCATGTCCGCGAACACTTACATGTACATATATAAATCCCTCAGCTTCCTGGCCTTCACAAAGAGCGGCGGCGTTCACGCGATGATAATGTTGCGATTCTCGTAGTACTGCCAGCTCTGAACCTGCGACAGCCCAATATCAATATTAATGTCTTCGACCTCAGCTAAACCAAGTACATCCACGCGTGAATATCGCGTGAGGTTTTGCTATACCAGTCCATGTACTACTACTTACACTTTGTTTCTGTAATCTTACTCTGTCCGCTCTGGAAGTGCTGTGTATCTAACAGCTGCCATCTCAATCGTTCAGTGTCTTTTGGATGCGCATGGGCCAGCGTGCAACCTGAAAGCGACCCTGTCGACCCCTATCTTGACCAAATCTGGTGTTGCCTAATTCGTCCGATCGCAGTTACAAGTCAGACTCAACACTGTACTCCTCGATCCTTCACACAGTCTTGGGAATTGCAAGCAGTCACTGTCGCGAGATGGGGAAAAGAGACAAAAGCACCAAGCTCGGATCCGTCAGCAACCCCGAATCCTCTGCTGTTTTCCCAGACATATCGCCCAAGGAGCAACTCGACTGCCGCGTCCTTCTGGAGAACCAGATCGTCGTGATCGATGTTGGCCAGACCCCTGCTGACTCGGCGACTCGTGCATAACCTCCTCACACAGGAAATATTTTCTCCCGCGGAGTGTAAATCTTTTGTGAAATTCATTGACAACCTGCCGTTGGAACTCACCCCACCAAAGAAACGCGGCGAAGCTGAGAGGCACAACCACCGCTTTTCACTCACGTCGGTCGACTTTGCAAAGCGGCTGCATGCTGTGTTTGCCCCGCACCTCCCCCTGTTCCTTCCCTCGAGAACAGGCAAGGGTGCAGTATCCCCCGCCCGCGAGACCCACTCGCTCAACTCCAATATACGTGTATATAAATACACTCCACAACAGCATTTTGGGTCCGTCGTTTGAATATCGCTCGCTCGACCTTGCCAAATGCGTTCCTCAGACCGCATTACGATGACGACTGCCGCGACCCAATGACAGGAGCGAAATCCGAATGGACCCTTCTGCTCTATCTGACCGGTTACGAAGACGGGGTCGAGGGCGGCGAGGTAACCCAAGCATTTGTGTCTCTGCCGCAGATATTTATCGATGCCAGACCTTGTTCTATCAGAACGGAAAGGGCTCGTCCCAAGACGTCATCAAGGCCCCCTTGACGCGCGGGACCGCTCTATTGCATCGGTATGTGGGTGAATTCTTAGAAAACTTTGTATAAATGCCCCAATGTAGCCATGGCCGGGAATGCATGTTGCATGAAGGGTCACCAGTTGTTCGAGGCGTCAAGTATGTCTTGCGAACCGATGTCATGTTCTTGTGAAGTGTATCTGTACTCGAGCTCTGTATGCTTGAGGCTGCATGTTGAATGCAACAGTGTGTATGATACATGGACGTAATGTACAAAATATCATTTTTTTACTACAAGTCTTCATCATTGCGCCAGGAAATCCTTCGTGTACGCAATCAAAGCGTCGGTTTGTTGCTCTGTCACGGCGTTGTAGAGCGAAACTCGGATGCCTGGCACAAGATTCGTATCTCTCGAGACGGATAATAGTATGTTGCTTACCTCCAACGGATCTTGCGAGCATGCATGTTAGAATCTAGTCTTCATGAAATCAAAAGACGTACCGGTGACCCTTGATTGCCTTCATATTCAGCGCCTCTGCACCGGAGACGAATCTGGCTTCAGCACCCTCACCAATCACGTCAAACACAACATTCATCAGGCTCCCCGAGCCCTCTTTGACTTTGGCCTTGAACAAACCCTTGGCTTCCCCCTCTTTTATGACCGCATAGAGTTTCTCAGCCTTTCGTTTGTTAACCTCCTCGTAATACTGAACGCCGCCCAACTCCTGCGAGCGCTTGAGCACTAGTGCTGCAATGTAGATTGAGAGCACCGATGGCGTGTTGTACACGCTAGAGTGGTCTGCGAGCATCTTATACGACATCGTCACAGGGACAGGCGTCGCCCCGAGCTTCGCTGCCGCGTCCACATCGACGATGCAGTCTTTGCGCACGATAAGGATGGTCAGCCCTGCCGGGCCGATGTTTTTCTGCGCGCCGGCGTAGATTACCGCGTGGTCCGCGAGGCGGGGAATAGGCCGCGACATGAACGAGGACGAGTAATCGCCCACGAGCGGCAAGAGGGCGTTTGGGGGCAGGAGATGGAAGGGGAAAGACACGGGCGACGACGCGTCGTTGGAGAATTCCACGCCATCGACAGTCTCGTTTTCGCAATAGTAGATTAGGGCGGGGTCGGGCGAGAAGCTGTATGCGTCGTGAGCGGGGATGTTGTCAAAGGACTTTCCATCCTTAGAGTAAGGGCGGGCATCAACCGCGACGTTGACCAGACCGCCGCCCATCCTGCGAGCCTCTTCGGCGGCCTTCTTACTCCAAGAGCCCGTGACAACGTAGTCCAGGACGCGTTCGTCATTTGGAAGGTCCGGGTGAAGCAGACGATGGCGCGCGAGGAGATTGAGGACGACCGCAGAGAACTGGCCCGAGCCTCCTCCTTGAGTGAAGAGGATACTATGTGTCTGGGGCACGTCTAGCTGGGTGCGAATAGAGTCCTCTAGTTCAGTAAGGACGGCGATGAACTCTTTAGAGCGATGCGAGATTTCCGCGATTCCCATGCCGGTGCCATTGAAGTTGAGCAGACCTGTGGCTGCCTCTTGCAAGACGGACTCTGGGAGGGCAGAGGGACCGGCTCCAAAGTTGATGACTCGAGAATCGGACATGGTGGTGGTGTAAGTCATGGATTTAATGTCACGGTGGTCATACGTATCTAATACAGAGAGGATCGCGTCACGGCGAATGCAGGTTCAAAGTAGTACGTGGGTAAGTAAGAAAGTATGCATATGCTAGTCAGAACATCAGAGAACATCAGCCTTATGCTGAGATGGCAACAACAATGAGGAGGAAGAAAACAAAAAAGAAATCGATACTAATGCAGATATATACTCTCCGAAGTTCAAAGGAATAAATGACGATGCAGATGGGCGGGTGATGAGAATACATCGAGCAATGAGGCCTGGATAGCGTCCAGAGTAAGATTATTGTCGAGGATATGGTGCAATGCGAAGCGACGAGCAGATTATGGCGAGAGTAGAGTGGTCAGCGGCGACAGGCGCGCGTATTAGGACCGTGCGTTGTGATCGCAAGAAAACACGGGCATAAGATTGTGGAAGTTGATGCGAGAGTGATTAATGTGCGGGGGAGGTGTATGGGGGGTCGTTTCATGCAAGTTATGGCTCTTGGGGCCGAGGGGGTTGGAGCGCAGCGACGTCTTTCGACGACGGATGGGGCCCGAGCCGGGGGGCAGCGCCGCACAGTCCGGCGGGGGGTCATCGACGTCAAGCTGGGATAGATCTGCAATGTCCGCAAGATCGAACGCGTCGGGCATGGTATCCATGGCGGATATCCACGGCAGACGGTCAAAGGGGTGGAGTGCGGACTCGATAGGGCACTCTGCACGCGCGCAGTAGCGTCGACGACGCGGACGGACGGTTCGGCGTCGATGGGGCGGGCTGCAAATGGGCTGGATGGAGGAGAAGAATGAGTTGTGGCCACACGCGATCAAAGCGTACATACCGAGCGTCGCGTGTCGAGAAGGATGGGGGACTGTAGCCGCTGTGGCGTCCGTGCAGCGAGGGGCTGGGGGGTCATCTGCGGCGCGAATGAGGCGGGAGACAAGGGCGCCAGAGGGTGGCGCACCATGGAATAAATAGCAGCAGCAGGTGGCGGAGGTGAGGCCACGGTTGGCTGGGGAGATACAACGGCGAGCATCTGGGGACAATAAGAATACAGTGGGTGTCGTGAGGGTCTTTATGGGATTTAATCAGGGAGAAATGGTCATGGCGGTTGAGGCGGTTCAGGAGAACAATGGGCGCAGGTGCAGAAAGAGACGCGTTACCGCGAAAATCCCACGCGAGTCACAGTTCCTGCGAAGCTTTCACACCGTCACATGTGGCTTTGCCTACGGTGAATGAATTCCATTCAGATTACATCATCATCATTTTACATGGGTCGGTACATACGTGACCTTCGGAACACTGACCACGGGGTAGTACTGGCCTTCGTCTTTTGCTAGCGGTCTTCTGCATAGTTCGATTCCTGTGTTGATCTCTGTTGTTGAAGATTGCTAGAAACGATTCCTTCGAAGGGAAGAAATCTGTCTTGGTGTTGTCGAAGATGAATTGGGTCTTTCGATCGCAAGCCTATGACGTTCAGAACGTTGCAAAATTCAAACACAGATAATTTTTGTCGGTTCTGAAAAGTTTTTTTTGCTCAAATGCGAGATCGGTTCTGTACTGTGTATAGGCATAGTATCAAAGCCATTTGTGTCTACCATGCCAGGAACAGGCCCTGAGCATGAGGGAAAACCAACAAAAAGCAACCCAACCAGCCGCATCAGAGTCATTTGATGGAGCCGGGAGTTTCCGATGCAGGCACAAAAATTGACACCGAGGTTTGGTTGAGTCTCAGTTGAATAATGAAGGTCCTATCCAAGTGCTCTCACTCCCTGACTACTGGAGTACTCATGCTGCTCTTATCGCGAGATAATATCACACATCCGGAACTTTCCGAAGTTAAAAGGCCGGGGCCGGGCACCATTTCCGAGATCCCGACCGAGACCAATGTTCATTTTTGCCAACTCAACCAGCATTCCTCATCTACCAACCGACCTTGACTGATTTTCCCTTTATTGTGCGCGCACCGGCAAATCCCGTGCACCATCAATTCAGTTCAAAATCACTGATTGGCTGGCTGTCCGTCATCCTACAGCCAGTTCCTTCGATAATGCGCATACAGAGCTCACACAGAGATATAGCAGAACTGGAACCCAAGACCTGAGCCAAAAAAACTTCTGAAACTAGCAAAACATATCTGGATTTCATTTATGCAACATTCTGAATGTCATACAAGCCAGCTTGGCGACCAAACATTCATTGCAACTTGGTTGTTCATCCCCAGGGACACAATTTCTCTTGAAGCGTGCTGAGCTAAATCTAATGCAAGCCTTCGTTGGCACCATAACGATTTCTTCACTGGTAGACTCCAGATCCGAATGCGAAACTTACCTCAGGATGTTGCGAATTCTAGTCTCCCGCAGTCAGACTCCACGAGTTTTATGACAGTCGATAAAACTTATATGTGGACGAATTCCAAATTTTAACTTCTTGACTCCCCACTAATTTCCCGTCCGCCGCTTTTGTTCGTGTGGTCAGGTACGAAACCTTTCTCCAGAAAGAGGCCACCGTGTCTGGCGATGGATGTACCGACGGGGATGACATTCTGGAAGTAGGAAACCAAACTGGGACGTTATTAACCGGCCCTTTCACATGATCCCATCTCGTGAGACAACCGTGTGAAATTGAGTCATTCACTTAAAGAGCGGTGACACTTGAAGTTCCTACACCCACTTCCTCCATGATCACTACTGGTTTAAAATTCTTGTCGGTGAGTCTTGGTTATTCGTAGCATTCCCAAGACCCATTCGAGACACGTCACAGATCAACGGAGGACTTCTGGATTCCCGCTTCAAAAGCGGGAATACCAACCTGACAAATCTACTTCATCTGAAGCTAATTCCCTTGCTAGCGCGAGGTTTATTCACTCCGCCTTTGCTGGCTATGCCAAATTCGCGGCGCGTCTATTCCCACCTTATTGGGTAGATGTTGGCCTACTCGTCTGCTCGAGCTTAGCATATTCTCACCGCTGGGGCCGAGCTTTATATATATTATGGTCTTTGCCGCGTCGGGTCGATTTATCTACTTTCAATAATGATAATGCACCATTGATCGGTGGTGGTTTTTACATTAACGGCAAAATTCCCGGGGACTGCATCATTCCCTACATGGTGGAGACCAATAAAATTTGCCTTCCTCATTTGTGTTCAACTCTGTGCGCCTTTTTTTGCCTCCTAGCTGAGTTCATCATATGTGGGCGACAGCGGCAGGGTACTGGGGCAGAGCTGAGGTGGTGCAGACTGAACGGCAGCGTACTTGTCGTCATAACCACTAATAACCAAAGATGCGTCGGAACTGTCGAGCACGTCTGTGTTCTCGTTTCTGCTGCTGATAGAAAAACGATTTGAACCCAGTGTATCCCGAACGACACCCCAATGACGGCCTTCTTCGCAGCCCGATGCTCAGCGTCGAATTTCTTCAAAATCCCCACCGCCCCACCGTCCTTGATCTCATCTAACCTCAGGGATATGGCGTCCTGACGCGCGGAGAGGATACGTTGATATCCGACACCGTGTCCAAGTCATCCGTGGTTGCGCACAGTGTGCCAGCAATATTCGACCATTCTGTGTGAAGATTAAAGAGTAGGACATCCATAATGTCAGTTTCCTCCAATTTTACTCCAATGGCCTTCAGCCTCGTGGCAAACCCCAGGATTCCAGAGATATATTCTTGAATTGGTGCGGTTGGGTCGTGTTGGTAGCCGTAAAATTGTCTCTTCAAGGCAATTCTGTTTCCTCTGCTGTTCTTCTCGTATACCTTTGATAATGCCTCCCAGGCAGCCGGCCCTGTGGCGGCATCCTGGATGTACTGATACTGGTCGGTGTCAACTGTTAAGCCAATGGAGGTAAGTCCTTCCTCTGATTTGATTTCCCACTTTTCTGCTGCGTCGCGGGTAGATGGCTTCGAGACCGTTCCGTTCACTATGTCCCAGCATCCGGATCGTCGGAGTACCATTTTAATGGCAAACTTCCAATCATAGTAGTTGGATGGGGTCAATTTCGGTACGTTGGACAGAAGGCTGTTTGTGTTCGTCGACATTTCTTCCAGGTGTGTGCTGGGTGATGATAATTGGGATGAGAATGATATGGTGGTGAGTGGTTCGTGTAAATCTACGAGCTTGTGATGGAGTTTCTGCTTTAAGGACTTCAAGCCTTTACTTCACGCAGGGTTTGGTTCAATAGAAGATAAGATTTACACGATGCCCGTGAGGGCGGGTGGTACAAGCTCGTGAGGAAATCCCCACTGTAACTACTGTATATATACTGTTCATTGAGTCAATCTGAGTCATAAATAATAGTTCCATGATATTCATGAGTGTTCCATAATATTCCTGAGTCTTCTACGCTATTCCTGATGGTTCATGCAACATCGCCGAGATGCCCGAGCATCGGTGATGTGCCCGAGTGCTTATACTATTATGCCCAACGGGTGTGCATTTTCCCAACAAGTGTACATTTCCACTTTCCCTCTTCCCCCTCTTGCTCGTTGCCCCCGGAGTCTGCCGGGATCGTTTACTGTACATATAGGCTCCTTAAATCCAAATTTTCTAAGAGATCTGAGAAGGGAGTGGATTGGGACGCGCTCGCCGGTCCATCAATCCTGATGCATTTTGGGACGAGACCTATGTTCCCGTACGACGCCTTGCCGAAAAGGCTTGAAAATATTTGAGGGGAAGGTTTAGTTGAACCCCAAAGCTTCTGTCTCTTACGATTGTTTTACCGGGGCACATTTGCTTCATATTCAGCAAATACTTCGTTTAGTCACGCAGTGTCACACCAGAAATTGGTGGTCCAAAATGTCACGTTTGATCCACTTCTTCTCGATATCTCAGTAAGTGCTCCCCGGCAAGAAGAACGAAAGATACGGAACCTTTTTAATATGGCTGCTTATGCCTCTCAAATATTCTCAGATTTTCTTGGGCCAGCATCGTACAGAAACATGAGTGTGGCCCAAAATGCATCAGGATTGATGGACCGGCGAGCGCGTCCCGATCCACTCCCTTCTCAGATCTCTTAGAAAATTTGGATTTAAGGAGCCTATATGTACAGTAAACGATCCCGGCAGACTCCGGGGGCAACGACGAAGAGGGGGAAGAGGGAAAGTGGAAATGTACACTTGTTGGGAAAATGCACACCCGTTGGGCATAAGTACGCCGATAAAGGACAAGTGAATTTTTAGCAGCAGCGGCGATCTGCCCAAACATCATCAAACAGGATTGTACAGAAACATCAGTGAGCATTATGACAGTATAACAGCAGCCCCTCCCTCGTGCGGATCCAGCTCAGCCTCTGCAGGTTCGGGAATGTCCCGCGAGCGTAGATACGCGTCCACATGAGGAAACATGTCCCGGTCAGTGGCATCGAAGACATCGCGAGCAGGATCCTCCGACAAATCACTGCTTTTAGAGTTAGCGGCGACTTGCCGTCTCTGTGGGGTGAACGGGGCGGTCGAAATATGCCGAAGGATTGCCGCCAACACGGCTGCTGCATCACCTACGCTCGACACTGCAAAATGTTAATCAATCGGGTAGAATAGATCAGAAGAAAGGAATTCCCCCACCAGTAGCGAGTGGATCCATGACCGCGATTCCAGCGATGGCATCTGACAACTTCCACGTGTCATACCAGTTTTCTGGTCTTGCCTTGGAAGCCTTAATCGTGACGATGAACTGTATGGCATATCAGCAGCGAGATTTGGCATCTGTAAGATCTTACCTTTAACTTCTTCTGAACTTCATCAGGCACAGCGGATACTGGGAGAAGAGGTTCGTCGTATGGGATATCAAGGGCCTCCAACGAACAGCCAGCTGTCAGGTGGTCTTCGAGCCAATGTCCAGATTCTCCCTTGTTGTAGAATCTGCTGACGTTTGAAGAATCGGCTGGGGCCCAAAGAACATCAACGGTTTTGTTGCTGGACCGGAGGCGCGGCAGAGATGCTTTCTGTTGCGCTGTGGGGAAGGCCTACAGTTTTCACATCAAGAGATAGTAAGGAAGGGAGTCGGGGAATACGCACGTATTCTCGCACAAGGTGCATACCCTCGTGGAGGATGACCCAAACCATGAACGAGAATGTGCGTTGATATATGGGAGTAGCTTGCATGCCTCGAGCGGCGAGCTGCCAAAGGACGTATGCGCGCTGCAGAAAATGTTTCAGGAATGCCATGGAAGATTGCACTTTTTTTTACCTCGGCGCGCAATTGAATTCTAACCGGGCGGGCGGTCGTTGGGTGATTGGTGGTGGGATCTGGAGAGCGGACAACAATTGCCTCTTGATGAAGTCCCTCAACAAGTTCCAGTTGTGGGATGGATTCGAGGGCGGTTTTTGCGAAGTTCAGGTCCTCGTCCGTCAACGCTACAGAGTCGACATCGAGCTCTTCGTCATATGGGTCAAGATCTGCCTTGAGAGAGATCGCCACCAGGCGATGGACCGTCGATGTCGCGAATAAAAATTTTGTCACGTTGAGAACGTCTTGTAAAACTTTGGTCTCGAATTCACTGGTCCAGCGACGAGACGTAATGAAGTCGTTCGAAGGGAAAATAGGAAAGCGCTTTTGGGGGCTGGGGGTCGCTATGAGAGCGAGAATAAGACGTGGTTCGTTAAAGCAGGATACCAAAAAGAAAAAATTCACCCATGCCGAGAGACTCAGAGAGGGAGACACGCCAATGTTTGGCACGCCCCGGCGTGACGCCCGCGATCGGTCGGCCAGTCTTAGACGCCCACCACCTGCTATGGACGACGAAATTGAATCTATCCTCTACATCGGCCGCGAAGTCTCTGGTGCTCACTGTTCCCTGCTCGGATGCCCGCTGGCTCACTACGTGCTTAGTCTTCAAGATCCCACCGCTCAAGGCCAATGAGGGCCACCGCGCGGGCGAGTGGGGTGATTTGTCGACGCCATTGTGGAAAGGTGGGTTACTGCGAACATTTATAGGGAATGCAGAGAATGAACCCAAGATCCTCAAGGCCGACTACGTATCATCGAGAAATCCAACGCCATCGTGTGCCGAGCTCCAGCTATGTGACGAAAGACCGCGGGATCGACAGTTTCTGTCAAGGTGATTCTCGGCGCTCCAGGTTTTGCAAACTCCCAGGTGCTGTCGATGTATGGCGCCTGAGCGGCGTGGACCAATAGGTAGTGAGCATTGTGCGACGTCGAGTCAGAGTTCAATATTCACACAAAACAGAGTCAGAAAGAAGTGATATTGGTTTGGTGCGTGGAAAGCAAGACAAAATGCAAAAATACAGTGTAAGTGAAACGACGCCGATCAGTCAATCTCCTCCATCGCAGACGTCGACGCGCCCTCGAGTGGCGGAGGTGCATCGTCCTCGGCAGCGGGCGCCTCCTCCTCGTCCTCGTCAACGTCCAGACCCAAGCTAGTGTACCGTCAGTCAGAGGAAGAGCGCGCGGGAAAAAAAGACAACTCACGAAATCATGCGGTGGATGCGCTTGGCGAATGATGTCGGCTCATCCAGCGCGAACCCAGACGTCAGCAGCGCCGTTTCGAACAGCAGGTACGTCAGATCCCGCACAGACTTGTCGCCCTTGTCCTCTGCGACCTTCCGCTTCAGCTCCTTCACGATCGCGTTGTGCGGGTTCAGCTCCAGCGTCTTCTTCGATGCCATGTACGACGACATCGAAGAGTCCCGCAGCGCCTGCGCCTTCATGATCCGCTCCTGCACACATCGTCAGCCCCGCGGGATACATTACAAGAAAACTGACCATGTTCGACGACCACCCGAACTGTCCAGTGACGAGGACACAGGGCGAGTCGGTGATGCGGTTCGAGACGACGACCTTCTCGACCTTGTCACCGAGCGCGTCCTTGACCGTGGTGCACAGTTCGCTGAACTCGGTCACCTCCTTCTCACGCTGGGCCTTCTCGTCCTCCGACTCCTCGAGCTCGAGCCCTTCCTTCGACACACAAATCAGCTTCTTGCCGTCGAACTCCTTGAGCTGCGTGATCGCGTACTCGTCGATGGGGTCGACGAGCAGGAGCACCTCGAAGCCCTTCTTCTTCAGGACCTCGAGGAACGGTGAGTCGCGGACGGAGGCAAGGGATTCGCCAGTCAGGTAGTAGATGGATTTCTGGATCTCGGGCATGCGGGTGATATAGTCTGTGCGCATAATTAGAGGAACGAAAGAGTGAAAGACTCGAAGAGAACGAACCCTTGAGCGATATCTGCTCCTCGGTCGACTTCGTCGAGAAGAAGCGCAGGAACTCGGCGAGTTTGCTGCGGTTCTGCGCGTCCTCGTGTATACCGAGCTTCAGGTTCTTGCCGAACGCCTCGTAGAACTTGTTGAAGTTGTCCTTGTCCTCGGCGATCTCGCTGAGGAGGTCCATGCATTTCTTGACGATGTTCTTGCGGATGACCTTGAGGATCTTGTTCTGCTGGAGGGTCTCACGGGAGATGTTGAGAGGCAGATCCTCAGAGTCGACGATCCCTTTAACGAAATTGAGGTACTCGGGAATGAGGTCCTCGCAGTCGTCCATGATGAAGACGCGGCGAACGTAGAGCTTGATGTTGTTCCGCTTCTTCTTGGACTCGAAGAGATCGAAGGGCGCGCTGAATCATCATGAGGACGTCGCCAGACTGAAAAAAAAGGAACGTACCGTTTGGGGATAAAGAGGATAGCCTTGAACTCGAGTTGACCCTCGACGGAGAAGTGCTTTACAGCGAGGTGGTCCTCCCAGTCGTTGGTCAGACTCTTGTAGAACGCGCCGTACTCCTCCGCAGTGATATCCGAAGGGTTGCGTGTCCAGATGGGCTTGGTCTTGTTGAGCTCCTCGTTGGACGTCTCCTGCTCCTTGATCTTCTTCGTCTTCTTGTCCTTGGGCTTGTCCTCGTCGTCCTCGACCTCCTCGATTTTGGGCTTCTCCGCGTCCTCCTCAACCTCCTCGTCATCCTCAACCTCCTGCGCGCAAGGTGAGAAACATAGAGGTGATATGAAAGGTGAAGCACGCGTACCTTCTCAACCTCCTTTGTGACGACGAGCTGGATGGGGTAGGAGATGAACTCGGAGTGCTTCTTGACGATCTCCTTGATCTTCTTCTCCTCGAGGTACTCGAGCTGGTCCTCCTTGAGGAAGAGACGAATCTCTGAACCACGGCCAAGAGGAGGGTTGATGGTGTCGGGGGTGATGGTGAAGGTGCCACCGGCAGCCGACTCCCAGATGTACTGCTCGTCGTCATTGTGCTTGGAGATGACCTGGACACGCTCCGCAACGAGGTACGCAGAGTAGAATCCGACACCGAATTGACCGATCATGGAAATATCGGCGCCAGAGGTGAGAGCCTCCATGAAGCCCTAACACACAAAAAGATGAGTATCTGATCGCGACGCGATGGACGAACGGCGTACTTTTGTGCCAGACTTGGCGATCGTACCGAGGTTGTTGACCATGTCGGCCTTGGTCATTCCAACACCAGTATCGCGGATGGACAGCGTTTTGTTCTCCTTGTCGGGGATGATACGGATGTAGAGCTCCTTCTCCGCGTCGAGCGCGGTCGGGTCGGTTAAGGAAGCATAGCGGATTTTGTCAAGGGCATCTGAGCCGTTGGAGATGAGTTCACGAAGGAAGATCTCTTTGTTAGAGTAGAAAGTGTCTTAAAGAGGCGAAAAAAAAGAAGTGAGCAGCAAGATAGGAACGCAGGAGACAAGAGCGTACTGATAATCAGGTCCAGCAGTTGGCTGATTTCTGCTTGGAATCCGAAGCTTTCAGTGGCCATATCTCTATAACGCGGAAGCAAGTCAGGATATGGGCGAATTCACGAAAGGAAACACGAACAAGATGAGGGGCTTGGGAAGAAAAGTGGGGAGGGCGATGGAGATGGGAGCAAAAAGCAAAGGAAGGTTTTGACGCGCTCCGTCCTTTTAAATTTTCAAAAGGAAGGTTCTAGGAAGCGACAAACAAAGCACAAACAAATCAAGCTGTAAACGGCATCACCGCGGATCCTTCGAGAACATTCACGACGGATTTACAGTTCCAGAGCGCTGTACACGCCATTGTACAAGGTAGTGCTGTATACGCCATATTTTACAGTAGATGCTGTTATTCAAGCAGCTAATATCGGGCTCATCCGAGGTTCAGATACCACGCCCTTCCTGCCGCTCACCTGCCCCTTCAGCACCTCCACCATGGCTGTCATGTCCTCGAGATCTTCGCGCAGGTCAAGGTTTTCCTTCGTCAGTTGAGTGTTCGCATCGAGCAGCGCCTTTTTCTCCACAACAAATGCCGCAATCTCTTCCGGTCTCCGTGAGGGCTTGTCCGCCTTGCGCTTGGCCTGCGCCAGCTGCGCTTCCAGAGCCTGGATCTGTCTACGATACACGCTGATAGCCACGAATCAGTTGTATCTCCGCAGCCAGCGAGACAATACACACCGTGCGTTCTCGTCCCATTCCGCTTGCGATTCCTCGTGAGACTGTAGGCGAATTTCCATCTGCCGATATTGTGCTTTTATGAGTTGCATTTCCTCCCCTCGTTCAGTGAACTTGGCGAAATCAGAGTCCCTAACTCCCGGTTGGCGTCACTCAAGGATATAAGATTTACAACTGACCACAGCCGTTGAACCTTGAGATGCTGCTCTATTTGGCGCTCGTAATCGTGGAGACGATCTATCTTGTGTTGGGACTCCTTCTTTTCCGTCTGCAGCGCAAACAGATCTTTGGTTGCCTCCGCCAAGAGCGTGCCCTGCGCTTGAAAGAGAGCCTAGAGGTGCCTTAGAAAAGCTACACCGCCGGGTGACGCAACACACTTTGGCTTCTTTGTCCGCTGTGCGGAGAGCAGCGGCTTCGGTGATCCATGACTTTTTTTGATCCCGGAAGTCCTGTAGCTTCTTCTGCAGCTCCGTATTCCAATCGGCATACCTCTCCTTGGTGGACGACGCGCTCGCTTTATGGGTGCGTAGTTCTGCTTCAAGCGCGGCGACCTGGGAACGATAATTCCGTAGCTTATTGTACTTGAGAACAAGAGCGTTAGCAATCATTCTACGAAATGGCCAAGGAATCGACGCACCAGACCCTGGCGCTCGACCTCTGCATCCCTGGAAAGTATGCGGTCCTGATAAAGCCGGCCCACATGCTTGACATTCTCGCGCGAAAGCCACAGCTCAAAGTTGAGTTCGTTTCTGAGTAACAGCACTTCACGCTGTAGGCCGGATATCGCCTGTGCAATGTGAAAGGGAAGGGCATCCCCATCCTGTACCAGTAGTGCTTGAGAGGGCGATGGTAGATTGGTGCGACCCGGGGAGTCAGAAGACGAGGCAAAGATGGAACCGGGCCACTGCGACGCAGCGGGCTGAATTGTGACGTCCAAATTAGACTTGAGGGCGACGGACGAGGCGATCATATCCTCGAGCGACAGGCGGGTTTCTCCCGTTGAGAGTCCCGCCGTGTGCATGGGTGTCTTTCCGCCATCGTCACTACCGCTCACAGACGGAGTTCTCAACTCCCGATGGCTGACTGTCACGCCCGGAGTCTCGTATCGCTCGCGCAGGCCGAGTGTCGTATTCCTGATGTCAAGCATCATTGATTCACTGGCAATCCGAGCAACATCGTACTCGGCCCAAAAGTCGGGACTGGCAATCTCCTCGGCGGCGTCACGAAAAATTATGAGGGGGTGGCATACGTGACTTCGAAGGAGAGTCTGCATGGGAGCGACATAAGCGGCAGAAAGGAAACATCGTATAATCACCGATACTTGCCTGGCTTTTGCTCCGAATCTTCTGTTCGTCGAGAGCCGTTTCCCAGTCGACAGCGTATGGACTTTCCACTTTGTTGTTGCTAAGATATGGTATTGGACTCCTGAGAAACCGGAGAACATTGCATGGGAATAGATAGTAGAGCAACGTATAGAAGGCCCGCGGCGACGGGGTAGACGGTGACCCTGTGTTTGTGTTGAAGGAAAGGTAAAGTACTTCCCACTCCAGGTCACTGCGGACAAAGAGGGAGGGCCCGATGTCGTCTAGCTCCTGGTCCATTTCGTGTTCACTTTCTGGCACTGCGTTCTCAGATGATTGCAGTGTAGATTGCGGAGGCCGTTCTTTCCAGCAAAGGACCCGAGCCAAGATGCCGAGCAGACGCGGGAGGATGCTCTTCAATTCCTCGCACGCCGCGACAGCAAAGATGGGAAGAAGCTTGACGACAATGTTCAAGCCAATGGTACACAACGTGGACGACCTGTCCAGCTGCAGTGAATACAAAAGGCTGGACAAGAGCGGATGCGTAGCGAGTACAGCAGCGAAAGACTGGAATGACGGGACGGAGGTGTATAGATTGATTAGGATGAGCAGCTGCAGCCTAGACGACGGTGTCGCAAAATGGATATTTATTTCTGTCATTAAATCCTACCGAGAGTGAATTCGACTTAGGCTGGGTATGAAAAGAGAACTACACACCGAAGGACGTTCCTGACCGTATTTGAGAAGAATGTCCTCGAGGTTGGATTTCCACCTCGTCTTTTTCTCTCGTTGCAGATCATCCAGCTCCGCCCATTCGAGCACATCGTCGCCCGAACCTTCGTTGAACGCGTCGAGCAGATAAAGATCTAGTAGCCGGCAGCGAAAGTCGGAAATCTTTTCGGGATAGCGGTCATCCTCTTTGCAGAGGGCAGACACGATGAGTTCTTTCGCGTGGGTGACTGCGGGCACCGGCAGCTTTGGTTCTCGGAGAGCCGGACGTAGGACAAGATCGAACCAGGAGGATATTATAGAAACAGATGGAAAGATGGGACATAGATGGTGGAGCACTGCCAGAAAGACCTCAGTGTGGTGAAGGGAGGAATGGTCGACAACGTCGCCGTGCAGTTGGTGCAGCTGCTCCTCGACCTGGAATGCCCAGACCTCTGGCTCTGGCGCAGACGAGCATTCTAATACAAAGTCGTCGGTCAAGGTGAGTAAGTCGGCGATCGAGAAGCCCTCGGTTTCCAGCACGGCGCGGATTTGGCGCAAGAGGGTAGCAGACATTGCGAGAGCCGGCCCGGGAGTTGCCGCCACACAACAGCAAAGCTGCTCCTGTTACACAGTACTCTTTTCCTCCGAGTCTCGAATCTATGTCTCATTCTCAAACTCTGGGTGCCGGGGACGCGCTAGGAACCGGCGACTCGTACCTCACACTCAACATCGTTCCCCATGAACTTGCTGATGTTGCTTTCGACCGCCTCCGAGACGAGGTCCAGTGGGATGTTATGCATCACCGAGGTAAACGAGCCACTAGTCACGGAACGAGTTCTGAACTTATGTGAAAGGCGGCGAGGTTCCTCGACTTGTTGCGGTAGAGGGTGAGGTTGCTTCTGACGGTAGTTTCCCCATCTACCGTCATCCATCGGACGAGTCCCCTCCCTTGCATCCATTCTCACCCACCGTGGACGCGATCCGAAAACAGGTGCAGGCAGTTCTGCAGCACCCTGTAAATCATGTTCTCATTCAACTCTACCGCTCTGGGACGGACTATATCTCTGAGCACTCTGACAAGACCATTGACGTTGTCCGTGGGTCCAACATTGTCAATGTTAGTCTCGGCGCGCAGCGTACGATGACCTTGCGGATGAAGAAAGATCGCTCCCGCGCTGTTCACGGGGGCGCAGAAGCGACCCCGCCACCCCCCCGTCCGACACAGCGCATTCCACTGCCGCATAACTCCATGTTTGTTGCCTGTCTCGGATGTTACCACCGGCAATGTTTCTAATGCTCTCTTGCAGGTTTGTTTTATCTCCCGAAACGAACGCGAAATGGTTACATGGGATCAACCAAGACAAGCGCTTCCTCACGATGAAATCCGAAGCAGAGACCTTGCAATCGGGGGAGAGAATAAGCCTGACCTTCCGCCATATCAGTACGTTTCTAAGTGCAGACCAAAAGCTCATTTGGGGTCAAGGAGCCACTGCAAAGACAAGGGAGACCGCTCGACCTGTCGTTCACGGGGCGAAGGAGAGCGAGGACCTCATCATTGCATTTGGTGCGGAGAACCATATGAGTGACTTTGACTGGGATAGGCACTATGCCATAGGTTTTGATGTTGTAAACTTCAAAACCAAGGAGGATGGTGAATGATACCAGTCGTTTTTCGAAATGAGCGTTGTTTCGTCCGAGTCCCCTTAAATTGTCAGACGTTCTAATATAGAAATAAACTTGATAGGGTTAGGGTTACACGCGTCTTGCTCTCCCCCGGGTCCCCGTCGTTTTCATCTTTCTGCTGCCCCGAGAGCACCACAAGCCAGGTGAGACTCCCTGTAATACCGGCCTAAGGCGCGATAGAATCGTTGGTGTGGCGGAAAACGCGAACCTGGGCTGGATGCGCGTCGACGAATATGGCTGACGTCCTGCAGCATGTCGGCCCACATTGAAGAAGTCCCTTCTGACCAGTCCGACCACGAGCACGACGGCCACGACCATGGCCATGACCACGAGCATGAGCACGAGGACCCGACGTCCGCCGCCGCGCTGGACAAAATCCAGTCGCGCTCCGAACGCAAGGCTCGCAAAGCTCTCCTCGGCCTCGGTCTCAAGAAGGTCCCCAACATCACTCGCGTCACCCTGCGCAGACCCAAGAATGTGCTTGTTTTTGTTCCGATTCATTCGCTGGATGCTCATGCGCATTGCAGGTCCTCTTTGTCATTTCGTCGCCGGATGTATACAAGGCGCCTAACAGCGACTGCTACATTGTGTTCGGAGAGGCCAAGATCGAGGATATGACCTCGCAGTCGCAGCTTGCGCAGCAACAGCAGTATCAGGGCGGCGGTGCGCAGGGCATCGAGCACTCCGGCGTTGCTGAGGAAGAGGACGACGACGACGATGACATCCCCGAGCTGGAGGCCCCGGACGATGACGCCGCGCCGGACGAGACTGGCGTCGAAGCCAAGGACATTGAGCTCGTCATGGCCCAGGTCAACTGCTCGCGAGCAAAGGCCGTGCGCGCACTAAAAGACAGTGGTGGCGATCTCATCAACGCCAGTGCGTCCCTTTTATTTTGTTTTTCCGCCACATTCACTGACGACGTTCTTGATCTTGCAGTCATGGCCGCGAGCGAGTAGCTTTAGTATTTTTTGTGTCATTTTGCGAGATAAAAAACAGAGCACTATGTTTGCCATCGCCTCAACTCGACATAGTGATTGCTCCGCTCCCAACCGTCCTGCACGATTTCCACACCCTTGAATGAGCCAGTGTCGACCGCCGGACCAACCACCAGGCCTAGTTCCTCTGCAGCCAGACCGACGAGGGCCGCCAGCTCTCCGTCGTCAAACATGTGGTAATATCGGTTGAAGACCTCCGTTTTGTCCCCCGGTTTGACCCACGGCACAAAGACATCCTGTCCTGTCCCATTGGAACCGGAGTCCGGAATGGTGCGTTTTGAGAGCTCGTCCTGACGAACGGCCCAGACGTATATCAGAACGCGTCCGTGCGTGGAGGAAACGGTGGACAAGAGGCGCTGTGTTGAAATCAGCTTTTGCAAAGGCTTTCGAATGAAACCCACCTTGACTGCAACTTTGCGCCGCTCGGGCGTGGCTAGATGGTGGATGGTAGCTATTGAGATCGCGTAGTCCTGTGACTGAATTCAGAGCGCGTCTCTGCGAAAGCAAGATGCAGTACAAAAATTTCGTGCCGCCAGCCATGGCCTAGCACGTCACCCCACACCACCTCGCGCACCGTCCCGCCCGCTGTCTGTGCAATCTGCAGCAGATTTCTGCTGCGGTCGAGCCCAATCGTCCATACCCGCCCAGGTTGATTAACTGGGAGGGGCAGATACTTGCCGTTTCCCGTCCCAGAGTCGAGCCCGACCCACCCGTCGCACAGACTCGCGATGAACGCGGAGATGATGGGCCACGGCTGGGCCGGATAAGAGCAGCGCGCGCGATGTACTGCGTGGGACTGACTTTGTATCTCGTCGACGAAAAATGAGACGCGATGTGGTCGTAAACCTGATGGACGTGGGCCTCTTCGTACGCCTCGGGCACGCCGGCGTCGACTGCGGTCGCGGTCACTGCAGGGGCCATTGTACAGCGACTGTGCCAAGTGGTAGTTACAAGTTGTGGTAAGGCAAATACGGGTCAAACCCCGTCCATTAACGCACGGAACCTACTCCCGTCGAATGGAGGAAACTCGTCCTTCCCTGCGGGGTCGAAGGACGCGATGGTGCCCGCGAGGTCGCTGGCCGAGGCGTTGGTCGAGAGCAAGATGCAGGAGTCAGAACACGCACAGAATGTCGGATGTCGTGAGGTACGGGGCGAGGGCGACGGCGAGCTCTGTCTGGTGGTTGTGGAGGAGAGTCGGGTTGGGCACGACGATGAGGGGCTTGCCCATCCGTAGGACCTCGAGGATCGTGCCCGCGCCTAGGAGCGTACTCAACGACGGGCTCAGCCGCGAGCGACGCACCGCGCACCTGCATGGCCAATGACTAGGTCCGCACGCCGGTACTCAGCATCCAAGGACCCCTTCGTCCGCCAGAGCTCGACCCGCACGCCGTGTCGCTCAATGCTCACCGTCTCGCCCCCAGCAATCGCTGCGGCGAGCTCAAACTCGGACTTGCCGCACTGCACGACGAGCTCGGTGTATCCCCTTCCCCTCAGAGCACGCAGAACGGCCTCGGACAGCACCGTCTGCACAAGCACGTCGAACTGGAAAGTGCCGACGGTGACAAATGTGAGCATCGCGGGAAATGACTTGACTCGCACCACGACCTCGTTCTCCTGCACGATGGCCTACACTCTCTGCGTCCTAGGTCTCCTTCTTCCTCAATAAAATACCCACAGGCTGACCGCTGGACAGGATGTGGCACGATGGGCATTGCAGTCCTCTCGGGGGTGATCGACAGCCTCGACACGGCGCGGCCGACTAGCCATGCGGCAAAGTGGGAGTCGCACACCCCAGGCACCCTCACTCCAACAGGGCCCCCGGACGCGTCCGTTCCTGGTCGATTCCTGGCGTGCGTTGCGCGTGAGGAGAGCGCGACCCGTTTGCGCACAACCTTCGCCGCTCTCGGCCCCCTCGGCGCTTCCGTCGAGGTACTCGCCTCCCAAAATCTCGCCGCCGTACAAAAGGCGGACGTCGTCCTGCTGTGGTGGGTATATGTTCTTATTTTTAAAATGTGCGCTGACAACCCACAGCTGCAAACCGCAACTTGCGCACACGATCCTTGGGGAACATGGGATCAGGGAGGCGCTCGACGGCAAGCTGCTCATCAGCATCCTTGCGGGCGTTACCATTTCCCAGATAACAGCATGGGTCCTGCCCTCGACCAAGGTCATCCGTGCTATGCCCAACACGCCGTGCAAGGTCTGCGCCCCATTACTCGCGAGACGTCCATGCTTGATTGCCACAGATTCGTGAGGGCATGACGGTCGTGTCGACGCTGCCACTCTCCCCCAGCACCGAGGTCGACCGTGCGATTATCCTCAAGATTTTCTCCTCCATCGGCCGCTGCCGTTTCTTGGACGAGAAGAATTTTGACGCGTGCACCGCGCTCTCGGGGTCGGGTCCCGCCTTCGCATGCATATTCCTCGAGGCGATGGCTGACGGCGGCGTCATGATGGGCCTCCCGCGCGCCGAAGCGCTCGAGCTCGCTGCGCAAAGTACGCTACCTGATATTTAAATGAGAACAATCACTCACTGCTCTGAGTAGCCCTTCAGGGTACCGCGCGAATGGTCTTACAGGGCGGCGCGCACCCGGCGCAGATAAAAGACACGGTCACCAGTATGTCTATTGCACTCCAGCACACACAACATAGCTGATTCGCGCAGCGCCTGGTGGGTGCACGATTGCTGGCCTGCTCGCTATGGAAGACGGTCGCGTGCGATCGACAATCGCCCGGGCTATCCAGATCGCAACAGAACGCGCGAGCGAACTGGGACAGCCGGCGAAGTAGTTCTGTTAAAAACATAGAGTTGATTATTCATTGTTGGTTCAAAGCATGCATTCAGACACAAGTGAATGCAGGATGAAGAACAGGATCTTGATTCGCAGAATACATAGATAGAATGGTAACGAATGTGCCCCAAGCATCTACTACACTCCACTGATCAAGAGAATCGTAAACGAAACAGGTCACCGCGCCCATGGCACGGATGGAAACAATATTGCTCCCATAAAATGAGAACGTGCGTGTGGGATTTATAACGCCGTCCAGAGTGTCGAGGAGCAGAGTGTGAAAAGGAAGAAAAGAGAAAGAAAAAGAGGAGAAGAGAATGGAAGTTCAGGAAAATGTTGTATTATATATTCAAGATCGCACAAAGCAGTGATAGGAGAATGTGTCTCGCATGGGAGCCAGGACACGCATACTCAAAGCAATGCGGCCTAGACTCTAAAAGCGAGATTGCGGAAGTTGTTTTCGCTCAGTTGAATGGGCGCCCTCTTCATGCTGTGTAGAAGGGACACTAAAGTGACAGAGCAGCGGACGTGACATGACATCACACGAGGGGAAAGACGAAGAGGGAGCAGTCTGAAGAAAGGTCATTGCATATATAACTGTCAAACTGAGCGTTAGATTCGGGTCTGTCGTGCTCGAGGGGGGAGCTCACCATGGACAGCTAAGGGATCATCGGTCTGGAAGGGCAAGGAAGGTTGAGCTAAGAGTCCTGAGGAGATGGTCTGGCACTTACAGAATTCGTGCGTCTCGTCGCCTCTCTTGACGGTTTGCTGGTGGTGGGAGAAGAGGAGTGAAAATTTAACCGACGCCAAACAAGGTGCAAACAACTTACTTTCCACGCCTCTTCGAAGTCAACCGGTAATATTACGTAACGATTCTTACGAACCGCTGATTTTGCGTTCAGGAACAAATATTTCCAAGGTGAGGAGGAGAGCGTACCTTGTAAGCCCGCAGCTTGGACGATAGATGCAATCTCAGCGGAGGATAAGCGGTCAGGTCGAGAGACGTCTGGGGGTGTCTGTTAGTCGAGCACGATCCAGGAGCTCTGCAACTTACAGTCCTCCAGATCAACGTCAGGTCCAAGGTTCATCTTGCTGGTGACCGTCTGGAAGATGAGGCGCTTTTCACGACGTGAAGGAAGTGGGAACTCGATCTTTCGGTCAAGTCGTCCAGGACGGAGGAGGGCGGGGTCAAGCGTATCTGCGCGATTTGTGGCCATGATGACCTAGCAACATAAGTATGCGGACAACAAGATTCGGCAAAAGAGTACCTTGACGTTGCTGCCTTGATCGAAACCGTCCATCTGGTTAAGTAGCTCTAGCAAGATACGCTGGACCTCGCGGTCCGCACCGGTCTGCGCGTCAAACCGCTTTGTTGCAATCGCGTCAATTTCGTCGATGAAGATAATGGCGGGAGAGTTTTCCCGTGCCAAACGGAAGACATCGCGGACCATACGGGGGCCCTCACCCAGATATTTTTGCACGAATTCGCTGCCAACTACCCGAATGAACGCCGCGGTGGTATGGTGGGCGACTGCCTTGACGAGCATTGTCTTGCCAGTACCTGAACAGCAGAATGAACATAGACACGGTCATCACGAGAGCTTGCCGTACCTGGCGGACCGTATAGAAGAACACCGCGAGGGGGGTCGATACCAATCTTCTTGTAAAGGTCAAAGTGCGTCAAAGGGAGTTCCACGGCCTCTCTGATCTCCTGCTTTTGGGCGTCCATCCCTCCAACATCTTGGTACCCTACATCGGGCTTCTCCTCCTTGCCCAGCATGGAGATGGACGAGTCCGCTTCTGGCGGAAGAATGTCGACCAGAGCATTGGAATGACGGTGCAGCGCCACGGACGAGGACGGCTTGAGGAGTTCACGGTCGAGAGTCGAGAGGATTCGAACCACGTAATTCGAACCCGTCGTTGACCCTACAATGCCGGTGTGCTGGTCTATTGGCTCAAGAAATTGGCCAATGACGAGCGGGACCGATTGAATGCGCTTGACCTCTTCTTGGGCCCGGATGAGTTCGCGCTTGAGATTTGCCTGCTCATCCTTGATGTAGCTCTCCTGTATCTCCAGCATCTCGAGGTGTCTCGCGAGTTTTTTGTATTTTATATACAAATCCTCTTCTTGCAGCTCTTGATACAGAGCGACCTTTTCGGTGAGGACCGACTCGAAGGTGGGTTCCTGGACGGCATATCAGATGAGGAACTGTCGACTCGAGTGCACTGACATGTTTCTGGATTTCGATGCCGAGTTCGTCCATGGTTGCGGGGGGAAAGAGGGAGCTGACGCGGCCAGACGCGTCGAGTTGTGGAACGGCGTGACTGTCACGTCACGTATTGCTCCTGGCACAAGGATTGCACGAAAAATACTGCAAATCGCTGCGGCTGCCTACATAAAACGCCCAGCTCAACATGGCTCACGTCGTTACCCCGTTAGACCAGCCGTCAAACTATAAAGATTCGCAGACTCGTGTTGACCGACGGCTGCAGAATGACTTGCTCTCGAAATCAACAACTCTCTACGTAGGTGCTCCAGCGCGTTCAGTGTCCAACAAATCATCGTTACGCACCAGATTGGTAATTTGAGTTTCTACACAACCGAAGAGCAAATATACGAGCTATTCACGAAATGTGCCAGTCCAGAGGACGGCGGAGGTATCAAGCGAATTATCATGGGTCTCGATAGGAACACAAGGTATGTATTAACGTCTTACTCCACCACGCCCACCCAAATGACGCCCCCAGAACTCCTTGTGGATTTTGTTTCGTAGAATATTACACGCACGCTGAAGCGCTGGCTAGCATGCGATATGTTAGCGGCACGAAATTGGACGAGCGCATTATCCGCTGCGATCTGGACCTGGGCTACAAGGAGGGCCGGCAGTTTGGAAGAGGAAAGAGCGGGGGGCAGGTACGAGACGAGCACAGACAAGACTATGATCCTGGTCGCGGTGGATGGGGTGCTCAAGCCCAGCGATTGGAGATTGAGCGGCGGAGGGAGGTGGAAGAACGCTACGCTGATGCTCAGGACGGACCTGGGGCAGTCGCGGGTGGCGGTGGTGATTGGAAGGAAGCCGAGAGCACAGGCAACGAGTCTCGACTAAAGCGTGGGCGGTCGCCGGAGGATGAAGGGGATATGCGACTGGTGAGCGTTGTTATTTTTTCCCGCCGATACTGACTGACACAAAATGCAGGGTCAGCGATCTCGTCTTGACGATGATGCGGATGCTGAGAGGATGTGAAACTTTGCGCTTGGACACACAGTAAATCTCCATTGTTCCATCTAATAAATGACACGAGCGCGTAACGGAAATTGTGTTCCTTTCGTTGCATGGTCGAAATGGGTCATATGGAGCTTCCGGACCAAACGATGCGCCTCTGATACAGAGCTCAGGCGCACCATGAATCGCGAGGACATGGTGAAAGCGTCGGGGCTAGGGATATGCCACGGTCAAACGAGCGGCAAGGGAAGATGTGTGCAAAGGGCGTACGGGGCCAATTTGAGAATGTGCGCTTTGCTTGGTGCAAAACTGAAGCCCTGTACAAGCTTGTCGAGCTTGTCCGGCCCCGCCCACTTGGGAAGACCCCAGACCACGACGTTCTTCCCGTTGCATTTTAACTCGGAGCTAAGTTTATGGCCCTCCATTCCGTCAGATGTGGGCCAGTAGTCAATTGGTTCGGCGACAGGGTGCAGACCGGAGATGGAGACCCGTTGTAGAGCGTCAAGACTGGGGAGCAGGAAGTCTGAGTGTGTCAGTTTGAGGAGTGCGCGGCCAGTTGGCTCCAAGCGGAAGTAAGAAAGCGAGACTAGTCAAGTCCAATAAGAATGAGACGTTTCTCGCAGACCAACAGGGATGGCTACCGTCCTCAACACCGGAAACTTGCGCGCGAGTGATCAATCTCCGTAAATCGGCCGGAGTGGCCGTTGGGGGCACATTTGAGAGGCGGATTTGGGTCGCGTTTTTCAGAGCTGCGAATTCGGTCAAAAGATGGCTGGCCCGCAAAGAGAGAGGTTACCTGGGGGGACAACACGCGCCGCGCGTCGAAAAGATGCAGCCATGGGTGTGTGACACGCGTGACAGCCTCACTCTCCTCTCCAATGTCATCCCGCCGTGATAGACGCGACAGAAGCTGGGAAAGAGACGACAGGGACGCGCGCGACCGCGACAGGGACCGAGCCCCGCGCCCCAGTCGCGGCGGTGCAAATTACCGCGACGAGCCCCGCCGCCGCGCGAGCCGTTCACGCAGTCCGCGGAGAGGAGACGGCAGAGACCGACGCGGCTCAGGTGTGCATCTCTCTGACTCTTTTTCCAGGTTCTCATCCTCGAAGACCGCAGGGATCACAGGTACGACGATAGAAGAGATGGTGATCGACGCAGGAGAGATGAGCGGGACCGCGACTACGACCAAGCGCGGTCGCGGCCCCGGAAAGACGGCGAGCGCGAGAGCCCGAGGCCGCGAAGCCCTGCTACGCATCGGGAGCCCGAAAAGGCTCCGTCCGAAAGGGATGAACCGCGTTCAGGTCAGTTATATCTGCGTGCAGGTTGTATTTCGCCGACATTCTGCTTAGACCTTGGCCCTCCAAAACGTCTGAATCTCGACCCCGACGCCCCTGATGAAGAGGGTGAGGAAATGGATGACGAGGCTGGTATGATGGCCATGATGGGCATGAGTGGGTTTGGAACCACAAAAGTCAGTGCGTTATTGCAGACTCGGCTCGAGTGTAACCTTTGTTCGTAGGGAAAGCACATCGACGGTAATCAAGAAGGCGCAGTAAGCGTCAAGAAACAGCGGACGTGGCGACAGTATATGAACAGGTACGGGGCATTCGCTGTCGCTTCCAACACTACGCTGACCCTTTTCCTCTCAGACGCGGGGGTTTCAACAGGTCAATGCGGATTTTACTCCAGCTTTTCGGTCCTGACAATTTCACAGACCTCTGGACAAGATCAAGTGAAGATAAGTTGGCCTCACATACCGTTCACATTGCACTCTCCAGTCGTCCGTCTTTATCAGATAAATCGTTCATTTGCTATACACGGAGACAGAAGGAGGAAAGAAACGACATGTACATAGCGATCCCACACCAACGGGAGAAGACAAAGTCCTTCGAGCCTCAGAATCCGTGCACCTTGATAGTACTCTTGTCGATGCCGTTCTCGATCAAGAACGTTGAGATCTTGACACGCTGGTCCCCCTGCAATTGGATGACCTGGCCCATCTTCTCGTCGTCGACGAGTGTGCCATTGCAAGCAAATTCCTGTTGGGACGCCATTTATGAATGGGTCATGAGGGGTGTACAAGGTTGGAGTACCTTCTTGAACGCCTTCAATAGCTTCTTGGCATCATATTCTGTTGGGATGAAGGTCAAGATGAGGTGGAAGACGGATAGAGGGATAACGCACGTTTGGGCAATCCCTGCAGCGTGGTCAGGGTCTTCCGTCCGTTGCGCTGCTGGATACGGATATGGATGTAATCCGCCTGCGAGCCGACGTCTTGGCTGTCTCCAAGAGGATCTCCCTCGTCTGCAAAGGGATCTGGGGCGGTGTGTTAGCACTGCTGGCGGCGATAAGGGCGAATAAGGGCAGCGGACCGAAAGAATTGAGGTTCTGAACGCTCATGCGATGGGCAGAGAAATACAAAGACTGAGCGGTACTTGGGAGTAGAAAGAATCGAAAGGGCTGTTGTTGCTCGTTGGCCACGCTTATGTAACCTTGACCGGAACTGACTCCTACCACGAAAAATGGCCGAGAAAAGAAAGCGGCCCCCGAGTTTCCAGCATTTTCCTATCAATCGTGGTAAGTGCGTAGATATCTAGGCGTCGCATTTGCTCACGATTTGCACCAGCAATAAAATTAAAACAGACGTGGGTGCAGAACGCTAAAATCAAAAGCAAATGGAAAGCGGAGAAGCGCAAGGCCGACGTCGATCCTCCCCGGGCAGAGGGAGAAGAGGACATCGGCGTCGATGATATGGAGCTAGACAAGGAACCCGAGCCTGTGATTCGGGTTCCGATGCCCCCTCGTCCACCGCCGGCAACAAAACGAATACCTCAGCACAAGCCTCAACCAGCAGCCGAGTCTTCCGGTGCACCCTCTCGTCCACCCTCAGTCGCAAAACGAATTCATGATCACCGGACTCAGCCTGGCCCGCCCGAAGCCGAGTCCTCCGATGCACCGTCTTTGCGGGACCGTGCACGAGAAGCCTATTCGCAAGCATCTCTTCACACCTACCGATCGGACCCCTTTGGCAAGAGGCAGCGCGGAGGAAAAGCTGGAACCAAAGGGCGCGGCCAGCCAAACATGAAGATGCGGATGGACGTGCTGCTGGAGACGATAAAACGAGATTTTACATGAATTTACAGTTATGAGTTGGTGTTCTCTTTATTCTCATCCACCGACATGTCATCTTCCTGCGCGCGAACGAATCGCGTCCCCAAGCTATCGACTAAATTGTCCCCATCAGCCGTGGTGACAGACGTGAGCGCGACGGGGTGCTCGCTCATGTGTCCGGGACTCGGGTCATCCAGCTCGTCCACGAGGCCAAGGGCGTGTGTTTCGAGTGGGTCAGGACGTGCTTCACCACTGTTGGCGAGAATGAGTGGGGACGGGGGCGGGCTGCGCGATTTGGACCGACGGGCGTCGTCGTGAAGGAATGGAATGGGGGAAAAGAGGGGGGTGGACGGGACAGACGGAGAGCCGATCGAAGTCATGGTGCGAACAGTCGTATCGCGCTCGTCCTCCGTCATCGGAGGAAAGCTGGCGTAGGTCGATGTGACGAGGAGAGACTTTTCTACGGCGCGTAGATACTTTCCGACAGAGTTGTAGTGCTGCTTGGGATGCAGGCAGAGCTCGCAGATGCGTTGTATGGTGAACGGGGGACTCCTGCCCGACGATGAATGTCATGATTGTTGTATGCGCCGAGCACGCACGAATCCCATTGGTCCAACAGCTCGAACACAAAACCTTTCATCTCTGCGGCTTGCTGGGCTGTCATGTAATTGACCGGGGGCGGCACGACGGATTTGCGCAGAGGGAACGGAGGCAATTTTAATCCGCCAGACGGAGTGGACACAGGCGCGAAATGTGGTGATGGCGATTGCCTGGTTGGACCAGATAGAAAGAGGTCTGTGTTCTGCTCGGGCAATTAGCGAACGATGAAGAGAGCGGGGAAGGGTGCGACTTGATCAAGCTTGTGCTTTATTATATCGCGGAGGCGAGGCCATTCTGCGCTGGAGAGATGGGGTGAGGGGTAGTCGGAGGGAATGAAAGGCAGGGCACCTTAGGAGATCGGTGGACGCGATGTGCTCGAGGATTGCATCGTCTTCGGGCAGCGACATGGTGGTCTGCGGATCCCGTGCTCGCGTTTGGCCAAGGCGCGTCGTCCACACCGCCTTTGATGACCCATGTCCGCTTGCCCGACTTGGACCTGCCTCCCATGTCCCCCCCTCGTTTTCCCACTGCTCTCGCTACCAGGCGCAAGTTTCTGATGTCTTATGCACCAGACTGGTGCGTTTACTGCCCCTGTATCTCGCTGGAGCTCATCGCCGCCAGGCTCATCACCCTTGCCCTCGCGTGTGTATTCTGTCGTGCCTCCTCTCCCGCTCATTCAGGCTCGCTAGTGCTGTATTCTTCTCTCTCGACAAGGTCCACGGCTTCCGCAGACAGTTCTCACTCGAAGACACGTCGTACGTTTCTTCCTCTCAGCTCTGCCCGCTCCTGACTTTGCCTATACAAGTATCCGTCATACGTGCGTAGACCGTGTTCTATACTCTTGCTGGAATAACCCGTTCTAGTTTTGCCGTTCATGAGCGTATTCCAGTAAGTCTTCACAATGTCTTCTTCGCCGCATAGCGTGAAAGTGCAAAACAGGATCTTGGTTTGTCTCTCCAACCTTGCTTTCATTGTCCTCGACCCCGTTGCAGCCTTGTACATGATCGCAATTGTCGCGCCGATTGTCCTTCAAGCAGGCATCAACCTTCTTACCATCCGCAGCTGGTGGGACCTGCACAATAGTGCGTCGCCAGTTGGCCTGTTGCCGCGGTCTCCACCACTGAACACCACCTGCCTGCTTCAGATTTGCTCGGGCGTGAGGCGCTCCACCTGAGAAAAAAGTTCCCACATGACCTTTCACTCCAGTTATCCTCGGACTGGCAATGACTGGTTCCATAACTCAGTTCACCAAGCTCACAGTTGGACGTCCTCGACCGGGTCTGTCACTCTTCTGCTGTCGTCTCCCTCCGTTTGACTTGGTGAACAACAGACCTCATCGACCGGTGTCAGCCTATTCCCGGCTCGGTCGATCCTATTTATGGTGTCTCGAATGCATCCATATGCACTACGCCTCTTGATTCCGCACTCATGCTTGACGGGTTTCGGTCTTTCCCGTCGGGCCATTCGGTAACAATACTTCAACTTACCCTCACACCGGCTCACATGTTTCTCGCAGTCGCTCTCCTTTGCTGGTCTAGGTTTCCTGGCATTCTACTTGGCAGGCAAGTTGCATCTTTTCGATAACAGGGGTTACGCGGTATGTCGCCGCTTAAAGAAACAGCTCTACCGGCTAAAAATCAACAGGCCAAAGCGTGGGTCTCTCTTGTGCCATTCGCCGGTGCTGCCCTGGTTGCAATCTCGCGCACCATGGACAACCGCCGTAAGCAACACTCCTTCCCTATGCATGTATGTGCTGATTCGCCCCGTACTCAAGATCACTGGCAAGACGTGCTCGTTGGCGCTATACTGGGTACGGTGGTATCGTACTTTAGCTATCGGCAGTATTATCCCAGCCTTTCATCCGAGGTCTCTCACCGGCCGTACGCCCCCCGAATCGCGCAGGACGATTTCCCTGGCCATCACAGACGGACAAGCTCGCGGCAGGCCTATACAGACGACCACCCAACAACTGACGATATCATTGACAGTGGGCCGCTGGAGGGGACAGTTCGCAGGGAGGGACCGGGACCTTTGCGTGAGGTGTGGAGGGACCACGAGAATCACGAAGAAACCACTGCTTTGGATCCTAGCAAGAGACAGAACGGCATTCCGCTAGAGACAGTATAACACTGCATAATTATTCGCATATAAAGTGCCCATACCCGTTACATGATATTATACATTCCGTTGTGCAATTAAACCTCCTGTGCATATCGATCATCTGGTTCTGGAGATGGGCGGAAGGAAAAGAGGTCCTCGTCGTCTTCTTCCTCGGCCGCAAAGCTGTCCACAAGTGTTCTGTCGAGACCTACGAACGCGTCAGTGTCATTCCCATCCTCGATAACAAGGGAACCAGAGCCGTCATCCAATTGCAGCAGCCCCTCAAACTCGTAATCCTCATAGTCCTCTTTCTCGTCGGTGAAAAAGGACGCGACAGCCTCCGAATTGAGCCGCGTGGAGGCAGTCGGCTTGGTGGGCTTCGCCGTGCGCTTCCTGGGTTTAGAGGACACCGTTGGCGGCTTCTCCTCTTCGGCGCCCTCCTCCCATCCGAGAATACCGCGTAGCTCGATAATCTGGTCGTCTGTACGCATGATCTTGTCTAGCTCCCCGTCCTCGAACAGCTCATCGTCACGTATCTCGTCCGGGCCCACGCCCCCTCGCGCGGCCGAAAGAAGCTGAAGCCGCGAAGGTACCGTGTTGCGGCGCATCGACAAGGAAGACGTGAGGAGGAACGTGGGCAGCGGAAGGGAAGAATGGGAGGCGGAGAGAAAGGATGCAGGGAGGGGGCCTGACAGTGGATTCAGCAGAAACCGTGTCGCTTCCTGCAGCGCGTGAACCCGCCGGCGCTTGCGAGGACCGCGATCGGGCAGTTCATCCGAATCGCTTTCGTCTCCTTTGGTTCTGCCGGTATGGTTAAGCTGTTCTCGCCGGTATTCGCGCTCGCTCTCAATGACGGCCTTGAGCCCTCGCGCCACCACCAGTCGCCGCGGTATCTTGGCCCTGCCGTTCTTCCCATTGTTTGGCTGGTAATGATCTAGCCACTCAATCTTGTCGATTCGGTCCATGATTTCGTCTTGGATGACCTTATAACGGCCCATGACGAGTGGTTTCTTGACATTGCATTTGCTGCCAAGAAAAGCCGCCAGGTCACCGAGCTGTGCAAGACTAGTCCGTGCTTCGGCCTCGATGGCCCATATGAGAACGCCGCATGCCGTGGCGGTCGCCGGCAGACGTGCGAGAGCACTGGGCGGAACGGAAGAGGCAAGAAGGTCTGAGAGGGACGTGGCTGTGGCCAAGATTGCAGGTGCGTGGAGCGGCTTCACGGCTGCGATGAGAGCGGGAGGTAATTCAGAGTCAACGGAGCCTTGAATTGCAGCAAATAGATGGGCTTGTAGGGTAGAAACATGGGATTTGGGTTCGGACGAGGGCAGATCGCGAATGTCCAGAACCGAGATGACAGAAGAAAAGGCACGGGTCAAGGCGATGACTTTCTGGCCGAGCAGGAGGGCGAGGTCAGGGAACATGTCAGGACGGTTGCTCTGACGGAGTGCGATGGAGATGCACGCGCCCGCGACCAACTTTGCGGCACGGCCCCATCGGTACTGTCCTGCGGCCATGGCCTGTTCGAACAAATTGTATGCACGATCAGTGGTACCGGATACAAACGCGGCGCGAGCGAGGTTCTTGATAAACCAATGCATTTCGTCCTTTGGTGGTGTAAGTGATGTGAGCGGGGATGAGAAGCAGGGGTACGTACAAGGTTCTTGCTGTCCCTGACTTGCTTGCCATGGCCCTCGAGATATCGGTTGCGGCCAGTCTTGAGTGTCTTGGGAGCCACTGGGATCCATCCATCGTAGGTGGTGCTCGGCTGGTCGGTGTGGGAAGTGAGAACGACGAGGGAAGGCTCTGCGAGCTCTGCGCAATTTGTGCAGACCACGCCTGCGTCGTCGACGACGGTAGCGGCGCCACAGTGAATGCATGAGACTGGCATGGGGTCCAGATGGTTCTGCGGACAAGTCGTGGTTGACTCGAGGCTGCTAGCCGATGATCACGTAACACGACCAACGCGACCCTTGCACCGACCCCTGCGTTGACGGCGGCTCTGTCGAGTGCAAGTGCTGGCCTGGACTTGACCGGCCGAGGACAGTGGACTGGTAACTGCGCGGTGGCGGCTATACGCTCTAGTCCTTCGTAAGACTACGACCGCCCTTGGTCCACCTTCGATCCCCATTGGGTCCCAAAGTATATATACTCAACTCCAATGAGAATTCCCGTCCCATTCCTGTCTGCCCATGCCCCACACCAGCCAACACAGTTTCCAGTCCGTTCCCTCCGCCGCCGTCCGCCGCAGGCTCAGCAGCGTTGCACAAGATCAAAAACCTAATGTCGTCGCCGTCTCCAGTCTCACCGTGAGTCTTGCCCATTCCCCCAGCCCGCCGCCTTTAATGTCCGCCTTCAGCCCATGTGGGTGGGAATTGCCGGCAACAACGTCGACTCTGGCAAATTCGAAATAGCTTTGGCTGTTCACGACGGCGTCTACTCTACTGACTTTACCTCCGCGACGCTCACTCTCGGCAAAGACAAAGCCAGCGTTCGTCCGATTTCCTTTGCGCTTTCAACCTCTGTCTGAGCTTGATGGAATAGGACATCGAGGCATTCACCATCGCCACCCTCCGTAAATTCTGCTCTGAGCATCTCTGCAAATTCTTGGGCACGTCCCTTTGTCGCGGTTCGTTATAAAGTTCTAATCAATCTCCGCAGGTGCCGGAGTTACTGTTGCACTGCTCAAAGAGGCCCCGAACTTGGCGACTCATCTCTGGCTCGAGTTGGACATCGTCCCCATCGTTTTCAACATCAAGCCGTTCCACACAGATTCAGTGACCCGACCCCATGTCAAACACCGTATCTCGTCGACGACTGGAAGTTATGTACCCTCGGGAGAACAGACCCCCACTGTTTACGCCGACCCGAACCTTCTCAACCCCGGTGACGCTACGGCATCGGGACGTCTTCCCATTCCTCGTACTCTGGACGAACAGGCAGACTCGGCCGCTCGGAAATGTCTCATGTACTTTGGTCCTAACAACAACCCGCGTCTTACTATCGGCCCCCGCAACCAGGTCACCGTCGACGCGGCTGGGAAGATCCATCTCATCGATGACTTAGCTGAATATCAAAAAACCGTCAGAAGCGGGTGCGTGGCTTTGACATTCGTATGTTTTTGAACTGTCCGTTGACTTTGTCCACAGGACATGGAACGCCGGTATGTTCTTGAGCACTCACGTGTATGCATCTGGATTATAATCATTGCGTAAGTCGTGAAGCTGGCGGACGAGCTGCGGGAGAAGAACATCAAGATCGGGTTTTTCTCGTCCACGCCGCAGGGTGGTAAGTTCAGCGACTAAAATAAACCGCAAACGCGGCTGACGTACAGTTTAGGCGGTGTCGCGCTTATGAGGCACGCGTTGATTCGGTTTTTGAACGCGCTAGATGTAGATGCCGCGTGGTAAGGAACTTTAAACTACCCAATTGGTTTGGACCTCATTTCCACCTAGGTATGTCCCCAACCCGTCACCCACCGTCTTCCGTACCACCAAAAACAACCACAACATCCTTCAAGGCGTCGCGCCTCCCGAATTGCGCCTCACTCAAGAAAGCAAAGACAGGTGCGTACCTGCGACTGCTCGGCGACCTGCGGTTCACCGGATATGACAGGTTCGATGAATGGATTCTGAAAAATGGTCTGCGTTGGACCGCGGAGGGAGGTCCGTTGGCCAAGGGGGGTGTTGATATTGCTTTCATCGTTGCGTTCACCCCTTCATGCCCCCGCTCGAACTCAATTGACGTGTGAGAATTGCAGGACGACCCGCAGATGCCGGGTCTCATCCCTCTCATCCGCAAACTCCGCCCGGAGTTGCCTATCATCTACCGTTCGCACATCGAAATCCGTAGCGACTTGGTCCACGTCGCCGGGTCCCCGCAAGAGGAAGTTTGGAAGGTTCGTTTAGCCTTTCCTTCCTGGCTTTAACTCACGGGCCATCAATCAGTACCTCTGGAACAACATCCAGTTGGCGGACTTGTTCATCAGTCAGTGCTTTTGTTTCCATTACACTGCTCACGTCTCATCGTATTCTGCCAGGCCATCCGGTCAACAAGTTCGTGCCTAGTGATGTTCCGATCGAGAAACTTGCCCTCTTGGGTGCTGCCACTGATTGGTCCGTCGATGTTCAATGAAACCAGGTTCAGAGCGCTTATGATTATTTCCAGGCTCGATGGCCTGAACAAGGACCTCAGCCCTTGGGATTCTGCCTTCTATATGGGAGAATTCCGCGGCTTGTGTGCGAAAGAAAAGATGAACGAGCTGCAATGGCCGGCTCGGGATTACATCGTCCAGGTTGCTCGCTTTGACCCGGCGAAAGGCATCCCGAATGTCATCGACTCGTACGCCAAGTTCCGCCGCCTGCTAAAGTCTTCCCCATCGGACATTGGAGAGGACGAGTACCCGCAGCTGTTGATCTGCGGGCACGGCGCCGTCGACGATCCTGATGTATGTGACGCGCCATTTTAAGTTTTTGCTTTGTTGACGTGTAATCCACACAGGCGAGTATCATTTATGACCAAGTCATTCAACTCATCGCGTCAGAGCCATACCGCGAGTTCTCAAAGGACATTGTCGTGATGCGCTTGCCCCCTAGCGATCAGTGTACGCACACAATGACTTTGTTTATGTTTCTGTGCTAATGGATAATCTCAGTGCTTAACGCCCTCATGGCGAACGCCAGGATTGCGCTGCAGCTTTCGACTCGCGAAGGCTTCGAAGTCAAGGTTTCCGAAGCCAGTGGGTTTTCTATCCTTCACCAAATGCAGCTTACTGACAAACACTGTCAAGTTCACGCGGGCATCCCGATCGTGGCATCGCTGACCGGCGGAATACCGCTCCAGGTTGAGCACGGCAAATCCGGATTCCTCACCACCCCCGGAGCGGCTGGCACAGACGCTGTGGCGAAGCACCTGTTCGATCTCTACACTGACGAGGAGCTCTACAGCAAAATGAGTCAGTACGCCAAAACCCACGTCTCGGACGAGGTTGGTACCGTCGGAAATGCTGCCGCGTGGCTGTATCGTGAGTTCGAAGCTCAAATCTCCTGGGATTATGCTAACATTGCGCTTTCTAGTCGCGGTGATGTACTCCCGAGGTGTCAAATTGCAGCCCAAGGTGAGTTCTTGCTGCAGGTGCGCACAATAGGTGCTGACAAAGTTGTACGAACAGGGCGCTTGGCTGAATGACATGTTGCGAGCTGAAACAAACGAGCCTTACGCAAAAGACGAACCTAGACTCCCCCGCACGCCCCTCCAGATGCAGGGCTAGAGTAGAGCCTTGGTTAAATGTGGCAGCGTCCCTGTTCACCCCGATCTCTGAATGTAGAAAATTCTGTAAATCTGTAGAACTAAAAGTTGTTGTCTGTAAATGTGTATACACACTCCCCGCTCACCGTTAAATATCCAACGCTTACCATCAATCCTTGAAACCGGCGTCGCCACAAGGACTGAGGCTTTGTTGACGCGTTGTTTGTCACGCTCGCGTCTATATTATTGCACGTGCGCGCTCCTTTGCTTTTCCACTCCATCTGCTCAAGCGCTCAAGTCTTGTGCCACCCAACGCACAACTCCGTGTACTACTCCAAGCTCTCCCTCAGCCGAACTTGTGCCGCCACAATGCTGGAGGTCGAAATGCAGTCTCCCTCCTTTCGAACGACACGATCCGTTTCAGCCAAACGCGCGCGCTCACCTGATAGTCCTTCAGAACGGCCTTCGGTACTGCCCTCTATCTTATGGACAGACATGATACTCATTCGCTTTCAGAAACGTCTTTCACTTGCGTCTGGTGGCCGTTCTTCCGAAAACGCTTACCATTACTTGAGCGCTCAAAGCTCCGCCAGCACCAGTCGACATTCGTCAGAAGATTGGGTCCAACAGGCCGGTGGCTTGACCATCGACAGCCCTCTCTTTCCCTCAAAGAGCGCCTCTGTCCCAGAATTCGCCTCTGCTGTGGATGATGAAGGAATGGTGCGTTGTGCTTCCTGATCAGAATCTTGGCCCAAGTATTCACGCTTTGCAGCTTGTCGACGCAGATGAAGACTTGTCAATTCGCCGGCCGTACCTTCCACCGTTGCAAACTGAATCGGGTGCCTTGCCCGGTTTTTCATCTGCTTCCGATCCTAGACAACCACAAGGGCAGCAGTTGGATCTCTCTTCCGGTTCCTGTTACAACGCTAGTGGAGCTACCCTAACGGGCGGTTCCCTCTTCCCGCCCGCCATAAACATTTTGCCTGCCACGCCCGACCTGCTTTCCCGTACGCGACCTTCAACGCCAGTCCACGAGAGCTCGTCAGCGATGAATATCTCCCCCACCACATCCTACGCCATTCTGGGTTCACCGTCTACCAAACGACGCTTCATGATGGGTCCGCGGGCGAATTGCGAAAAGTGTAGGCTGGGAGTGAAAGGACATTCGGTGCATCTGGATTAAGTGCAGCTTTGTATCACATTATTTACTAGCGCCCTCTGGTCGTGATCGAGTTTTTTGCGATCCCCATAAGTAAAGTCTCTTTTGGCACGCTCGTCGTCAAAATATGTCGACGACGCTGCCGCTGTTTTGGGACCTTTCGTCGGCCTCCAAGAAACAGCGCATTGAAGCCTCCGTCAAGCTCGTCGGTGCTTTGGAGCAATTTCAAACGCAGTTCGTCCCGAAGGATTCCTTGGAAGTTGGGTCGGATGAGGAGGGAGATGAAGACAACGAAATTGGCGCGGACCCAATTGACACCCTGAACGCCCAAGACGTCTCTTATTCTATTCGCAGGCTCATAAGAGGCCTTGCAAGCCCGCGGGAGAGCAGCCGGCTGGGATTCGCCGTTGCGCTGACGGAGGTGAATTACTTGAACTTCACTCACTGAGTTATGCGGCCTAATTTTTGGCAGCTATTGTCGCGACTTGATACGGTGACCTGCTCTCAGATTTTGGCGCTCGTAATCGATGCAACCAAGCCTCAAGGGTCCATGACCGGTCAAGAAGAGCGAGACGTTATTTTCGCCCGGCTTTTCGGTCTGACCGCTATCGTTCAATCGGGACTCATAGTCCGCACGAAACCGCTACCCTTCTCCGCGTCTTCTGAGACCTCGGCGTCCTCGTTAACCAGCTTCCAGAGCGCAATATCGAGCCTTGTTGAGTTGGGGGAAAAAAAATCATGGCTGAGAGAAAGTGCCTGGTGGAGTTTAGGCCTTGCCATAGACGCACTGAGGATCTCCGACGTTCCGTGGAAGGACGGCGCGTTTGACGCTACCGTTGAATGTGTCTTTGGCGAAAACACTGTTTGGTCACCGGAGAAAGTCGCCATTACTCTAAAACTCCAAAATATCCAACCGGACCGTGACTGGCGAAAATTTCTATGCCCTGCGTTGAAAAGTCCGGATCTACTCGCCAACGCAAACCTCCAGACTCTGGGAAAGATATTAAAGGTCGACTGGCTTTAACCCTCAGGTTGACACTGCGCCTGACGGTTAAATAGGAAACAGCTACAGAAGCTGATAACGAAAATGGGGCTCCGAAATCCGCGGCTGGCTCTTGGAAACCTCAGTTGCATTTTGTGTGGAGTATCATCCTCGACCAGCTTCTTCCAGGTCCGAATTCTGTGGTCTTTACCAAGGGTTCTTTCCAGGAATTTTTCAGAGTTGTCGTCGACGGTATGTTGATTCCATGTCCTTGGTCGTCTTCATGCTCAGAGCAATCAGAATCGTTATTCTCTGCGACATCCTCTCAGGAGCGCAAATATTCTGGCTTCCAAGTTTTCCGGAAGGCGCTTCCCCGCGTCACGGAGGAAAATATGCCGATGCTGTTCACGAAAAACTTCATGCGGTCCTGGATAAACCACCTATCGCACCCTGATCGGTACTTGCACAAAGTCGCGAGACAAGTGGCACGTATCTTCGTGCCCCCATTTGGACCACCCACTTACGCGTCAATTGAAGGCCACGGATATCCAAACCTTTGTTCAAAAACAGCCTCAGCTTGGATTTGCGTTAATATTGCAGCTGACAGGGGTCAACGGCAGCCAGCAGTTTGACAAATTGACCAAGTCCAAAACCGTTGAATCTATTCTTGCGTCGATGAATACCGGCGGAATCACCAGTTACATCCACCATCTTGTTGCTCAGGTCAATTCACCTACCGATCCGGACAAGTCAGTTTACTTCCGAAGCACATTCGATAACCTCTGACGATGCGCCTCAGCACGGATGTCCAGACTATCAACTCGCGGAGGGCTTGGATCATAGACCAGCTTTCGGCACTAATCCGGAATGGCGCTGTTCCCAAAGACGATAGCTGGATCATGTCCATTCTTGACTGGATTGCTCTCAACGGTCTTTTCGTTGTGAAGAAAAAATCTGAGAAGAGTCCCTTTCTTGGTGTGGGTCACAATGGGATCGGTATTACCCGTTGCAGCCACTGACTAGTTAAGAAGTTGCATCAAGTACCCAGTCCGCCGTTTTCCGATGCCCTGCGCCAACAGTGCTGCAGTCGACTACTCGGTTGTCTTGCCGACCTTAGCAACCAGACTCGTCCTTCTAAAACAGGTTTGCTCTTTACTCCCTCATTCGTGGAATCCTGTTCAAATCCTGACAGCCGAAGACCGAGCTGTAAAATGTCCAGGCACCGCTTCTGATGGCGAATTCTGGATTTCAAAAGTCGTCAGCAGCATCGAGCGGCTAAAAGCCGATCCCAAGCGAGTGACTTTGCTGGCCGATGACGACGAAGCCGACTTGGCCTTACACAAGAACGTCAAAGATTCAGTCGAAAAACTCAGGGCGGTATGGGTGTTGTGCTTGCTACATAGGAATTCGACTAAACGATACTTCTAGGTGTCGGGCCCTCAACAAGAGTCCGCGAAAGGAGCTGAACTGCTTTTATTGGGAACGCTACTCCAATATTATACTACAGAACAACCTGATCGCGACTCGACCACTTTAGAGGTGGGTTTTATGTCTATAGCGTCAAGCAGCTCCTCATTGATCTATAAGGATTGCATCGATGCCTCCACCCGCATGTTCTTCCCAGTTAAAAAGAGCAAGGGCAAAAAAACTCAAAAAATAGAAGACGAGGCCGATGTGCCACTTGAACCTGTCGACATCCTGGTCGATACCATTATCGGCTTCCTGGAAAAGTCGACAGCGTTTATGCGGGCTGTTGGAAACCAGGTCTTTTCTCTCATGGCGAGCTCTGTGCAGGCGTCTACCATTGATCTAATTCTATCGGTGTGTCGTTTTGCATGGAGTACGTCAATTCAAGTTAACTTCTAAAATAGCAACTCGAACGACGAAATCCTGACGAGCTTGTGCAAGAAGATGCCAGCGAAGTCGAAGACTCGGGAGACGAAGAAGAGTCTGGTGGTGACAGTGAATCGGAGAATGCAGACGACGACGAAAGCAGTGACGACGAAGTTGATCCAGAGCTGAGGCGCAAGATCGCAGAAGCTCTCCGCATCAACGGTGTCGACACTGCGAGTGCAGTATCTGACGAGGATAGTGACGAAGAGCTCATGGATGATGAACAAATGTTGGCCGTTGACGAACAACTCGCTCAGGTGTTCCGATTGCGTGAAGGCGAAAAGAAGGGCAAGAGTTAGTCCATCCACTCAATCTCCGCCACTGGTTCTCATTTGGTTTATCCAGACGTTGACGCCCAACGAGAAGCTACCCATTTCAAAAATCGAGTTCTGGACCTGGTCGAAACCTTTGTCAAGAAAGAGCCCACGAGCCCTCTCAATATCCACCTGTTGATGCCGTTGGTGGAACTTTCAACTGGCACCAGCTCCGATGAACGCCATCTAACAGACAAGGCCAAAGGGATACTTCGATCGCGGATAGCGAAATCCAAAGAGATCCCCTCTAATGCGAATATCGAGGAGGTCAAGTCCGCCATAGTCAACCTACACACGCGCGCACGAAAGATGCATACTCCGGGGTTGCTCGCCACGCTGAGCCAGTGCAGCCTTTATGTCGCGAAAATCCTGATCGAAGCTGGTGCACACGAGGCCGTAGTGGATTCGTACCGTGAATCCCTTGAAGATTTTACGACACGTAAAAATTCGTCCCTGAACAATAATTTCTTCCTGGACGCAATCGGCCGCTATCCTCTCGTAATGTGGACACTGAGGGAAGACATTATGTCGCTATCGACCAAAGCAGTCAACGGGTACCGACGATCCCAGTCTCTTCAGCTCTTGCAGGCTCTTGTGACCCGTCATCCAACTGTTGTGAGTTGTTTGTTGAATGTGCCCTTGCGCTCCCTCATGGATGGACTTTACAGGAAAGTCAAAAGCAAGAGATCGTCGACTTGATGTTGTCTTTCCGCCGCGCTTTGGTTCAATCCGTGACCGACGCGTGCGAGGATAAGATATTAACCACCTCACCCCAAATGAAGGAACTTCTTAAACTCGCATTATTCGGCGTCCGTCAAACACAGCGCATTGCGTCGGAGGAGGAGACCCGGAAGGTTTGGGATCCGGAAGCTTGGGAAACGATTGGGCAGAAACTCGTTGCCTCCGAACGCTTTAAAGGCTCCGTGGGTCTGCACAAGCTGTGCGAAAAATTATCAACTCCACAGACACACCCGACAGCCACGAAGCGCAAGGCGGACGCTCGTGGGGACGACACAGACCCTCCGAAAGTCAAGAGAAAGAAAACCGGAAATTAGCGTAGCGGGCACACGTGCAATAGCAAGTGGTCGTCCATCCCGATTGCATCACGGGCTACAGCAATACGCGACGTCGCCAATTTTGCATTCGGCGATGTGCAAACCGCGCTCTCCGCAACACATTATACGTTGAGATGTTCATGGAATTAGTTATACTACACTATAGAAGGATTGTCGCAGCTGCTCAGTGACTGGTTCGACGCAGTAAGGATCGGAGCCTTTCAATCATGGGCTCCAGATTTTCATTTTCGGAACCACGATCTTGGAGAAGATCTTTCAAAAGCTGAAGTGCCTTTAGAGACCTGTTGCGCTTTGTACGAGCCGTAACTGTCGCCTCCATTGTTGATGATTGCTTGCTGGCATTGCTCTAGTTTAATCGTCAGTGGTGGCGCCGAATGCGACGATGAGATAATCCGCACCAGAATAGACTCGGGCAATCCTGCCAAACGCGCGCATTCGACTCCAAACGATTCTGCGCAGATGGAGAATAGGTGGTTAATCTCGCTGAGAACCAAAGCACTGACCAGGCGCGATGCCGCTTCGGAGGCTGTAAAGGAATGTCACGTCTCTGTTTCCGACACCTCTTGTTTCTGTGCTGTATCCTACATGAACGTTTTGCACACGCCCCGGGAATTTGTCCTCCAGCTCCTTTGCGACGAGAGGGTAGTGCGTGATGAAGAGAGTCTTGCATTTTGTCACCAAATGATCCAAAACAGCGTATGCAATTGCCATCTGAGGTTCTGGTCAGAAATTTTCGAACATCGTGCAAGGAGGACTCAAGACCCCGTCAAAGGTGGCGGTGCCGCGTCCCAGCTCATCTAAGATTACCAGGCTATTAGAGGTCGCAGCATGTAGGATTTCGCTCGTCTCAGTCATCTCCACCTTTAAAATGTGCTCAGGCGATACAATCAAGAGGTTTTACCGACATTGGCACCCACCATAAATGTTGAGCGGCCCCTTGCGATCTCATCATGGGCTCCCATGCGCGTTAGCACGGAGTCCAACAATCCTGATCAACCACAAATCAGAAAGGGACAAAATCCTCGTGCCAAGGGCTTTACCAATTCTGACGGATTTGGCAGGAACGTAGCTGCCGATTTGCGCCATTATGGCTATAAGCGCTATCATTCGAACACAGGAGCTCTTCCTACAACCCGTCAGTGTAACACCCTTGATATCGATGGAGATTAGAGCTTACCCTCCCATATTGGGACCAGTGATTACCTTGCTTCTGCCCTCCTCAGAAAACAAAATCGAATTTGGAATGAACGGGTCGGATCGAAGTGCCTCCACTATCATCTCGTTCAGGCTAATAACAGATAGAGAGCAGGGAACTCGCCCATTGGATGTCGGCCTTCGACTATTTCAAAAACTCCCGAATCGGTGAACTGAGGCTTGACATAATTGTCTCTCAGCGCCACTTGCGCCAAGCTCAAGAGGCAGTCTGCAATGGCCAGCTTGTTGATGGCATTTCGCAGGAGAGCATAATGCGCGTTTACTTCCTCAAGAAAGTCCAAGAAGGCCTTTTTGGCTTCGATCTAACCATCATTCAGAATTTTTGCATGAAAAGGCACCCAGAGAATGAACAAACTCAACCACGCAGGCGGCATGGCTGACATATTCATTTTTAAGCATGAGGGATAGAAACGGGCCAAACCTGGAGTGACTCTTGCCATCGAGCTCGTTCTTGAAGCTTGCGGACTGTTTGCGGAGAGCGGAGTCTTTCGACAGTCTTTGTTCTGTCACAGGGAGTTAAATCGGATTCTGTGCGGTGCAGATAGTAAATGGCATTATTACTTTGAGACCGCAGGGTAATACGAGGCAGGTATGGGCCGCTTGTCGCTTTTTTTAACCTCAATAAGGTACTAGCGGACTCAAAACGTTTATCATATAGATAAAGGATGCTCATACCTCTTCGCCACCAACAGTGGCCCACTTCAATGAGGGCATTTTAAGAGTTTTCCTGACTAGAAAATCGTCATTCCAGAGAACTGACAGGGATGTTCTGGGCTTACTTGCAGCCAACTCTTGGTCAAGTTCAACCTCGACGGCGTGAAGAGCCTGGCAAACGTTAACAATTAGCGGGATAGATAAAGCGAATCTTACGAAGATATTATCCTCGACGAGTGGGTACTTGCTTGAATCCTGCCACATACTATCCTTCTTGCCTTCTGCGGCCTATTTGCAATTCAATGTGTCGTTGATTTTGAGGTCCAGGAGAAAGTACCTGTTTGACATTTATGGCGTCCAAAAGCGCTACAAGCGTGATAAGCGTTAGCGTAACACAGAGAAAGAGTGAAGCTACTTTTCATGGGATTCTTTAGAGGCGGAAGAGAAGATATGATATCGTTCAGCATATCAGATTTTAAACCAACATCTGCCGATGTTTGAACGGGCTCGAAAAGACTTCCAATCTTGTAGAATACAGAGATAAGGACGGCCAACTCTTGCGGCGTAGACTAGACAGACTGAGTGATAAACAATAGACAGATTCTGAGGCATACTTGTTTGTATTGAATCCTGCAGAGTCCTTTGGCCAAGTCCGGCAATCTTTTCAATATTTGCCGCAAACTAACTAGCTTGTCGGAGGGGCTTTCGACGATTTCTCCGATCGCTTCGATGCGGAGTTGCAGCTCACTACGTGCGTGCCGTCAGTCCGGTCCTCGGTGTACGCGGATGACTGACGTACCTCTTGGAGACGAGCGGCTTTCCGACCCAGTTTCTCAGCAGTCTGAGTCCTTATGAGAAGAGACCCTGTCACAGAGCACAGGAGTACATACCTTGCTCCGAAACTGGTCACCGTCTTATCTAATATCCAACTGTTCGTGGTAATCAATGCACGCCGGAGAGAGAAAAAATTGGGAAAGGGTTTACATCAATGACCCTCGGGTGGTGAAGTCGGTTTCGTTCTGAAAGACCTCGAGATTAGCAAGAGTGTTGCCGGCCAACAACCTGGCGCCAAGGATTGAGCAAGAGAGCTTGAGGAGTGACATGGAGATTACATGTGTGACTTCGTAGCAAACCTCGTGAAGAAGGTTGCCTGAGATAAAGTGGCAGATATCCCGAACGCCGAGAGATATCGAATAGTGCATGCGAGCGCTATAACAACAGGCTTAGGGAGGTCTGTAATCACTGCTAACAGATGATCTAACCCTTGGAACTCAGCGGGATGCTAAGACACAGGGAACGCATTACCTTTGGCGCCGTGATCGGCGTAGAATTGAGAGACATATTCAAATGCTTCACTGAACGGTATTTGCTCCTCAAAGTATTCGGTGCGGGTTCGGTTGTTGGCTGTTGGTGCTCTGGAGCGAAAATCAGAAGGGACGGATAGAAAGACAAAAACTAGATCACTGGGCGAAATGTTTGAGCATCTTGTCCGTCGATTTGGACAAGCCAATACGTTGCAGAAGCAATTCTGTTGGTTTCGAGTGCACCAATCTTGTCTGGAAAATTCATCAGCGATAACAACCGATTTCACGGCAGCACTTACTTCAAGCTCGATTCGCATAGGGCCGTCTCATAGAAGAGTGTCAGAACGCGACAATACATCGGATTTCGAAGGTACCATCGAACACGTCCCACACGACGTCGCCGACGCTTGGGGAAACTGAAACCATCGCCATGCAGACGTCAGCCCCGGTGGTCGATTTTTTGCTGTCTCCTTCAACAAGGCATACCAAACGAGGTGCCGCATACTTGTCACCGTCGATGGAATCCAGGTCATCCACGTACCTACCCCAGATGTGAGTAGGCGTGAATGCAGAAGCATAGAAACCAACGTTGCAGCAGTGAATAGATGCACCAGTTTTCGCTCGAACGGCGCGTTTCTGTTATCGCCTGCCTTCTTGAGGGCCGCAGTTTCAACTTGTTCGACGATTCCAACTTTATAACCTTGACTGAGTAACCTTTATTCTTGATGTCAGGCAATATATCTTGGAGGAGAAACGGCCTACTTTTTGAGGTGAATGTCTTTTCTGTGAGTGGGAATTGACGCTACAAAGAAGTTGCGATCAGTGAAGCAAACCATCCCCAACTCCTTCGCCGCCACCTATATTCTTCCTCAGACCCTTCAGTTTGTATGCCTCTATCCAGCAAGATACCTTTGCGTCCTCGCCAAAAAACTTGTACTTGTAACCGATTTCGACCATCAGCAATGCGCTCGGGTTCTCTTTCTTCAGCCGTAGAACCTGAAAACGATGTTTAAGAACGCTCTACCAGCTTGGCTCGAGACGACGTTACCTGCTTCTCCAAAGGTGTATACGTCTCCCCGCTTGGCCCGATTTCTTCGACCGTTTTCGACATTGCTTTCTTTCTTTGGCCTTTTGCAGGCTTGGCAGAAAAATATTCGGATAATTCGTCGAAGGCACGGTCCGAATCGACATCAGCCACCGGCGAGTCTGCACCCACCGGTTCTCGGGTATTCGAGTATGCAGGTTTATTGTTTGCAGGAAGAGGTCTCGCTTCCAACGTTTCTCTTAATCCGAGGCTCGACGGCCCTGCAATTGTCTCCGACTGTGCGCTAGCAGCCCCTTTCTTGGGAGATGTATGACCGAACCTCCATTGTTCAGCCCTTCCTTGAGAAGAGCTGGCGGTGCGATGGCTCGGTTCCGCTAGACCAGATTGTGTAGACCTGTGTTTCTTCGATGGAGGTTGTGAGGGATCGCCACTGGAGCCGATGTGACTAGCAGGTCGCTTGTTCAGCGCGGGGCTGGAGGAGAAGAAAGTCGAGATGTTGGCTTGGCGAGAAGGGCTACTCGAAGGGGTGCCACCGGCGGCCATGTTAGTCAAATTGCAGGACGACCTTGACAATAAATTCGCGTCAGTCACCACACGTGCTTGATCAAGATTCGTGACCGACGTCACAAAATGAACTTTCTACTCCGGTCGCAACGTTCCCTCTCGCCATGGAGGCCTGTGTCATTTTCCTCCATCAGGACCAAGCGGTGGCAATCGTCTATCCCTCATGACGGTCCACCTGTCACAGAGACGAATCGTAATTATTTCCAGCTGTCTTGCCACTTGGGCTCGGTCACTTATTCAAGTCAGGCACGGAGGCAACTATGAAGAGGTTTTGGAAGACTGCCACAGTCGGTCGGCAAGACGAAAGCTACACTGTTTTGCTTGATCACCGTCCTCTCAAAACACCTTCTGGAAACGTTTTGCTCGTCCCTCCACGGAAATCGTTGGTAGCAACCCTCGTTGCCGCTGAATGGGAAAATCAAGAAACGCTCTTGAAACACCATGCACTTCCCATGGTTAGTACTTTGTCTGATTAGTGAAATTATTTCGTGAAAAAAATCACCTTTCCAGACGGCCTTGGCCTCCCGAGCCATTGATGCAATGGTGAACGAAACTACTCGCACCGAGGTTAGGCACGCGCTGCTCGAATATTTGGACACGGATACCATCTGGTTGCTCGCAATATTATGCATGACTTGATGCGATGCTAATAACGTCTCCCAGCTTTTACCAAGACTACCCCCCACAACTTGTAGACCTGCAGGCCGAGCACTGGGACCCTTTGTTATCATGGGCTCGATCTACATTCGATGTCGAGTTGAATACCTTTGAATCATTGCTCTACAACTCACAACCCAACGAAACAAAATCCAAGCTTGATCAAGTCTTGTCGACCTTTGATCACTGGGAGATGGCGGGTGCGTTATTTTCTCACACAACGAACTACTTCGTCAACTTGGAATCAGCAATGGAACGGGCGACTTACACGACGAAGTCATTCATTATCGCATTGGCTCTCGTCAAAAAACACCTCTCAGTTGAACAAGCCTCATCTGCAGCTCGTGTGGAAGTCGCAAGCCAAATTCAGCGATGGGGTGAAGTGGAAGATAGTGAGCCGTTCAGCCCGCATTCTGTTTCTCTACTCATTGGAATCAGCCCACGACGTGGATTTCCATGACATTCGAAGACAACTTGGTAGCGCAGCATGCCTGTTGTGCTCTGTATGAATGTTAAACGCCAGCTGCTTATGTCGTTGAACTCGTGACAATATAACCCCAACACAGTGAGCGCTACCATAGTGAGCGACTCAAGGAGCGACTGAGCGACTGCAGTGGTAGAACTTTGATCGCAGTCGGGTAATTCCTAGACTCGAACCAGTCGCTATTGGGACAACCCGCAAAGTTGATGACAGTCGATTACAGCCGATCCTGAAAGTAATGAGAATCGATTTATTTTTTTGCGCGCGTTCTGGATTTGGCAATCCCTTTCTGGGAGGTCGCGAGTTCGATTCCTACAGCTAACACTTTCTTGGCTAAATGGATTCAACCTCAGTATTGGTTGTTTAGGGGCTCCATGAGTTCTAATCCTATTCAAAACAACCAAAGTATATATTCGGGGCATTCAGATGAGTCTGAATGCGTCGAAAAATCTTTTGGTCTGCTGCGCGGCCACTGATTGATTGGTTTCGGAATCGAGCATCAGCTGCATAATCTTTCCCCAAGGAGGAAGGGAGAAACTGGTTCCCATTGTGTTTTTACTCCCTATGGTAGTGACTATGACGTTCCAAACGTTGCAAAACTCAAACAAAAACAAAAACTTCTGCTCTCTGAAAACTTTTTTTCACAACCCTTAGATCCACTCTTTAGTGCATCCCAGCATGCTCTGTAAGCCGCTCAGACGTACTACCAGAGCAAACGGGCCCCAAAACAGCCAAACGGGCATGAAGCAACCAATTTGATGGATGGCGGGATTTCCCGCGTCACCTACACCTCGGCCCTCAACATCCCTCAACGCGCTGCTGCTTGTCTAGAAGAGTCTACCTTCCGCAACCCTGCACCGTCGGCCGGTGTTGATCAACGCTAGATGTGCCAACAACCTCATCTACTTGCTTGCCCCTTTCTCTTCGCAGCACAACCGCGTTTGAGCAAGAGTGGTTACCGAATAACAAGAGGGAGAACCGCATCATGGAGAAGAAGATGGCGACTCCCACGGACCTGCTTTGCCGTGGCTTCCCCAACGAGTTCGGCATCTTCCCGCGCGCCCTTCGCTTCGACGACAAGCCCGACTATTCCTACCTGCGCAAGCTCTTCCGTGACCTCTTTGTGCACGAGGGCTACCAGTACGACTACGTTTTCGACTGCTCTGTTCAGCGCGGTGCTCAGGACGACGGTACCGCCGGCTCGAGAAAGGTTGCTGCCGGTGGGCGTCGCAAGGTCATGCAAGACGAGGATGACCACCGTGCCAGCGAGAGGATGTATATGATTTTGTGATTTTTTCCCTTTCTGTCGGCTTCTGACACGTTTGTCTCATAGGCTTTGTCCCCACACCCGTCAGGCCTAGCAAGGCACTCCCGGCGCTGTTGGACAGCAACGCGCCCGTAGCCGCAAGACTGAACTCTGGTAGATGACTCATAGAGCGTTCGTCTGCGGAGTAGGTGACCGGGCTGTGCGTCCCGAGTGTGGCTGAGCAACCGGGGGTGGATGGAAGGTGCAGAGATCGTGCTCAGTCAGGAGTTGGAGGGGGTAGATCCCGAAGGTTGTCGCGTCGCGTCGGGGGAGTGTACAGAGGAAGGAACCCGACGCTTTCTGGCACGTACCTTCTATGACATGTCCTGGGTGTTTCCGGGCTGCTGACGCTGACCCCAGATCTGGCATCCGCTTAATTGATGTCTAGCAAAGGTCGCCTTCAAGGAGGTCGTGCTGTCAAGAGCTCGACGTCGACGCTTTTACGCGTCTCGCGAGCGATCTCTTGTCAGAGCCCTCGCGGAATCGGGCATGTAGCGTCCGTCTTCAATGTCTGCTGTATTCTGGTCTCCGTTTGACATCCTGCCCACAGTGCGTAGGTTTGTCCGCCACCGCCCCAAACATTAGCGAGCCTTACGCGGACAGCTAAGTCAATACGCGCCCCTGAAGTACGTTGCACGCATCTCTTTATTCCCCCCCTCGCCACATGATTCGCACCTATGCGCAGCTGCGTACAACTATGGTAACGAATCGTGAAGCCCAGCACTAGAGAGCGGGCTCTGCTTCCTGAATGTCACAGCTTCGAGCCCCCCGCCCTTGCACAACTGCGTGTCGCATTGCTGAGGTGTCGGAATCACTTTTCCGGGTCAACGAATGCGCCGAATCCGCCCGACAGTGTGTTGTCTCGACTTCGAATTCCGATACATATCTTCAGTAAATACCACTTACTTCCAATGCAATGCTGTTTGCTCCAACGTGGCAGTCACCGAGACTCCAAAACCTACAAGATCGACAGGACACCGGGCTGATCTCGACTTCTCGTTTCTCCACTGGGTGAAACAAGCATTGTTCAAAATGTATATAGTGATTACATGCTGCAGGTCTGCATCTGTAGCAACTGCACCACCCGGCTTCACGATGCTGTCGGTAATGTAGTGTTTGACGGATGAGGTGCAGTGCCTACCCCGCCCGCGCACATTCAAGCCCCGTACCGCCGTCGCGCCGTTTGCCCAGATGTCCGATCGAGTAAAGTTCAGCCGCGCGCAGGCCCGACGTTCATTATGACTCTGAGTCGGCAGCAGGATCGTGGGCCGTGGCGCCAGAGATCTGCACAAAAGTTGGTAGCCCGTGCAAGTGTATGTATGGATTTGAGGGTCGAGAGGGACCCCTGGCAGACACTACAGGAATTGTGTCACGTAGCTACATGCACGACTTGCCCGAGTCTGTTCATGGAGCGTCGGAGTTTGCAGCTCGAGACCAGGCGGTGATTGGCGACATCCGACGAGCACTGGTGTTAGAGCAAGGCAACAAAAAGAGGCCAGGGTCTGCGAGTGCATCAAGCGAGGTACGGAACCCGATAGAGTGTCTGTCGAGAGGCACTATGCTACTGCGAGACCGTAGACGACATCTTGCCCACTTGCCGTGGCTGGACGTCAGCTACCGAGCGACACCTAGCGACACGCAATCCAAGTTCCGGGCTTCCCGGCTCCTTCTCCTTGAGATTCGGGGCGTGCGCGCAACTCCGGTGTATTTCGGTTCACCAGATGAAATGGTGTCGGTCAGAATGGGAGATTGGGAGATTCTGACATTCATCAAAGCGGTTGCCAAATCTTCGCCGTTTTTGCCCTTACGGCGCCGGATACCTCTGGGACTACGTCAACAGGTTGCTATAGCATGCAGAAGCATGCTGGGATGCACTGAAGAGTGAATCTAAGGGTTGTGAAAAAAAGTTTTCAGAGAGCAGAAGTTTTTTTTTCTGTTTCGGGTTTTGCAACGTTTGGAACGTCATAAGTGACTGACGCAGTGTAGGGTGAAGAACACTGGTTTTGTCTCAACTTGACCGACACAGCTGTAACTGGTACATAGACTAAAAAAAAAGTTTCCGTGCATGTTGAGGGTTGTAGAAAGGACCAGAAAAATAGTTGCTTCAGTATCTGCTGCGTTGCATGCCTCTTACGAATGTAGATGCGAAGAAACCCACCAAAATGTTTATAGCGAGCCGACGGGATCGAACGCACGACCTCCCGAAAAGGGATTGCCGATTTCAGAACATGCGCAAAAAAATGAATGGATTCTCATTACTTTCAGGATCGGCTGTAACACCGGGGGTAAATAGCGACTGGAACATAATCAGATGATTTAGTACAGTCGGGAGTTGCCGAGCGTTTTAAATGTCTTAGTGAAATTTCGACGATGGTCCATGACCGACTTCCTCATTCAACAAATCCTAAGAGACAGTTATGTAGAGCTTTTAATTCTGAGATCTTCTATGTTCTCTAAATGTCGATATTTTATGAACTGAATGTGTAGTCATCAATTCTTTGTCTGGCACAATAGATAGGGGCCAAAGCTCTCTCTTGCTCCCATTGCGTCGCTGCATCCAAATCTGGACCTTTAGGTGGTCCAGAATTATGTGTAATGCTCTCAAGCAACCCAAGATCCGTACATGCCAGGAAGAAGGCTCCGTCTCGGTCTCCGTGGATGTTACAAGAACGGCAGCAAGGCAATTCTATTCAATACTACCTCGTCGATGCTCCGGCTCTTTGGCTGTCGGGGGGACATATTCATCACCTCCATCGTCCTTGAGGCGCTGAAAGGGCATTGTGGGGACTGGGGCCGCCGTGTAGAGCGGCGGGCGTTTGGCGGAGTGACGAGCAGCGATGTGCACAGCCACACAATGACGATTAGAAAACACGTCGTACAGACCTCAATTATATGTCAATCAAAATTCAGAAAACATAGGGAGTCTTAGAATCTGTTTCTCTAGATAAATGTCTCTTCAGATTTGGAAACGGAGAAAATCGATTCCCAAAGTTTCACGAAATTTTGGCTAAGTTATTTAAAACGCTCGGCAACTCCCGACTGTCCTAAAACGTCTGATTATGTTCTATTATGTTCCAGTCCCTATCCATCACTGATCGAACGACTGTCTTCGATCTTTCGAGGGATTGGTACTGGTTCGAGTCTAGGTAATTCCGGGTTACGGCCGGCCGAAATGGTGGTTAACTACACCCTTCCACATTGCTGCGATGCTCGACCCTCCTTTACTCCCGCAAATGGTTTACACGCCTTTTTACTGCGAGGAAAATATCTACATCCTTTGTGAAGCTTTGCTATCGCACAAAGAAGTGGTCTCAGCGGTCTTTATTTCCAATGAATCCAAGACCGTATGTCCATCGTGTCGCCGTCCCCAAGTACACTGTTCAAGCTTTTGTTCAGATAGCTTTGAACAACCAGAAACTCGGCGGCCAATCAGTCGTTCTGTGGGATTATCATGCAGTGCTTTGGCTGCGATCTCGGGATCAACAAAATTGGATTTACGACTTCGACAGCAGCCTCCCATTTCCTTGCCTCATGAAAGGTAGGAGGTCATTAACACGATCTTGGCGAATCTACTCATTTCAAGACTACCTGGCCCACACATTCGAGGAGAATCTACCTCTTCCTTATATAAGGTCCCACCAATAACCTATCTCGTAGACAATTCTAATATGGTAGGCACACCCCCCAGCTTGTTTAGGATCGTACCGGGGTCGACTTTTGTCGAGTATTTCGCGTCGGACCGTTCCCATATGGTGCGAGAGATGACTTCTCTTGTTTTGCATCAACAAATTTCGGTTGCTCAGTTGGCAGATCCAAAGCAAGCAGGTTCTCACACCGTAAACATGTATCGTTCATCTCCACCACCTACCCCTCCCATCCGCGGGAAGAGCGCGAACGTATCGAGCAACCTGATGGAAAGCTTCGTATGTATGGGCACTACTGAGGGCACTTTTGGAACTGTGAACGATCTGCGGAAAATGAAGGAGATGGCGGAGTTGTAGGATTGCAGGACATTGCAGGACATTCCTATAGAATTAAGTAGCGGCTGCAGCGATGCGGATAATCTTGAATTCGAACAGCTCGCCCAACGATGTCAACTTTCAAGCAACAATCATTAATCATTATCAAGCTGCCGTCAAGCCTTAGCCTGTCGTGAGCTAGGGAGTCGCGTGACAGCGTGACGGGTGACACCCACGTCACGCGACTCACTCTCACTCGAAAAACGCGAAAAACGATGATTTCAATACCCTCTTCATCGTCCTCCGTCAACGGCGCGCACGGTATTAACGGTTCGGCTCAAAAGTCGCCTTCCGGTGAAATCAGTCAGCCCTCTGGTTCTCGCGACGGCCCTCAATTCAGCTCTCATTCTGCTCATACGAATGGCTTTATACTGTCCGTACATGGCAGCGCTCTGCTTTGTTTTTCTCATACTGTATGCTGTAGCGAAGGTCACAACTCAGAAATCGTAAACCACCTCTATCATTCTGGGTTCCAAACAGGTGTAAGTCATTATGTTCTTGCGCCGTAACTGTTTGCTAACCCTACGCGAAAGAACTACTCCGACACAGTGCTTGTAAGTTCCTCGTTTTTGTATTCACAGCCGGTTCACCGACATGCCTCCCGTCCAGCACGTTCACCAAAGCCACGGTGTTACCTATCGGCTCCATGCCATCATTCTATCTCGATCTCCCTTCCTGGCGCATCTCATGTCCACGTCTCCCCAAGGTAACGGACAACGCGTCATATACATTCACCTGGACAGTGACCCTGAAGTGACTCACGAAGCAAGTTTTATCTAGTTATACACACGTTGTTTTCGCTAACGTCCCGAGCTAGGGATTTTCCATTGCCCTTGGTTATCTATACTCATCGGGTAAGTTTTTTTTGCATCTTTGGGTCCTGTTCTCATCACTTTCGACTCAAGCATCACTTGGACTAATACATGAAAAGAATTGTCGTGCGGTCCTGGCCTCCGCACATCTACTGGGGGGTATGGATGAGCTATGCACGTTCTCTTACGATGCATGTAGGCGCTCGATCTCTGTTGACACCATTGGGGAATGGCTCCAATTCACAGACGCCATCCCTCCGCCTTCCGATGGCACATCTACTCCGGATCTGGCGCGGTCATCCATATTCGGGCCGTATGGGCAGCGACTGAGAGATGATGTGTTCAACTTCCTCGTCGTAACGCTTCCGCAAAGTCTGGGCATCCACCCAGATACATCCAATGCCGGTGCAAATGGACGTGACATGCTTCTGCAAATTTTCTCGCGCGTTCCATTTGACCTATTCAAAACTGCTATGGAATCTCCGACCTTCGAGATCGGTTTGTCGCGTTCCATTTTCTTGCCCGCTTTGTCTAACCATCGCACAGGCTCACACCAGACTCGATTCAAGTTTGCAAAGGACGCGATCGACCTACGAAAGCGTGGGATTGCTCGGGGAGCAGAGGAGACGGTTGTGCTCAGCAATTTCGGGGATAGTGCGGTGCACATCACCAGGAAGATGCGCAAGCGACCGCTGTGGAAAGTAAACTCGTAGCTTGTATTAAGAGCGTGCAGATGTACACATTTTTGGCAACATGTTTGATTGACAGGATATGTCAACCCTTTGGCAGGCACTGAATAGTACATCAACTTGAAGCTCGAAGGCGCCTTGTTCTTTGTACGAAGCGTCCCCCCAGTCCACAATCTTGAGGTCGAGCTGGACCCTGGTGAACTCTTTCTTTTGAAACCGATACTACAGGGGCTTCTGATGCTTTTGGTGTGCCTTGTCTCCAGGTTCCGCCCACGGTGCGAGCGCGCACAGAATACCAAGCTGTTCGAATACCTCCGTCCGTGGTCTAGTCTTGGTATCAACGCACAGATCGCTTCTCCGCCACAATCGATGGAATCTTCCCATGGACACACTAATCACGAGGAGCTCACTGAGCCGCCTGTCCTCTTTCATGTCGATGTTCAACCTATTTTTCACGGCGGGGGAAGACGATCCAAGAAACTGTGTCATCATTGGCGAGGATACCATTCCTCGCTTTTTCTGCTTCGAAACACCAGACCGTCAAATTCACGGCACAAGGACAACGGTAAACTCAACTCGGCTTATCAACAAATACCAACGAGTTGACTGTCCAGTGTCCAGGTTTATTCGAATAACAACAGCAAGGTGGCGTCCCTCGTCTTCGGACCGGGCAACCAGCTTGGAAGTGTCACCATCGGCAGTCGTACTCAGCCTGAGCGGACTGTTTCCATGGCTGACTTGCTTTCCCCCGGTTCTAGTCAGAAGTTGAAGTTTCAGACTGTGCATACCGTCCCGTTTTGACACATATGTAGTGCCCGGTCTTTTTTCTCTGCGGATGGCAGGAAGTATGAATGGAGGAAATGCGCGAACGTTGCTGGTGCATACGATGTACGTGTTGCCAACAGCCGCTGTGATCTTCGATTACTACCTCGGTTTCCAAGTTGTATGCTCTAAATCCCCCGGTCGTTAGAGTCGCAGCTTGGCGCCGCTGCTCAGAGGAAACCCCGGTTGGGAGATCAACAGGGCTTCTTCAGTATACCTTCGCACAAGATGGACTGTTGCTATACTCCATCCTAACCCTGTGCTTGAACCGATGGGTGGACATGTATACAATGTAAAAGACGAGACAATGAGGAGATAATGTATCAGTGTGGTCCATTGATTTCGGGACTTTCAATAAGTTACCCAGATCCCAGTGAAGCAAAGAACTGGCCCAACATAAAAAAAAGGATATCATGAGATTAGCGGAGCCCGTGAAGCATATGTTCCAGTCTCTCTTCGACCGTCCAGTTCATATCTGTTTCCGACAAGGAAGAGGAGGTCGAGTGGCCCAAAGGCCGAGTCGGTAGGATGTTGAATGAGCCCGCCTCCATCCCTTGCGACATGTTTTCTATGAGGCGTCCAATCTGGGCGGACGAACTGTAGAACACCTTTGGAGAAGCGATTGTCAATCAAGGAAGTGGGAAGGTCAGATGTCAGCGGGCATACCTTGGTCTCGGGGCGAGACTTTGATGGGGCAGCCTTTTTCCGTGGCAGGAAAGATGAGCCACTCCCTTTCCTTCCGTGCTCTTTGAAAAATACTTGTACCCCATCGCCACCTTCACGGATGGAATATTCCGACGCGAAGCTTGCACGATTGGCATACCCATCGGTGTCGTCATCTTCGTCTCGGAGACCGTTAACAATAGACCTGTATCACACTTGCTCAATCCCGGAAGTTGAGAGACGACAATGGAGCAACGAACCATATAGTCTCCCCGTTAGCCAATTCGATCACTTCGACAGCTGGTCCAGCCTCCGATACAGGGCCATTCTGTGAGGTATCTGCAAGCGAACCAGCGGCTTTCTCCCCAGAATACACATCGTAGCTGCTGCAACTTTTGAAGCGTCAAAAATAACCAAGATGCCGGAGGGAGGAAACTGACAAAGGATCATACGTGCCGCTTGGGCCTGCCACGTGGGTGGGGTTTAAAAGGCGATCCGTTTGCGAGGGTAATGACTGTGGTAAATGTGGGACAGGCGGGGAGGAGATGTCGGTTGAAAATCGCCGACCAGTGTTAGCTCTGGCCGGGGGGGGAGTAGGTGCGCGGTCATGCACAGAACGGCTGGAGACGGAAGTAGCGCTCGCTCTTCGGCGACGCGACGACTGCTTTTTTATCAGTACACTCAAGTCGATCGTGGAGGACCGAGACTCGGATGGGAAGATGATGGTTCTCCGGACGACCGCACTCTTGTCCGGGGCGCCGTCTCTTGGGCGCCGAACGTGGTCAGGTTGTGCGGGTTGTGTGGTGTGCTCTGGTATCTCGGGGGTTGCTACTGGGATGGTCAACCGAGCTCGATGGCTGTTCGACCGGCTGGTCTCCCCACCCTGAATATTATCTTGCGGTGCATTTGCCCTTGAAGCGGCGTTGGAGTTGTTTCGTGTGAGCATTGTCCATTCCGTGGACCTAGATGACGTGGATCCCGACCGCGCAAGAAGGTCGTTCAAAGCGCCTTGGTCAAGGCCGAGATTAGATGCTGCGTCAAAGAGTTGCTTTATCGCAAGCGACTCGCCGGCGGCGTCTCCCGAGTCTGTACTTGGCGCACTCTGATGCAGACGAGGACTGTAAAGCGGCGCCGTTGCGGACAGAGGTACGGGTGTCGTAGGAGACAGCTCAGGAGGGGACGCGGGCGCGGACGCTGGAGGGGACTGCCAGAATTGGTCAGAGGGCTCTTCAGGGATGTTGTTGGGGCTCTGGTGAGACGACCAGCTTGCCGGCTGACTTAATACATTCTCAGAGCTCGATGGAGACGGTTGAGTCTGAGCCTGTGGCCTTTGGTAGTCCAAGTCTGTTTGGGTTTCGCTTGCGCGCTGTTTGCCACGGAACCTAGCCATAAATCCCTTCAGGCCAGGTCCGGCGGAAGCCGGTGGGCTGGGAAGAGGGACCTTGAACCCCTCCAACTCCGTGGCGCTGGCAGCGGCTGGCCCACCTGGCGCCCGGAATTTCGTTGGATCATATCGCGCAGTTTGAACGAGAGGAGGGGAGCGAAGCTCGATAGGAAATGGTGTAATATCTTCGGCTGTAGGAAGGGTGGTTTTTGCACGAAGCGAGCCTCTTAGCCTCTTCAACCGTGAGCCTATCTTGGACTGTCCACTCGTCATCGAGGGCGATGGGAGAGGAATCGTGTCGACGCTTGTTGAAGCAGAAACGAGTTGGGGGGTGGAAATCTGATTAGGACTGATACGTCTGCGAGGGGCGGAGGCTTTAGGCGGAAGCGCAAGATTGGAAGTAGATGGTTGTTTTTGCAACATGACCATTGCTGCGTCGGTTTTGCGCTGAACTTCCTTCGCAAGCTCCGCGTGTTCCTCAGCCGATGGGGGGAGCCTTGGTGTTGAGGGGTTACGGGAAGGCTGATACGGCCACGTCGCCGATGCCGAGGAGGTCGGGACTTCTTGTGGTGAGTGCATGGGGAACGACGAATTAAGAGGAGCTGAATTCGGAACATGACTTTGGTCCACCTTTCCAGAGACAGACACAGTCAAAGTAGAGGGTTGGGTCCTCTTGTCCTCTTTTTCTTGCTGCCCAAACAAAACCTGGGCAAGATCTCTATTTCTACGAGCAGTCGGTGAGGCATCATCCTCCGACTGAAAGTTTATTGCGCTATCCGCTGAAGCCGGAGGGTGGTTTCTTTGCGACGATTGCAAACTATCCACCACGGAGTTCAATAGTGCGGAGTATTGGTCGGTGGGAGCCGCAGAAGATATGGGTGATTGTGGAGGGCTTCCCATCTATATGTCACGTGAGGAACATGGATAAGGCTGAACGATTTCACGTACACGACCATTCAACGAATAATTGGACTGCGAGGTGGATGGCCTTCGCCTCCGAAGCGACGGAGCACGGTGTTGGACATCAGGTGTCATGGTCTTGGCAATTGCAGCGCCAACAAGCTTTTCTTGTATGGCTAGGAAGTCGACATTTTTCAATCCGGCGTACTTCATTATGATGTCCTCAGCCTCCCAATCATCGGGAGAGCTATTAGGAGTATCATAAGCGGGCTGGCCGTTGGGTGTTATCTCATGCCATAGGGGCCGTTGTGGGTCTACTTCGCTAAATAAAGCTGCACTCCGGTCCTTGTGGTCTCCATCCCAAGAATGGTAACTTGACCCGGTAGATTCCAAGGAGGATCGCGACGAGCTGGCTATCGGGGAAAAGACAAGAGGCTGGAAAGGGCCGAGCGTAAAAGGAGAGGAAGGGGAGTTCTGCTTTGAGGAACGCCGACTGCCGTTCTTCGGAGAGGGATCAAAGCTGGACAAAGATCCAGTTATTGGCGAGCGCCCAGTTATCTGCGTAGGCGTGGGAGACCTCAAAACTCTGTTGGTGCTCATCATCGGAGAGCCAATGTCAACACCGGATATAGACGACATCGGGCGAGGTGATTCGAACGAGGAGGTGCTCGAAAAGTTGGAGCTGAAAGAACCCATAGTAGCATGCCCTGGCCCTATTAGAGGTGAATCCGGAAGCGCAGGTGACCGTAACGATCGGACAGGTTCCGAATTTCCACTGGAGTCGCTTATCCAGCTAGCGTCCCTGGTGTGACCCGTTTGCTTGGGATTTCCGTTCGACGCTGCTGTCCATGTGACATTGGAGGGCGGCGTCCCAGGACGAGCAGCCACTGCCATCGGCTGATAGGCTGTGCCAGAGAGCGGAGATGCGGGTCGACGCCGACCGGAAATCGAAGAGTTCAGTGACCGCTCGAAATCTGCCGAGAAAGTAGCTTCAGTTCTTGGCGAATCATCGGGCGTATACCGCCCGTTCGGAGTACGCTGAAGAAACAAGGGAGACGACATATTTGGAGAGGTAGGCCGAGGAGATTGTCTCGATGGCGAAGAATTGGAGATAACACCTGACGAAAGATTGGAAGGTTGGATGGGGGAGGGAGAAACGAGACTGGGAAGCGTGGGAGATGTCGCGCGAGGAGTAGTCGAGTACGACCGTTGCTCATCGAACTCCATAGTGTCTCTGGGTGTCATGGGCCGCGGCATCCCAGGTACGTAGCCTGGTACGATCCGAGAAGGTATGGGAGAAGCGCGAGGGGATTCGGGGTCCAGGCTCAAAGGTTTATCGGATGAGATAGCCATTCCAGCCTCGTAAACCCCAGACGTCCGGACAAAGTCCGCCTCTCTCTGAAACCTGGTAAGAAAGTAGGAACAGTGATGTTGCAAGATTACACACCGTCTCCTGTGACTGTCTCTGCGTGTCTAAGCTCCCGCGAGGGACAGGAGCAGAACGAGGCATGACGATTTCATCCTCCGCTTCCTCCTCGATCGCTTTTATGGCTTCTTCGAGCGCCAAGGACGCACGGCGAAGGACGGAAGGCCCTAAGGCTTTGGATAATCGATATTCTGCGACAGAGAAAGGCTGGCCGCCATACGGAGCTGGGGGGTTCAAGGGAGCGGACCGCACTGTCAGTCCTTCCGGACTAGATGACACAGACGAGGATGCATTAGTATCGGGAGTGGTTGGTCTCATGATGTCGTTGGAAGTAGTGTGCGTCCTAGAAGAATCGGCAGTGCTCAAGCTGGCGGTTTTGCTCACACTACGCATGTAGGTGTAATCCCGGAACCGCCCTGAACCGAAGAGATTATTGCTGTACCGTTTGCTGGACGTGCTGATGTTGGAAGAGGATCCAAGAGACATTCCGGATCGCGCAGACACAGAAGAGTTGTACTCATCTTCTGCGTCCGACCGTGAGGTCGGACGCAAACCCAAGCTCTCAATGATCATGTCCTCTTCCTCCTCCGAGATCTGGTTTTCGGCACCCCGTGCCCTCTGATCGGCCAACCTGGTTCTCAGGGCGTCCACGGAGACAGATTCTCTCGAGGAAACGCCAAGTAGCGTAAAACGACGCGAAAGGCTAGGCTGAAGATCAGTGGAACACCTACCATTCCATTACTTGTGAAGGCTCACTCGGTCAAGATGAGAGACGTCCGAAAATCACTGGATGGAGGGAGCTCAGGGAGCGATTCCGGCGCCGAACCTGGCTCGTGGCGTTCGTAGCGTTCAGTTTGGGTTGACTGGTATACCGGTGTGGACTGAAGAGTGGTGGGGCGCTTCGCGTCTGATTTTTTGCTATGCGGGTGCTGTCAGTACCTCTCTCTAGAGGGGAAGGGGCCCGATGACCGCGTACCGGAAACGATGCATTTTGCGCTGCTTAGCGACTCTTCGCTTTATGCGGGGCTAGAACAACGTGGTATACACGAGGAAAGATGGGGAGGGTCAGAGCGAGGGACAGAAGGCAAGCATGAGAAGAATGATGGACAGATGAGGGCACGACTTGAGCAGGACGGTGCTGAGGACCTCAAAAATTCGTGGAGAACGCTTGTTCGTCTGGCGGGGATATACAACGTTACCAAGGTCGCAGGCAAACGCGCACAAACTCCCACGACATTCCCTAATTACAATTGATTTACATTCGTACGACGTGTCTACTCGATTCATGTCGCGTGTCTGCTTCGTTAACGCGTCGTCCCGTGTATATGATGCTCACTTACTTCTTGGTAAATTCTTTGGCAGTTGCCAGGAACTTGGCCTTGTCGTTCTTGAGGAGCTGCAGAAGGATGATTGAGCGACGCACATGGAGACTAAAGCAGGCAACCTACAGCCGCAATTTCGGGCTCAAAGGGGTCGTCTGGGCTGCAAGAAACGAAAGACAGTTGATGTTATACAAATTTACCACATTTAGTGTTGCGAAGTACCGAGGGTTATTGACCTTCTCCTGGATGATAGCCAGCACTAGAAGGGCACACATGAGCTAGCCGCGCGTCGTACACATCGAGCGGCAGACCAGACGATAAGGTGACGGAAGGTTTCCACTGTGCTCGGGTTAATATAGCAGCCTCTTGTGGCCCGCTGGAGACTCACCTCATCTCGAAGTACAGGAACACATATGCTACCCTCCTCATTTATTCCAGGGTGGTAGATTTTGGTCGTAAAAGTAACCTAATCTCCGCGTGAGCGAATGCCAATTCACGCGTCAAATGGTTTACAGTTGGCGCTTTGAAAGGGAAGTTCTGGGGCAGAGAGAGTGTGAAGTGGAATGTGCCATTCTTGTAAGGGGACGCTGACTTGAGAAATATGAATGCGAACAAACGACATTGCACAACATTCAAGACTCACATCTGCTTTGATAGCGCACTTCCATTCGAACAGGTTGTCCTCCTTGGTCTCCACATTGATTCCCTACATACTGGTCGACGCATGAAGGAACGCAGATTTGCAATCTCTTACCTCGATTGGGTTCTTGTGAATATCAGTTAATTCCTGTGCGGAGATAAATAAGAGCCAATGAGCTTGTAACAGAGCGGAGTACCTTTTGGATACGGCTTGGGCCGTGTCAGATGGATAGGACGACCCAAGGGAAGCACCTCACCGGAGAGCAGTCATGTTAAGTCGAGACAAGGAGCGTCACCACAAGTCAAAACATCATGGACCTTTCTCCGTCCCCTGTGGCACCTCCGTCTGCGACCTCGTTACCCGTTCAGACCGCAACCCAAAATCGTAAGAGGAAACGCGCGGCTGCTACAGCTTCCCCCGCGCCCTCGGAACCGGGCACTAATGGCAATGCCGCACCCGAGTCCGTTGCATTCAAGCCGCCCATAAGTCGTTTCCAACTGAACAATCCCGCAGAGTCCTCTCCTCTCGTGCGGATCTCTCCACGCGTCCACGATTGTCCATATCTCGCGGGCCAAATTTCTTGTCGACGACGGAAGGTTCCGAATTTTACAAGACAGAGCTCACCGGTGTCAATCGCATCGGCTATCGTTACACACCAGCCGGAATAAATCCACCGGGCCACTTCTTGCCCTGCCGAACCATCGAGAGTAATCCGACCTCTTACAGAATTAGTTGGGAGGACCGAAGCTCGTTCGTACAAGTGACAAAGGATGGGCTGGGACTCTCTGGAAGCACCGGCTTTCGAAGTGCTCGGTGCAATGCTCCCATCCGAGAGGGTCGATGGTACATGGAAGTGAAGGTCGTTCGCGGAGGTGGACAACACTTGCATGAAGACGGCAAGCGAGAAGGCAGTCATGTCAGGCTGGGCTGGGGCAGGAGAGAGGCGCCTCTTAACGGGCCCGTTGGGCTCGACGGATATAGCTACGGCTATCGTGACAAAACCGGAGACAAAGTGACGCTGTCGCGACCGCGGCCGTATGGCCGACCCTATTCTTCGGGCGATGTCATTGGCATGTACATTTCTCTCCCGCCAAAACGCCAGGCAAACCCGAAGGATCCCCACGACCCGGCCCGTATCAAACGGGAACGTATAGCGATTGACCTCAAAGGGCAAGAAGTCTTCGAGATTTTAGAATATCCACAGTCTAAAGAGATGGCTGCTCTCATGGACTACTCCGGGAAATCTTCCACCTCAGCCTCCATCCCGTCGTCTTCGAAAAAGATCGCGAGTGGGAAGCTACCGGAACGTGGTCCCTCCAATGCGCCGAAGACAAATGTTGCAAACCTTCGGCCCCTTCCCACTCTTTCCGACTCGCACATAGCGTTCTTTGTCAACGGAGAATGCCAGGGGATCGCATTTCAAGATCTCTACGACTATCTACAGCTTCGAACATCTGACACATCACGAAAAGGCAAAGATCGCAAAAGGACGCGGGAAGGGGTGAAGGAGCACATTGAAAATCCGTTTGACGACGGGACCCTCGGTTATTATCCATTTATATCGTTATTCAACGAGGCCTGTGTAGGACTGAATCCCGGCCCCACCTTCGAATTCCCTCCGCCTTCCGACATTGAGGCGTTGCTGTTCGGGACGCCTGAAACCAAGGAGCAAAACTGGCGCCCGACATGTGAGCGTTATGCTGAATTTATGGATGAACAGTGGGCAATGGATGCGATCGAAGAGGAGGAAGCTTCATCCGAAGCTGTGCGAGCTGCCGCCATGGACAAAGCGCAGGCAGAGAAAAAGGCACAGCGAAACAAGAAGCGGCAACAAACGGAGGCCCGAAAGCGCGCTAAAATATCCTCAGAGACTTTGTCCTTCACAGTCGCAGAAGACGACCGCGCCGCACTAACAAACAATACATCCGGTCCCGGCCAGCCAAGTCCTTTAAGACATGGGACCGCTTACATGCCGGATAACCCCGATTCTGCAGACATGGATGATCTTTCTTTCACCTCTGCGACCCAATTTTCTGGCCCCGGTAACCCAAGCCCCTTGCGACAAAGCATGGCCTCTATCGAATCCGACGTTTCTCCGGGTGAGACCTCGGTTAACCCCTCGACAAGTCTATTAGGACCTGGACAAGCTCCACCGTCGAGATCGCGTGCCGCCTATGCCTACGGGTTCTCGCCAGAATCTCTGAGTCGATCCGCCATCGATGAGGCCCGATCCGGCAGCGGCCTCTCCCTGTCGGGGCCAGGACAACCGACCGAGATTCGTCAATCAGGCGAGATGTGGCGACCATACACTCCTTCTACCAGAATTCTAAGCGGTCCTGTTTCCGATGAGCCTCGACATAGGATGTTATCTGGACCTGGCCAACCTAGCAGCCCGAGATCAGCCTCCATCTACGCCTACAATTCCCTCACCGAGCAACCCTATCCATTTGAGAACCATCACCCAAATCCGTACGACACCACCCATGAGTCGTCTTCCATGTACGGCGGGATACGGCCCCCACATGGTACGGAGCACAATATATAACGTACAGAATCCGGAGAGACATTAAGTTGGGAATCATCCTCAATACGGGTATCATTAAATAAGTTTGAGGGCTCCCGGCTCAGGGACTTGCTGTCCAGTGCGGCGGAGGCGCACGCACGGAATAGCCAACTGTCTGGCCATATCCTTTTTCTTTTTCTACTCGGATTTCGAACACCCATTCGTCATTCTCCCATTTGACTCGGCACCAATTGCGGCGGCCCATGATAAACTTTTTCTTCCGGGGTTTGCCATTGGTTTCCGTCTGGAAGATAGCGATCATTGTCTCATCTATTCGAAATTTAAGAATGCGATATCCGTCCCACTGAGTTATAGATACCTGTTTCATGGTCGTGGAGAGTTCGGTGATTGTTCGATGCCAAAGTAGATACCATAGATATCACCCCGTTGGGCCTAGGGATTAGTGAGCATCTGTCGGTATAGAAGGAAAAGAGCATACGGAGGGGTGTTAACTATGGCCGAAGTAACAACGTTGATCATATAACGATGGTCCTCGGGCGGTGGAATTTCTGGCTTTTTTGCGACTTTTAGCGTTTTGAACACGCCAACGGCTGCGCAATGAACGTCTCCAGACAAGAAGCTAACTCGTATCTGATGGATTTTGGCAAATTTCTGGAGTTGTTCGATGAACCAATTTCGCTCCTTCTGTTTCCGCGGTATATGAACTCTGCCGGTGTACTGACTGGATGGACACAGACCTTGTGGGAGCGACTCGTCCAATGATCGTTCTGAATTGTATATAGTGTGCACTGGCATAGTTCAAGAAGGACTAGTTCCACGTACAAGGTCGTCCAGCAATTCGGCTTCGGCGTTGAACTTGTTAACGAAAGAAGACAATCCTAACGAACCAGATTTTCCCAGAGCGACAAGGGGATTGAATTTCGATTCCAATGCTTTCTCCATGAAAACTAATCTGGGATAAGCAATGGGAATGCCGATTTGCACGCACAGATGCTGGACGCCGGAAGGCAACTTGCTCAAGCGTTCGAAGACCTTTTGGTATTGGCCCTGGCTGCACACTTGGTCCTTCTTTCTTTCCGCGCTGGAGTCCGAGGGTCAGTGTAGGAATAATCCGACTGGAGCGGAAACCGCACCGGCAATCCAACATTAGGATATAAGTCTGAGGACCCATGTATCCCAGAAATGAATGGCTGGGAAAGGGAACGTATGGCCCGTTGGAAGGCCCGATTATTACTGATCGATTCCAATGTTTTCCCGGTCGGTCGTCCACCCCGTCAACGTCGACTGTGTGCAGTCAGTAATCATTCGATGTCAGGACCAGGAGGCGCACCATGAATAAAGCATTGAAAAAGCAAGAAGAAGAAATATCCTCTGGAGCCAATCCTGGAAGTGAGAGATGTAAAAACCAACGAGAGAAACAGAAAGGTCCAGATTCTCACGTGTGGAAGATGGGGGCCAGTTGAAGGTCCTCTGGGTCTGCCATTGGAAACGAGTGAGCCAGGATTCGAAGCTGAATTCTGAAGGCCTACAGCTTCCAAAGCCATCGATCTGATGAGACGTAGTGAATCGGTGATTGAACAGATATACGGCAACATACAATGTCTTGGTTGAGAACGAAATCAAGTCACGACTTGGTAACAATTGGTAGAAGAACAGTTCTCTCACCGTGGTCATCTAAAAACCCATGAGAGAAGATCAACTTGCCGCGGATGAGTACATACCAGCCATATTCATCATCGGTCTTAGACGACTCTATGAGGACAGGAAAGCCGCCACTGAATCTCGACGCACATCGTACTGTTCGCGCGCGCAAACGCTCCACTCCGCCACTGGGAACAATAATGATTGAAATAAAAACGGTCTATGGCCGAGCTTATTTCATCTGTCAATTGACACTGTTTCCGGTCGTGCGGTTTACTATTGATCCATTCCTGAAGTTCAGGCTCTCGGGTAAGGCTAGTAAAGATATGCTGAGTCATTTGATGGACGAAGAGACAGCGAGCTGACCCGTCACAATATATTTGATCGCCCCCTCCGACTAGAACATGAAAGGGCTCATCCGCCTGTAAAGAAATGGAATCACTTTCGGACGGTGGAAAATAATGGTCAAGAAAGCCTACGTGTTTACTCAGTAAGTCAATCCATACTGGGTCGTAGCCAGAATTGTATCCCGGCCCACGGAAGTCGTCAGGGTTTACGCCGGCAGAAAATCCGTTGCACTGAATGTACCATAAATCTGAATGATGGATGATAGTAGCTCAGGGGGCTCACGGAGTACGCTGCCCATCTCATGTTCTGGGTAAGACCAGGAACATGGAACACTATGGGTTGGCCATTATTGATAGAGTAACTGATCTCCATTTCTGTGGGCCCGAGAGGGATCTCAATGGGAAAACGCCAGAAGGTGGACGTAGCTACGGGTCCAGCATAGACCCATATTTCGTGAGCAGGCACCTGTTCTCTTCTAGTATTTGGCCCAGGATGAGCCTTGCCATTACCGTTTGTAGGAGGTCCAGACAGTGTATGGTTAGAGCTTGGGTCAGCTGGGTGTGGGCCTAGGTCAAATGAGGAGAGATTTGGCCGGTGCGATTTCGGGTGATGTTTCGTTTCACGATCGGGATCCCATTCGAAGGAGAGCATAGGATGCGGCTCATAGACGGAACCGGAGTCGGCGGCTAAAAAAAAAGTTCTGCATCAGCCTGAAAATAAAATAGAAACTTGACGCACTAACGATCATGACGGCGCCGTGCCAAACTCCGTCTTCGACCGTGTCATAACGCAACAGCGGTCCCACCATAAACTGGAGAGTCGGACTTGGCATTTTTCTTTCCGTTGAACGGATCGAACGCACCTGAAGATGCGGTTCCATGCGAGGTATTCGGAGTGCATGAGACCGCTCAACAGCGGACAATGTAGTCAAATGACTCGAGGCAATTGAAGACTTGGTTGTTGCCCCAAAATGATATCCTGGTTGACTGTAGATGGCATCTTTCGGCGGCGGGACAGGGGGTCCAGGAGTCAAGGGCCGAAGGTGAGGGTGGAAGCCGCCTATGAAACCCTCGTCCATAGGCGCAATAACTTGTTCCTGAGGCAGAAAATTGCCATCTGCTCCTCGGTGCGGGACATAGTATTCGCTTTCCTACTCATCCAAAGTTAAGGCTGAGCGTCGTTCAAAAGGTGTTGGTGCTTGCCCGTTGAGCGCGTCTGTTGGCACCCCAGCCTGGGTTATCCATGATCGAAGGCGGGAACGAAAGGGCTGGCCGATGTGTAGTCAACTTCCGGGATCATTTCCGCCTGATCAATGATCGGAGCGTGTATTGCCCTGTATTGCCACTGTTACCTCGCCTCAGACAAGAATTTAGACACTCAGGCCTCAGGCCTCAGGCCTTAGCGCTCAGCGGCGGTGCAGATAAAAGTAGATAGCGTTGGACGGCTCGCATTCAGACAAAACAGACCAACATAATTTAAGATTATCCTACATGCTCGACCACAGTCGTCACTAATTTGCCATTCTTGACGACCGTCCTCAGCATTTCCGGAACAGCTTGCTCTTCAAATACACCCTCTTCCTCCCCTTCAACCGGTAAACTGACATTGATAGCGCTGCACTTGGCCGTCGTAATTTCTGCGGCAAGACTGCCTTTCGATAGGTAGATTTGACCTGAATCAGTCGAATCCAACTGGATCATGGGAGCTGAACCAGTGATTTGTAACGCGAATGAAGGGGAATTGGTGACAGAAATAGAGGAAACCACCGAGTCAACGAGAACCGAAGTCTTGACGCAATTAACTGCAATGTACAATTTCAGCAAACAGTTTCAACTCTTGCATTGCGACTTACTGAGTGTAACAGCATTAACTTTACCCTTGATCAGGACGGTAGAGTGTTTGCACCCAAAAATGTTAACGGCCTGGCTCAGCTGGCAATCGTCGACAGTGAGGCTGGATTCATTTTCTTGATATTCCTACTTCATCATTCAAGAGCCGTTCAGAAGGAAACGTGCTCGGTTTCTCACAATGCACCAGTTCTTGCCCTCCAAGGCGAATTTGGCGGGTTTCTTGCCGCTCAAAGAGGATGGCTTGGATGGCTTGATGGGTTTCTTCGGAGCTGATTTTGTAGAACAAATTAGCCACGCCAATGTTCGTATGCTGGGTCTTACCTGCGGAAGCCGTGAAGCTGGGTACAGTACTGCTAGCCCGAAGAGCCGGGTTCTTGTGCGTCATCTCGCTCTTGTCCACCTTGCGCAAGCCCTTGGTTACTTCTTCCCCTCGGTTGAGCTCCGCAAACACGGCCGCGGCCCCTCCTCCTGAGCTTGCGGCTGTGGCAGACGCGGCAGCTGGAGGGGGCGGGGGCGGAGGTGGGGGAGGTGCACCTCCTGTATTGGTGCGTGCATTATATTCCGCGACCGTGATTCCCTGTGGAAAGTGAGCGATGCCGATGGAGCCATTAGCTGAATCCACAAACTCGTTTATTCCAGGCTAGTCCGGTGGTGTGGTATTCGACGACGTACAAGCGCATGGCCTCCAATATCGCAATAAATGATCGGACCCATTCGACATGTTTTGTATCCCTTGAGAGACGACATTAGGCGGTAGCGGAGCCAAAACAAATGCAACTTACTTCTCCTTGAATTCTTTGATGACTCTGTTGCCGTTGTAAAGTACACTTTCTTTGATTTCGGCCAGATATGGTCCAGGTTTGGGCTGTAACGAGTGAGCGAAGAACGGAGGGCAACCGGACTACATACATTGACGATCCACGCGACGCCCAGCCCACCGTCGCCCACGATGGTGATATGCTGGAACCAATCCCTGTCTTTACGACCAGCATCCTTGCAGCGTGTTATGGCCTCGATATTTGCCTGTATTGGGACGAGGAGCTTATCGAGACCTTCCTTGTCAGGCTGCTGACACGAGCCGCTGAGGAGCAGCAAGGAACGCAAGCCATCGAATTGGTTCTCGAAGATGGCCACCTAGACGACTCAATGCCAGTGTCAAGGAAAGGCGGGGGGGGTCTTACGATCTCGACCACTGATGGGGCAGCAAATGAGCGGGTCAATTCCAGGAAAGGTTTCAATTTGCCGTCAATAACGAGTTCGTCAAACGCAGTGACGCTTTTAGGAACTTCGAGCGCCGCAGCTGCGGGCGCGGCAGGGGGCGGTGGAGGTGGAGGTGGGGGCGGCGGAGCAGCATTAGCAGCGGTGCGCGAGTCGTCCTTGGGAGCAGTCTGGAGACTTTGAGCAATAGCCAAGTCTTCTATACGCGACGTTGCAGCCTCGAGGCTGTTGTGCATGATGAGGACAAGATCGAGACAGGGGCGTTCGATCCACTTACCGCTTTATTATGGTGGCCAAAGAATGCAAACCGCCCGACATCGTCAGTTCCCTTCGATGGTCGAGGTGTTCAATGCTCAGTGCTGTCCGGATAGTTCAGTGATGGCGACAGCCGCGTATCACGCTTACAAAGCGTACGGGCACCATGTAATTCGCTCAAATCAAATTATACTCCCGCTACATATGTACTTGTTGAAAACACAGCGGTGTTGTAGACCGGTGAAAGGAACTCTGTTAATTATCATCGACGTCCTCCTGCTCCTTGCGTTTCTTTTTTGCTTTTTTCGATCGCCTGCGTTCCCTTTCACGTTGCTTGGCCTGCTGCAGCTCTCCTCGAGATAACCCAGGATTCTGAATCTTATCCAGCTGTTCGAGCGGTCAATGAGCCGCGTTGAAATGAATGACTGCTGGGGAGAAAACACGCCTTCTCAAGCAAGAGGCGTCGAGCAATCCGTCTGTTCAGCGCGAGGGAACGCGTTTCGTGACAGCTCACTCGCAGACCAGTTGGGCGATGGAGCAGTTGAACATTATTCTCAGTTTTGTTGACCGATTGCCCACCCTGGTAATTAATGTATTCAAGTACACGATTAGCTTGAACCTGATTCGAGAACATACCGGCCCACTCCCTAGGAAACGATTAAAACTGAAGACAGGACAGCAGAATCATCAGAACGAACCGCGTACAAACGCCTCCTCAAGGTCCTGCTCCCTCAGTTCCGGCACAACCCTATTTTTGTGAGCTATCTTCAGGGCCGAGTAGAACAAAGGGGGCTTTGTTGGAGGTTTAAGAGCATGCGCAGGAGTTTCTGAGGAACTAAAAAATTAGCGGCGTCCTGCGACCCTGAAAAGGGAGCATAGACGGACGTTTGGGTGTCCTTCTCTTTTCGACGTGCACGACGACTCGTCTCCAAGGGGGTAGGATTTTTAATAGACTCGTTGGAGCCCATCTCTGTCTCCTCTGTTATGCGAACTCCTGGTGATTTTCTTTTCTCAGAAGAGCATCACAGAAAAAACGGCAGCTTACTCCAGGTCTCAGCGGTATCATCTGTCCGACTCGCTTGGACGAGGTTCTTTCTGACGATGGAAGCAATCTCCCTGGCCAGAGCATTGTGCTGTTCATAGACAGCAGGGTCGGTTGTTTCTCGGGCCCTGACTGCATCCTGCCGTATTTTGAGACGGAAGGCTATTAAATTGAGCAGGTCAGCGGGAGGGATGAGAGGTGAAGGTCACCTCGGAGAACATTCTCGTCGCCCCGAAATGTGGACGACGACGCCCTGAGCAGCTGGCGGTAGGCAGAGCGGGCCGCGGTTCTGAGATCCTGAGAGATGAGAGAGGACATGCGGATAAATTTAGGCTCGTGACGGCGTGATGAAGCGCGGGCTGTCACGCCACATGACCGACGCGCTCGCTCGTGTTGTTTCCCACGACCTCTCCTCAGACGCATACCACCACCTTCAACTTCCCCTCCTCGACCACCGCCCGCCCGCCCGCCCGCCCAATTCCCCGCCTCTCTCCACACGCCATGTCCGCAAAGACCTCCCCGCCCAAGGCCAAGACTGCATCGAAGAAGGCTGCAAAGGCGACTCCCTCTCACCCTACGTGGGTCGACATGATCAAGGTACTTGACTTGTTTCTCTTTCAACCTCGAGACTCTTTCGATGTTATCTCGCCATCGCTCACGCGTCGGCTGCTCGCCGCATGTTTGCCTATACATTCGTCGCTGACGTCTGTCTTTCCAGGAATGCATCACCGCCCATCCTGAAGATGCTCGCCAAGGAGTGTCTCGCCCCCAGATCAAAAAGTATCCCTTTGGAATGCCCTTGCTGTTGTCCCCGTTAAAGCGTCCTCTAGATTCGTCGAGACAAAGTACAAGCTCACTATCGGCACCGCCCAGAACACCCAGCTATCCAAAGCTCTCGCAACGGGGAGCGAGAAGGACATCTTCGTTCTGCCTAAAGGTACTTTCGGGCGCTCGTACCCTGCGCAATACATGAACCAACATAAAATCTTCAGGCCCATCCGGTCGCGTGAAGCTGGCGCCGAAAACCAAGGCAGCAGATGTATCTGCCAAAGAGGTGACATTAAAACTAATGATTTGCACTGTCGTAACTAACGCTCCTGCAAGAACACACCCACGAAGGCGAAGCCCAAGACTACCACGAAGGCGCCCGCCAAAGCTGCCGCAAAGAAGGCTCCCGCTAAATCCGCTGCACGCACCACCACCGCTAAGAAGACCGCGCCCAAGACGACCACCAAGAAGACGACCACTACAAGGACGACCACCGCCAAGTCGACTAAAGCGCCCGCCAAGAAAGCCGCACCTGCTAAAAAACTGGCAGGTAAGGCGAAGCCGGCGGCTACCAAAAAGGCGATAACTACGTCTAAGCGCGCGCCAGCGAAGAAGGTTTGCTGGTTTCCCACATCTGCGAGGGAGTATGCTAACACACATTTGAGGCGGTGACGGGTACGACCGCGACCGCCAAGGCCAAGTCCGCAAAGACCGCCGCCCCGAAGAAAAAGGCTGTGGCGGCCAAACCACCTGCGGCCAAGGCAAAAGTCCCGCGGAAATCGGTGAGAATACCGTTTTTTTGTTGGCTCTTGGTGCTGAAGTCATCTCTTATAGCCTACCAAGCGAGGATGAATGTGTCTCCTCGTCTCTTTTTCTTGGCCGCATACATACCAGGTGTTGCTCCATTCCCTTTGGCCCATTCCTCCCTTTCGCATTTATCTGTCCATTTTCCTTCCTCTATGTAACGTAAATTATTGCCCAAGCATGTATGTTCATAGACCACGCTGCCAGTCTTTCCGACTATTGTATGTATGCTCCTGAATATATTGCACAAGGATGTATGTGGTCTCACGCGCCGATTCCCGAACGGGATTTCACGTCACTCTTTCCTCCTTCGTCCGCGCGTCGAGCGACGTCGACAGTGCCAAGTTCCAACGTCCCGGTATGAAGCCGACTCGGTACTCCCAACCCGGCCGCCCTTCGGGTTATCCTCTATTTCTATCAATTCAAGACTCTCTGCTGCTGCAGATAACTTACGCAGGCCGTGGTCTTCTCGATGCTTTCCGTTGGACACTTGTCGCCACAACAGTCGTAGGGTACGCGCGCGTGGTCAGTTCGGCGAGGGCTCATTTCCCTTTGGATTCCCAGCGACGCCGAGATTCGAGCCAACATCTCCAAATCATTGCTGCTAAACTGTTCGACCTTGACGTGCCTCTACATGTTCGACCTCTTTTTCTTTGACGCGCAACTGTGGCTGCGTCCGAATGTCAACTGGATCTACCGATTGCTTTGGCTCCTGCCCGTGTTTGGGACGTCGTTCTATCTAAACGTGAGCCAGCCTATCGCGCACTACAAGTTGTAATTATTCAAGTGTTGCAGAGCTCATGGTGCTCCGCCATCGCGAAGCGGGCATACACCTTGCAGCATGCAAATCGAGCAGTAGTACAGCAACAGCCTGTGACCTACACCGGAGTCCTCACGGCGATTGCAACGTCGGCGTATCGGGTAGTCATGGTCTTCACTTCCGTTGGAGTTGACTTTGCGCTCCGCGCTATCCCTGGAGGCGTTGGCCCGGTTGCGAGTTTTATTTTTCTCTGCTGGATTGATGCGTGAGTGGGTCGCAGAGTCCTGGCGGAAACTACGTGATGCAGAACTGTCCCAGGTATTACTGCTTTGAGTGAGCATCTGCCACGAGCCAAGACTGCATCTCACGCAATGGTCAGATTTATTTGGATAGCCCGTGGACTATCACTATCTGGAAGAGTCCGACATCTCGAAGAACGCTGGGCTTATTACCTCGCATTTGGTCCGTTCTTGCCGTCGCACAGGCACTCGATTTGACGCCCTGTTTCAGGCTTTCCTTCTGCCGCACTGTGTGTCTGGGGAAGTACTTTCGCCAATGCTGCCATCTTCGCATTGATATTTCCTCTGGTTTGTCCCCTTGCAACGACCTGTGCTCATCTCAAGCTCTTTTCAAATTTTAGTACACCATCATGGCCATGCACGCCAGGCCTGTCCCTGACGATCCGTACAGCCCTGCACGTTCAGGCGACAACGACGTTATCCGTCATCCTTCACCTTTCATTCCGATCCGCCTCCCCATATTCGCATTGGTGATGTGGCTGAATGATTGGATTGTGCGAGCGGTGAGCGTAGGCGGCGGCGGTAGCGGCACAGGGCCCCGCACGTTCAAGCGCAATAGAGCTTTTAGTGATGGGACAGACAGCGTAGAGGAAGGCGGAGGCAGCGGGATGGAAGCGGAGGACCTCAAACCATTAAGGCCAGTGCGAGGACGTATCAACATAGGACGGCGAAAAATAGACTAGTTCAAGATATTACATTTGTTTTTCTTTAAAAACTGCGTGAGGCCGTTAACCAAAACCGGCCCACTCTATGGACAAGTACGAGACTTTTTTTTTGTCGTCATCCCATCCGCAAAGGAGGTGGGATTTTTTGGTGACTGTGCCAAGTCGACCGTGAGCCACAATCTCCATGGGCGTCAGAGAAGATGTCGGCGACTCTAGCACTGTAGCAGAAAAATGTGCGTGGTACCGAAGAGGATCGCCTAAGGAACCAATCAAGTCAACATAGATTATTTTCATCATTGGAAGGCACGGACCTGGATACACGAGATAGTCGCCTCCAAATTTGATACCTCCGCCCATGTACATCCCTTGTTCCCATAATCCTCTGAACACGCCGCATTTGGCGCGTTCGTGCAGATTGGACGGATACTCCCATATTCCGGCCTCCTTGGCTGACGGGATCGTCGTGTACAAGCAGTTATTGTCGTTGTACCATTCAAAGGACGTGGAAGATGCAGGGATGATGACAGTATATTGCGTGTCGTCCAGCGGAGGAGGGATGGCCGCGGTTTCAGGGACAAAAACCGAACTGTCGGCCTGAAGCGCGGCACTGGCTGCCTTTGCTGCCTCTGCGGCTCTTTTCAACTCGCGCTCCTTCCTCTTTTTGACGGCTTCCTCGGACATCGCAGGCGAATCTTTCGCCGCGGCCGCCAGCTGAGCGAGTTGGAGTTGGGCCACCTCCTTTTCCTTGACACTCCACCGTTGCAACTCTTCACCGGATGGTTGTGTATGAGCTTCGGGATCATCAACGAGGACGGCAAGTTCTTTCGGGTGTCGAGTTACATATTCGTTCCACTAAGACGGACTGCACGTACTGTTTTCGACCAAGAAAACAACCTCCTCGGGTAATAGGACCATAGGAACTCCAAGAAAAAGATTTTGCTGGCTTAGATGGGGGAGGGTGCCGGTGAAGACACCACAGAGCCGATGTTTGGAACGGACGGTTGCGATATCTGCAGGAACGCGTCAGTCGCGTAGATTAAGGTAGGAAGGGGCGCTACCTTCGACATCCCAGACATACGCCTTTTTATTCGCGACCCGAAGGTGTATTGGAGGACCATGGGGGTCTGTTGAAGCCATTAAGGCGTGACTCGGGTTGGCGGTCACAGTCATTCCAGCGGCCCGACGTCGGACCGCCCGATCGCGATTGCTTGCTTTCTCCAGTTCGCGTTCACCATGGCGGCCAATGTGCAAGACGCGATTGTGCTCTTTGGCGACTCCATAACCCAGGCTGGCTGGACGGAGGGTGGATTTGGAGCCCGTCTTGCCAGTGCGTGAATCATGCAACTCGATCGAGTCCGGCTCTCATGTATATCGTATCAGACGTGTACTCGCGCAAATTCGATGTGCTCAATAGAGGCCTCGCTGGCTACAACACGGAATGGGCGATCCCAGTCCTCGAGCAGGCGAGTGCAGTATTTTCTGCCGCCGCCAATGCGTGACTTGGTCTGCAGTGTCTCGCAACCAGACATAGTCAGCAACACGTCCCGAAGATAAGGCTTCTCGTTGTCTGGTTTGGTGCGAACGACGCGTGCATCAAGCCGTCTCCCCAGCATGTACCGCTACCGAAATTTATTGACAACATCAAGGACATGGTGCAGCTCGTGCAGTCAGCGGAGTCGCCCTATTACTCTCCGTGGACCAAGATCGTTCTGGTTACGCCTCCTCCAGTCAATACTCATCAGCGCAAGGCCGACCTGTCCAGTAGAGAGCCTCCACTCGAGCTAGACCGCTTGTTTGACACGACGAAAGGATACGCGGAAGGAGTGATCGCGGCCGCGGAGGCGTTGAGGGTCGCAGTGGTAGATGTCTGGACTGCGATCTGGAAGGCGGCAGGGCAAGACGAAGAGGCCCTGTCCAGATACCTCTCGGACGGTCTTCATCTCACCCCCGAGGGCTACACAGTACGTCGAGTCGCGCGAGAGGGACCCGTTGACCGAAGCAAAGCAAGGTCATGTACGACGCGCTCATGGAGACAATCGCAAGGGAGTATCCGGAGCTGCACTACGACAAGCTGCAGTATGTGTTTCCCGGGTTTGTGGTTTCCTCTGGAGCGAGACGTGTTTCCGACGAATTGCAGATGGAACGAGGTGGACTGGCGCAACGTGCCGGCGTCGGTGCAGAGACGAGAGGCGTGATGGGATCAGTGTTTCATAGATGACATCATTGTGATGGTTGATAGTGCCGCGACCACGTGACTGAAAGCGAACCAGAAAAAGCAAACAAAGCCAGGCTCCTCACCAACGCCCTGGTCCGCCGCTCGCCCTCCGTGCACAGACCCGGCTTCCTCTGCGTGTCCTCCCCACACCCTTGGCTGCATTCCCGTGAGCATTCTGCCCTCTTTCCCGTCCTCACCGCTCAAAAATTGACTTTGTTTGCGCAGGCCGGAATCGTGCCGGACCCACAAGCGTCCACAACCGGTTTGGTTCTCTTTGCCTCGTGAGAACCCTCCGTGCACTCTCGATTCGCTGCTGACCTCCTCCTCTTCCCCAGGCGCGGCCTCCTCCGTCACCACATTCCTTACGCTGTTAGGTTAGTCCCCGTCGTCTTTGTCTTTCAGTCCCCACCGTTTCTGCTTCTCCTTCCGAGTCTCTTCTATCACAACCAAGTCGGGCGAACAATGGGCCTTTCTTTGTGGCCACCTTTCGTTCGAACCGCGGTAGCGTGACTGACCTCCATTGTCTCCAGCAGTGACAGCACGCCACTCGTACTTAACTTGGTTCGTCTTGGTTGATCTTTGCCGCACTCCCTTCCTGACCCCATGCTCTGCATAGATCGCCTCACACATTCGAATTCTTCATACAAGAAACGTCGGCTCTCGTCAAGGATGCCCCCTTTCACTCAATCAACGCAACACCTCAACGCTCCGTCAGTGCTCTCGCACAGGCGCCATGAACGGCTCCAACTGAGCCACGATGTTGATGATCTCTCATCGGACCTCGAGCTTTCCTTTGCTTCGAATGTCTCTTTAAATTCGCCCCCTCGAGGTAGCCTTGCGCTCACCCCCGAGAGCGAGTACCCAAAACCAATGGATATTTCCCCCGCTCCCCCCGCAAAGCCCTTCATGCGCCCGCGCGCTTTCACCAGCGGCCCACGCATGTTCGGTCATGACCGGAGCAACGAATCGATACGGAGTGGCCCACCTGCTTCTCTCAAGCCGGACTCGACCCATTCGAGTGGCAAACGAACGCAACGAAGTGCGTTGCCTTCGCAGTGGCTTACGACGGCTGCACCCGTATTCTCTGCCGTGCGCCGCTTTTGCTCTTTGTGCCGAAAATGTGGCTGACTTGACTCGTTGACTGTCAGCCACCTCAGGAGGCAAGTTACCCTTCTGACGATGCCATGGATGTAGACACCTCCTTCGAGGTTCCCTCACTTTCCAGTCCCGTTGTCCAGTCCGCCGCACCGACGGTCACAGGTTTCAATACCCTCTTTCACGACACCATGTCGCCCGGTGCGCCGCAGCCAAAGAAACAACGCCGCTCTTTGTCGCCAGATCAAGTGCGCGCACGGGAACGACACGACACCTCCTCTTCCCCCAACTTGGCGTCCTCTCCGTCTCAGTATAAACTTGAGCGGATCGCCTCCGGCCCTGTCTTTCCTGCCGTCGAGAAACCTCGAGTGGATGGGCTTGGTCCTCCGCCGCCCAATGGCTTGAAGCGACCCCGGCGTCCCGCATTCTCCACCATGTCTCAAACATCGTATCCAGCTTTAGAAGGAGACCACGCCAAGTTTCCTTCCCCTGCGGAACACACTTTGCCCCCGACACGGAGAGCCTTCTCGGCTATGATCTCAGGCTCGGCCTTGGAAGCCAAGTTCACGGAGCAATCGTCGGATGACTCTTCTTTCGAGGGCATGTCGTCCCCTGCTCAAGCGTATGCAAAGCGCCAACAGGTCAAGACGATTCGCCGCTGCGACGGGACCGACGACTTCAGACCGCTCACCGGGGCCACCGCTATGGTGCACAACGAGAGTCCGTCCGCCAAATTTCTTTCTGCGGGGATGCCTGGCTTTGGTGATAACGAGTCGGCCGGGAAGCTGCTTCCTTGTCACCGTGTTACAGACGACGGATTAATGAGGATTAACCCCGAAACTGTGAATCGCTTTTTACCTTGCTTTTTCACTTGTCTAACTCGTTCACCCAGCTGAACAACCTCCTCGACGGTCATTACAGCGAGCAGGCCGATTATCATGTCATCGATTGTCGCTTCGATTATGAGTTCAACGGCGGACATATCAAGGGCGCTGTTAACCTCAACCAGACCGCGGATGTGGAAGACTTCCTCCTTCGAAGCAGCTTGAAGAAGCCCAAGCCATCCGTCAGCGGCGACCCCGGACGGAAAACGATATTGGTTTTCCATTGCGAATTCAGTGCCAAGCGGGCTCCAACCTTGTGGGTCTCGTAATTTTATTGGATATTTATCTCTGACTTTAATCGTCCAGCGCCAAACTTCTTCGAGCAAAGGATCGTGCTCTAAACCAGCAGGTCTACCCAAGAATCCATTACCCCGAACTCTACATTCTCGAGGGTGGCTACTGCACATACTTCCAGTCGTCTTCTCTCCGCTGCCTCCCTCAGGCGTACGTGACTATGGACGACCCGACCCACACCGCTTCTCGCGACGGCGGCCTCGATCAGTTGCGCAAAACCAAATTCGGACGCCACAAGTCCTACACATATGGTGACGGCCTCAGCAAAAGCTCCAATCTGGCTCAGCAGCAGCCCAAGCGGAATACTGTGCCGGCTGGCCCAAGCTCCATGTTCGCCGCTGCCACCGTGGCCCGTAGCCGCCGCGGCGGCTCACTCATGACTTTGACTGAGGACGGGAACGTGACAGCCGACGCTGAGGATACCGATGAGGATGTCGGGGACAGTCCATGCCCTCCTCCCCCGAAAGGCGCGAAGAAGCCACCGCGTGCTGCTCTTACGCGCGCTGAAACGTATCGCTGAAACGTATCGCCGTATACAGCAGCGATCCTCCCGCTTGCCCCGTTCTATGTCATGCACCATACACCGGCAATGCTTTCGCCCCATGTCCCTATGATATTGAAGACTCCATGCCCCCTTCACGGACCTCACTCTTTGTTCACTACGCTCTTTATGCTCACTGTTTCCCCTCATCGCCGACAAATCCGGTACACACGCGACCGACATATTTCTCCATATCATCATATATAACAATCATCTCACTGCATCTCATCTCATCTCATCTGTCTCATCACCTCCACAGCGACGACTGCTTGCCGGTCGTGTAAATTTAACAAAGCTACGGACTGCATATACAAATATCTACCTACATTTCCCGTCTCCCTCGCCCTTTGCCATCGTCTCTTGTACGTCTACTGTTCTGGGCCAGTCCTCCTGGTAGATGTAGCCCAGCTCCTCCATTTTACCCACACCCCAATATTTATTGTAGCTTCTGGAAGTCTCACAATGTATTTCTCATTTTTTGAGATCTCGCACGCGCTGAAGCGCTGAAGCCGAGAACCAAATAAGGCAAACAACTTTTCCAAGTTGGCACACGCGTCTCCGACTCTACCCAATTACCATGTTTCAACGCGATCCAAGAGCGGGCGCATTCCTTGGGGGCGACCGTGTTTCTGGCCAGGACATCCGGGATCAGAATGGTACGCTGTTCGTCTCTTTGGAGGATGTCAATAAAGCTGAAATCGCAGTCATCGCGGCGTTGTCTATCGCGAACATCGTAAAAAGTTCTCTGGGTCCTCTGGGTCTCGATAAAATGCTCGTGGATAACATCGGAGTGCGTGTCCGCATGCTATTCCATTACCGGGGCTCACAGTTCAAACAGGAAGTCACTATTTCTAACGACGGCGCTACTATCCTTTCGCTTCTTGCAGTCGAGCACCCTGCGGGACGCATCTTTGTAGATCTAGCACAGAAACAAGACAAGGAAGTTGGAGACGGCACGACGTCAGTCGTGATAATCGCGGCTGAGCTTTTGCGTCGTGCAAATGAGCTCGTCAAAGCCAAAATCCACCCTACGACGATCATCACTGGGTATCGTCTTGCATGCAAAGAGGCGGTCAAGTTCATGCAAGATCAGCTCAGCGTCAAGGTGGATGTGCTGGGGAGGGACGCGTTGGTCAATGCCGCGAAGACGAGCATGTCGAGCAAGATCATTGGCAAGTAAGCACCTTCTTTCCATTCGTTACCAAAAGGGACATTATACGACTCCGAGGCAGCGATGATGACCTGTTTGCTCCCATGGCGGTGGATGCTATGCTGGCGGTGAAGACGATAAACATGCGGGGCGACATCAAGTACCCAGTCAAGGCTGTGAACGTCCTCAAAGCCCACGGGCGCAGTGCTCGGGAGTCATTATTCGTTCAGGGATATGCCCTTAACTGCACAGTTGCTAGCCAAGGTATGTTGTTACCTTCCATGCATTGCGGCTTATAACTGGCACTAGCGATGAAGAAGCGCATAACAAACGCCAAGATCGCTTGCTTGGACATCAACCTGCAAAAGCAACGGATGCAGCTCGGTGTACAAATTCTTGTCGAGGACCCAAACCAACTCGAAGAAATCAGAAAACGGTAAGAAAAGGAGTGCAGTGGTTGTATATTAATCTTTCAACTCGCGTATTATAGGGAAGCAGAAATCACCTTGGAGCGGATACGGAAAATACTGGCTGCTGGGGCCAATGTTGTTCTGACCACCAAGGGCATCGACGACCTTTGCCTTAAGGAATTCGTGGAAGCTGGGGCGATGGCCGTTCGTCGGTGTAGGAAGGAGGACCTTCGTCGCATTGCCAAGGCTACCGGCGGCACCCTGATTTCTAGTCTCGCCAATCTTGAAGGGGAGGAGACTTATGAAGCAAGCTACCTCGGGTCTGCAGACGAAGTCGTCCAAGAACGTATCTCGGACGACGAGCTCATTCTCATCAAAGGCACAAAAGTCGTCAACTCCGCTTCCATTGTTTTGCGCGGTGCCAATGACTACATGCTTGATGAGATGGAGCGGGCCCTTCATGACACTCTGTCCGTGATAAAGCGCACATTGGAAAGCGGCTCGGTCGTCCCTGGCGGCGGTGCCGTCGAGTCGGCACTGAGTATCTACTTGGAGAACTTTGCGACTACGCTCGTGCGTTCCTTGACTTTTCCCTCAGACGTTTTACTGAACGTCTCGTAGGGTTCCCGAGAGCAGCTAGCCATAGCAGAGTTTGCTAGTGCATTACTGTCGATCCCGAAAACCCTCGCGGTGAATGCGGCTAAGGATTCCACAGAGCTTGTCGCCAAGCTGCGCTCGTACCACAACGCTGCTCAGAACGCGCCGGCGGGTGACCCGAAAAAGGCACTATTGCGCTATGGTCTGGACTTGATGAACGGAGAAGTTCGGGATAATGTTACGGCTGGAGTCCTCGAACCCACCATGAGCAAGGTGAAAAGCTTGAAGTCCGCGTATGAGGCCGCAGTGTCGCTGCTCCGGATTGATGATGCGATCCAATGTGTTCCGGGTAAGTGCTGCTGTCGCGTTTTTTTTCCGCATGAACTCCATCTCATTTTACTGTATAGAACAAAAGGGGGAGCCCGACCCTCATGGGCATTGATTAGAATAAGTACTGTGTATATTGAAATAATAGTGTGTCGTGCAGGAGAATGAGGGAAATAGAGGAATGTTCGAGTCGTCCCGGTTAAACATCGTCACGTGAACCACAATTCGTAGCAGAACACGCCGAGTGTCCGCTCCGTTCTTGTCTACTGTGTCCCGTCCCACCTCTCTCTCGTATATGAGCGGTTTCGCATGGCAGAACCCGCCCTCCACTTCCAGCCGTATCTGTCTCAGCGATTTCAAGCCCTGGTATGGTCGTGTCTGGACTCTGAACTCACAAAGACCGCCGTCTTTTACGCGGAACGATACTTTGCCATGGAGCCGCAGAGCCATGAAGCCAGACACCTTTATGCCACCGCGCTTCTTCGCCAGGGCCAACCTCACTCCGCCCTGACACTCGTCAAATTACCTCGGGAGCAGCAATGCGTTGGATGCTTGGAACTGAAAGCCAAATGCTGTACCACCCTTGGCCGCCATCGACAGGCAAAAGAGGCCTTGGAGGAGAGTTTACGCGATGTCAATTTCGCGTCTTCTGGTGCGCCTCCTCATTTCTATATTCGCGATGCAACAGTCACGTAATGCGACGTCGCAGCATCGGCACCCAGCCGGCCTGCTCGACCATTTCCCGACGAAGCTGCCCTTAGATGTCGCTCCGGAAACATGTCTCTGAAAGGGAATCTACCGGAAGACGCGTCACTCAGCTTTCGCCAAGCTCTGGCACTGAATCCACTCATATGGGAGGCCTTTGAAGGCCTTTGTGCTGTCGGTGCGCGACTCTTTTGCTTGTCCGCGCTTGTGGAACTCAATATCATCAATCAGGTTCCATACCTGAAATTGATGATATTTTTCCTCCTCGACCTCCACCTATCAAGCGGACACCTCCAGAAGATCCACAACCCAAGTCCATCATTCCAGTGGCCTCAGGTGCAGGATTTTTCACTCCAGACACTGGCAACGCGGGCAATCTGTTCCGACCCACACATCCCCTGCCTTTTCGGATGGGCACTGCTGGACCTAGCGATTCGATGTCAACAACTCCATCCTCGTCCTTGTTGGTTTGACTGATTCATTTTTAACAGGACAAACAGCGATATATCCTTTTATCCACCGGATTTGGCTTTCCAGCAGGTACATCCTCCCGCTCGATCTCAACCGCTTCCACCGGGTACGAGCCAACCACATACATCCCGCCCCCTCTCGTCCGCAGACGAAGCTGGGCCTGTTGCCAAGAAGCTGCGCTCTACAGCGCCCCAACCAGAGATGGCCCGATCTTCGAAGCCTCTCAAGTTAACTGTAGACGAACCTCCGAAAAAGGCACGCTCACGCCCGGCCTTGAAATTTTCTAACATCTTCTCATCGTCCGGTCGTCCTTCTCAGCCTCCAATACCTTCCAGGCCTACGAGTGGTATCGGAAAGAGTAACAATCACTCTCTGGCTTCAAGCACAGCTACGAGACGAAGCACGAGGCTGAACAGCGGGACCACCGTCAAACAGCCGTACGGGTCCAAGGTGGGGATCACCTCCAATATTAGACCCCTCCATTTACCCCGCCATAGCACACTTCGAACCGAGACCGAAGGCGACAACCGACCCATTTGCGCTCTCGCTCAATGGAGTCGGACATGGATGAAGACTTCCAGGCCGCCTACTCGCCTTCCCCGCCCCCCATCGCACACTCTCCACGATCCGAAACATCCCCGTCGCCCAGCAATTGGACCTCTGGGCATGAACAAGCCGCTCACGAGGCTTACGAGTGGGAACTTGCCGAGCAGTATCTGTATGATCTTGTACGGCGCTTTGCAACCGCGACGAGGGCATTGTCGCTTTACGACTCCCCAAAATGCCTTGCAGAACTAGAGAAGCTTCCTTACGTCCACCAAACGACGCCTTGGGTGCTAGCTATGATCGGCAGAGCCCATTACGAGCAACTTGAGTATTCAAAGGTCTGTGCCGTTCTCTGTACATGCTTGCGACATGCGCGCCTGACCTCGGTGTTTCATATAGGCGGAACGTGCATTCAAGTCGCTTCGATCGCTGGAACCTTACCGCCTGCTGGACTTGGAGGTTTATTCCACACTTCTTTGGCACCTTCAACGCAACGTAGAGCTGTCCTTTCTGGCCCAAGAGCTACTCAGTATCGATCCGCGCTCATCCCAAGCCTGGATTGCGGTCGGGAATTTGTTTTCGCTGCAAAAAGAGCGAGCTCAGGCTCTAACATGCTTCCGCCGCGCTGCCCAAATGGACCCGTCCTGTGCTTACGCGTATACTCTTAGCGGCCACGAGTCGATAGACGAGGATCTCGAAAAGGCGATCAACTTTTTCCAATCGGCGTTACGAGCTGATCCTCGCCATTATAATGCTTGGTATGCGTGTTTTGAATGCTGCACCAGTGTGCTCATCTCTCATTACAGGTATGGACTGGGTACCTGTTACTTGAGGATGAGCAAGGTCCGACTAGCGGAATATCACTATCGCAAGGCCGTGGAAATCCACCCGCACAACGCTGTGTTGCTTGGTTGTGTTGGGATGGTGCGTCTCTTTTGTTCGTTCCCGTATCAGGAGGGCTTATCTTTATTATCTCAGGCTGTTGAGCGCCGTGGGGATCGTGACGCGGCTCTTGCGCTATTTGACGAAGCGGTGGACATGTCCCCTGACAATGCACTTGTCCGGTATCGGAGGTCCAAAATCCTCATTTCGATGAAGAAGTACGAAGTGAGTGCAATGATCGAGTGCTTATCTCTCTATCTGGTGTTTCATGTATTATCTCCCAGGCCGCGGTTGTGGACTTGGAGCGCCTGCGGAGCGGTTCGCCTGAGGAGTCGAATGTTGTGTTCCAGCTGGCCAAGGTGTACCGGCTGCTGGGGGATGATGTGAAGTCGGCGCAATTACTCGCCATAGCACGGGATATCTCGCCCAAAAGCGTGTCCAAGATCAAGAAGCTGCTGGACACGGCAAAGGACGAGGCGGTTGACGATCGAATGGACGAAGGATAGTGTAATTCGGCGTCTATGTAGTAGAATAAACACGACTAATGACCTCTGTGAGGTTTATCTGCGCGGTGGTTCGGTTGGGCTGTGAGTCAAATCAAACCGATCGCGTGATATAAAAGGAGGGCCGTGTTTGGCCTCAAATCACCTCTTGCTCCTTCACCGATGCCGTCCGCATAGTTGCGCGTCTTGGTCCCTCCCTCTTCTTCCTGCTTTCCCCCGAGTCATACGTTGACTGCCGGGCGTATTGTGACACAGCATGGTCAACAAACTCGCCCGTACCTCAAGAAACGGCTCCCTACTCTTTGAACCAGAAATCGTAGAACGTATACAGCGCTAACTCTTTCCACTCCCGTTCGTGCATTCCATTCACCTTCTTGCATGTATCTGACCTGCGCCAGGCCACTAGCCAGCTGCTCACAACTCCCGCATCCACAATGTCCCAGTCTTCTTCGAACCTATTTACCCTGGCGCGCTCCAAGCTGAATCTGTCCACCGAGAGGGACTTCAGCTTGCATCGCTGGGTGTTATTGAAAAACTCCGTAATCCAGTCCCTCCCCCTCGTCGCGTCGTCTTCGTCGTCATCGTCGTCGTCGCCGTCGTCCCCCACCTCTGCTGCTAGCTCTCTAGACGAGGACGACGCAGACGATGAAACGGACTCGTTCATGTTTCCTGACGCTGGCAAGCTGGTGGAACGGCCCTCCTCGGAGGTGAACGCTTCAGAGGCTGCATGGCTCGACTCGCTATTAGAGACTCTCAGTGAAGACGATGACGATGACTTCAGTCCAGATGTCCACGTCTCTGTGTTACCGGTGGAAGACGATGAAGACCTCGCCCCGAGCCCGCCAATATCCCCCATGTCGTCTTCCGACGACCTCATCAACCAATCCTACTACCCGTATCTCGTCCCTTATCCACCGTTCTCGCCACCTCTCGTTCCATCCTACCATCTCAACACTTCCCTTGCTTCATCTCCCCCCTATGTTGACCCTCTACCATATTGTGATCTTGACGACTTGGACGACTTTCCCCCTGTGCCGGATGCCATAGAAGACGACTCGGACGAGGAGTCAGAGGCACAGTCGGAAACTCACACCCCCGGACAATCGTTGTCATCGTTGTCACTCGACCCCGCATCCATCCCTCTTCCTACTGAACATAGTCGTCTCCGTCATTCTACTCCCCATATCTATATTGACCCAGAAGACGAGTACTTCTACCCTTTTGACCCCCTACCCTTTACCAATAACCACCACTCCCCTATCAATTACCCAGAGTGTTAGATCTACACGTATGCCTCGTTCTTGCCTATTCCTTGGTTATCCGTGAATGTATCTTTTTGTTGGCGTTATCTGGATCATTGATGCCCCTCAGTTCGGCCGACTAGCCAGAGCAGTCATCGGCCGATTGGTCATGCGCATCCGTTGCTGTAGGGAGTTTGTCACTCTCTGAGAACCAAGAGTCGGGAATCTCTGCATTGCGGTCGATAGACTGAATGGCTATCGTGTTGAATGCCGCTGTCCAAGCAGAAGACGCGGGGAGCGGACAGGACTGCATAACATTTTCTGCCAAAATATCAACAAATCGTGATTCGTCACGGTTCTTCGAATCACTTACCAAGTCGCAACAGGCACGGCGCCCTCGTTTCCAGCTTGTGTCTTGGGTTGCTGCAGCCCCAAATTAGTCCACGAGTGTGATATATTGCACACGCACCCCTCCACGTAGTCACCGAGACGGTTGGCGATCAAGATCACGTATGCAAGTTGCTCGCGCGACCAATTTGCTGCGAGTACGTTTTCATACAGGTCCAGATCACAATGCGGCATCTGCGTTTTCAGTCCGGCGTCAAATCTAGCCAGAATGGTCTCACCCATAATAACGTCGGAGCGTTCAGCGGATGCTTACCGTCCTGGAAAAATTGGGTCAGCGGGCGGGAGGGGCGACCGACGGTCAACTCGCGTTATTTGCAGAAAGCACACGAAGCCCGAGTTGCTCAAATAAAGTATTGTCTTCTTCCGAGAAAACTGGATCATAAATGGAGACGTTGGCGTGTTCCTGGCACGCATTCAGTAGCAGGCTTGATTACGGGCCAGTACATACGAGGCCGGTTGACTTGCATATTTCAAGCAAGAAGCCGAGCTGAGCACGAGAGTTTGGCGAGGATGACGGGCTACCGAGACCTAAGCATAAGATAGCCACAGGAGAGGAGGCACAAGTAGATAAATGCTTTTGCAAAAGTTCTGTGCAAGTGTTACCAGCCGTTCTGCGTAATCTTTTACTTAGGAAACGGACGTTGACATTGAGCATTCCAGTCATCTTTCGCAAGCTCTTCGCGGGCACGTTCAACACGACAAAGGAGGGAAGGTCGCTCAGATTGGACCCTGTTTCTTCGCTTCTTTCGCGGAACAACAGGCTTGAAATCCGAATATTGAAAAGTGTTATCCGAAGTCATGGCAGTCGGGTGGAAAGGTAACTGATGTGATCTTGCCGCCGGCCAACTTTCGAACTGGTTCAGTCTATGTTACACTGATTCTGTCCTTCATACAGCTTTCCGAAACGGAGTAAGTTTCCTCGAATCACAGCGTCTGCAGTGCCCACAAATCATCGCCGAGGTACGTCGCGGTTTCCACTCCAACACCTTTATTTACGGTGCGCATCTCCTCCGTCCCTAACTTCGTGATACCTATCCCCACTGCATGTTCTTTCCCTTCCGCGTGTATCGCGACTGGGGTGCCGGTAGGGAGAGCTGCGTCCGCAGGGGGGAGATAGCCGCCCGCGGAGGTGAGGCCCGGACACATCATGTGCGCGCCTGCAAGTAGGAACCGAATCGCGCCACGGTCGACCTTGACCATAGGTAGGATGTACGGATCTCGAGCAGGATCAGGACCCGGGTAGAACCAGGTGGGTCGCAGCTTACATTTGTGCAGTAATCTCAGGGTTGGATAGAACGGGCCATCAAAGTGCTGAAAGATGAGAGGCTCCCCATGTACCGTATAAATTGATATGTGTTCTCTGCTAATGATAGTCAATACGAGCGAGACGAGGAGAATGACTGAGCGCGTGCGGACCATTTAACATGGACAAGTCCTTCTTTCTTGGGCCAGATGGCCTCCAACGTTTCTGGTTCTATCTTCCACTGAGACAGTACACTTGCCCGGATAGATCGCTGAACGGATGTCTTCACGGGGGTATGGCCTGCGATGTCCGTCGAAGGCTGAAATCTAGTGCTGGCATGAGGAGAGCAAAGGCAAGCAAAGGATATGGATGCTAATACTTCTTGAACATGATTGAGGGCGACAAGGATGTGACCGAGATGTGTGACCAGATAGGAAAGATAGGAAATGTACATGATGTTCTCGTTTCTATTATTCATTTGTGTTTGTACATACAGAGAGGCGAAAAAAGGACGATAGCGTAGAAAAGCGAGGATGAGTAGTCAAGATGCGAAAATGTCTGTTCAAGACGAATCAAATGTCTTCGTCCCGATCCTCCAGCTGAGATGGCTTCAACATTCCCGGAATCCGCATGGCTGCCTGCCGCTCTTCGTCGACTTTACGCTGAGACTCGGCTTCTTTCTCCTCCAAAAAGAGCTCTGTGTTGTCACCAGAAAATTCTTTCAGTTGAATCAGGAAGTCTCGCAGGGCGAGTTTGAAGCGGTTGATGTCGTTGTTGAATTCCCCCAAACCTACAACAAAGGCCTGGACCTGGGTTCTGTGCAAGGTTAGATAGAGGAACACGGACAGCGGACAGACTTACTTCTGAACATGGGGGAAAGCGGTATGCAGCAGATCTGCGCAGTATTCCCGCAAGAAGAGAGCATTTGTTAGGTTGGGGTCGGAGATCTGGGCCGGGTCGAAGAGTGGGGTTTGGATCGCGTTAATTTCTACAAGCTGGAACATTCGAGCGAGCACAACACTCTGCAGCTTGAAGCCACTCTTGTGATCCGTGTCCGTCAGAACGAAGAAGATATCCTGGACGATACTCAGGAAGTACTGCTGGAAGAAGGCGTTGGCGACAGCTGGCTCGGCGCCAGTAAAGTTGTTGACAACTTCCAAGCACACTAAAAGAGTGAAGGTTAGAGGGCGAGGTTGCAAATCAGAGGAATAGATACAATTTAGGCCAATATCAGCGATGTCTCGCATGGTATGCTTAATAGCCCATACGATGCTGTCCATGAACAGCTTGAATTGGGGAGGGGACATGGTAAGTAGGGCTAGGAGGATCATGTAAGTGATAGAATCGGGGACTGGATAATCTAATTTACCCGGGAAACAGTTGAGATTCATGGCTCGCAGGAGCTTGTAAAGGCCCCCTCTGTGTTCCGGGTATTCTGCGAAATCCTGATTGATCATATTCAACGTCGGCTCGAACACAGCGTCCAGGATGGCGGGGACTTGTGGCGTTAAGAGGGGCTGAATGATAATTGAGTGGCTGTTACATGACGAGGTTGGCGAAAAAAAAGCATGCATACCCCGAGACGCCCTGTGATAGTAGCCATGACATTGAGGACTTCTGCATCCCGGGCAGGGGCGACGTTGCGACTGTAATCGCCAAGGATGGCATCGAGTAAGGGCGGTATAAAGTTGGCATTGACAGCATCGAGATCTTCAGCCTTCTTTATATACGTCTCCATGAGCTTCAGTATCTCCTTCTTTACGGTTCGCAATTGCCGGACTTTGGGTGTCTTTGTGGCAAACGGGCCTGTAACAAGGTCAAAACGGCATGGGAAGTAAAGTGTAGGACACACCATCCTTGGCGATGGTTTCGCTGATGATACCACTGACAGCCTTATACAGTCCAAGCATATCTAGGAATATGCGGCCGATCTGGGGTAGATAAAAGCTTCCAATGGAGGTGCAAGCAGAAACGTTCGTCTTGAGGACATTGGAAAGGATCTTTATATTATCAATGTTCGCCAAAACGTCCATGCTCTGGGCAGCTTGTCCCATCAGAGAATCCCACTGGACGGAAGGTGAGTCGTGAGCGTGGCAAAGTTTTGCGATACATACAGCATTGTTCGGAAGCTCCATGAGTTTCGCTATCAATTTTTCCTGTTGCGGTTTATTGGGTTGCGCAGAAATCATCCAACCAACGGCTTCGTAGAAGGTATGAACCTACCGATATTCGATGAGTACATACAGAACAGCTGAAATGAAGCACAAACCTGTTGAGGGGATAGATCAACGGTGATCCGGTGCAACAGTCTCAGTATCTCGTCCACGAAGGGCTCCGTCTCTCCGGACTGCATCATCACGAAATGACGTCGGCATTTTTGGGCAATCTTAATGAACGTATCGCAAGCCATGTCTTGTACTCCTACAGAACAGAACAGTTAGAAGAAAGTGATATAAAACACTAAAAGGCGTACCCTCGTGTGTCTCGTGCATGAACTCGAAGAGCTTGTTCACCACCGTCTTCAGAAACTTCCAATGCGCTTTCAAAAACCGGGGATATTGTCCGACGATGTACATGATATCCGAGGCGACAACAGCCTTGTTGTCTTTCCCTCGTTTTATCTCGCACAGACCCAACAAGTCTTTGATGACGGTGACCAAGAAGCGCTTCTCCGCTTCCTCGTCTGGAATTTCCCGTCAGTAGAGCGAGGCGACCAAACATATGGGACGCACTCATTGCTCCGGAGATAGATCCGATAGCCCAGCACAGTGTGTTGAGGTTATTCCACGACCATTCCGACCCATCTACTTGCTTCGCGAGCTTCTCCGTCAGTATCGTCTCCGTATCCGCCACGTCCAGATGGGTGAGATAGACGAGCAATTCACGCATTGACTTGTAGAGAACAATGGTGTCGCTCTCCTTCATGAATTCGCGCACAATTTCGCCCTCGTCGTTCTCTACAATCAGGACCTTCGTAGCAACAGCTTAGCCAAAGCGGAAAGGGCTCAAAGCATGTGAACATACCTCCTCAGGCTTCACCATCCGCTCGATAACCACCAATCGCAGATTAGACAAGACATCGCTGTAGATGTTCTTCCTCAGCGACATGCTGCTGAGCATGGTCTGTGGCCCCCCGTTGCCCAGACTGAGACCCATCAACAATCCCGAGTCTCCGATGGGCAGGCTTTGAATCTCTTCATAAAGCTCCGAAACGAGCTTCAACCAATACTCCAAGCAGATCTTGAATATCTCCCTTTCGTCCACTTGGGAAACTTTGACCATGTATAGATGGGCATTGAGAAGCACGTCGCGATTGGCCTCCGACTCGACTGCACGAAGGTGGGTGGAGAGGAAATTGGCGAGGAACAGGGAAAGGTTGAGCACGAGTTCTTGACCTGCGTCCCCAGCATTCGTGTACGCTTGTGCGATGTTAGTACTCGGCGGAATCATTCGGTTGACCGAGGTCATGACCATCTGAAACAGAATGACGAATTTGGGGTCGTACTCCGGCCCAACATTCAGTGCGGCGATTTCTGCCAGACATTTGAGAGTAACGTTTCGGAAGTCGGGTGTTTCAAGGAACTGCGTCAGGTATCAGAGATTGGTCCACCAATCTATGCGTAAACGTACACGGTTCAGAAGCAAATCGATTACTGTAGTTTCGAATATGTATCCCAAGGGAATCCAATTGAGGAACCGGAGCAGCGTCTCCAACGTTGCCTTGATCAAGGATGACTTCTGTGCTTCTTCCAAGACCTCCGAACAGAGTTTGAATATTTCGGAGAACTCGCCGCACATTTGATTCTTAAGGTTTTTGATCTTGGTCTGTGTCATTTGCTCCGCGGAAAAGTCAAAGATTTCCTCCGACAGGAGTTTCAGGATGATCATGTTGTTTTCGCACAGGGTGAGGTTGGTCTTGGACGACTCCACAAGCTCGGTTATGAAGTTTGGCCAATTGTGCGGCCATTCTTGTTTTAGGATCTGCAACTGCAAGTCAAAGAAAGCAAGCGGACCAGCGCTAAACACACACACCTGAACAAGAGTTAGATCTAGTTTATCGACAAATGTCTTCTCCTTCCGCATCGTGGTCTCATCCGAAGCCACCTTGACCGTGACTCCAACAACGAAGTTCCTGATACCTGAAAGGTATCGTAAGCGAGAATCCCGTTAGACCTCTCGATTCAAGACCTTGTCTCTGGCCCTCCGGGAGAGTTTTCCAGCGCGTAGTAATCAACTTTTCTAGAATTTGTAGACCGATGTACTTTCCATCCAACGTCGTCAGTTGGGGCATTGAGAACAAAATTCAAACCCACTTTCGCCTGAGGAAATGTGGCGCGCTCAAGAATATCGGGTACCCTCGTCCATGCATCGGGATGCTCTTGAAATTGGGTTAAAACCTGCAATCCAAGTCAGTAGCCGATACATCGTCCATCGGGCGAGACCAGTGACCTGCTGGGCTAGTTGTTGCTACAGTAGACACCGGATCAGTGAAAAAGGTCGAAGACATTAGGCGAAGATGAACCTCGGCGCCTGTGCTTCTGTAAAAGGCCATCGCGACCTTATCCATGAGGGAGACATCGAAGTCGCGCGAGAAATCGAGGAGAGCCTGGTCAGAGGAATCAGGCGTGAGGCGAAGGTAAGCGAGTGGAAACGCACCTCCATGGCGGTCTTCAAGTTCCAAGTGACCGAGTCGAGCCGAAATGTGTCAGTCACACTGCGTGACTCGCACCGCCACGATCACGCCGCCAGTTTCTCACCGTGACCTTCGTCCTGCTGCTCTGCATCTTTGCCAATAGCGCGTTCTTTGCTCCCATTTCGCGTCCTATCACATGTCTATCTCCGTTGAAGAAGCCCTGTCTGTGTATTCTGCGTGACGGGTTACGAAAACGCGTTGATTTAACATCTTACTAGGGACGCTCTCCGAGGCGTCAAGGCGGTCGTTGTTCCGGACGACGACTATCTCACTCTTGTTGCAGCAGAAGACACAATTGTAGCTGCGGAGACGAAACGGAGAAATGAGTTGGACGAGCTGCATTCGAACTTGAAAGGTGGCGCCTTTATACGGTTGGCCAAATAACATCATCTGAAACATTGGCGAGCCCTTTCCAAAATTCTGGAATCCGCCCGTATCTCTGCCACGCGACCGTCATCCGTTCCGTCTGCCGAAGCACACACCTCTACGTTGAACGAACTTGATATTGCCAGCCTATCGCTTGCCAAATCCATTAAGGAAACCGAGGGATCAGTAGCCAGCAAGGAGGGCGAACTCACGGCGCTGAAGGAGGCCGCACGCAGACTGGAAGACTATGACCCTGCGGCGGAACACGAAAAAGAGTTGGATGGCACCGCGTAAGCCAAAAGGACCGATTCGCCGACCATGCTCACGTCGATCCTTAGGTTGCGTTTACAAATATACAAAGGACTTGGGTTTGAGCCCGTTCCGGATAAGCATGGAAAACTCGCAAAGATGCTCATCCGTACGGGGCATCCTCATGGCGCAATGATGTATCTAACTCGAGTGTCCAGGTGCTCAGTCCGGCGACTTACACGTCGTCGACTTCAATGACGGGAAAACAGACTTTGAATACACGCAACTTCTATGGAAGCTGGCTTGTTCGTGAAGGGCGTTTCGCTCATTAGTGTAAATGTATATTGTCATAAATAAGGTTGTAATTCTATCCGAGCTCTCAGTAAGATCCGTTTGTCATATAGCGTGCATGGCGACCCGGAAGGTATCTCTCACTACCCACACCTTCTTCACTTTGCACTTCTCTGCGACTTCCCGAACCTTGGCCTCAATACAGTTCTTCTTCACCTTATGGTTCCGCAAGTCCTGATATATTGTGTCGATGAGGATTGGAAGGCTCGCGGTTGGTGACGCGGTGATTTTATCGAGGAGTTGCGCCAAGTGGGCTTCGGGGAATACCGTTTTCGGGGCAACCGTGGTCCGCTTTGCAGCTGTGGCAGCGGGAGGGGCAGTCGATGAATCGGGCCTGGTCGGAGTGGCTGCAACAAGGCGATCGGGCAGTGAAGGGACGGCAAATCCATCATTCTTGCTTGCCCGGGTGGCATCGCTGCACTGAGAAACGAAAGTGAACGGGTCGATGGGGAATGGAGTGTCTATAGCGCTTTGTTGAGCAGAACAAGAAAACACGGAGCAAAGGACACACCGTTGAAAAGTTGAATCCGATAGGAATTGAACATATTGTGCTCGCACCGCCCGACGGTTTGTTCCCAGGAAGGACCTCTGGCGAAAGGAACCAGCGGGACTACGACTTTTCTCTTCTTCGTTAGTTTATTGTCCTCAGTTTCCGCTTTCCGTTTCACAGGCGCTTGCAAGGTCGAGAATACAGGGGATGCGCCTCTGCTCTCAGTCGGTGTCTGAGGCTCTTCGTCATCATCGACGAGCCAGGAATCCAAATCTGAATCCGCATCGTCTGGGTCGCCATCCTCGTCCTCCCCATCATCGATGATGTCGTCGGCATCGCCGGCTGGTTCCTCCTCCCATTCCTCTCCACTGTCGTAACCATAGTCGAAGACAGCGACGTCCTTGGCAAAAGGCGCGCGCGGTCCAATGATACGAGAGTCCCGTGTCCATGTCCCGAAGTAGCCGGGTCGCGCATCATCCGCGAAAATGAGGACCTTCGCGGGCACAATTTCTCGATCGGAGAGTTGATCTAGAATGGAGCGGACCAGATTGACGTCGCCAGTCACTTCTGCTTCATTTAGCCGAGCAATCATGTCGCGAACAGAGACGCTGTTGCTGGTCTTCAATGGTGCGGCAGCCTCCCGCGCATGTGCCGCGCTGATGATACGTGTTGGGATACCGTGCGGTTGACTGGGACGGGGTAGATTCTGGAGAGCAGAACGTAGACGGTCTGAAAGTGCCTTAGTAAATTCTTTTCCCCACCAAACAGAAGACACACCTTTCGCGCTCGTTCCGGTAATGTCTATGTCAGAACTACGCTGTACATCGTCCGGGTCGTCGACGATAATGACATCACCGTCGTATGTTAACGGTGGTATACGTTTAGTGTTCTGAGATATGAACCAATTGACCGGAGCCAGTGTGGTATCCTTCTTGACCACAAACGGCTTGAAGGTCTTCTGGAACTCCGATATATTCGAGGGCGATGTAGTACTTTCTGAGTTCGGTTCATTCGCCGGCACAGCGCGAGAAGGTTTGCCAGCTTTGAGAAAGCTCTGCAAGATGGATCGGGATTTGTTTTGAGCGTCCTTTTCTTTCTGTTCTCGTTCAGTTTTCGCAGCCTTCTTTTCCTGCTTTTCCTTTTCCTACGCGAATCACAGACAGTTTCAGCAAGGTGTCTGCAACCAATATTGCAATACGAACCTTGGCTGTCTTGTCAGAATCTACGATTTTCTTGGGGCGGCCAACTTTGGGCGCAGGAGTCTGTCAAAAACTAGATTGAGTGATAGACCAGCGGAAGAGGTAGAGTCGTACAGAATCGTTCTCTTCGTCCTCCTTCTTCTTCTTGGACAGTTGCGCCGGGCTCTTCGTGTCATCGCCAGTCAGATCAATGGTATTGAAGCCGGAACTACTGGCTCCATCCTTGGCCGACGCCTTTCCGGTGACGGTTCCTTTAGGATCGAGGATAATGTCCTGTTCGTCCTTGGGAAGCGAATCAAGTATCGCCTTCAGAGCCAGCTTTGCCTACGCGTTCACTGGATCAATGTCACCGTCGGACGCTAATAAAATAGTACTTGCCTGAACGCGCTCAGCTATCCGGCCTTCGGCTTTCTCGCGCCCATTCTTCGGGAGCCAGTCCAGGCGCTTGGCCTCCCATCGCCAAGCACACACTGCGGCGGGAGCCTTGACTCCCGGCATCCCATCCAGCCCATAGTTATTTCGATTGGCGACAGACTTCACGCTACTCTCCACTACGTGGAGACTCAAGGGTGGCACGCTGTTCTCGTCGTCTTCGTCCTGTATTGGAAGCAATTCCTGCAGAATGTGCTTGGAGAGGGCCGAGAGTGTCTTATCACTAATGCGGTTCAAACGGTTAACAATGTGGCACGCGAAAGAAAGAGCCGCTACCTCTCATGGGCCAATTTGGCGACGACAGGTTTGTGTTCTTCGGGAATGGTCGCGAGGGCATCCGCCTGTCTACCCATGCGCTCTTCCAGCATTTCGCGAAACTTGACGATCTCTGAAGCAGATAGTTAAACATGGAGCGCGGGTGAGGACGAGTAGCAAAACGCGTACCTTGAAGAGTCTCGGAGTGTTTCTCGAAGGATATGGGTTTCTGCTTGAAAATAACTTTGCCATTCTTCAAATCGGCGATAGAGGACTTTTCGGGAACTCCTGCTAGACAGGACGCGTCAGTCAAGGTCGCGCGGGGCGCGTCGCAAAGCTTGCCATTCGCGTCAGTAGCGACGGCCGGTTTGGAGGCTAGAGGATCACATATTAGTAAATGGCAATGCACCGCAGTCTTTGAGTTGCCTGTGTGCATGTCGCAAAGGGCCACTGGCGCAGACAATGGAGGTGCGTGAGCGGCGGTGTCAAGAGCGGTGTGACGGTCACAGGGTGACTGGACGCGTAAATGGCTTTCTTCCAAAAATCGGCCGCCTCTGCGAAGACGACGCAGAAACACGTCGTTGACCCCGCTCTTCAGCCATGGGTTGAGAAATAGTACTTGCCCGCTTCTCTTCTGTCTCTTCTGCTCATTCTGTTTCAGTAGACCGAAAACAATCGACGATGTGTCTGCCCAAGAACACACCGTCGCGGTACTACAGAAGACACTGACGTCGACCAACGTACGTGCTCTTGAATCCGCAGACCTTTCCCTCAATTTGTCCGGTAGCTTCCGCATATGCTTTTCTACGGGCCACCTGGGACTGGGAAAACGTCTACCATTCTCGCGCTTTCGCGACAGCTCTTCGGGTTGGGCCCTTTTTTAGAGGCAGTGGGCTCCGCTGAAGAACCCCCATTTCTAGTCCAGATAATTTTCGGAATCGCGTACTCGAGTTGAACGCGTCAGACGAGCGTGGCATTTCCATTGTCCGCGAAAAAATCAAGAACTTTGCGCGCCAAACACCTCGTGCCCAAGCCGTCGCGTCCGACGGGAAAGAATACCCGTGTCCGCCGTACAAAATCATCATCCTGGATGAAGCGGACTCCATGACTCAAGACGCACAGGGTGCCCTGCGCCGTATCATGGAGACGTATGCTCGTATAACACGATTTTGCCTGGTGTGCAATTATGTTACCAGGTACCTTAGCGGGCAATTCAGTCTCTTCCCTTCTAACCGCTGACAGGATCATCGAGCCTCTTGCGTCGCGTTGTTCCAAATTTCGTTTCACTCCCCTCGACCCTACCTCATCCACGTCCCGTCTCGCGTATATTGCAGACGCGGAGCATATAACGGTCGACCCAGCTGTCATCGACACTTTGATATCCACTTCGTCGGGAGACTTGCGTCGTGCCATCACGTACCTGCAGTCTGCTTCCAGGCTCTCATCGTCCACGAAACCCCCGACTCCCATAACTCCGATTGATATCCAGGAGATAGCAGGTGTCGTCCCAGATCCCGTTGTTCGTGGTTTTGCAGGGGTGTTAGGCATCGATGTGGAGGAATCGATGGACGTCGACGGACCTCAAGTAGCGCAGAAGGGTTTTGAGCCGATACAGACGAAGGTCAAAGAGCTGATGAGGGAAGGGTTCTCGGCCTCGCAATTGCTCACTCAGGTATTTTGACCATATCATTGGCGGCACCTCACTCATTTGAAATTTAGCTGCACGATCTGATTGTCCTTCACCCCACCTTGAACGCGCGGGAGAAATCCAAGTGCGCCCTAGTGCTTGCGGAAGCGGACAAGGCGTTGTGCGATGGCGCGGACGAGGAGCTTTGGATTCTCGAGGTCGCATTACGGGTGCACAAGGCCGTCTCTGCATGAAAACTTACACTTGTATCTGTATCCTTCTTTGTATTGCACGTTTGTGGACAGCGAACGGACTTGGATTTTTAAGCAAAAGAAGAAAATGACAGCACGGTTGTTACACTGAGGAATAGCTGCGCATCTACACTCCCCACCGCCAACTACATTCATCATCTTATTCCCGCAGTGGCTTTTTGCAGCGCCCGCTTGATACCCAGCTGCGCCTTCTTGAGCTCATCGGCAGATGAGTCCTCAATCTCCAGCTTCTCGAGCGCCCGTGCAAGCTCAGCCTCGACCTGGGCCTTGGCTCCCCGCTTGAGCTTCATGCCAATTTCGGGTGACGTGATGGTGCCCTCGACCTGGTGAATGTATGCCTCCAGGTCGGATTTGGCCTCATGGCGAGCGGAAAACTCTTTGTCAGCGTTCTTGAACTGCTCAGCGTCCTTGATCATTTGGTCGATCTCAGCAGACGAGAGACGGCCAACGGAGTTGGTGATGCCTGATGCGACGTCAAAAATGATTCTAGACGACATGAGAACAGGTTACGTACTGATGGATGCCTTGCGGCCGGATGCACGATCTTGAGCAGAGACCTTGAGCAGACCGTTGGCGTCGACCTCGAAGGTGGTGACAAGCTCGGCCTGGCCGCGGAGCATTGGGGGAATACCGTTGAGCTCGAATTCTCCGAGCAGGCGGTTGTCGCGGCATTGTGTTCGCTCACCCTCGTATCTGAAGCACCCGGTCAGGAAGAGGTTACAAGGAGGGGAGGCAGCACATACACAGGGAAAGTGACGGTGGTTTGGTTGTCCTCAACGGTGGTGAACACCCGCGACTTGTTTGTCGGGATGGGGGTGTTGCGAGGAACGACGATACCGAAGACATCCCCTTGCATGGCAACGCCGAGAGATAGAGGAGCGACATCAAGGAGGAGGAGGTCCTTGGTCTGCTCGGATGTCTGGCCAGTCAGGACGGCGGCTTGGACGGCAGCACCGTAGGCAACAGCCTCGTCCGGGTTGATGGACTTGTTGAGTTGACGACCACCAAAGTACTCGGAAACCAGGGCCTGGATTTTTGGGATACGGGTAGAACCACCGACAAGGACGATGTCGTCGACCTTCTCGCGGGCCATCTTTGCGTCCTTGAGGACCTTCTCAACGGGGTCAAGGGTGGACTTGAACATGGCGGCATTGATCTCCTCGAAACGAGCGCGAGTGATGTTTGCCGAGAAGTCCTCGCCCTAGGCACATCAATCAGAGCACGAACTAGGACGATGTAGAGAAGTTGTACCTGGAAAAGCGAGTCGACCTCGACGGTCGTCTGGGCCACACTGGAAAGTGTGCGCTTCGCACGCTCGCAGGCACTCCGCAGACGTCTAAGGGCACGGGCGTCGTCAGAGATGTCGAGCTTGGACTTTCGCTTGAACTCGTTCTTGAAGTGGTCCAAGAGGGTGTTGTCAAAGTCCTCTCCACCAAGATGGGTGTCACCAGCAGTGGCCTTGACGGCGAAGACACCACCGTTGATGTTGAGGAGAGAAACATCGAAAGTTCCTCCACCGAGATCGAAGATGAGGACGTTTTTCTCAACCTTTGATTGCCGGTCGAGACCGTAAGCAATGGCGGCAGCGGTAGGCTCGTTGATGATACGCAAAACATCAAGCCCTGCGATGGCACCTGCGTCTTTTGTGGCCAGACGCTGCGAGTCGTTGAAGTAGGCGGGAACGCTGTGGATTGTTTAATCATCTGGAGGTACGAGCATAGGCAACACCTACGTGACAACGGCCTTCTTGACGGTCTTGCCGAGCTTGGCCTCGCAGATTTCCTTCATTTTGGTGAGGACCATGGACGATATTTCCTGGGGGCTGAAGGTCTTTTCGTCGCCGAGGTATTGGACCTTGATCAGAGGTGAGCCGTCCTTCTCGACGACCTCGAATGGCCAGTGAGTCATGTCCTGGACACGGACAGTAAGTCAATATCCATGCAACGGACAAGAGACGGATGGCGAACCTTTTTGACATCCGGGTCGCTGGAGAAGAAAAAAAGAAGGGACAAAAGTCAACGACGAAGCAAGACACACAGCAGCGGAATCTCAACTCGAAACGGCGACCGATGAGGCGCTTGGCGTCAAAGACGGTGTTGCGGGGGTTCATCGCGGCCTGGTTCTTTGCGGCGTCACCAATCAAGCGCTCCTCGGCGGAGAAGGCGACATAGGACGGGGTGGTTCGGTTTCCCTCTGGATCGGATGAGGATGAGGAAGAGGGGGCTGGAAAAGGGAGGGCGTACGGTCATTGGCGATGATCTCGACCCGGTCGTTCTGCCAGACGCCGACACATCTGGAAAAGATGAAAAAAGAGGCAAAAAAGCGGGGGAGAGACTGACGAGTATGTGGTTCCGAGATCGATACCGACAGCACCGTCAAATTGGTCGTCCATGGTGATTTTGGGGCGGGAGAGAGGAAAGGGCGGGAGATGGGGGGAAGGAAAAAAAGACTGAGTGACACGTTACAGTAACGGTGGTGGTGACATCTGTGATCTGTGCATGCAGCACCTTGCAAAAACAGCCCCGCGCGTCCCCCGCCTCGCCCGCGCCCTCAACGACCGGCCCCTGCCAAAGGACTGGAGCGACCTCCAGGTCAGGCGCGCAGAGGTCGGCACCCTCAGTACGCTTTTCTAGCTGCCTGGCAACTGTCTCTCACCCCTGCCCAGTCGATATCTTTGCCGACTACGGGTCGAATCGCAGGGAAGAAAACGCATTTAGGCTGCGCGATGCAGTGCGGAGACCAGTCCCCAATGCAACAGTCTCCTCGCTGCTCGCAACAGGCGCGCACTTTGGTCATGCTACCTCGCGCATGAACCCCAATTTCATGCCCTACGCGTACGGAGAGCGCGCAAAGTCCACAATCATCGACCTGGACCACACCGTTCCTCTTCTTCGGCGCGCTGCAAATCTAGTTCGCGCCGTCGCGTTTGCAGGCGGCCAGATTCTCTTCATTGGCACGCGCCCCGATCTCCGTCAGATCGTCAAGGCCGCCGCGGGACGCGTCGGAAAGCAGGGCTACTACATCAGCGACCGCTGGATACCCGGGACTCTCACCAACACCCCCGAACTCTTCACCCCAAAGGTAGCAAGCGAAACAACGACTGCCCCCGATCTCGTCATCCTCCTCAATCCCCTTGCAAATATAACCTGCATTCGCGAGTGTGCCCTGTGCCACATCCCTACTATTGGCATTATAGACTCGGACGCGGATCCGCGCATCGTCATGTATCCAATACCGGCCAACGACGAGAGCCCCCAGACCGCAGAGATCGTGGCTGGCATTTTGAGTATCGCGGGTCGCGAGGGTCTTGCTCTGCGCATGGAAGAAGATGTCATGGAGGAAGAAAACCTACAGAACGAGATTGACGATGCACTATGGGAACATGTGGACGCGGAGCGGCGGGGTGAAACGGAGCCAGAGGTAGAAAACGAGCCAGCAGGCGAGCATTTCGATCACTAAGACGACATACATATAATATATATTATCTAACTCTACTGGGAGTGCTCTGCACCTCAAACCAATGCCCTGAGAATATTCAGTACGTTGTCAGTGCAAACGCAAAGTGCGCTCACGTTCAGCTGCCTCCAACGCGCGCACGTTCCCTTGCAACTTGTTGATAGTCTCGATGTATTCGTCCTCTTCTTCACTGTCAAACACAATTCCGCCGCCTGCCTGTAGGTATGCTATCCCGTCCTTGAAGGTCATTGTGCGGATCGCAATGCAGGTGTCCATTTCGTCTTCTGCAAAATCGAAGCGCCCAACGGCCCCGGCATAAACACCCCGCTTCTCCTTCTCCAGCGAGGAGATAATCTCAATCGCCTTGATTTTGGGTGCTCCCGAGACCGTACCCGCGGGGAAGATGGATCGGAATGCGTCGAATCTGGAAATCACGACGGATAAAAAATTGGGTACCACACAAGACGTAGACGGCACCTTGTTTTGTCCGCGCGCAAAGTCCCAGAGACCTGGGAAGTGAGATGGATGACGTGGCTGAACTTCTCCAGCTTCATCAAATGGTCCACTTTTACCGATTTTGGTTCGCAGACACGGTTCACATCGTTTCTGGCGAGATCGACAAGCATTATATGCTCTGCGCGGTCTTTTTCGGAAGCAAGAAGCGCGGCCCCCAATTTTTCATCCTCTAGTGAAAGCCATGTCAGAGAAGTGTGAGAACGGTTCATGGGAATGCGCCAAACCTTCCAAGGTTTTGCCTCTCTTGGTCGTCCCCGCAATTGCGTGATTGAACACGACGTTCTTCTGCACCTTGCAGAGCGTCTCAGGACTTGCCCCGACGATCTGGACGCCCCCGCAGTCCAGGTAGAACATGTATGGGCTGGGGTTAACCTGCCTGAGATGCCTGTACGCGTTAAACGGGTGCAATGAGGTGGGACGAGCAAGGCGCTGAGACGGAACGGCTTGGATGATGTCTCCAGCAACAATATGCTTCTTTAATGTCGTGACGAACCGCTCGTACCCCTCCTTCCCCACGTTCGACATTGACTGGTTGCCCAGTGTTATCGGGGGTTGCGGTGGTTCAGGCGTCGTGCTGACGAGCAGAGATTTCGCCAGCCGACGCGCTTTCGCAACGGCAGTCTGGTACACAAACGCGAGGTTCACGGTCCCCGCGTTTTTTGGACAAAAGACATGCGAGACGACCTTGACCGTCTGGAACAGGTGGTCGTAGATCAGCAGCGTGTCGACAAGCATGAAGACAGACTCGGGGATGCCGAGGGGGTCGGCCAGCTGGCACGCCGTCTTGGGCTCGAAATGCTGGATGCAGTCAAACGCTACATAGCCGATAGCCCCGCCAGTGAATGTCGGGATTTCAGGGATCTTGATGTATTGGTGCAGCGCCAGCTCTTTCTGCAACACCACCATGGGGTCACCTGTATGCTCCTCGCCCGGGCCTGTCTTGATCACTTTTATCGGGTCTGCACGCAGATATAAGTCAAACGCAGCGGAGAGAACGTTATTAGTTGACCTGCGCCGATGAAACTATAGCGAGCAACGTTCTCCCCGTTGATAACCGACTCGAGGAGGAAGCTGTACTTGGAGTCCTTTGCTATCCGCAGGTAGGCCATGCATGGTGTGAGCAGATCCGCCGGCAGCTCGACATAGACAGGGACACAGTTTCCCTGTTTCTCGACATTGATGAGGCGCTCGACAGTCTCGAGGGAGGGGAGGGCCTGTAATCTCTAGAGGATTCGTTGCATCAGAACGGACGCGAAGTTGAGGCCGAGTACTTGCCTGCGCGTTCATGGTGTTCGGTGCACTGTCGAATCATTTCTGATCAAGGCCTTATATGTCATGTCCGTCTTGTGTCCTGCTAAATCATGGATTGCCGCCACCGCCCTCGGGCAGCAGTCCACGGCCGCGCTTCGACAACCATCTTGTATCTGCTCTCTGCACTCGGATCTACCTACTCGATACGGCCGAGAACTTGCTACTATTGCGCGATATAAATCTACCGCAAACGTCCGCGCATGGCCGCAATCTCAAAGTTCGGCCGACGGAGTACGCCGGGGACAACAACTATCTTCCCCACGAACTTTCGGATCTTTGCAATCTGTCTTCACTGTGAACAGAAATGATTTTATTCTCTGCGATGGTTCTTTGGCAGCCCTCAATCTCGGTGGCGACTTCTATGGATCACCATAGATACTTAATTTTGTGGCCCAAGAAGCTTCGAAGTACTCCAGATGACAGCGCTTGGCTGCATGTTCCATGTGCAAAGCACGGATGTCCCTCGTAACTATAGTCCGTGAATTGGATCCTCATTATCTGACCGTCTATTATACAAAAAACGCACGAATGCTGCTGCACCTCTGAACAGCGCCGTCTCAGTTGGCGCGGTTGCGTACAACTGCATGCTGACCCTGCGGAACCACATCAAATCCACTCTGTCCAAGATCAGCCGGAAGGGTAGCAGTTTCATCTAATATCGGCGATGAGAGCAGTCCCTCCCCTTCTTCTGGATCTGCGCTCGGCGCAACGGGTGGGCGAAGGAAATTCGGGGCGGTAACAAGATTGTTGAAGAGGAACTAGAACAACGGCATTAGAAGGAGAGGAAGAAACGGATACTCCGGGAACTCACAGTGCCGTATCTAGATCGTCGCGCAGTCAGCGCACAATTGCAATAGTCTTCGGATTTGACTTACACGAGCAAGGAAAATCCGAGGACTTGCAGAAGGGATATCGGCCAAATGAGTTTCTCCCAACCTAGGCCCAGGCTCACAATCCAGATGGAGAGAGTTCGGCAAGTATCAGTCAATGACCGAGCAGTGGCGCTAACATGCCTCGTGACACTGAGCCCAAAGAAATTAAAAAGTGCAATCGAACAAGCGATTGCCCCGCCTGAATAGAGGACAGCTGGGGAGTCGATCATTTGCCGCCAGCCCCGCGGAAGATCAAAGAACGGCGTCTGCGAGGAAATGGCAGGGATGGAGAGAATGGGAACGAAAAGCAAGATTGAGATGACCCCAAATAAGCCTTCGTAGCCAACAGCGACCAGGGGAGCGACAGCGTATCGACCTGCATACAATCTTTAGTTCATACGGAAGGACTCAGATAGCCTTGAATGAGCTTGCCCATTATCTTCTCTTCCACCACAAACTGTGTGGCCGTGCTGCGTTGCGTAAGCGTGATGTGCTCAGATTAGATAGCACGTGATCTCACAAGATCTGCGCGAACAGCACGAAAAATACGCCTAGATGGGCTCAGTTGGGTCTATATCAGAGCGGAGGTGAAAGCTCACCGATCAAAACCTTGGTCGCTTCAGGTTGATCAGTACCCTCTGGAGGCGGCAGTTCCGGCAAGTCGCTGATAAGGGACGAGAACATGCGCGAGAGGACGACAGACTCCTTTACTACATCCTTGATGAGGGAGCCAGAGAATCCGACCAGGCCAACACCGGACATGACGATGATCAGTGAGACCCATCTGGTTCTGGATTCAGCAGCTTTCAAGGACTAAAAGGCTAGTGCCGAACTGGTAAAGCCAAAGGCGGCGCCGGAGGAATACGACACTGAGGACGCCGACGAAGAGGACCAGGGCTCCGCGGGTCATTTGATATATTGAGACGGGAGTATATAGCAAGCCAACATTCATGAGCTAGACAGTATTGCACAATCAGGTGGTTTGGGGCGAACAGGGGACGAACGGTAGTGCCGGTGAGATCGCAGGCCGCAGGGATCCAGAGCAGGAGAATCTTCCATCCGGTGAGTTGCTCGGGCTGGGGCTCAAGCTTGTTCGGGACAAGGGCATCATCCTCTGACGGGAGTTGAACCGGAGATTGGCGCCTTGACTGGAGAAACGTGTATATAACAGGCAGGAAGCCTTGTTCGAATGGATCAAACACAGGAAGAAGCGAGGAAGAAGCGACGCACATAGCATCTCTCCGACTGCAACGGTGGATGAGTGACCGCAGGACAGACGAGCTGCGGGGATGCTCACGGAACATCTGGAGTGTCTGCCAGACGGGCTGCTCGTACAGAACCGGGTGATCTGTGGAACAGTCCTCGACACACTGCATGTCCTGCCACTTGGACCAGAGTGAATTGCTGGAGCCTGGAGCTGTGATAAGACCCCTGGACGACTGAGCGAGACGGGCAGCTACCAGTGATGAGCATTCCTGCGAGAAGGATGGGGACGTAGAGCGAAGAGGGCATGGTGGAGGTTGAGAGCAAGGGGCTTGCGTGGTTCCGTTGTGCTGCAGCAGCGGATGGGTGTCGTGGGAACTCCGCGAGAAGCCCAAGCCTTGGTCGCTATATAAATTAGAAGGCATGGATCCGCCTCCACCAGCGCGTCTATGGTCCATATCGTCCTTGCAAGCCCCAAAGGTCGGTCCCCTCCGCCCCCGCTGCCCCCGCTGACCGTCCCAGGTAATCATGGCGTCCGCTACTTCCCCTACTCGGGCTACCTCGGCCTCACCACACTCAAAGTCGACGGAGGTCTGCATCCTTCCCTTTGCTTCTTTGCAGCACCCCTCATTTGTGCCCAGTGGTCCGCACAAGGCTGGACGCCGACCAGAAACCTCTCCAGGCAAAATCCATCACCATTTCTGTCAGGTGCTATGAGACGCGCCTCGGTGTCTTGGGCGTGATGCACTCCAATGTTCTGGTCGACTACACCCAGGTGCTGTGGTCAAAGCCAGACGACCAGGAATCTGCGGACGTTGGCGAGCTCGAGTTGCCTTTCCGCATATCTATTCCCGCAAAGGTTGCCGGTGCGTCGCTTTTCGTCTCTCCTCCTTCTCTGCTCACCGGCCAAGTCTGCAGGATTCAGCACAGCGTCTTATGCCTCCGTTTACAAGTGCTCATGGCGCGTCGAAGCCAGTCCGTGTCCTTGCCTCTTGTCCTCGTACCGAACTTACTCCAAATGTTACAGTAATAAATCATGCCCCCATTCTTGGCGTCGGCTCGCGTCAAATAAAGCACTCGGAATTGCCCCTCCTCCGCTTTGGCCTGCCCCCGGCCTATGACCCCCCAACGCCCATCCCCCGGCCGCTCCTCGACTCGGAGATTTCCCACCCTCATTCTCCCGCTATCCGATATTCCGTTAATTCGCCGACGACGCCTGTTGGGCCGCTTGACCTCGTGTCTATCCCGATCCACCTTTTACCCAGCGACCCTGGTGTGTCTTTCCGAAGTGCGAGTGTTATCATTGAGCGTCGCATGCGATTCCTCGATCCAGCATCTCCTCCAACTACACCAACGCTACCAACGAATACCTCCCCCACGTTATGTACAATGCCCTCTTCCCAGCCTTCTTGCCCTTTGCCCATCCCACAACGGACATCTTCATCTTCTTCGTCCTTGGTATATTCCCCATCCCCATCCTCCAGTTACCAAGAATCCTCATATCTTTCGTCGTCCACTACCTTACAACCATCTGACAGCCGTTCTGGTGCGCCGCTTCTAGTTAATTCTGTGGCCGGGACCGAATCCTCGGGGCTTTTCGCGCGCGCAGAATCTGGAGTGTGGAGCAAGACACTGACTTTGCAATGGCCCGCCGCCAAATCACACAGCCGCTGGGCAGTGGGAGAAACGATGGAGTCCGACCTTGTTTCTGTGAAATTCTTTGTGCGAGTCAAGGTGTGTACATCTCTGCATCCAATCAAGAAATCCATTGAATATCTCCAAGATTGTTGTCTCCTCTTCGTCTGGCACGGAATCATTGGAACTCGAGGAAAAGGAGGTCCTCGTCGTCTCAACAAACGAAGCCGAGCGCCAACTCGCGCTCTCAAAATACAACGACGCTCATTCCGATGGACCTCGTTCGAAATCAAAATCTCCGCGGCGGTCTCGTAGACTGAACGACGACGCCCCGCCCCTCCCCGCGTCCGCTTCACGGGCAGAATCATCGCACCGCTTTTCGTCCTCTTCTTCGCATTATTCTTCGGGTTCTGCCTCCAAAGCGCCGCGAAGACCGCACACCAGTGCTGGGCCTAGAGACAAATCACGTACAGATGATTCTGTATCCGGGGCGGAGACCAAAGAAACAGAACCGGGAGACCTATTCCGCCGGCGGCGGGGGACACGACCGGGCACGGCTGCGGATGCCGAGACAGCTACTGTGAACCACAGTCATAGTGTTGGCAAGGGCAAAGGCTATTTCAATGGCGATGGCCCTCTCACGGTAACAACGGCTGACAGCGGAGGGAGTGCGAGCAGCACGAGTCTGAGTACGTCGACGAGCAGCTCAGCGAGCAGCAGCCCGTCGGATGAGGTGCGAGAGTGGGAAGAGGAGCTAGCTCGGATCGAGATGCGGAGTCGGCGATCGAGCGATCTTGTTGGTTTTGCGAATAAGAGAAGAAGACCAAGCGGGGCGTCCTAATGTACATGTATATATTCACTCACTGCGCCAGCCCTCAGTACTCAGTTGTAAATTACCGCATAATCTTTTGTTTTCCTCTGGCCGCAGACGGTCACGCGATCCCTGCTTAACTCCATCGCGCTTCTCGTAACTTAGACCGAAAATATGTTATCGCCTTTTGAGGTTGTTGATCCAGCCGGAAACCGGCGTTCGGATCTGACCCATATTTTCCGCTACTGATCTGGCCTTGGTTTCGGCCATTCTGGTATTGATCCGGCATTCGACACTTCTTGAACCGACCACATCGCGATTGTTGAAACGACATCGTCTTGTTACTGATCCGGCCCAACATTTCTTCAATTGACCTACCCCATCTTTACCGATGCTGAACTAGCCCATCTTACTTCTTGACCCGCCATATTCTGAAACTTGAATCACCGACTTCTCATCTCTTGACTTGACCACACTTTTCAACGCAACACATTATGGAAACAACCCATCTTTTGTACGCGGTCACGTTATTGAAACGGCCCAACTTTTTGTGTTCAGGTATGGAATAAACCGTGGTTTGTGGATGGCCGAAGTGTTGAAACACACACACTTTTCCGCGAGGGCGTGCTATTGAACTGACCTCACTTTTATATGTTAAGGTTATTGAAACGCCTACGTTTTTGAGCAGATCACGTTATTGAACTGACCACGGTTTTCTCCCGAATCAAGTTGAAACAACCCAGCTTTTCCGGGCTCACCCCGACCGCTGAGCAGGAGGCACTTCATGGAAGTGGCATTGCATTGGGAGCAAAACCCGACTAGCAATATTTTTTTTCAACATCTCTGCAACTCGGCGTCGTCGTGACATCACCCCAAAAGGCAAATTTCAATTTTCTGCCATCACGATTCCGGCTCCCGCTCCACCGTCATGGGCAAAGACAAAACACACCGTAAATCAGGCCGGAAAGAGCAGAAGAAGAAAAAGAAGAGGGTTGAGCCCGAGGAGGAGGAAGGCAGCCTCGAAGGCCATCAGGTAACTGAAAACCACGACGGCTCCTTGAGCTGTGCCTGCCGTGAATTCAAGGCGACCGGTAAAGCATGTGTCGAAATTCTGGCCATGCGTCTCTACCTTGAGTTTGGGCCCGCGGCACCATATCTCGGCAAGTGCTTGTTTATTGCACCGGGTTCGACAAGTTGACATTCTGCCTCAGTGTCGAGGGACGACATCGACGTTCACGGGCCAACAGCGAAGGGTAAAGGGAAGCAGAAGAAAGGGAGCGGTCCAGGGAGAACTGGACAGCGTGCACCAGCAGACCATCGCATCGACAAGGACCACGATGAATTTCTTGAGCGGCAGGACAAGGGTTGGAAGGCCTTCAGCACTGACGAAGAATTTACGGACTCAGATGACGACAAGCAACCCAAGCCCCAGAAGACGAAATCTGTGGCTTTGGATGAATCACCGGGCACAAAAGGTGAGTTTTCTCCGCAGTCGTAAAGTGTGCTATCACCGACTCTCTCTCAGTCAGTTCCGGGCGTCCACCAGCTTCAACTCCCCTGCATCCAGGCAGAAGCTCCACGTCGCCTGCTAAATTCAGTGCTAAGCCAGGTCCCAAAGGCAAAGGAAAAAATTCGCTACTTGCGCCGCTCAACCCGCGTTCAAGGACATCTCCGACCAAGGTGACGGCAGACAAAGCTGACCACAACCCTTCCACGCCACGGGTCAGTAATGCATTCAAGATCACTCAATTTGGCTGATAAAATCTTTAGCAGGAGAACGATGAACCAACTGGCGAAGCTCCGCTAGCTTCGGGGAAAAAAGGGAGACCTCCGCCGGCTACCGAGGCCACCAAAAAGAAGAGAAGACAATTTTTGGAGGTCAGATGGCCACCCCTGGATAGCGTCAAAAACTGACAGTCTTTCTCAGAATTTGAAATTAGACTACACAGACGAAGACCTTGATATTTTGGATATCGATTGGAATCGATGGGCGTCAAAAACTTACCAGGCCCGGGCTGACGAAATTGATGAAATGGCCAATCTTCTCGAAGCCCTCTCCATTGGCCTGAAACGGGGTCTTCTCGTCATTGGCCCCTCGTACACCCATGAAGCAGAATTGCTTCGCCATGTTGTTGATTGGATACCGTCGGACGAAGAACCTATAGATGCGTCCGGAGCGGTAAATCCTTTTACATCCCGATTCAATAGGCATCTTACCTGTCTTTTCACAGCCTGCCTTTCCCTCAGAATCTGTTCTCAAGAACGCCTGGCTCCACAGCCGACAGGTAACTCTAAAAGAGATGCTCATATTTCATTACGATCGGGATCGCGTACACTGGCTCGTATTTCACGCGGACTTGAGCAACGACACAATAGAGTGCTATGAGCCTCTCGGTAGCCATGGCGAGGATACTGTAGACATTGAGGACATAGTCCTCATCGCACAATATTTCAAGCCCAATCGTGGCAGTAAACCGGTAAAACTCCCTTTCTACTCCCTCACCCTCGGTCTCACCTCCTGAATTTTGAGGATCAAGCACAACTTGCCAACTTGAATCAATACACGGTTTTGCTCCTCGACGTGCAAACGGATGGAGCCTCGTGCGGGTTTTGGGTAGCAAGCATCTGTTTTTTGATTATCTGCGACATTCCCATCCGAATGGGAGCCATTCGGATCCTCAGGCTGCTCGGAGCCCGAAACATCAAGGAGCACTGGAAGTGTCTTTTAACTTCGTGGCGCATAGAGGAAAAGGGGCTGGGTGTCGAGCCTGTCAACAATTTTTTGGGATACTGGGATATTGAGTTTGATACCAGAAAATCAGTGGTACTTTCTCGCTTTATCTGTCAGGCTGAGCCTTAGACTAAAAGTTACATAGATTGCCCGCCGTCCAAGCTGGATTCACAGATTCGATCCCAAAGTCATAATACAGAATATGAACCTCGCAGGGGAGCAAGAGGTAAAGGACCCACGTCGCCCTTTTCCTTTTGATTCGCCGTACCTGGAAATGCCTTCAAAAGCGGACATACAATCCACAATTTTAGAGGTGAGCCATGTTCGCAACGTGATGTTCTCTGAATGACAGCGCCTTCCAGCTCCGCACCGCTTTTGACCGCATGGAGGAGGAAAATAAATCTTTGCCCTTCTTGAAAGAGGTCTTGCAGCCGGCCGACCTCCGGCGCTTCCTTGCAGGCATGGCCAACGACGAGGTCGTCAACATGTATGTTGCGGTTCTGCAACATTCTCCCGGTTCGGATCAGCCAAATGGGCGCCATTTCGGCTCTATGTTTGGGCTGCCCCCTCCATCCAGAAAATTCAAAATCATGAGCTCGTTTTTCTACGACAAACTCAAAGAACTACTGGCAGCGCAAAACCCCCAGACTGGATCTGAGGTAAAAGCAAAGACATTGGAAAAAACGATGATCCGTTGGTTTAAACAGGTGTGTCGAGTGCTCCTACCGACTGTACTTACCGGTTGCTGAAATGGGTGTCTGTGCCAGGCCGATTTCAATCTACTAACCAATTTTCTGATCCCCACGAATGAGCCAAGACAAATTCATTGGTTTCTTATTGAGATCGACTACCGGCAAACATCCATCTCTATCTACGATAGTCTGCCGAGCGAGGCATTTTCTAGTGCGCTCGAAATCATTGCGAAATCGAAATATTCGCTACCTCTCGCAGTGAGTCTCTATCTCATCTCTTAATCCCGACTAACACATGGATCAAGCTGGCTGTCCTGGCCACACAGCTGATCTTCAAAGCTTCTCAAGAGGTGCTACAACCTGTCTCGCGAGACTGGCGCCTGCAAACCGTGAGGAACCGAGCGTAAGAAAGAAAGATTGAACACTGATTTGTTACAGGTTCCTATTCCTATTCAAGACAACGGCATAGATTGCGGGTTTTATATGATAATGGTCGCCCTCCATCTCATGCATTTAGGCCAAGTACATCATCCTGATTGCCCTCCTATCCTGAATATTTCGCCGACTACTATGCAACAAACCCGCGCAATTTTGGCGGCCACTCTGATTGCTTGGTGTACCTTGAACCCACCCGAGATGGCGCAGGAATCTAAACAGATGTCGCAGGAATCTAAATTATTGTACGTGAACCCCAGTCATTCTTTCGCCGATGTTTGAATAGTATCAGGGAGGAGGAGTCCGAGGTGCAAGTCGATTTGGCTGCTATCAGCAAAGAGAAACCGGGGTTGGTGAAAGCTGCTCTCCCAGAGGCGGCGACCACAGGCCGAGAACCTTTGGAAGAATTGTGCGTATCCTGCTGCACTCCGAAATGTAGTTTTCTCACACGCCATCAGACCACAAATCTCATACAGTCCAGTGCCCTCAAGCGTTGACGGCGAAGCGGACATGGATAGCGGAGCGGAAGCCAAAATGGCATCAGAAGAAATGCACGTATCCTGCTGCACCCGATATAATTTCTGACCGGCTATCAGACCGCAAATTTCGTACAGCCCAGTGCCCTCAAGTGTTGATGGCGAAGCCGAAATGGACCTGGATAGCGGAGCGGAAGCCGAAATGGCAATGGATGGCGAGGCAGATTTGGAGATGGACTGTCTGGCTGAAGTCGGAATGCCGATCGATGGCGAAGCGGCGCAAGTCGCAAAGGGTAACGGAGCTAACGCTGAACCTGAAGCGGCCACGGGCGACGAAATGGACGTAGTCGCTGAAGCGGAAGCTTTGAATGTTGGCGGTGAAATTCCTCCCGGTGAATTCGACCTTTGGAACTCTTCACTCACATCTCTTACTCCAACCCCGCCCCCGCCCCCGCCGAGTTCCATAAGGATGGTGAATACCGGTGGCGAATTCAGTCGGTGGGTCGGTCGAATAATTTGGAGGTGTGTAACTGAGAGTCGTTAGTTTATTTGACTTGGCGATAAGGTAGAGAATAGACGGACCAGAAAATTTTGTCCGGATTGAGTTCCGCAAAGACGCCGATACTCAAAAGAGGATCGGATAGGATACGCTCCTTCCGTCGGATGTAATTCACGACATTGTTTACCTGCGTGGCATTCGGGCGTCGGTAGGTAGGGGTGTCGTTAGCGATGAAAGTTGCAAGCAAACCTGAAATCAGAGTGAAGCCGAGAGGCTGGGGAGCAGAGACTTCACTCACGACGTTTGATACTGGAGGGAGGCAAATTAAATAAGCTTGCCATTTCGAGCATGCACTGGCGAATGTAATGAGAGGTGTCCAGATACTTTTCAAGAGCCTCCGGATGGCTATGCCGCTGAAAGAAGTGGATTTCGCTGAGATCATCAGAGTACACTTCGGCCTATCGAGAAATTGAGCAAACATTCAAAAGTCGACAAAGAACTGACATGAAGGATCACTTTACACTTATGTTGTCCCAACCCTTTAGTTCTTGCCTTCTTGCCGGCTCCGGAATTCAATTGCTTGTTGAGTGACGCGATGTCGTCCGTCGAAGGATCGATCTCTGTCTCAGAATCGGAATCAGCATCCTCGTCCTCGTCCCCATCCTCGACCTCCACATATCCGCCGTCAGCCAAATCGTCATGGATCGGTTCTTCCAGATCGCTAGCACTGCCGCCGTTGTCGTCGTCGTCGGAATCTGAGTCTGAATCATCGTCCGATGACTGGGGAGCGTCATTACCGTGCCGACAGTGCCCGGTACACTTGTACTTGGCACGGTATACGGGAAAGCGGGTACCTTTGCTGGCAAACGGAGGTCGGCGATCTGGTGTATTCCAGCAGAACATCACAGGGCGTGCACGAATGTCCTTGGGACGGTCGAGAGGATTCCCAGCATGGATGATATCTACACAGTCGGCAAGGGCATATTGCTGAGGGGAATAGTCGTTTTTCTATTAACAACACGTCGGTTTCGGTATCATTGAAACTCGGATGGTACTCACCCATTGCTCGAAGCACTTATAGGCCGAAAAGGTCGTGGCTCGTCCAGCAGAAGTCCAACCCTTGTGTTTGCTGTGCCGAACGTTGTTTAGACCGACACGAACCTTCGCCGCCGGCTTGTGTGTGCTTGCGCGGCCTGTGGTGCGTTGCGCATTCGGTGAAGCCTGCAAGTGGATGGGCAGCCCAGTGGTGAAGTTAAGAAGCTCAGTCGTGAACGGTGAATAGGGAGCGCTAGATTTCTTCTCTTTGATTTTCTTCGGCGGCGGTGTCCGAGGTTCAGGAGGGACAAGGCCAGACAATGTGGCTGCAGCTGCCGTTGAGGTATCTTTGCGAACTGCTCGATCGTTGTGGGCCGGTCTACCGGATTTCGGACGTGTTGGCTGCATATCAAGAATGGTGAATCACACGGCGAGCAGAATACGAAGATTAAACTGACTGGTTGTGGGCGCGGAGGAGCAGGCATATCTTCGTCATCAGACGAGTCGGGCAAAGACTGCGAGCAGTCTATATTAGAACAAGCAGGGAAAAAAAGGAACGGAGACGCACCCGAACTTGGTAAGTGCGTCGTGGGGGCTGAGGTGAGGTAGAGTCAGATTGGATTTGAGTGAGAGAGCACGGTTGGCCAACCGTTTGGGGCGGGGCGGGTTGGTCTGTGCGTCCTTTTTTAACAGCTCGCGGAGCAGACTGGACGATAATTAGTACAGCAAGGAAAGATGAAAGGGAGATAGGGTACTTCGGTACTGGAAGAACGTTCATGTTTTGGGGGATGAGACATAGTGGGATTATGAGATAGAAAAAAGTTCAAGGCGTGACTTGAAGAAATACAATTGCACGCGGCGGCATGTGGCGAGATGCGGAGTGCCGGACATGACCTCAACGAAACACCAAGTACGGGAGGGCAACGATCGTCGATCAAGATACGCAGTGATGAATTTCAATATACGCGCCAGGGGGAACTTGAAATGGTTCGGGGAAAAGTTGTATTGAGTCTTGCCAACGGGATGCACCCGAAATATAAGTCAAGTCCGTTAAAGGACGAAGAGATAGCGGCGGGTCAATAAGTTGAACAACTGAACGTTCTAAAATATATGTTGGTTCAATAACGTGAGTCGGGCAAAACTTGGGTTGATTCCATAACTCACATGAACTAAATATGGGTCCGTTCAACTCTTGAGTGGCCAGAAAAATGGAGGGAGGTCAATGACTTGTGAAGAGGCTGAATTGCGGGCAGTTCAATAACGTGACTTGGGCAAAAGTTAGGCCGATTCAACAACTGACGTGCAACAAAAGTTGGGCTGGTTCAACAACCGGAAGTTCAAAATGTAGGCCAGTTCAATAAACGTGATGAGGTGGATCCATAGCCGAGCGATGTCGTGTCAACAACTTGAATAGGCCAGATCAATACAAAGAAAAGTGGGTCGAGTCGATACCGGGAAAACTTGGGTTCAGTCAACAACCAAGAAGTGCTAAGTCAATAACTCCGTTGAGGCGATTCCAGTTTCGAAAAGTGTGGGTCAGATCAACAAGTTGATGTCGGAGAATCAATAAGTACGAAATCCAGCCGTGTCAACAACTTTAAAAGGCAATAACATGTTTTGCTATTTATTTAATGGCACACGCGTCGCGTACAATGCGCGTGACCGTATCAGGACCGGTGTCACTGTTACCTGTGTTGCCTTTTGTGTGCTCCTGCTCTCCATGGATTCGCTGTTCGGGCGCAAAAAGCCCAAGTCCCGCCAGCCATCCATTACAGACCTTGCAGACCGCTCTGTCCCGTATGACCGTCTCCCGTCTCCCCGCTCCCCCAACCGGCCCACAAACTTCATCTCCGCGCCCATCACAAACCCAACTCTCACCCCAAATGGCACAGAACTCAACAAGTTCGCCATGCAGCGCACCAAGGCCGAGCGCGCCCAGGCGTACGACAACTTTACCGCCACATCCTCGACGTCTTCCCTCTCCACCACTGATTCCGCCACCCTCTACTCCGACTCTCCGGCCTCTTCGAAACCAGGCACTTCTCGTCGGAGCGAGGCTTCGTTCACGTCCTCGGGCATGCGCTCCCCCAACAGCATGTCCGACTTTGGTCTGTATCCCCCTCCGACTCCAAACAGTGTCATGAACTTTCCGGGCTCGTCCACTTCCGCAACTATGCGCCCCGTCTCAGGCATGACCACCCGTTCGGACGGCAACCGGTCGTCCAAGTATGCACCGTCGTTCTCGTCTGCGGAGGGATCCCACATACCCCATTTCCATCTCCACCGGCATTCCGCCGCCGGTGATGACTTTAGCTTCCCGCGCCCCGAGACAGACGAAGAGATAGAGGCCCTCTTCGAGAATGTCAAGCGCACGCGGGACCTCGGCGATCTCCCGAATCTGCCCATAGAGCAGAAGTGGCACATGGTGTACAACGACTATCACATACGGTGGAAGGAGGATAAAGCACGGGAAGAGCAGGCCAAGAAGCAGGTCGACTCTGGGCAGCCTGCCCCAATCATGCATGAATCACCGGAATGGTTCATTCGCAAGTTTTTGGACAAGACCATCACTCCAAAGCAGGCGGGGAGTCTGCTCGTGTCCTTGCGAAGTAAAGAGTTGAGGTGCGTGGCGCGCCGTTGTTTACAGCAATCCGACTGACTGGCCGCCTCGTAGCTGGTTTCGACATTTTATCGCCATACGCGGGACATCTGTGCTTGCACAAACTCTCATGCACCTCAGTCGAAAAGGTGCTTCTCGGTGAATTCTGTCTGAATCGAGTTGCGGCGAACGGTATGCTTACAATACTCCAGACGCGAGTTCGATATAAATCTAGAGTACGAGGTTGTGAAATGCTTGAAGCAGATTCTCAACAATCCGGTGCGTATTCTGCTACCTCCTTGCGCAAGTTTTGACTGAGGTCGCCTAGTCAGCAACCAATGAAGCGTTAACACACAACATGATCGTCACGCAAGTCGCGTCTTCACTAAACACCCCCCATCTTCCGACGCGCAAGCTCCTCCTCGATTTATTATCTTTCCTGGCGTACTGGAATGATGGCGAGGCCCACTCCCTTGTCGTGGCGGCTCTGGAGGCTCTGAGCGCTGCAAACAACGAGGGGAGCGGATGCTATGAGTATTGGTTCAAGTCGATGGAACTTTCGCTTTCGGGGCGAGGTAAGATGGGAAGTTTGGTTGGGGCTAGCGAGGAAGTGAAGAAGACGGGAGGGATTGACACCAATTTGAACGAATATGCGGTGCGATTCAACGTGCCTACAATGTCACCTACCTCCTCACCCTCGCTAGTAGGTGGCCAATCTGGTGCTCATCAACGGCGTCATCGGCTTTGTGGAAGACCTCGAGTTACGGCTTCACCATCGTGCGCAGATGGAGTCTGCCGGCCTACAGCGCATCATCGCGTTATGCCGCGGCTTCGGCGTCCCCACAATAGACAAGCAACTGCGAATTCTGCAGGCGGTCCTGGACGAGGATGAAGCTAAACTTCGAGAACGACTGGACCAAGACATCCTACGTGATCTCAATGACCCGCAAGACGTCTACAATGCTATCTTTGCGAAGACTCAAGATACCAAGGCCCGGGACTACTTTTTGTCTATGATGCAACATCTGCTGCTCATACGGGAGGAAGGACTGCCTATGGTCCACTATTATCAGCTCATTGATTCTCTTGTCACGGATGTTGTGCTCGACAAGAAATTAGCCGGTGCTGAGCAGCGCATGGGTCACTCGGTGGAGCGTATCATCGCTCAGTTCAATGAGGCGGATCGCTACCAATTTGTGGAGGAGGACGCTAATAATGCCCGGGCAGAGGCAAACCGGCTTAGGTTGGAGAAGGAGGTCCTTGAGGAGGAGATCGCGCAGGGCCAGGATGGCATGGTTGGTCGACTCAAGGACCAGCTTGCGCACATGGACGAGAAGCTGAGTATATCCCGAGAAACCACGAGCCGGCTACAAGGGCAATTGGAGGTTCAGAAGGCAGGCTACGAGGAGCAGATCGCACAACTGGAGGCTCAGATCATGGAGTTATTCAAGATGCTGAAAGAAATGGGCACAGGCGTTGACACTATCCTCGATTCTGGTCAGATGGATCGCAAGACCCTCGTGGCAACGTTGGAAAAACACTTTCAGCGTGCCAAGACTATTGGAATACTGGAGGGCTCCGACCGGTGGCAGAACAGGGCGGCAGAGGGCGAGGAAGATCTGGATGCGACACCGGGCAAGAAGGGAAGTTTGCGGCGGTCGGTTTTGACCAAGTCAACCAGATTAAAGGGCAACGAGAACGGCAGAGTCTCGCAGTTTATGGATGCAGATGATGCGGATGCTCAGGAACAGATCCAGCAACAATTAGCAGCTGGGGTCAATATCGTACGTGTCATCCGTTTTCCCAAGTTGCCAACTTCTCACCCAATTTTTAACAGTACCCACAGCGAGATGGTCCTCTTGCGAGCTCTCGTAGTGTCCGATCTCCCCGTCGGACCGATCGGCCAGCCCTAGGCGGGGATTCGCCATATAAATCAAGCAACTTGCGTGCCCCAGATGGTGATCTCAGTGACCAGAGCCGTTCATCTTCACCTGGAGGAAACGATGACGACAGTGAGTTTGGCCGCTCTGAAGATACAGTCCCCACTTCTGTCAGCTCACGAGGCTCTACCGAAGGCTCTCGCCCTGCGCCGGGCTCATTGGCCGAGCAGCTCAGCAAGCATTTCCTGGCCAGGGGCCTCATCCCTCCTTCCGCTGACACTAGTCCGGCGCCTCCTCCCATGCCAACATTGGCCGAAGAGTCGGATGGCAGCGCTCAATCCGCCCCGCCGCCTCCTCCTCCGCCCCCGCCTCCGCCGCCTCCGCCTCCGCCTCCGCCACCACCACCACCACCACCACCGCCGCCGCCCCCACCTGGAGTCAAGGGCGGCCCTCCTCCCCCACCACCGCCTCCTCCACCTCCAGGACCGTCCGGCCCGCCACCGCCGCCACCTCCCCCTTCCGCTCCGGGCTCTGCACGGACATCTCTGCTTCTCGGTGCCAATGTCAATTCGCTTTTGTCCGCTCGTAAAGATCTCCACATGCCACCCGCGAGCACAAAGATGAAGCAGCTACAATGGGACAAGTTACCGCAACAACAAGTCGCGAGAACATTGTGGAATGACGAGGAGCCGGACAAGGAAAAAGAGATGTTAAACAAACTCCAGGTCGACGGCGTTTGGATGGAGATGGAGGAAGACTTCAAGGCGAAGCAGCTAGTCATTAACCTTATGGGTCAGCAATTTTTTCGTGTGTTCTTCGTGTTCTCAACTTGTTCGTCCAGCACGGCAAAAGCGCGCAGAGCTGAAAAGTGTACTCGACCCTCAAACCAAGAAACGGATTGGTAAGCTTTTTGCGTGTGTAAAATCCCGCCTTCTAAGTTTCTACAGAAATCCTTATCCAACGCGTCAAGAAATTGCAGCCTGAGGAAATCGCCTGGAAAATCCAGCAATTTGACCAGGAATTGTGCACACAGGGTTTCTTAAGCGAGCTGAAGCCCGTCCTGCCTTCTCCCGAGCAGGTCAGTCGCTCTTCCGACCCTATGCTCGGATCTCACCATTGCCCACAGGTTGGCAAGCTGAATGTATACCGGAATGCCGATCCGGAAGAGCTACTCGGCTTGCATCCATCTGATCGGTTGATGGTAAAGCTGATCCAAATTGATCGCCTTGGACCGCGTATCGAGGGAATGCTTTACAAATGTGATTTCGAGGAGACCTGGACGTTATTGGACGAGGTCAGTCCTATCTTTGACTTACCTCGCTATTTACTGACGTGTCAAAACAGTCTGCTCGTAAACTGGCTGAGGCGAGTCAGGCCCTTTTGAGTGCGAAGTGTTTCAAAGAGTTGCTCAGTGTATGTGTCTTATCACCCATACTGTGTGGTTCTGACTCCGGCGCTTTTAGCTCATTCTATTGATTGGTAACTATATGAATGGCACCGGTGTCAAGGGTGGGGCATTCGGTTTCCGCGTCAGCAGTATTAACAAAGTAAGTCAATTCAACTCAAGACTGCCGCGATGATGTTTCATGATTCATTTCCAGCTTGTCGATACTAAATCCGTCAACAACACGACCCTCCTTCACTTTCTGGAACGGACTGTAGCCAAACATTTTCCGGATATGGAAGACTTTCTTGAGGAGCTCGGAAAACCCGCTGAGGCATACAGAGGTTCGCTTTCGTCGAAATGCATATTTTCAAATCTCATCGTTTCGTCAGTCAATCTGCAGGACCTCCGCAAAGGTCTCGGTGAGCTGCGTGACGGTCTCAAACGTATTCGCCAGGAGCTCGGTGAATACTTTGCGGACATGGACCAAAACGAGAAATACGGCAAGCAAATGTGGAACTTTGTCGGAAAGGCCAACATCCAGTTGGAGGACCTCATCGACAATGTCAACCTGGCGGACACGACGTTCACGGAAGCTATCAAGTATTTTGGAGAGGAGGACAAATCCATGTCCTCGTCCGAATTTTATGCGATATTCAAAACCTTCGTCACGTCATACAAGGTAAACCCGTTTCGTGAATCTCTTGTACATCAAACTAACCACGGGCCGCCCAAACAGAAATGCAAGGCGGAAAACCAGAGTCTTGCAGAAGAGCGACTTGCAGTAGAGAAGCGGCGCCAAGCTGCGGACGATGCCAGGGCCAACCGTCAAAAAGTCCTGGAAGAGACTGTACCAAACGAAGACGACGATGTTCTGGACACCCTGCTCGAAAAATTGCGGAACGGGGACACAGTTACCCGCAGAAACCGGCGGAACAGAAACGGAACCGAGACCAGGCCATCTGTCCCTCAGTCGTTGAACATAGAGGGCGCAACTCCAGCAGCAGCGGATGTCGCGCGGGATATGTTGGCCCGCTTACAATCGGATGGCTTTGTCACTCCAGCGTCTCCGACCGTTGCTGTCGCGCAGAGACGGAGGAGACGGAGAGACATAATGTCGGACAGCGACGACCTGCCGAGTCCGAATTCCGAGCTTGTCATGTCAGACTCGAACGCGGAGGAGGAGGACGAGGGATTGGACACTCCACAACCTTGATATATTCTGACGATTTAATTACTGTATTTTTATTGTCTGTACCGACTGCTAATTGGACCGAATACCCGCAATAACGAGGCGATGAACCGGGTGACACGGTGCTGCCAAACAGGGCGACACAGCGCCCAGAGTGCCAACGATGGCGGAAAACATATACAGCAAGGGCACACGCGCCTACTTTGAAGACAAGGAGCTCGCCTGGATATCCGCAGAGGTCACCTCCGTTGCAAAGTCGGGCGATGCGGTCAAACTCGTCTTCACTGACGAGCGAGGAAAGGTCTCCGCCCCTCGGCCTCGTCGTCTGGCTTGTAATTGACTGCCCGTGCAGGAAATCGTCGTCAATACCACCACCCAAGCCATACGGGATGGCAAAGAGGACCTTCCGCCTTTGCGAAATCCTCCGCTTCTTGAAACCGCCGATGATCTTGCTACCCTCTCACATCTGAATGAGCCATCCGGTGAGCTGGCGTCATATTTCTTTGGATGTGGTGGTGTACTCAAGCCGCACAGTCCTCCACACCATTCGCAACCGATATGCCCAGCACAGTATATATACTTACAGTGGTATTGTACTCATTGCCGTCAATCCTTTCCAACGCGTCACTCTCTATGGCCCCGACATCATCCAAGCATATGCCGGCAGAAAGCGTGGCGAGCTTGAGCCACATCTGTTCGCTATTGCAGAGGACGCGTACACGGCGATGCGGAAAGAAGGGGAAGGTCAAACAATCATCGTGTCAGGTGAAAGGTGCGTGCAACGCGCGCCATACTGCCAATCTTCGCTAACATGTCCCTCAAGTGGTGCGGGTAAAACCGAATCTGTAAGTGATATGTCTATCTTATTGGATGGGGCCTTACATGGCGAAACAGGCCAAATTCATCATGCGATACTTGGCTTCCGTGAACCCACCTGACGTGGCGGCGAAAGCCAAAACCAAGTTCTCCCTCGATGATTCCAGCGAAATTGAACGCCAAATCCTTGCTACCAACCCCATTCTTGAGGCATTCGGGAATGCCAAGACGACGAGAAATGACAACTCCTCGCGATTTGGAAAATACATCCAGGTAAAGCATTTGTGTCTGCAGCATGTGCAACCTTCCTGAGCCGTCTTAGATCCTGTTTGACGGCAAACAAGAAATCGTTGGTGCCCGAATCCGAACATACTTGCTGGAGCGTTCCAGAATCGTCTTCCAGCCCTTGACCGAGCGCAATTACCACATATTCTACCAATTGTGTGCGGGAGCGCCTTCCAAGGAACGCAAAGATCTCGGCCTAGACTCCGATATCAACAAATTCATGTTCCTCAAGCAAGGAGGGCCCACCTCGACCCCCATCAACGGTGTGGACGACGCAGAAGAATTCCGGTCAACACAACAGGCCCTCTCAACCGTAGGCATCAGCATAGAAAAACAATGGGCTATATTTCGTCTATTAGCTGGGATACTCCATCTGGGCAATGTCAAGATTACCCAGTTGCGGACGGACGCGTCATTGGATGACAATGATGCCGCCCTTTTACTCGCCACGCGGTTCTTGGGAGTCAACTTGGCGGAATTCAAGAAATGGACGATCAAGAAGCAGATCACGACTCGTTCAGAGAAGATCGTGACTTCTTTGAATGGGGCCCAGGCTACGGTCGTCAGAGATAGCGTGGCGAAATTCGTATATGCATGCATGTTCGAGTGGCTGGTGGCAATCGTGAACGAGAGTTTGGCGGGCGAGAACGGAGACGCAGCCGACAAAGCAGAGATGTTTATTGGCGTTCTGGATATCTATGGCTTCGAACATTTCCAAAAGGCAGGAAAATCTTCTGATGCATCTCGCCCCACTGACTAACTTTGAAATCAGAACTCTTTTGAGCAATTTAGCATCAACTACGCTAACGAGAAGTTGCAGCAAGAAGTATATCCGATTTACTCATGGTTTTTGTATGGCTCGCTGACTTGCACTCAACTAGTTCAACTCGCACGTATTCAAGCTTGAACAAGAGGAGTATGTCAAGGAGAAGATCAACTGGACCTTCATTGACTTCTCCGACAACCAACCCTGCATCGACGTTATTGAGGGACGACTGGGAGTGCTGGCGTTGCTGGACGAGGAATCCCGATTGCCCTCGGGAAGCGACGCTTCATTCCTGCAGAAGCTCAATACTCAGCTTCTTAAGCCCGAATTCAAGACCGTGTTTAAGAAGCCCAGATTCGGCAACTCCGCTTTTACGATCGCCCACTATGCCCTCGACGTCACGTATGAGGTGGAGGGTTTCCTGGAAAAAAACAGAGATACAGTTCCCGATGAGCACATGACACTCCTAGCGTCAACCAAAAATCCGTTCCTGAAGGAGGTTCTCGATGCAGCTTTGAATTCGACCAAGGTTCCCGAAAGCCCTAATCCCGGATCCTCCGATTCGGGTAGCGCAGGCTCTCGCCGTTCATCCGTAATACCTGATCCTGGTCGGATGTCATTCACAAATGCGTCTACAACAGGACCAAAACGGCCAGGCGCTGCCGGGAAAAAGCCCACCCAGGGCTCCATATTCAAGGCCTCGCTCATCACCTTGATGGAAACCCTCAGCGTCACCAACGTGCATTACATTCGCTGCATTAAGCCTAACGAGAAGAAACGGCCTTGGGAATTCCAGCCACAGCAAGTTTTGGGTCAACTTCGTGCTTGCGGTGTGCTCGAAACCATTAGAATTAGTTGCGCGGGTTACCCTACTCGCTGGACTTATGAGGAGTTTGCGGAACGGTGAGTTGGGTTTGAAAACTTCAGGACGTCAACTCACGGTTTATAGGTACTATATGCTAGTGCCGTCGTCAGACTGGCAACCGCTGATCCAAGCGATGGACCTGCGGCGCCTTTGCACGATCATTCTCGAAAAAACCATCACCGACAAGGACAAATACCAAAATGGTTTGAGCAAAATCTTCTTCCGGGCCGGAATGCTTGCAGCGTTGGAGGCATTCCGTTCGGACCGACTGAACGCTATGGTCACTGTCGTGCAGAAGAATATGCGCCGACGAATGGCTGTCAAAAAGTACCAGCAACTTCGACAGGCTACCATTAAGATTCAAACATGGTGGCGTGGTGTCATGGCGAAGAAATTGGTGGAATTCATCAAGCGCGAAGTGTCTGCGAAACGGCTGCAGACTATCGGTCGGCGGTTTATACAGAGGAAACGATTCCTGGAGACAAAGAACGCGGTCACCTTGTTCCAGAGCCGTGAGTCGCATACTTTTATAGTCAAACTCTCCCCTCATCTCGGTTCCTAGGTGTTCGTGGTATCCAGGCTCGCCAACGGTATATACAACAAAGATCCACGCAAGCTGCGACCCTCCTTCAAAGCCTTCTTCGTGGAGTGTTCGTGATTATCTTATAATTTTATACCATGTTGCTGATCTGCCTCAATAGTGCGTCGCGCCGATTGTTCCATCGCGATGTTCATCACGTGATCTACATCCAGTCTTGTATCCGTCGGCGCCTGGCTCGTAAGGAATTACGTGCCTTGAAGGCGGAGGCCCGATCAGTCAACACGTACAAGGAAGCTTCGTACAGGTTGGAGAATAAAGTCGTTGAACTCACGCAGACCCTTCAAACCCGGACGGAAGAACGGAAACAATTGCAAGCTAAAGTGGCTGAGCTCGAGCAGCAACTACAGCAATGGGTCACACGCCACGAAGAGTCGGATGTGCGGGCAAAACAATTCCAGGCATCACTGCGCACTGCCGAAACAGAGCTGTCGCGGAGGGACGAGCTTTTGCAGGCAAAGGTTGAGGTGGAAAAGCGGCTCGAAGAGGCTCTCGCCAAGGCGACGGAGAAGGAGACCACGATTCAAAAGTTGACGGATGACTTGGCGCGTCAAACGACGCAACTAGAAACGCAGCAGAAAACGTTGGAGGCCGCGCCAGCTCGCAACCAAGAGGATAATTCCGTCATCATGACCCTCAAGAATGAGGTCAGCAATCTTCGAGAGCAACTCAACCGCTCGAATGCGCTGAACGCCCTTACTCGCGGTTCGCGCGACCCTCCGCTTTCCCCCACCTTTGCTCCCGCATTACGTATGGGAGCAGAGCAGAACGGTACTGGTGCCGGTAGCGTCCCAATAGGTGGTGCAGGTGCACATTCCCAGCGGCACCAACGTAGGCATAGCTCAGCTGGGGTGTTCGCCATTGCTCCCTCTGATCATCGCACTTCGACCGACGAGATTATGATTGACGTCAAAAAGAATCATGCTCTGAACCCGCGTGCGGTTTCCGTCGCTTACAATGGAGAAGACAACTACCTTCGCATGCGCTCGAATGGCTTACCTGACATTCGGGACTTCAGCGATCCTGCTGAGGAGAAGATTAGGCTCATGCAAGACGTCAAGAGGCTGGACGAAGACGTTCTTGACGGTCTTGTGCGGGGATTAAAGATACCTGCACCAAGTCTTACGAACCCGTCTGCCGTGAAGGAAATCTTGTTCCCTGCTAATCTTATCAGTCTCGTCACCAATGAGATGTGGAAGTACGGTCTCATTCCCGAGAGTGAGAGGTTCCTCGCAAATGTTATGCAGACTATTCAGGGTCATGTCATGGTCAGTAAACTTACACTCCCGGTGTCTTTGTTCTTTTATTCATGGATTGGTAGTCGTTCACGGGCGAGGAAGCCATTGTTCCCGGCATATTCTGGCTCTCCAATGTTCACGAAATGCTGTCCTTTATCTGCGTAGCGGAAAGCGACATGCTCCAAGGGATCGGCCCGGGTGAAGAAAACGCAGTCCGTTCCTTTGACTGGAATGACTACGAGCGGCTGGTCTCCGTGGTCAAGCACGACCTCGATAGCTTGGAGTACAACATATACCACACATGGATGCTAGAGACAAAGAAGAAGCTATCCAAGATGGTTATTCCTGCCCTCATTGAGAGCCAGTCGCTCCCAGGTTTCACCACCAGCGACGGTGGGGGGCGGCTCTTCAATCGGCTGTTGAACGCAAACAGTGCTCCGGCCTATAGCATGGACGACATTTTGAACATGCTCAACAAGGTCTGGAAGAGCTTGAAGAGCTATTATATGGAGGAATCGGTTGTGCAGCAGGTCGTTACGGAACTCCTCAAACTTATCGGTGTTACGAGTTTCAACGATCTCCTTATGCGGCGCAACTTCTCATCCTGGAAACGCGGTAAGTTCCTGTCGTATTTTTCCTGCACCATATCTTGATGCGCTTCGACAGCCATGCAAATCCAATACAACATCACTCGGATAGAGGAGTGGTGCAAATCCCACGACATGCCCGAGGGCACTCTACAACTGGAACACTTGATGCAGGCCACCAAACTTCTCCAGCTGAAGAAAGTGCGTACTTTGAGAGCGATCTGCTGAAACTTGTATCGATGCATTTTGCAGGCCACTGCCGCCGACATAGAGATCATTTACGACGTCTGCTGGATGCTGAGTCCGATGCAGATTCAACGCATGTGTACTAATTATTACGTCGCCGATTACGAGGTGCGTACTTTTGACCATTTGTCCTGGACTTGCCACTAAACGGAGCATCAGAACCCGATATCGCCTGAAATATTGAAGGTTGTCGCCTCTCGTGTACAGGCCAACGACCGCAACGACCACCTCCTTCTGTCACCAGAGACGGAAGAAGTAGGACCTTACGAGTTGCCCCTGCCTAGAGAGGTTTCCGGGTTGGAGACGTACGTACCTGCGTATCTGAACGTCTCGCATCTCCGGCGTCTCGCTGCGTTGGTGTCTTATACATGATTAATGTTACCTTGCTCTCCTGGATAGTTTTCGCATCTACACTTAGTATACCTCGCATTGCTGGATTATAGCCTTACTGGCAAAGATGTATTCAAAGGTTTCGTATCTTCATGGACAGTGAGAAACAACCACTGTACTTCCATCTTCAACCTCGTTCGAGAACACATGGTCGTTGCGGCACAAGATACGATCTTCGCCGGCCACTTTGAGAAGTTGTAGAGGCTTCATCGGTGTCAGCAGGGGGAAGTTTGTGCTATGTGGGCGCACCGTAGTATCAGAGGACATTTTGAGCTGGGTGGCGAGAAGATCCAAAACGCGACCTGTTCCGAGGGACTGTGGAAGAATTAAGGGTCCAAGGAAGAAGGGCGATACAATCAGACATGCCTTGCGTACCCAGAAAACCTTTTCGTTGTTATCGTCGAATACCTTGATATACAGGCGGTCATCTTGTGGGACGGCGGCAGATTTGTCCTTCGGGTCAACTGGAACGGCGCGATGTCTCATGTTCATGAGTTCGAGTTTGCGGAATTGCGCTAGTTTGACCGGATCGGTGGGAGCCGTCTTGGTTGTTCGTCTCAACGGGGCCGCCTTGGTTCTGGATGGAAAATTCTTTGCAAGGAGCGCGCGGGCCGCTTCGTTCTTCGGCGCGACAACAGGCATTGTTTGACATGAATGAGACTTGGGGTGCCGGTGTCTGGAGCATACGTTAAGAAAGTGCGGTGGTGGCCAAAAAGGTGAGAAGTGTACTCGGCGCAGAAAGCGGCGTTGCATTGGGGGCAATTCGCGGGTGTCCTGCCCTCAGCGCCGGAGGCAATGAAGGCTTCGAGACTCGGTTTGGTACATTTGTCCACTGCGCAACGTTGGAGAGGGGCAGAAGGGCCGGCAATGGGTACGGTCGCTGTCGGCCTGGCGTACGTGCATCCGTGGACATCCGCCACGCTGTGAACACGGCAAAAGTACCGCTGACACCTGCAGAAAATGGGTAGAAAGCTGCACACAAGTCCAGTCTGAGTGAAGCTCCGCGGCTTGTTGTAATCGTCTTACTCTATGTCTGTGCAGAGCGGTTGCGAGCATTGGCATCCGATCTCCAGCATGTTGGTCCAAGTAGGAAGTACATTTCTTTCTATTCTAAACAACTACAATTTTTGTTTCCTTTCCATTGGATTCACTCGTCACTCCTTCCGGTGCTTCTGGTAGTAGTGGATAAGGCCGGTCGTCTGCGTGGTTGTGAGCATTAGTGTAAATCGGTGAGGGGATACGACGTACCGAACTGTCATGTCCTTTAACATCGGCAGGCGAACCAAGCTGCGCGAGGATGTTCTTCGCGAGGACCTTGCCAAGCTCGACACCCATTTGATCTGAAAAGCGGAATTAGCGACGACCTCGTTGAAGGGAGAGAAAAGAGAAAAGTATTCACCAAACGAGTTGATTCCCCAGACGACACCCTGGACGAAGATTTTGTGCTCATACAGCGCGATCAGTGCTCCAAGCGTGGCAGGGGTGAGCTTGGGGAAGATCAAGCTGTTGCTCGGTTTGTTTCCCTCAAACACCTTGCTCTTGTACAACGCCTCGGTCTGGCCGGGACCAAGCTCCGTGCGGACCTCTTCCTCCGTCTTGCCGAAAGCAAGGGCCTCGGGCTGGGCGAAAAAGTTGGACAGAAGGATGCGGTGGTGCTTCGAGTGGGCGATCGGGTTGTGCGTCGTCGCAGGAGCGAGGAAGTCTGCGGGGATGAGTTTGGTGCCTTGGTGCACCAACTGGTAAAACGAGTGCTGCCCGTTCGTGCCCGCTGCTCCCCAGATGATGGGCTGGCAATGGTCGAGAGATAAAAAATGTTATTTGATATAAAAGAGACACGACTCACGCCGGTCTGGTAGTTGACGCGCTGACCCCCCTTGGTCACGGACTTGCCGTTGGACTCCATGTCACCCTGCTGAAAGTAGTCGGCGAATTTGTGCAGATACTGGTCGTAAGGCAGGAGTGCATGGGTTTGGGCGCCTGAGGTGGCGTCAAGGAGAAACTATCAGATTTTCCAGTATGTAAACGCACCATAAAAGTCGTTGTACCATATGCCGAGGATGGCAAGGATCACGGGCAGGTTGTTCTCGAGCGGCGTCTTGAGGAAGTGCTGGTCCATCCCATGCGCCCCCTTGAGCAACTCCTCAAAGTTGTCGTACCCGATGACCAGTGCGATCGATAACCCAATCGCACTCCACAGACTGTACCGGCCGCCGACCCAGTCCCAGAACTGGAACATATTCTCCTTGGCGATGCCAAAGGAGGTGACGGCGGCGGTGTTTGTGCTGAGGGCAACAAAGTGCTTGGCGACGTGGGTCTTGTCGTTGGCGGTGGCAAGGAACCAATCGCGGGCACTTTCGGCGTTGGTGATGGTTTCCTGGGTAGTGAATGTCTTGCTGGCGATGATGAAGAGGGTGGTCTCGGGGTTGCAGAGTTTGAGGGTCTCTGCGATATGGGTGCCATCGATGTTGGAAACAAAGTGGGCGGTGAGATCGCGCTTGGAGTAGGCCTTGAGGGCCTCGGTTACCATGACCGGACCGAGGTCGGAGCCGCCGATGCCAATGTTGACGATGGTGTCGATGGTCTTGCCGGTGTAGCCCTTCCACTCGCCGCTCCGGACGGCATTGGAGAAGAGCTTGATGTGCTCGAGGACGCCGGCGACCTCGTCTGTGCCGGCCTCTGCGATCTTGAAGTCGCCAAAGTTGCGGAGGGCTACATGGAGGACGGCGCGGTCCTCGGACGTGTTGATGTGCTCTCCGGCGAACATCTTGTCGCGGAAGGTCTCGACCTGCGCCTCGCGAACGAGGGCGAGGAGGGTGTCGATGATGGGCTGGGTGACGAGGTTCTTGGAGTAGTCGAGGAGGAAGGTGACATCTGGGCCGGACGGGGAGGAGTACTCCTTGGAGAAGTGGGAAAACCGGGCTGGGTCCTGGGCAAAGAGGTCGCGGAGAATGAGACGCGAGTGCTCGGATGCATGGATCTCCTGGAGCTTCTTCCAGGCGGGGTACTCTGCAACAGGCATGAGGACAGAAGGGCAAGGGACAAACGGGTTACCTGAGGCTAGCTTGCCGCTCATTGTGGTGGTAGGAAGGAAGAGAGTTATCCTGGGAATTCAAATACACCCGGCCCAGCTCGGCAACCGTGACCGTGCAACCCCGACCAGCCCGCTCAATCCCGTTTTTATCACTCACATAACAATAAAATCGCCTTTAATCGACAGCAACACTCCCCTGGACTGCTAATCTGCTAGGTACGCGTATAATTAATTAGCAATTTTGCGAATGCGAAGGTGCACGTGATCGTGGCCCGGGCCGGGCATTCCGCATACGCAGCTGCTGTCCTGAGCCGTCATGAACATAATTGTATGCTCCCCCTGCCCGTCGTATTCGGCTCATCGTGCCCCAGGAATCGCTCTTTGGCCGCACAGTGACCCCCGCAGAACGTCTTCGCCAGCACCAACGCTCCCTGGCCAAGGCCCAGCGCGAACTCGACCGCGAGCGCACCAAACTCGAAGCAAGCGAGAAGAAACTCATCGCGGACATCAAGAAATCGGCAAAGGATGGCCAGCTCAACGCGTGCAAGGTCATGGCAAAGGACCTCGTCCGCACCCGCCGATACGTCCAAAAGTTCTACCAGATGCGCACCCAGCTCCAGGCTGTCGGTCTGCGCATACAGACCCTCCGCAGCAACCAGCAAATGGCAGACGCCATGCGTGGGGCCACTCGCGTACGTCTGCCGTGCTTGTGCCGCGGCCTCTTCATTCACCTCCCTTGCAGGCAATGGGCGCCATGAACCGTGGTCTTAATTTGCCCTCCATCCAGCGCATCATGACCGAGTTTGAGAAGGAGAGTTCTGTAATGGACATGAAGGAGGAAATGATGTCCGACGCTGTCGACGACGTTATGGAGGACGAAGAGGACGAGGAGGAAGAAGGCGACAAGATCCTCAAACAGGTCCTCGATGAGATCGGCGTTGGCCTCTCTCAACAAGTGAACTCTATCATTCCTTGCCATCAATCGCTGACTATGTACCACAGCTCACGGATGCGCCAACTGGTCTGAGTACCGCGTCTTCGCAGCTGGCTAACCGACAACCTGTCGCTCTTGGAGAGTCATCCGCGCCGTCGCCACCAGGAGCAGGCGACGACAAGAGCCCAGGCGGTGGTCCTGACGGCGGAGCCTCTGACGAGGACGCACTGCAGGCCCGCTTAGATGCCTTACGAAGGGGATAGTGTACTTGTACTCGCAATATTATTATAATTTCAGAGCCGCAATTGCACGCGCATCTTGTGCACTCAACTTCCACGTTATCCCCGAGCTGTTGTAAAACTCGTCCACATCTTCCTCCTAAAACATTTCTTAGCTACACGTGTGTAGTCGGCCAAAACGCTCACATTATCGAGGTTTAGGATCGTCGACACTTGTTGCAACCGCAGGAACTTTTCTCTCGCGTCTCCGAACGCGGTCTGAGACGACAGGTATGTAGTTACGGCCCGCAGGTCACGATCGAAGCGAATAGCACCCAACTACGTGCACGATGAGATTCGCCCGTAGCCACCATCAGGTTCAACGTACCTCCGTGAACTTGAATCCTATCATGAACTTCTCCCATGGTCGAAGAATGACATCCAGAGCGAGACCAAAGAACAAGCGATAATTAGATTCGGTAAATGCATCCTGGACGTAGTGAGACGGAAGGCGGAAGCTCAAAGGCAAACAGAAGAACCTTGTAGCCGTCAACCAGGCCCTCCCATGCCTTGATAAAGCGTTTGCGAACGACGTCGTTGTACTCTGCCGTCGAATACGAGTCATCATCGAGGACATAAGAAACATCCTTGTAGACATCGACTATAAGGTTTCTGAGCTTTGGACGCATTAGCTGATTGAACAGCTGTTCTACTCCAGACCGAAGTGCCGAACGGAATTTAGCGACCAGATTTGAAAGCCCCGTAATGTGAGTTCTGACGCCAGCTTGTTGTACGTCGAGGAAATGTTGGTTGATGGTCGGATTCGTCGCAAGATCGCGCGTCAATCGTTCCAGGTGCGAGGAGGACAGATCGAGATCGTTGAGAAGAATCTGATAACATGTTACTAACGATTCCAGCGACATTGAAAGAGACTCGCAATAAAAGCAGAGCGATTCTCTCGTTCTGCCTTTTCACCTCGGGTGTTTGGTCCGGAAGAGGTCCGGTAAACATCATCCAGTTTCTTTTTAATTACGCCGACGTAGTCTTTGTCCATGATATCTCGGAGTTGTTCAAACATCAACTCCACCGTTTTCACCGAGCCCGTGGACAGAACCCGAGAGAGCACGATTTTCAAGATGTAGAATACATCATCAGGCGTCGTTGTTGTCACAGGAGTTTGAGAAGTATCAGGACTCGATAATCGGTGGGCCTTGTCAATAGTTGTGCGGGTGTACCATATTTCAAAGGGCACATATCGGGAGGTTAGAATCTCTTCAAAGAGATGATGTGAGGCGGTGGCTTCTAGGGTAGAAACCTCTAGGGAGGGTTGGGAAGGGTCGGTGTCGCCTTCCTGGACATGAGAATCAGAAAAAGGCACTCGTGAGGGAAGATTAAAATAATGTACTCCAAGACTTTCTGAGAGGAATTTTTTGAACAAGTTCCAGCGCCCAGCCATACCAGCCACCTCCGACACCACCTTGTCAATCTCTCTTGGATCCACTAGGTCCTCATCGGGGGCGGTAGAAGCCTGTTGCCGACGGACATTATTCTGCGAGGTCAGAGTAAGCGGTGGATTTTCTGCGATATCAACGAGCTTCCAAAAAAAGGATCAGGACAGGGTAGTTGAAAGGACACGAAGGGACCATGCCTTCCGTTTAATGTACCTCTCTTCCTCCCAGCCTTCGATGAGGCCTTTGACAACTCTGTCGCATTCTTCCAATAAACGCGCGACCACGCTTTGCATCTTCCCTTCCCCATAGTATTTTTCTACAACTGGTTGGTGTTGGTCTACAATCAACGCGATGCTTTCAAAGAGTGCAGTAAGAGCAGTGATATAGTACAGCGGTGAGGAGGCTGGACAAAAAGAGGTCAATACAATGTTGGGCCGTGCCAAGTTCATAGATACTTTTTGCGGACGCTGGCGCTCGAACTCGCACGAGATCGACAACGAAAGAAGCATAGGCTTGGAGCCCTTCCTCTTCCCAGCCAATTGCAGGGAAAAGTTTGAAGAAGCGGCTGGTTGTAGTGGAGTCCCGGGAACGGGAAGCCTGCTCAAACTGCTGCCGAAAAACGGTGAGGAGATGTTCGCGAGCTGTTTGAAGGGTTTGGGCAGGAGGCAAGTGACTGTCAGAGGTAGGCTACCCCAGCTGCATGAGAATTACTCTAGCGCGCGCGACTGAGGTACACCCACAACAGCGGTTTCCGCAAATTGCCCAGAGATAACTGCAAGTGGTAGCGCCATGGCCCGCGCGCAATGTCGGGTCGCCGACTCCCAGTCTTGGCTGTCAATCGATGACTGCAGAGCTGCTAACGAGACCTTTGAGCCATTAGCTCGGGAATGTACCTTTGTTGTGCGGGAATCACACCTTGAGTTCCATGACCTGGCCGACGCGGTCACCTGCTTCGCGAACGCGCCGCATTTCTTCATCGAGAGAGCGGACGCGGCCGCCAACGCGTTCTGCTGTCTGAGCGGTCGCAGAAACGGTGGAAGAGAGCACCCCGGCCTCGTTCTGGAGATCATCGAGATGGGGAACGAGTGCTTGAAGACGGGCCAACGATGCCACGATAGGGTCCCGTGCAGACAGGAGGTCGGCGAGCGAGTTTGAAAGCTGGGCCTCTTCTGACTGGAACTCGGAGATGGACGACAAGATGTCTGCTAGATTCGTTAGAGAACGCGGCGAGCGCATTCTGCCGTGACCGTGACCGAGCCTGTCACTCCCGCTTTCTTTTTTCCTCGCCATCATGAACACAACCGCCGCCGTGTTCACCACCCACAGCCAATATCCGCTCCCCCCGTCCACCTTCATGATCCCCACCGCGTGGACGCGGTACCAGCTCTCCCAGCTCATCAACAAGGCTCTTTCCCTCGCAAAACCTGTCCCTTTCGACTTTCTTTTGCGCGGTGATATCCTCAAGTCCAGCCTCGCGGATTGGTGCACCCAGAATGCCGTCGGAGAGGAGGAGACCCTCGAAATAGAGTATATAGAGTCCGTGCTGCCTCCGCAGAAGGTGTCAGACCTCCCGCACGATGACTGGGTGTCTTCGGTTTCATGCCAACTTGAGCAGTGCGGGCAGTCCATTGTCCTGTTGCTAAGATACTCACCGACTCGTAGACGTTTTTTGACTGCATCCTATGACGGCCAGCTGCGTGCATTTGACTACTCTCAAAACCAGACTTGGAGCAGCTCAATCCATGCGGCGCCCATAACCTCGTTTTGCATCGTTCCTTCAACCGTAGAGGACTCGAAGTTGATCGCTACTGCCTCCCATGATCTTACGGCTCAGCTGACTGAAATTTACCTGGACTCTACCCAAAAAACGAGGCCTTTGGCCTCTCTTCGTCTGCACACCGCGCCGCTTTCTGCCATATCATCAAATTCTGCTGGATCCCAGATCTTGACGGCATCATGGGATGGTCTTGTTGGCCTCTGGGAAACGTCTGTGCCCGATGTTGACGAGGTTCCTGAACCGGCAACCGGGGACAGAAAAAAACGTAGAAGGATTGAGGGAGTCAAGGCGACAAGAAAGGCACCACTGATGGTTTTAAAATCCCACACGGCCCGTGTATCGGGCGCCGTCTTCAACGACGAACAAACCGCTTATAGCTGCGGGTTTGACTCGACCGTCAGAGCATGGGATCTGGAACACGGCGTCTGCTCACACACCATTGTAAATTTTTCGATATTCCGGGTGTGCCTGATGCTCACGATCTTTCCTGACAGACGTCGTCCGAACGGCCTTTCCTTTCGCTTTCCGTAGCGCCTTCGTCTGCCCCTTCCACGGTCCTCGCATCATCGACAGACCGTACAATATCACAATATGATTTCCGCGACCCGCATCCCTTAGCCTCGCTCACTCTGACGCATCCTGCTACGCCTTCGTGTGTTGTGCGGTCTCCGAGTCATGCCTATCAGATATTGAGCGGGTCTTATGACGGAGTCGCCAGAATCTGGGATTTGAGGAGCGTCAAGGGGGCGACACCTGTTGCCAGTTTTAGGGCTTGGGACGGAGAGAAGAAAGTTCTCGGCGTAGACTGGAAGACCGGAGGTGTCGTCGGTGTTGGAGGGGAAGGTGGACTCGGTGTTTGGAAAATCGGGGAAGACGCGTAATCATATTTCTCCAGTGTTTACACTGTACGTACGTACAATCACAGCCTTTTCTTCGCCAACTTCTGAGAACTAGTATGCTACAGCCCTTTCCATGTGAATGGTTGCGTCAATTTCAGTTCTCCTTGTAACCTAAAATCTTCTGATGACGCCCCGACATTTATCACATAGGTTCCCGCCGCTGCGGTCCACGCATTCTTGGTTGGATCCCAGAAGGCCAGTGCGTATTGATCCAGGTTGATCACAAGGTCCCGGGAGGCTCCGACGGCAACGCTTTTAGCCTTTGCAAAGCCTTTCAGTTGATGGACTGGGGTTGTAATGCCAACATCAGGGTACGAGATGTACAGCTGAGCAACCTCCGAGCCTGCAAGGAGACCCTCGTTCCTTAAGGTCAAAGCCACATGGAATTTGAGCCCAGTCTCGTGAAATTCCGGGGTAGACACGACCATGTTCGAAAACGAGAACGTGGTGTATGACAGCCCAAACCTTGCAAAAAAGATCTTGTGAGTCAATACGAGCTGAGAAACGTGCACAATACCCGAATTCAAACAGAGGTTTCACACCGCGTGCATGGTAATGCTTGTAACCAACGAACAAATCTTCGCGATAGTGGATTTTGCCGTTTTCACTACGTTGGTTCAGGTATGCCGGGGTGTCCTCAATGCGAACGGGAAAGGACAGAGGAAGCCGGCCTCCGGGATTGACCTGTCGCGGGTTCAGTTATTAACCACGATCGCCTAGAGAAAGTTATTGTACCTTTCCCCAGATGACATCTCCGATAGCGTTACCTTTTGGCGTTTAGAGTACCAAAATGAAAAAGACTAGAATCTTGATCATACCGACTTCGTTTCCTAGGTACCATGTCTTGGTAATTGATGGGTTAGTTGGATACTACAGGCGATGGCAGCATTATGTTCACCTGTAAAATACCACGTACATCCGCAACCCACGGCATGGCTGTGGCCGAACCCTGGATCACTCAGGATCTACGTTTGTTCAAAATGTAGGCTCACTCACAGCCTGGATACAAACTACAGTGTTGGGATTGGCGGCAGCTATCTTGGATATGACTTCATCCTGTTTTCCTGGCAAGGAGAGGGAATCTCTGTCGAAACCCTCACTTTCCCACTCGGGGGTAAGGCCCGCCACAAACAAAACAGCATCGCATTTTGTGGCAAGAGTAATAGCGGATTCGATCGCTGCAGCATCATCGATTTTTTCGCAACCTCCTAAGCGCTAATTAAAGCGTCAGAGGTAAGCTATTCGCAATGGATGATTTACTGACAACTCCGAGCATCAGGGCAGGTTGCGAGCTGATATCTTCTTCTTCCTTTTGAGGGGATGTGTTGGTATATTCTACCAGAATATCTACAGCAACCTTAGCCGTTATATCGACGACGGCTTTTTCCTCGATAGTTCCCTGATGAATAATGTACATAGGAAGGGACGTTTGACGAGTCAAAAGCCACTCACTTGGCCGTAGAAAAAATCGCCGGGGGTTTGTGTCGTCCAATTGTCGATCGTCAACTTTCCATTCACCCAAAGTTTTGCACGACCTATTGAGATGAGCGCCCGGATATGACAGTGACAATGAACAGACCTGCAACAGTAAGGCCTAATTCAAATGGGGCAGTTTTTTCGACAGTTAAATGGCCAGTCAGTTTGATGCTCCAGTGTTCACTCAGGCCAGGCGGTAGGAAATCTACCAACTTGACGCGTGTATCCTTCAGTACAAAGGCAGCAACCGGAGCAGTAAGCTTTCCCAGTGCATCGTGGTTGTAGAAGGTGCAGAGCCAGCCAGACTCGCCGGACGCGGTCTTGAGATTATTCTCGAGTGTCGGAAGGTACTTGTGAGCTGGCACAACTGTCAGGTTCGGTCGAATATAATACCAGCCTTACCATAACACCCTATTGTGTGCTCAATAACCACGTCTGCTGGAGCTCCGCTCACCACCCCATCGTAGGGACAAATGGAATAACTTGGTTTGAGAGCAGCAGAGCCGCCACCGGATAGTATATGCTGCAAAGCGTTCGGCCCGATGATAGCCAATCTTTTGATTTGCGAGGAGAGGGGCAGGAGGTTATTGTGGTTTTTAAGCAAAACAATGCCATCCGCAGCTAGCTGTCTGCAGAATTTTCTGGCTTCCGGTGAATCACGAGTGCGCTCCATACCATCTCCATACACAAGGTCGGGATTTTTCCGAGCTTGAATTTGCACGAAGTTTAACAAATTTACCACTCGCTCGTTGAGCGTCGATATCGACAATTTCTGAGATGTAAGACAGTGGTTGACCAATGTCGGTGTGCCTTAGGAGCATAAGGATTGAGGCGACGTATAATACAAATGGACCTACGCCAGCGTGGAGGGCCGGGCATTTCTAGATCGAGTCCCGCGTTGAGCGCCTCGTCGACTCCGTAGGTGCCATACCTGGGAATTCATGCTCAGAGTGATTAAGACAATGGGAGTTTGAAGCCTACCAGTCGCTTATGACCAGACCGTCGAATTTCCACTCATCACGAAGAATGCCTTGTAGTAAGAGGCGACTTTCGGAGCAGTGGACCGATTGAATGCGCCCGTAGCTGCCATCGTGGAATCAGCGGAAGCCAAGGACAAAGAGGGCCGCATACGATGTCATGTATGCGCCTAGGATAGGTTATAGATCAGATTTGGTGCATTCTGTGCGGAGATCGTACGCGCCTGGTTTTGCATGTTTTTGGGCCAGCATAAACCTCGAATTCCGGTCATCTACTGTGCCTGCAACATAGCCAGAGACATACGGGTACAGATATATCTCCCGAAGTGCCCTCTCCGACATCACAGACTCCGCGCCGGTGCGCTAAACTTCAATTAGCGGCGTATAAAGCAAATGGGTTTGCCGATGCAACTTACCTCATGCTCTTGGTCGTTTCCTACGAAATGCTTGATGGCTATATACACTCGCTCAGTTGAGCAAGTCCAGGAATATGAACTGTATTACGAACTAGCAGAAACACCCTCCGCTTGTAGGCCGTTTACATAGGAAACGGCCATAGTCCCTAGTACGACGATTGGTATTAGAGCAGAAGAAGACAGGAAGGAGACAGGGTTACCAGACAGATGAGGGTCTTCTGAGAATGATTCAAAAGCCCTGCCGCCCAAGGGCGACCGTTGTATATTACAAGTTGGTGCAAGTAACACGACAGATGACTTGCATTTGGCTTCGGCGGCCAAAAAAGCGCCAACCTCCTGGATTAGATCTGGATCGAAGGTGGACGCCATTGCGGTTGCGCACTGAAAATCTGCGCGTCAGTTCGGGAGAGCAGAAGTCGAATCCATGTATACGGGTATGCATTGTGCTGGAGAGGCGACGAAATGAGAGGAGCCTCTGACGCCCTACATGATTTTTGTCAAGGGATAGAACAGGGGGTCAAACGCAGCACACATTGGGGCCGTCGCTCATGCGGATGGACGGGATGTTGAGGCGAGGAATGGGTGTGGTGTTCCACCAGTTGGGGGCACCGAGGAGCGATATCTTTTCATTCGTCGACAACTTGCGGACGATGTCCGAGACTTGAGCCTGTAGAAACGAGCGATTGTCTGACATTGGCGGTCTGTTCGCAGAGCGTGGAGCGCATACTACTTATACGTTAATCCGATAATCCAACGGAGTAGCAGCGGAGTTTTCTCGGCGAAGCGCCTCCTTCCTAACTTGGTTCGATGGCGGAGACCAAATCCGGACCATCAACGAACGAACTCGGCCAAAACAAGAGACTCTTAGTTTGCGATGGACCCGCTCTCAAATACGGCCCTTCCCCCAACCTCAGCGACTCTCACAATCCGTATCATCAAGTCTTTTGAATTCCGCACAGAAAAGAGTCTTGTTGTGCACGATGTCAATCTCGAAACCACAACCGTAGGCGAGCTGAAAGCCCTCGCCCGCGCAGGTACCCGGTCCCTTTCAACATGCCGCAACTCACCACCTCGAGCACCGCACCATCCCAGCTGTTACTAGCCAACCCGGATGGAAACCCTATCGCAACGTCGTTTTAGGTTTTTTAAACTGTGCGGCTGTAGGTTCATTTGGGTCTGACTTCGTGCAGACACCTTGAAACTGTACACCCATGCCCATGGTGCCAAGGTGAGCATTCATTCGGCAACTGTAATAGCTTTCCGTCAACCGCCGCTCAGACCACGAACCTCATCATAAATCTGGACCACGAGGAATGGATACTCAACGACGACAGCCAGCTGCTGGCGAATCTGGGTTTTGGTAAACATTTCTGCGATGTCGGACTCTCCACCTGATAAAGGTTTAGAAAACGAGACCGAGGTCAGCTTTTTCAACAGAAAATTATATGACTTGTTCAAAGCGAATCCGCGCGTATGTTTGCTCAAATTCATTGCATTCTCCAATCTTACAAGATCGCAGACAAGCTGGGACTGTTAGCCTCTGATAGACAATTAAGTGTATCAATGTAAGAAACAGATAACTCTAAAATGCGCGACGAGCAAAGGTCCCGGAAAAAGCGCCGTGGTCACTGGTTAGCACATTGGACACGAGGCTCTCCTTCGCCATCTTCGTCCATTGGGTCGTCCCGCATCCCACCCCTTGACCGCGTATCAACGTCGTCCAGAGAAACCTCGTCCAAAACGATATTCTTTGGAAAGGTGTCGAGGGGTTTCCTCGGCGGCAGCGCCTTCTCTAGCATGGGGATCGCTGCAACGTCGATGCTATCCGGGAAATGGACGCTGAGTTTGACATACATGTCCCCGGGCTCGTGATGACGTTGCGAGGGCATGCCTTGGCCGTGAATGACCTTTAGGTCCCCTACAACAACATGAGCACGAGTAAGCCGAGCTAACCAAAGCAGACGTACCGTGTTTCACCACCTCTCCGGGCTCCAGCTTCACGATGAGAGCACGATCATCCAGATGTTTGATCGCAAACTCGCCACCGCCCAGGGCTGTCAGCAAGTCGATGTCGACCTCCGTTATCAGATCGTTTTCTTGTCTCCTGAACCGTTCGTGTGGTTTCTCCTCGATGACAATCACAACGTCGCCGGGTTCCGCGGTAGGCGACTCATCGCTCTCGCCTCGGAACTGTATGGTTTGTCCCCCCTTCATGCCCTTGTCGATATGTACCTCCAAGAATTTCTTCTCCGGGAGGACCTTCTTTCCCTTGCACTGCACACAACGATCTTTGGCGTTGATGATTTCGCCCGATCCCGAGCACTCGTCGCAAGGTGATTGGATTTGTTGGATCATTGGGCCCATTTGGCGCAGGGTGACCTTGATGCCACGACCACTGCAAGTCTGGCAAGTGCGGACAGCACCGTCTTTGCCGCCTTTGCCCTTGCATTTCGAGCAGATCCGGTTTCGTGTGAGAGCGAGTTTCGTGGTCTTGCCTTTGTAGAGGTCTTCCAAAGTGACGTGTACGCGGTGAACAAGGTCTTTGGTTTTGCGAGGGCCTTGATTCCTCGAGGGGCCGCCACCACCAAAGAAACCACCCCCTCCGCCGAATCCGCCACCGCCGAATAGTTGGCTGAAAAGATCCTGGTGGCAAGGAACATGAGGCATAGAACGAAGGATACGACATTGTCGAACGGACCTGTGGGTCCATACCGCCCATGCCGCCCTGCTCAGATAGCCCAGCCTCTCCCCGAGCGTCATATACACTGCGTTTGTCGGGGTCGGATAATATTTCGTAGCTGTAAAGGAGTGTTATTACGCAAGGAGGCGTTGCCAGCCATTAAATCACCTACGCATGTGTAACCTCCTTGAACAGCTCGGGATCACCACCCTTGTCGGGATGTAATCGCAATGCTCTAGGAATATGTTGAACAAACGACAGAGTCAAAGAAGACGTGGCATTACTTCTTGCGGTACGCCTTTTTGAGATCAGACTCGGAGGCGGTCGGAGGGACCTCAAGGAGATCGTAAAATTTGCTGCGCGAGTGTCAGACGGCGGACAGAGGCGAGAGGCAAGAAGATACAGACGTTTCTCTAACCATAGTCGGGAGGTGGGGTGAAGGGAGGAAGCGTAAGCTGTTTGATGGCTGTGCAAAACTTCGTGCTGTTTTGGGCACTGATCGTTCTACGAGTCTCGGTGATGTTCTACGGCGCGATATACAGTTTATTTAATCGATCCCCTGATTGTTCAACACTCTAACAAGCATTCATCCGCGTACAATATCAAGGTCAAGACGGCCGGAAAAAACCTCAGCCCTGGCTAACATCGGGATACACATCAAACCGCCTCTGCACTGTCACCGGGATTCCTGCTCTCGCGCTCTCCATCACCGCAGGGTCTGAGGGGCCAAGTCAGTGCCGGAATGGACAACCCTATTGACTGCGACTCACCAATGTCGGCGAACAAGATGTCTTCTGCGTCCTCAGCCTCAACGAGAATCTTAGCCCTGAGGACATGTTTTACATTAGGTTGCGAAGAGAGAAGATCATAACAGACATTGGGTCCACGACCATAGAATGACCCCACTGAAAGTCTCTTGAAAACAACAACCAAAAAAGGAACAGATAGAACGTACTGCATGATATCCCGCTGTAAGATCGCGAGCGGGGCTACACATGGCGAAGAATACTTGGTTGTCCACCGCGCTGCGGCTCGTCGATACAAGTCGAAATCGAAAAGGAAATCGCACAACTGACCGTGCGCGTTGCAACAACTCCCAATGAAGGGGGCCAGTGGTCATGTTAAATGCACCAGGATAGATGAGTACATGGCAGCCTACAAAACACCGCATATGAGTTCTCGGAAACACACCAGCCAAAGAAAGACAGAGCCTTGGCGGGCCGAAATCATCGCCAACTCGGGGAATCGTACGTCGTAACAAATCCCGAGCCCAATGCGAGCAAATTCTAGTTTTCCAAGAGCTGTATGAAACAAACCACGTCAAATCAGATGTCATACCCGTGTCAAAGAAATTGGTAGTAGAGCCCGCAGTCAAAGTTTCGCTTTCCTGGACAAACAGGTGAGATCTGGCATCACTATAGAAAGGTGCAGCGTACTTTGAAAGTGATCTTGCCGGGGATATCGATGTCGAATAGATGAACCTTGCGATGCATTGCGACGAGGTCCCCTGAGAGGGTGAATATAAGAGGCATGAATGAACACTCGACTAGACTATAGACACCATTGGGATTGTACACCGTGCATGTATTGAATAATCCGTCGGCGTCGCGCTCAGGGATGGATCCTGTGGAATAATGAGGTGAAGAAGTAAGTGTCATTGGACTGGAACCCCCCTCCGATAAGCCACGTTTTGGTTTCTTTTGCGACACCGGATAGCATCCTCACACCTGAACCGCTGTCGTAATTCGGTGTGCCGGTGCTTGCCTTGAATACGCACTTTCACTCTCGGTTTCTGCTATGTTGTACGGGGTTCCCGCGAATCCAATCTTCTCCGCATAGACGGGGAAATGAACATGGCCGTAGGGAGAGTTAAAGCATTCCTGAGGTCGAGTGAGTTTGCCAAGAAACGCTGCCCAAGCGTCTACGGACAGGTAGGACGATTAAGTCTGGTTTCTTGTTGCTGGTTGCAGCCTTGATGACCATTTCACGAGCGTGCTTGAGATTGTCCGACTTGTTTGCAGTAACATTGCCGAGTTGAACCAACGCCAGCCTGAAGGGTTTGAAAGACGGAGCCATGGAGGACGAAGAGGACCGAAACGCGGCCTCCGGCCCGGCGATTGATCATGATGGGAGATAATCGCAATCCATAAGTACGCTGCTTACGCTGTCCACAGTCCCAGCGTCCAGACATGCCTCTGCTCGTGCTTTACAACCCAGTCTCCGGCGACGGCACTGCCAAGGTACTTATATTTTCGCGTCGTTCGTGTCAGCTCTTGTGATGTTGCGCAGACATTCTTCGATGAACATGTTTTACCCCTGCTCAAGGAAAGTGGCAAGGTTGTCGATCAGGTTGTGGCCACGGAGCATCCGAACCATGCGGGCCAGATCCTCGTTGATTTTCTCAATTCGAACCACGGCGAAGCTGTCGTCGTCTTGGGCTCTGGAGATGGGACCTTGAACGAGTGCATCACCACTCTTTCCTCTGCCCAGTTGACCGGGGTAAGAGCCGGTGCCCCACCAAAGGTAGTATTTGCCCTAGTCCCTTCTGGGACCGCCAATGCATTGTACTCGACTCTCTTTCCCCTGCCCGCTGATGGGAGCTTGGATACGACTTACCGTTTGCAATCCGTCAAATCCTTCGTTGTCGGTGCAAATACAATCCCACTGACACTGGCCATCACAATACTTTCGTCGCCTCCGTCCGCCCGAAAGCGACCCCAAGGTCAGTCCGCAGCGCGCCCCCATCGGGCCCATCTTACCGTATGACTAGCGAGGATTTCCGCGGTCGTTGTTTCCACCTCCCTTCACGCTAGTATTTTGAGGGATTCTGAAGCCCTTCGGAAAGAAATGCCCGGGCTCGAGAGATTCAAAGTCAGATATCTTCTGATACATGAGGCGCACTACTTGACCTGCGCAGGTAGCAGCCCAGCAGAATGGTACCAAATGGTACAATAGCTGGGTGAAGCTTTTACCAGCTGCTACCGCTGAGGTCGTCCAAATTTATGATCCTGAGACCAAAGCCTTCGTGGACCACCCCGAATCTCATTCCGACGACCCCATTGTTGATCTTGACGGCCCGTTTGCGTATTTTCTAGCCACTGTGAATGTCGGTCAGTGCGTCTTCGTTTAACTGCGTCCGTTCTTGTTCATATCTATACACGAAAGACCGGCTGGAGCCTGCCTTCATGATTTCCCCCCTTGCTTCGCGGATACCTCCGACTGAAGCTGTGTGCGATCTTGTTGTCGTACGCCCATTCCGCTCACCCGCTGTTTCCGCCGACACGCCTGAAACACGGGAGGCTTTTGTATCTACCTTGTGGAAAGTGCTTGGGGAAGCATACCGCGAGGGAAGTCACATTGGTCTCAGATACGACGACAACGGGCAAGTTACCACGGAAGGAGACGGCCCCAGTGTTGTAGAGTACTTCCGCTGCGGAGGATGGGAATGGATTCCAGTATGTCTTACAGGTGCATTCAGCTCAAGATAACTGACTCCATCCTAGGTTGACGAGGACGAGAACGCGCATTGTCTGTGTACTGACGGAGCCATATCGACCATCGAGAAGGAAGGAAGAGCTGTGTGTTCGGCGGCTGCCCCGGCCGCTGATGCAGGATTTTCTATCCATGTTTGAATGTTTGAATCATTGTATATATACACAAAGCGGTCTGTCTTGTACCCCCTGATAATTATTTGTCGAGAATTTTCTGGACAACTGCCTTTGCTTGCTGGTGAACTTGCTCCACAGATGGACTGCTATCAATCTGCAACCCTGAATAGGTATAATGGAAAGGAAATCAGTGCCACGCACCTCCGCGACTTTCCCGAGAGCCTCGTAGTGTTTGATGACGGGCATAGTCGTTTCCTTGTAAGTACCTAGACAGCATCAAATCTCCATACAAGCGTTGAAACTTTCTGCTCACTGAATCGCTTTTTGATGCTCTCAGCATTGTCATCTTCACGCCCACTTGTTTTCCCTCGCTCGAGGAGACGGGCAAGCATAACTTCTTCAGTTGTCGAGAAGAAAAGAACCAGGGAGGCCATGCAAACCTGTACACGCTTTCAATAAAGACGAACGAAGAGACGGTTACGCCTTCACATCGTCGTCGAACTTGATCGCTTGGTCCATTTTCCGCGGGAAACCATCGATGAGAAAACGGCCACGTCCGTCAGCCCACCCAGGACCGGATCTCTTTTCCTTCAGTGCATCCGTCATCGCGTTCTCCAACAATTTGACTGTTACTTCCATAGGGACGATGGTGCCTTCTCGGATGCAGGTCTGAATCAACTCTCCAAACTCGGAGCCCTCACGGTGCTGTTCAGCACGGAGAAGATCGCCGGCTGGCCGACGAAAAAAAAAACCATTGGTATGCACGAAGATTATCCTAAGTTCACTGACCCGAAAGGTGACAGAATCCGAACTCTTCAACAAGGCGACTGCACTGGGTGCCCTTGCCTTTTCAGACCACTTGAGCCCGTGTACCAGCATGAGTGCAGCCGCGCGCACCTGCTCCAGGTCCCCCGAGCACGAACAGGACAGTGACCTTGGTATGGTCGAAGACGGGGGACTTTTGGTGAGGTCTATCCTTGTGGAGATGGAGAGCATCTGCTATTTTATCGAGGATAGCGGGCATTATGGTTTGCGCGGCGGAGATGTGTCGTGGGATCTATTGCGTTGGATCAAGGAGGCGGGGCTGTTCTGTTCTCTGCATAGATTGGATTCGGATTGGCGCAGAATCGATGCGAGCGAATAGAAATAAGAACCTTCGATGGACAATGAAGGCGAAGGTGGCAAAGGACACGGAAGCCAACGCGAGGAAGACCAGTGGATTCGGGCCTTTCGCCATGAAACGGAGGGACAAGCAGACGCAAACAACTGAACACCCAGAACGCAATGAACAACCAGTTCAAGTTCGAGTTGGGCAGCTCCGAGATCTATGCGCTGCAGTCGGCCAAGAACGACGACGCTGTAGACCTTGTGGCCCTTGGAACAGACCACTCAGTAGAAATTCTCCTCGTTGGCGAGCACACAGCCAAGGTTCCTGGTGTTTTCTTCCTTGAGTCGCCCTCGAATAATCTCGGGCCACTGGCAGTCGATCGCGTCGTTTCATATTGGGTCCCGGATAACCGCTCTCGCCTTTTCTCCGCGCTCGGTTTCCCCGTCTTACAGCGATGACTGGCTCATAGAGTGGGTTGTCGTCCTTTTCGCGCCATAGCATCCAGCTCAAGCTTACCCTCAAGACTCACTGCTGCAAGCGCCAATTTCGGCCTACATCTCCTGACCAAGGCACCCATTTCCGACGAAACTGTCTTTGCTTTCGGCGGTGGCCTGAGTGGGCACCATGGCCGCGTAAACGACATGACTTTTTGCGGCGGCAAAGGAGCAGACAGTACGCGCTATGTTGCGACTGTCTCGGGTAAATCTGTCTGTGTCCGTCTAACAGCCATCTCTTATCAAGTCCTTGCGTATAGATGACAAAATGCTTATGGTATGGGACTTGTATCCTGGCCTTGATACATCGTCCGAGTCGTCATCTCAATCCTCACGGATGTCTGGTTCATCCTCACCGAAGCCCCCGACGGCCTACGTGATTGCGTTTCCACACCCTCTGGCTAGTATTTCAGCGCATCCGTCGTCAACTAAAGAATTCTTAATCTCAGACACACGAGGTTCTATCTTTTTGACCGACTGGAGGAGTTCAGATGCCGATGATAGTGATTATGAAAGCTGGCGCCTAGTCGAACTCGTCGAACCATACGCGTTGGCTGCGACCTCGACTGGGATATCTGTCACGGGTGGGTGCGCAGCGTGGAGGGGAGACAACGCAGACATGTACGCGCACTCCGCTTCTCGTTTACAGAGCCTGATTGTTCAACTCAGTGTCGGGGCTGTCTACGGCTCGCGATATTCATTGTGGGATATCTCTAGGCTTCAAGGCGGGAAGCCGATGTCCGGAAATAGTTTCCCGCAAGGTGGCCATCGGTTCCGGTACGTTTACGACTTATCTGCATGAATGCGCTCTTACCATCTGCAGATGGTGCCCAACCTTTCCCGAGTACTTTGCTATCTCGACGCAATCGCCGGCCAAGGGCGCCGTCATCAACATCCATAACACCGCTTATACACAACCCACCGCAATGACATTGGCTCCGCGGCCCCATTATATTCGGGACTTTGATTGGCTCGCGTCGCGAACACCTCGCATCGCGGCGGCTGTCGGACGCCAGCTTATAGTGTTTTCCGTCGCCGTTGATTCATGACAATACATGTAATCCCACAATCTATTTTCACATTTGCCGCGATTCGGATTATCCTTTTACGAAACTGTACACTAACTTTATAGCATGATACACGGAACAAAACACAGAAGAGAACAAGTCGGGGGTACAGTTAGTGTCCGTAGTTCGGCGCGACGTTGTGCATGTGGTACGGAAGCTGATGACTGTCGACCGCGGACTGCAGGTTACGGGTTTGGTCCCCGTCGCCAAAACCAAGCTCCAGGAACATGTTTTTCCAATAGTGTGCATCCAGCTCAGAGGCGTGGTGCGGGATGGAAGGCACATAACCCTCAGGGTTATAGTTTGTGGGTACAGGGGCCGGGAGAGCAGCCCCATTTCTGGCGGGAGGCTCTGCGGAGTATTCTTCCGCGTGAGGGGAGATGTTATTGGTGGGAGAAGTGGGGAACGGGAATGGTTGCTGCTGGTCATGAGACGGTGATAACTGCTGCTGCTGTGGAGGATACATTGAAGTCGGGGTCGGCGCTGACGGAGACAATAAGCAGATAACTGCGAAGCGCGACGAGGCCGATTACCTTGTAACCGAGGATCAATGGGCATGCTGTTTTCGTATCTGTCGGGCTCGCCTCGGCGAGCTTTGAAAATGTCATTGGCCAGCAGACTCCGAAGGAACCGGGCGTGGTAAGCAGCCGAGGTGGATGCCGGGGAAAGAACAGACGCTTCGTAATAAGCGTCAGCTGTTTTGGAGATGAGGGAATGTATTTCGTGGGCGGTGCCTTCGTGCAGTTGAGCAAGGGTATTGGAACTGCGGAGAAGCTTTGGAGCCGGGTTCAGAATCAAGAGGTATAGAGGGTTGTACAGTATTCACCTTGAGCAGAAACACGGCAGAGTATGCCGACATGACGGTAATCGAGTCTTGGCCATATCGCTGGGGGACATGAGAGACTAAACAATGTGCACGGTGGGCGACTTACAAGCATGCTCATGGATGGAAAGTCCTTGGACACGATCCGAAGACCATCCAGAGCGCTTGTACAACATGCCGACAGAGCCTGCAGGCTCGGACTTGCCCGACTTGACTATTTGAAAGTTCGGTGGGATGAAGGGTGAAAGAGAGAAAGGATACGAACGGGGGACAAAGAGGCCTGGATCCCGAAGCTATTCAGGAACAACCGAACATGGAGACGGAACAGACTGAGGAAGGAAAAGTGAAAGGATTCCCCTCCGGCTGGGGTACCAGTCAGTTGATGACATTGATAGGATGGTAGAGGGCGACCGACCACGCTGCATCTCAGCCTGCCAATTGTCCATCCACTGCGTGAGCTTTCCATTGCAGTTACGAAGCACAACATCATAGTTGACATCGTTGTGGTTGCCGTTTAAAGCACCGCCTTTGGTGTAGAACATGTCTGTCGTTTCGCCCTGGTTGAGGGTCAGCTGTGGTCTGTCGAGTAACACCAAGGTGCCTACGGAAATGCGCCGCAGCTGCACAAATGCGGCGACGATCACGTCCTCCGGGCGGGGCGGGCTACCGCCTTGCTCGTGCCATATCGACGAATTACGGGTGAGTTCGTCTTCGGGAAGCATCCAATTTCGGCCGGTGTAGGTGCTAAGACTGCGGTCGTGGGTGAAGAGGACGAGGTACGTGCGCTCGCGATTACGGCGCTCGAGCATCTGGAACTCAGACTCGTTCGGAGGCGGAGATGCGTGGTATCGGTTGAGGCCCAACTCCACGGCCATGCGGCATGCCTTTGGGCAATTAGCGGCAGGTGAGAAGGAGGGGAAGCGAACTCACATAGCCTATGTAGGTCCAAGTCCGCTGGGAGGGGGGTGTGAGCCCACGGAGATGAGGGCAAATAGGCACACTTACGTTGTCGTCGGGGTCCTTCCAGTACGTGAGACATGCAAAAGCTTGAACGACTTCGACACGTTTCCAGGCGTCTGCGAAGGCGCGGACAGCAAGCTCGTGGGCGAGCTTTTTGCACGGTTTGAATAGCTCGGGCTTGAAGAACTTGCAGCCGGCCATGATGAGGGTTGTAAAGAGAAAGGGACACTTTGCGCGGACATAGTGAACAGAATGGAGGGCGGGGTCAAAGAGATTAATGAACGGGTTGAGGCGCAGGAATATGAGATCGAAGAGGACCTTTGCTTGGTCCTCGTCGATGATGCCGGCAGTGATGGGGTCGGTGTGGGGGACGGCTCTGTTTTGGTGCGGAGGGGAGAAGGAGGAGGGGCGGTTGGGGGCGGCGGCATTGGGATTGGCGGTGCCCTCGGCGGGGTTGAGGATGGTGCGGAAGAACGAGTTGCGCTGGTTCTCCTTGCGGATAAGTTTCGCGGGGAAGAGGGCGCGGTCCTCGGGATCGGGGTCGTCGTCGGGCTCGTCCATGTCGATTGAGCGAGAACCATGGCTGGAGGTGGTGTAGTCGCCGTTCTGGTACGGGGGGAGGTTGAGCGGGGGAAGCTCGTTGGAGGGGAAGTGGGGGGCGGACGCGGAGTAGGGATCGCGCGGGTACGGGTCGCGGGGGTCCGAGGCATAGGGCGAGTCTGCAGCCTGCTTGAGCTTTGCGTTGTTGAGGCCCTTTTCGAGACGGCGAAGCATCTTGGACGCCTCGGAGAGCCTGTACGGGGGGCAGCGGTGAGTCCATACTGCTTACCGGCGGTACACAGCGAGAGACGGACTTTGAGCCTGGCTTGCGACCCCTGCGGTGCTTTTCAAAGACGCACTCGACGTTTGCGCGCTTGCAGCGCTGGCACTGTTTCTGGCCATCGTCTGCGCCGACACATTTCATCTGGGATAATCTGAATTCGCCGCCAGGCGAATAAAATGAAGGGCGGGGCTAAAAGTACCTTGGCGGCACGGCAGACGGTGCATGCCCTTGCACCACGGACCACGGGGGACTTTGAGCTGGGGCGGGGGTCAGGGCGGGGCAGGGGGACGAGACGGGGCTTGCCTGGGGTCCTGGTCCTGGACATCGTCGGAATGAGGATCCATTGGGATATGGCCGGTGACAAGACGGTGATCAAAGAATTGCGAGAGTCGCCGGAGCGCGTCTGGTCGCGGTCGAGCACAGACAACCCACAAGCACCTTGCACGCACGCAGCAACCCACACAACAGAACCCCGCCCGCTCTTATCTGCACACAAAACCGTCTTGATCGGTCTCAGCTGGGCCTTTACGTTTTTTGGTGACTGCAAACCGTGGCTGTTTGCGAACATTTTCACAGCGCGGTCTGAATCCCAAGAAATTCATTCAACTTGCATTCAACCAACATTGAAATCCAACTTGAACTTGAACTTGAACTTGAACCTCCAACGGTTTATTCGCATTAAAGGTCATGTGATCTGCAATGTCACGCGTGGTCACACAGGGTCACACTCAGTCTCGCGCATTCCGCCATGGTTCGAATCATCATCAAGGGCGGGGTCTGGAAGGTAGGCAGCCCTCCATCCCGTCCTTTGCGTGCTCACAACCCACAGAACACCGAAGACGAGGTCCTCAAGGCCGCCATTGCAAAGTACGGCAAGAACCAGTGGGCCCGCATATCCTCGCTCCTCGTCCGCAAAACCCCAAAGCAATGCAAGGCCCGCTGGTACGAGTGGCTCGACCCCTCCATAAAAAAGACAGAGTGGTCAAAGACCGAGGACGAAAAGCTCCTCCATCTCGCAAAGCTCATGCCCACCCAATGGCGCACCATTGCCCCCATCGTCGGCCGCACCGCCGTCCAGTGCCTTGAGCGCTACCAAAAGCTCCTCGACGAGGCAGAGGCAAAGGAGAACGAGGAGCTCGGTCTCGCTGGCCCCGGCGAAACAGGCCCAAGTGCCGACGATGTCCGTCGCCTCCGTCCTGGCGAAATCGACCCCGACCCGGAAACCAAGCCTGCCCGCCCGGATCCCATCGACATGGACGAGGACGAGAAGGAGATGCTGTCCGAGGCCCGCGCCCGCCTCGCCAACACCCAAGGCAAAAAGGCGAAGCGCAAGGCCCGGGAGCGCCAGCTCGAAGAGGCACGTCGCCTCGCTGTCTTGCAAAAGAAGCGCGAACTCAAGGCAGCTGGGATCATGCAAGTATTCTCCGTTCTTTTCTTCCGCAGTGCGTTTACATTTGTGTCTACAGAATGCGTCACAAGACAAAGCGAAAGGGCATGGATGTATATAAACCAAACTCTCCTCCCCTTCATTTGCTGACCATGATTTCAGTACAATGCGGATATCCCGTTCGAGAAGAAGCCTGCGGCAGGATTCTACGACACCGCCGAGGAGCAGGCCCGCGTCGCCTCGGCGCCTGTCGGCCAGACGCTTCGCCGCCTCGAGAACAAGCGCAAACCGGCTGAGGAAGAAGAGGCGGAGCGCAAGAAGCGTCAGCGGAAAAACGACGAGAAAAAGGGCGGCGAGGCATCGGGCCACCAGACAAAGTTCATCGCTGCCCGAGATGCGCAAATCCAAAAGCTGAAAGAAGCCGAGTCTATTGGGCGAAGAAGGAAACTGATGCTCCCAACCGCGCAGGTTGGCGAGGCAGAACTGGAGGATATCGTCAAGATTGGTCAGGCTGGCGAGAGTGCAAAGGCGCTAGTAGAGGGAGGCAGCGACGCTAGTGGGAAGCTTTTGAGTGATTACGAGGGGCTGGAGAACGCCCGGATGGCACGCACACCGCGAACCGCACCACAGCGTGAGCAGAGCCCACCTCATCCGTAGTTTTGTGATACTCAACCACCTATTCTCAGAGGACAATGTCATGGCAGAGGCCCGAAACCTCCGGAATATGTCGATGGCACAAACCCCCCTGCTCGGCGACGAAAACACGCCGTTACACGTCGGACCTGGAGGTGGAACAGGATTCGAAGGCGCTACTCCGCGGCACCAAGTAGCCTTTACCCCGAACCCGTTGGCCACTCCGCTGCGGGCTGACGGACAGGACGGTTCTGCTACCCCTCGCGTAGGCGGAGTCTCGGCCACCCCTTTGCGTACACCCATGCGCGACAGCCTTTCCATCAACCCAGAGGGCTTCACACCCATCGGCGACACTCCGCGCGAACAGCGTCTCCGGACCAATTCCGCCAAGCGCGCGCTTCAGGCTGGCTTTATGAGCTTGCCGGCACCGGAGAACAACTTCGAGCTGCTTGTTCCTGAAGAAGAGGACGACGAGGATGCTACGAATGGGACGGCTCTCTCAGAGGAAGACGCAGCGGAACGGGATGCCAAGCTGAGGCGGCTAAGAGAAGAGGCTGAGCGTAAGGCGCTGGCGCGACGGTCGCAGGCGGTGGAGCGTGGTCTCCCGCGGCCGGCCAACGTCGATGTCAACAGACTCCTTGAGCGACTGAATATCGACGAGGAAGAGTCGGAGGCGCAGCGGTTGATCAACAAGGAATTGGCCGAACTATTGGAGCACGACGCCATTGCGTACCCAATACCCGGAACGTCGCGCGCCGGCGGGACCCTTTCCGCGTATCAAGTGCCCGCGGACGAAGACGTGGCCGACGCAAAGGCCCTCATCCATCTCGAATTGGCATCCGCTGTCGGCTTCACCAACACAAGCCCAGAGCAACTGCGTGAAGGGCTCCTAGCATTGGCAAAGACCGAGACGGCAGAAGAGATGGTCTCATGGGCGTACACTCGTCAACAGCTAACGTACGACGCGGAGCGCAAGATCTGGGTGGAGCCCTCGACACTCTCAGCCGAGAGCCGCATTGCTGGATACACCGCGGTCCTCGAGGAGAACCGAGAACTGATGTCGAAGGAAGCGGCCAAAGCGGCCAAGGCAGAAAAGAAACTGTCCGTGGTCCTTGGGGGCTACCTTTCGCGATCGGAGGCACTGTCCAAGCGCATCATTGATGCTTTTGACGAGCTGCAAAAGACCAAGGTGGACTATGAGAGCTTTTCACGTCTGCAGACGAACGAATCGGCGGTGGGGCCACGGCGGCTGGAGGGGCTCAAAGAAGAAGTGGAGAAGCTCGAACGGCGGGAGAGACATCTGCAGGAACGCTATTCCGAGCTGGAAGGTGAGAGACGCGACGCCCAAGAAAGAGTTCAGGCACTCGACGAGAAGATGATGGATGATGCGGAGGCACTGAACGAAGCGCAGCTTGCGGCGATGGATGAAGATTAGGAACCAAGCCGTTTGCTGCACGTCTGTATTTTTAAATTTATCGACCTACCACAGTCGTTTGTGATATAGTGGTGCCGTTGCCTCGAGGTTTGGGTTCGGCTTGGAATACCGCTTTTGGCAATCACTTTCTTTGCAAAAAAAAAAGCCCTTTGTTCCAACACGTATAAAGCGCATGGTCCTGCTATCAGGGCGGTGGAATATGCCAGCCATCCCCTCTACAGATCATATCATCGTGTCAGACTACCTAGCCGCACGAGATGCAACACCGGAAAGCAGGGTACCCGTAGGCGCTATGGTGGGCGGGCTCGCTGGCGGGGCAGCACTGGCCCTTTTGTGCACCGCGTGCTGGCTGTTATGGGCGAGGACGACGCGAAGGGCGAAGGAGGGCCACAGGAGAGAAGTAGTAAGACTCGACTTGGTCGTGCCGGCGGGCTCAAACTCAAACGGGATCTAGGACGCGCTGCACAAGACAAAGAGCAACACGCGGTACAATGCCTCGGCGACACTCGCCACGCCGTGGCTGGCGGCAACGTACCGGCCCATGCTACTGCGGCCGCCAAAGACGAAAGTCAAGTTTATGGAAAAGGGCGACAAGTCGCCGACACCCTCAGCGCCCAAGCCGCTTCGATCTGCGAAAGGGCAGGCGGCTCAAGCATTGCTAGCAGACGCCCCAACGACACGCGGTGTTCCGCGGCTGCCGTCGACGGTGAGCTCGGTGTCTCTGTACTCGGCAGAGAGCGCGGAGGAGCACCAGATGCGGGTGCCGACGAGCCTTATACTGGCGGCACTGGGGAGCGTCGAGGCCGTGTTGACGCGGGGCTCATGGGGGGATCGGCGAGGGGGCTATCGGGCTTCCGAGGCGACCTCTGGGTCGGCGTACTCACAGGACATGGGCGTGGCGTATTGAGATCTAACAGGGACGTGCTATTATTGCAAGGACTTTATGTGTTTCTGTGTATGTATGTGAGCGGGGTGCAGTGGACAATGAAACGACGGACATGTTCTATTTCGGCGACGGAGGCCTTGAATTTCTCGACCTGATACCAGCAGTCGAGCGGAGTGGTGGCGTTGTTCCTTGTGCACGGTCAGCGGAAGGGATGCCTGAGAGTGCACGGAAACGAAACTTGTAGCATGCGACAAGGGCTTCGCTGTCCTCCCGAAGGGCGGGGTACTCGGAGAGGTCCCTGCGGGCGTGGAAGCGGTCGACCTTTGCACGGACCTCCTCGAGGTCTGCGAGCAGGGCGGGGGATGTTTTTACCGAGTCTGGATCGCCAGTCATGGCGCGCTCGCGGTCGAGATTCTCCTTCTCGAGAGCAGCATGGATCTGGTCGCGCACGGCCTGCTCCTCGGTGCGGAGGTGCTGTAGCTCTGCCTGGATGCGGGCGCGGATTTGGGCATCTATTGAATTTTGGCGGGCAGGGGACGGGTTGGGCGACGCGGCATTGTCTGCGAGCGACTCGACGAGCTCTTGGGAGAACTATTTGGGAACATAAACTGTGTGCTGGGGGCAGGAGGTCAGGGACGACGCACAGAGACCGGGGCCGAGTCATGCACCCTCGAGTTGGCGGAGCCCATGTGGTGGTTCGGTGCAAGATGAGCCTGCTGTCACGCAAAATGTGACACTGGGGCGTGAGGGCCACGTGATCGTTACTCTGCCATTGTGCTCTTGTCCTCAACCGCCGTTACAAGTCCGTGGCCAGCCCCGTCGCTCGCCTTCAACAACAGCAGTACCGTACAGGGTGCTCCGGGCACACGACTGCAGTCTTTGGGAACGCCGCCCAGCGATGTCTGGCCTCAAGAACTCTACCTTTGGGAAGCGCTTACGCGCGTCCCAGCTCGATCCGGACGACGACCGGCCACCCACAAACAAGCAGCGCACCGACGAGGACGTCCGCGACTATGGGGACCGTTTTATCCCAACGCGCGACGCGGGCGACATGCGCACCTCATACAACCTCAAGGACGAAGCAGGTCCCTCCACTCCCTCAAAAAAGTCCAGGATAATTCCCTCCGAGTCCGACGCCCTCAAGGGTATGTTTTGCCACCTTTTGAAAAAGTCCCCGAACTCAGCCTTGCGTTCCAGAGCAGGCAAATGCCCTGTTCAACTCCATTCTCCACACAGAGGTGACCCCGCCAGAGCACCACCGCCCCGCGTCCCCAACCCGTCCGCCACCTCTCCCCTCCACAAGTGCACCGCCATCAACCCCCACCCGCCGCCGGCTTTTCGCCTACCATTCGCCCTCCACATCCGCGCCATCCACCCCAACCCGCCGCCTCGACACCACCACTGACTCGGCCTACTCCATGAGCCCTGTCCGCGCAGAAAGCCGCCAGCTCCTCGAGAGCCCCCGCCGCCAGCTCCGCAACGTCTGCAAGACACCCTATCGCGTCCTTGACGCACCAGAGCTCGCAGAGGACTTTTATCTCAATCTCGTCGACTGGTCCAGCACAAACGTTCTCGGCGTCGGTCTCGGTAGCTGCGTTTATCTCTGGACCGCACATAACGCAGCCGTCAACCGCCTGTGCGACCTCTCCGACAGCAACGACTCGATCAGCTCGGTATCATGGGTTCAAAAGGTGCGCCTTGTCTTTCCCCCCTTTTCGTCGTCAAGTTTATTCTTCCTCCAGGGCTCTACCCTCGCCGTGGGAACCATCTCGGGCCGCCTGCATGTCTACGACGCCAATCGACTGACACTCCAGCGCACCTACCAGCAGGCTCACACACAGCGCATCGGCGCAATCGCATGGAACGCCCATGTTCTCTCGTCTGGCTCCCGCGACCGCATGGTTCACCACCGCGACGTCCGAGAAGCAACTTCCCGCCCCTTCAAGCGCTGTTCCGGCCATCGCCAAGAAGTCTGTGGTCTGAAATGGAGCGGGGACGGCGGAGTCGCCGCTGCCAATCTCGCGAGCGGTGGCAACGACAACAAGGTCTGCATATGGGACCTACGCGGTTCGAGGCGGAGCAACAATGCCGGTGGTGCAGCGCGCAGCGTTGGCGGCACTCCTGGCGCGAGCGGCAGCGGAGGCGGCTCCGGAAGCGGGGCAGAGGACGCGGGCGGGGACGCACCGCTCTGGAAATTTCATGAGCATACGGCCGCCGTAAAGGCTCTTGCATGGGATCCCCATGTTTCTGGAGTTCTCGCCACGGGCGGCGGCACGCAGGACAAACACATTCGCTTTTGGAACACGATCAGTGGAACCATGCTGAATGAGCTTGACACCGGCAGTCAGGTGAGGATTGGCTTTTCTTTACCCTCAACGCCGAATTGAATGTTCCAGGTGTGCAATTTGATATGGTCTCTTACCTCGCATGAGCTTGTCTCCACCCACGGCTTCTCGTCCACCACTGCGCAGAACCAGATCTGTATCTGGAAGTACCCCACGCTGAATATGGTGGCGTCGCTGACTGGGCACACCAACCGCGTGCTGTACCTTGCCATGAGCCCCGACGGGGAGACGATCGTGACGGGGGCGGGGGACGAAACATTGCGATTCTGGAACGCGTTTCCGAAGCGGGAGGTGGGGGAACGGGGGGCGGAGAGTCGTTTGGACTATGGTCGTTTGATTCGTTAGCTCGTGCTCGATCTACTACTTTTAGCAGTGCAGCTACATTCTACCTACTTTCTGTATTCCTTTGTTTTGCTGATCTGTAATTTTTTTCCTTTTTCGATCCCAATCTTATTAGTTATCTGATCTGTTTGTTCGCGTTTTTCTGACTGGTTTCGATTCCGCTCCTGCTTCACTCTTTTACATCCATGGCCGACGCAAGCCCCGCTACCGAGGACGTCGCGATGCCCGCCCCGGAAGCCTCAGAGGTTGCAAAACCAACCGCAGACCCTTCGGCAACATCTGCGGCCAAGTTGAACCCTGAAGACGCTGCGACGATGCAAAGGGCTGCTAGGCAGAGTGCGTAAGGCGCACACGACTTGACGAATCTCAGCTGCTAACTTTCTTCGCTTTTATTCAGTCGAGTTTTATTTCGCAGATTCGAACTTGCCGTATGACAAGTACGTCGAATCGCTGGCTGCCTGGGTCGTAGGTTGACGTCCAACCCTCGCAGATTCATGTGGACTCTGCACACGAAAACGCCGGAACATTGGGTTCCCGTCTCCACAGTTGCCTCATTCAAGCGCATGCGCGATTTCTCCTCCTTTGGTAACGAATGGGTCGCGCGCGCCTTGCGCGAACATAGCACGCAACTGGAGGTCGATGCCGATGGCGTCAATGTGCGTCGGACAACGGAAGTCCAGGAGCCGAAAGACCAGTTTGAGCGCAGTGTATACGCCGTCAGTCCGGTTCCCCACTTGCTGCGACGCGTCGCGGCTCACGACTGAACAGAAAGGTTTTCCCGAGGAGAGCGAGACCCTACAGGCTCGTCTTGAGGCATTCTTCGAGCAGTATGGGCCTACCAACGCCGTGCGCATGCGCCGCGATGCGGACAAGAAATTCAAAGTGCGTTCGCTTGCTGTTAACATTGGTTCTGTCTCAATACGTTGGTTTTTTCTTAGTTGTCCGTTTTCGTGGAGTTTACTTCACACTCCACGGCCGTCGCCTTTCTTGCCGCCTCGCCTCCGCCGACATTTGACGGGGCTCCGCTCCTGACCATGTCCAAAGAGGATTACTGCGCCATGAAGATTCGTGAAAAAGGACTCACCGGGAAAGCCGCCGACTTTCGCAAAAACACTTATTCCCCAGGCCGCAAATTCGACGCGTTCCGCGAAATGGGTACGGGCAAGAAGCAGAGCAAGGGTGCCCCAGAAAAGCCCGAAGACAAGGAGGTGTTCCTCGAGTTTATGGGGTCCACGATTCCTATCCAGCGTGGAGAGGATGGCGTGGGAGAGGTAAAAGAAGAGGACATTCCTTTTGTCAAGGGCGCGACTTTGCGATTTGATGGGGTTGACCCCGAGGCAAAGGTCGTTTTCACCGACATCAAGGCAAGTGCACATATCTTGACCTTGGTGGCTGTACTTATATGCCGTCTAGAACCCTTTGAAAGAGGAGTTTGGACGTCCGCCATTTATCAAGCATCCCCCGGGCACGGCCTGGGGTCTTGTTGGTTTCCACAAAACCCTGTCAGAAACGGAGATTCAGTTCGTCAAAGACACGCTGCCCAAGATTGCCGACGCGGAGGTTGCGTGGAGTTTGGCTGGTGGTCAGTGATTTCTGATCCCTTTTTGAGACGCTGTTCAAGTCCTATCCAGAGGACGAAGAAAAGCAGTTTCAGATTGAACGTGCCCAGAGTGCTGCACGCGCGGCGTTGGACCAGGCCATGGGAACCGGTTGGAAGGATCGTTCTGGCCGCGGGGGCCGTGGCGGAGGTCGCGGGGGCCGCGGCGGCGGTGGACGCGGAGGGCGGGACCGGGACGGCGGCCGTGGCGGCCGCGGGCGCGGGGGACGTGGTGGAGGGCGAGGGAGAGGTGGCCGGGATAGAGGAGAAGGCCGCGGGAATGGTACCGAGGCTGCAGGGGGGGACGATGCTGCGACTGGGGAGAAGCGGAAGCGTGCTGTGGAGCCCGACGGTGGTCCGGATGTTGGAGTGCGCGGGCAGGGTGCGCCACCCGTTATTGCGAGTGCGAAAAAGGCCAAGGTAGAAGCGTCAGGCGGCGGCGACGCCGAGCAGTCATAACGCGTGCTGTGAGAACAAAAAAAAGTGATGTATGTAATTATTTTCACTCGTATGTAGTGCTAGCTATATCTTGCGTATGCAATGTGACATTTTGGGTCAGTCTTTGGGCCGTGCTATTTAGTCTCCCAGAGCGCGCACGCGCGCGCCGTTGCTATTATAATATGGTTTCGTTTGCAGTGTTCGCCTGGAGGGTGAAGACCTTCGGGCGTAAGGCCTTATGTAAGGGCTTCAATAAGGCCTTCAGAGTTGCTGCTGGGTCTTGAAGCCCTCCGAAGGCCTTCAGCCGTCACGCATCGCAATCTTTTATCTCGACCCGGAGCAACCGTCTCACGAATCAAGGCTGGTTTTGACTTGATTTTTTGATTGTCTGGAAATCGTGGACAGAGTATATGTGTAGGACACGAGAGGCTCAAGCTACCACTAAATCAAGTTTCCCAATATCACCAAAATTGAACCACAAAGGTGTAATAGCTTGAGCGAACAATCACCGGTGCGTGGAAGGTAGGTTGAATATTTCTCCAGGCTTTCCGACTGGCTCTTTGAGCCGTGGAAATTTGATCTGAAGCCCTTCAGGCGAAGGGCTGCTGAAGGCCGTATCCTTCAGAAGGCCTTCAGCCTCGCCGAACCATGGAATAAGGGCTTATGGGCGAACGCTGTTCGTTTGGGGGTTGTGAGAGAGACATGAAAAAGATGAAAAAGCAAAAAATGCTCACTCTGAGGGTCGAACTCAGGACCCTTGCATCTCTAGCCATCCGTAGGTTTCCGCATAAGTACAATGCACTACCACTGTGCTAAGCGAGCCTTCCCACTACAGCGTTATAAATGTTAAGAAGGAAAAGCATTGGAGAGCACCACTTACTTTGAATGTCCAAACACCACTCGCCTTCCCACTACAGCGTTATCCCAGTTGCGGCCCCGTTTCATCCAACTTAGAATTATTACTTTTCGCGGACGGAAAAAGTCGGGCAAATTCCCAGTGAGAAAAAGGCAATAGCTGATGAGGGCTTCGATTGCCAGCAAGTGAAGCAAAGGGAAAGTACTCGCAGTGGCAATGACCACAGACGCACTCCACCTAGGGTATGGCTCATTCACAGTGGAAATGCTCACTCAAGGACCCTTGCATTTTCAGGTTTTCCACATAGTCTAATGCACTACCACTGTGCTAAGCGAGCCTTCCCACTACAGCGTTATAAATGTTAAGAAGGAAAAGCATTGGAGAGCACCACTTACTTTGAATGTCCAAACACCACTCGCCTTCCCACTACAGCGTTATCCCAGTTGCGGCCCCGTTTCATCCAACTTAGAATTATTACTTTTCGCGGACGGAAAAAGTCGGGCAAATTCCCAGTGAGAAAAAGGCAATAGCTGATGAGGGCTTCGATTGCCAGCAAGTGAAGCAAAGGGAAAGTACTCGCAGTGGCAATGACCACAGACGCACTCCACCTAGGGTATGGCTCATTCACAGTGGAAATGCTCACTCAAGGACCCTTGCATTTTCAGGTTTTCCACATAGTCTAATGCACTACCACTGTGCTAAGCGAGCCTTCCCACTACAGCGTTGATATGGCGGGTGACGAGCCACTGGTGAAAACCACTGGTTTTCGCATCCTTTGAGCTATTGATTGGGCTACGTGAGGCTAAGATGCAGAGTGTACACTCTCCTCGGGGTGGTATGCTACACTGTTGATGGCCGAAAGCCAGCGGGCAAACACGAGTTCATTGGTTTAATAATGATTCCTCTCCGGGTCAGAGTTACTCTAAACGAACCTTACCGTTGGGCTCCGGGAGTCAGTTGAGAGCTGAGTCCTTGTGCGCCGGAGGTTAACAAGAGGAATTACATGGTCCTAGAGCTGACCGCCAGCCAGGCGGAGTCTTGCTGAAGTCGACAGAACATCATATTCAACCACCGTCAAACCCACCGGGCAAATCTGGCCCCGGGAAATATTCGGCCAGGGAATTTGAATCACGATAAGAGCTTAGAAGCTGGCGGGCACTAAAACTGGCCGCTGGGACCACAGAAGTGTCCGGTTGAGTGGGCGGGCTAATTTACGAACCCCTCCGGGCAAACTGATCTGAAATGCGAAGTGCTATTTGGGTTTGCCCGCCCGCTAGGAATGTGAATTAGAAAGTTCCCGCCCGATAGATATGCTCCCCGCTGAGTTGTATATTCCCCCGCCGGGACACAAAGAAGTAAAGACGTGAATGAAGAGACCTCCCACCGGGCAAACTGAGCTCCGGGAACTCATGAAGCCGGAAGAACAATATTCTGATTGAGCGAAGTTGCCCGCCGGCAACTACTGCTCCCGGGGAATATCAGCCGCTGATGTACTCAGACAATTCCCGGCCACAGGGCTCAATTGAAGGAGCTCCCGCTGGCTTTTAGATGTATTGGTTGACGGATAAATATGAAGGACAGTTTCTGCGGCGCTTGTTACTTTCCCGGACGCTCCCTAGGTGCGCCCGGGGAAGTTCTACACTCATGCGGACTTGAGTGTGGGTCGGCCGGGAGGCTTGGCAGCAAGCACGCAATACTGTCACAAGATGATGAATCACATAGTTTAGCCCCGCCCGGCGACTATTATACCCACAGAACAAAATGCATGTACTCTCATTGGATGCTGCGCTTTCCCGGCTGACTGAGCTGACTGCTCCCGCCCGCTTTCCTATCTCCGTTTGTGTTCCGTAAAATGTATAAAAAGACCCCCGCTGTACTGTAGTTTCTTTAGTCAATCCCTGTACCACCTCCGGGCGGATTAGGTAGTGCTCGCCAGAATTAGACGGAAGAGAAAAGATTTGACAAGACGGTGAAGTCTGAAGTGAGAAGAAGCCAACGCGAAGTAGTGTCCCCCGGCAGAGTAAGAGAAAGTCCTCACCAGACTAGGCCGTCTGTCGGGCAGCCTTCGAATCCGAGCCGCCCCGGCTATACCGTCGCGTTAGCCGCTCCCGTCGGGTCTGAGTTGAAGACGCCTCGTCAACTGCCCGGCCGCTTTCCAATTCGGTGGTTCCAATTGAATTTGCCCGCCGGCATCGTACTTGCTCACTTCTGAGTATCGACCTCGCCCGGCGAGCACCCTAAGAAGGAGAATTGAACTCGATCAAAGTGCGCACTTTTGCCCGCTAGCTTTATTAGCCCGCCCGCATTATTTAGCCCGCTCGCTGTATTAGCCCGCCAGCTTTATTAGCCCGCATTATTTAGCCCGCTAGCTTTATTAGCCCGCCAGCTTTATTAGCCCGCCCGCTGCTAGAGATATAAATAGCCCGCTTTCCCGCCAGGTCCTTTGAACTGAACATACACAATCTTGATGGGTGATACGTACCCTACTTCCCCCGAACTCACATACGCACGCCGCAAGGTTAACACCTGAAGCCTGAGTTGTGATAAAACAAAATAAAGATCTTAGGGTTTTTGGGTTGTGTTGTGATTTCATCGCTTCGCTTCTTGAAATCTTGAGTCTTTTGATTACACGGCTACCCTTCGGTGCGCCGTTACAGCGTTATAAATGTTAAGAAGGAAAAGCATTGGAGAGCACCACTTACTTTGAATGTCCAAACACCACTCGCCTTCCCACTACAGCGTTATCCCAGTTGCGGCCCCGTTTCATCCAACTTAGAATTATTACTTTTCGCGGACGGAAAAAGTCGGGCAAATTCCCAGTGAGAAAAAGGCAATAGCTGATGAGGGCTTCGATTGCCAGCAAGTGAAGCAAAGGGAAAGTACTCGCAGTGGCAGTGACCACAGACGCACTCCACCTAGGGTATGGCTCATTCACAGTGGAAATGCTCACTCAAGGACCCTTGCATTTTCAGGTTTTCCACATAGTCTAATGCACTACCACTGTGCTAAGCGAGCCTTCCCACTACAGCGTTATAAATGTTAAGAAGGAAAAGCATTGGAGAGCACCACTTACTTTGAATGTCCAAACACCACTCGCCTTCCCACTACAGCGTTATCCCAGTTGCGGCCCCGTTTCATCCAACTTAGAATTATTACTTTTCGCCGACGGAAAAAGTCGGGCAAATTCCCAGTGAGAAAAAGGCAATAGCTGATGAGGGCTTCGATTGCCAGCAAGTGAAGCAAAGGGAAAGTACTCGCAGTGGCAATGACCACAGACACACTCCACCTAGCACGAGTGCGGGTCACTTGCGAGTCACGGCGGGTTGAAACATGGGAATACTCATGGGAAACCCGACCCGCGGGTTCGGGTGTAATAGACGTACCATTATTGTAATGTACCCAGTGGACACCGCAAATGATATTGCAATGTTTGCGGAGGCTAACAGCCAGCAAGAGGCCTGATATTGCAATGTCCCGCGGAATCCTGGCGGGTTCCTGCCGCCTTATTTTTTGCATTTAATCCCCTATTTGCCCCTGTTTCTTGCTGCAATCATTGACTTGATCACTGATTTAATCACTTTTTTCGTGATCTGGATACGGAATCAGCAGATCACTTATTTTCTTACACCGGCACCTTCCGTAGCCCATATTGGGACATTGCACTTGTTTCCCTTCGTCCTCCCATCATTGCCCCGCTTCGGCCTATTCCGGTCGCTATCCAGGCCGTTGCACTTGTTTGCATCGCACTCCCCCATCAGAAAATGCTCGTGCCCCGGCACTTCCCATGGCCCATCATTCGAGGCCAGGCCGTTGCACCTGTTTGCATCGCAGCCTCCCCATCAGTTGGTCATGCCCCGGCGTTTCCTGTGGCCCATCACCGGGGTCCAGGCCGTTGCACTTGTTTGCATTGCAGCCTCCCCCATCACTCCTCCTCCTCGTACTTATTTTGGTCCGTCGTCCCTCCCCCTCTCCCAGCCCTCCTGATATCTAACCATCCCCAAGGTTAATGTAATGTCTACCATGGTCGCGAGTGACACTGACATCGAGGGGCAGATTGCCAATTCCCCTTACTACATCATCGACAGAACCGAAATAGTGCGGCTTCAAAACGCCAACACACGGTGGAACATTCGGGTCCGACTGCACTACCTACGATGTTATGCCGAAATATTTAAGTGCGTGTTTATCGTCTTTTTTCTTGAACGAAGACCTATTTTTTCCTCCTACTCCAAGGAGAGACATGCCCACCTCCGAAACTGCTCACTGGTGATTCATCGACAACTACCGCGAATTTCTTTCCCTCATGGAAGCGCTACAAAATCTAACTCCATGAAATGTCTTCTTATATTTACCTTACACGTGTACTCCCGCTCTGGCAATCAATATTTTGCCTCATTTCCTGCTGCAGATTATCGTTTCCTGCTGCAGATTATCATCTCAAAGTTTCGTCTGCACGCAAGCATGTACATGGCTTCGCTCCATCTCCAAGTGTTGCAGTTGTTTGAATAATAGGTTCCCATCATACATCACTCTCCCTCTAATCATCAGCCATTCAGATTCTGCGCCGCCGCCACTCAACTCACTATTTGGAAGGCTCATGGCGCACGTTCTCGGCGAGAACGTTGAGCGCATGTTCGCCTACTCCCTCCCGCTCGCTACCGACGGCTCGTTCCGCCTGCGCCGAAGGCCCCTCAGCCCCACTCCACCGCAGCCCCACGATTGGAACGTTGTCGACACCACCTGGGATCGGTACGCCGCTGACGCCGACGACATTCTCCAATCCCAGCAATTATTTGGCGACGGCCCTCGCGCCGCAGTGATATCCCCCGAACGGATTCATGCACGCCTCCGTGTTCTGAGGCGTCATGCCCGCGATTTCAAGTAGGAATACCCTTCCACACCACTCCCCTCACATACTCAATTTTTCTCAGACGTCTCCTACCAACAACCGAGGCCGCGCAGTGGGTTTTCCTCGCTCGCTACCGCAAATCCCTACAACTCATGTGTTTGCTGGACATCGGCGTTACTCAACCGCAAGCCATGGTTGATTGAACTATTACTGTCCACTGTATAGTCTACCTTTCAAATCATTCCCATTTTTCTTCGCATGAATTTGTCGAGTCCCGACAAAATCTGACGAAGTCCCCTGCATCACACGGTCACGTGTGACCTACAACTCGACATCCACCACCACTTCAAAATCACTGCATCAAGTAAGACATGCGAGACAGATGTGAACTACGGATGGCAGACGCGAAGGAAGCCGGAGCCCTCAGAGCTTACTTCCTTCCCTTGCCCTTGTAAGTAGGTTTCGGGGTGGGGCGCGGCTTTACCGCGGCCTCTCGCAAACGTGTCGGCTTCACTGCCGACGGCTCGCCTCTCTTTGCGCGTGGTTCTTTCCCCCCGCCATCCTCCCTCGCTCCATCCTCGTCGTCCCCTCGCTTCCGCTTCTTGGTTGGGACTCTACGTAACAAATCAGCTTTCAAGTCTGCAGTGATCCTGTACCCACGGAACACGTACCGCGCAACATTTGCCCTCAGCATCTCCCGCAACATGCACTCCACGTCCGACACGGCCAACGACCATCCCGATTTCTCCCCGTTCTCCCCGCTGCGGAATTCCTGCAATCCCCACCACAGCAGGCTCGCCACCACCTGCATGAACCTGTTTCTGCCGTATAGCCCTGGCATCTTTCCCCACGTCATGTCCACCGGCGACGTCAACATTCCCCCCACCCACAGTCGCTTGCACGGCTGTATTGACCTCCACCACAACCACCAATTGTCGGCGTAGGAGCCCTCTTCACCTATTCTCCCCACCCTTGCGATGTGCGGCGGGGAAAACCACTTCCTGCCACCCTTCAGCCAGCTCGCAATCTCTGCTGGTTTGCCCGCTCCCTGGATCATCGGCCCAGACTCCTGGTACCCACACACGGCCTCGAAATCCAAGTAGCTGTTCACCAGCTCTGCCCAATCCTCCCCCCACTTCGTCCCCAGCGCGAACCCTGAGTACGCCTTCCGCAACTCCGCCGGCCATTTTGCCATATCTCCGTGGCGCCAGGCCGGCGCCACAGGCTCCCTGGCTTCTTCATCGTCGAATGGTGTCACACCACGATCGTCCTGTCCTGTCGAGGCAGGAGGTGACGGCGGGGCTATATCCCCCGACACCATTCCGGGTGCTACCTGGGGCTCGAAGGAAGGCGGTGGCGGTGGGGGAGGATTGGTATTGGGCGGCGCGGGCTCGAAGGACGCCGGCGGCGGTGGGGGGAGGATTCGTATTGAGCGGCGCGGGCTCCACCGCAGCCGCCGACGGTGGGGGAGGATTGGTATTGGGCGCGTGCTCGAAGGAAGGCGGTGGCGGTTGGGGAGGATTGGTATTGGGCGGCGCGGGCTCGAAGGACGCCGGCGGCGGTGGGGCAGGATTGGCACTTCCTGCAGTCGGTGCACCACCCCCCAAGGCACCTGTTTGCGTCGCGCTACCCACCGCTCCGCTTGTTGACGCCGTCCCGCTTGTCAACACCGTCCCGCTTGTCGACGCAGCCCCAACCGCCCGACCTTTGCACTCATCTGGCGCTGCGTATTCGGTCAGTCCTTTTTTTTCGTCTGTAACGTAGTATCAGTCACTTACTATAGCACTTCTCAGCGAAGCGGATCATCGACTTCTCCGCCTTGCGATAGCCCACCCGGTCGTACTCGTACCACTTTCGGGGATTCAAACCGCGAGTGCGTCCTGCGTGCACACTGTCTTACTGTCAGTCTGGTCCTGTCTCCGTATACACTCCTTCTGACCTTCGCACTTCGACAGAGCCACCCCGGTCACCAACTGGTCCGCATAACATGATGCACACGGACATCCCGAAGCGCTCCTGAATCGAGTCCGCGAGCGGTTGCAGATAAAAGCCCGCATTGTTTGGAGCCCTGCGCTCGATGTCAGTTTGCTACTCCACGAAGTCGGCACGCCCACTTACGCGCTCAGTTCCTCTTTCGATCTGGATGGCTCCTCCGCACGACCTATCTCCCATGCACGCACAGCCTGCTGATGCTCCTTATCCATTTGCGCCACCACCTGCGCCCGGAACTCGACGGTTTCCATGCCCCAGACCTCCCGCGTCACCTCCCCTCGCAACTTCACGTCGGCTGGCACCTTCCCCTCCTCTCTAGCGCGAGCCAATGCCCGAGCCCACAGCAGATCAAAGTCCGAGCGACCCTTCACGCGCTCGGTGTAGTAGTGCTTGGAATAGAATTGCCAAGCTTGCCCCTTTATTGGTTTCCCCTCGCCCGCGTCCAGCCTGCCATGGAGCAGTTCTTTAAACATGTTCGCCTTCCCCTTGTCGCTGCTACCGCTTCCATATCTTTCACGGTACCATGCGCCCACTCTCTGCAATTTTTCAGTTTTCTTTCGCCCCACGAACGACCTAAACTCACAGTTCAAACGAAATTGCTGACTGAGGTGCGACGGTCAGCCTCGGCCTTGTCGATGGAGGCCGCGTCTGCGTCCCCTGCATTTGGGTCAGTGGGATCGGCGACGTCCATGGGCAAGTCCTCGTCGTCCTTCATGTCGTATCCGTATTTTTGGTGGTACAGATTCACGACGTCGTCGTAAAACTTCCCCACCTGCTGGACGCCCGCCTGCTGGGCGGTTTTTGTGACCGGGCAGCGAGCACCGGCACAGGGATTCTCAAGAACGCTGATCCGATGGCGATCACGGCTCAAATGTACGGAGTTAGCGGAGTTCTAAATAGCCGATGTGTATATAAGTCGCGGTAGCTGTACAAAATGATCATCTTTTCTTACCATCACCTCTTCCCTCCTCTCACGCCCACAAGGCCCGAGGAGGAATTAAGAGACTCATTTTTGTACTTCACCTTTGCCAGGCAAAGGTTAAGTACTCAGCGCGATAGCGCGACTTACAGACTTCGGATCAGAGCTCGATCAACCAAGCACGTGTACACGTGCTCGTGCTCATTCTCTCTTTCTCACTCCCTCACGCGTTCCTCGAGGGCCTTCGGTCACTGAAGACTCACCTGACCTGCCCCAATATAGCAACCGGTTAGACGGCTTGATCGCATTGATACCCGCCGTCTACTGAGTCGTTTACAGCACTGTATTTCGTACCCGCCGGTAGCACCCACCCGTAAATGCACTTTTTTTGACTTCTCCTCCTCGTTGCTGCTGGGGGTGCACATGCCTTCTCGGGCCGCCTTCGGGTGTTCCCAAGCCATCACTCCCGCTGCCGCCGCATCATCTGCCTTCCCAAAACGGTTGATCACCGTCGTAACGGTCCTGCTCGCTGTGTCACAGTTGTCACACACCGTTTTCGTCGCTCGGCTAACCATCGGCTATCGCTTTCGACGCCGGGTGCGCACGCCGTGGCGCGCTACGTGGCCGCCCCCCCGCCTCGCGCACTCTATGCCTCTCATGCCCCTAATGGATATGCCCTTTCCATTCCCCCTTCTATCCGCTCTCTGGATCCCTCACCCCTCGGCAACATTTTGGTACTTCTCTTCGACTGTAAGGAGTGCGCATGGCCCACAACGGGCCAGCTACTGCCTTACATTATATATCTACTTGTACATTATTTGTTTGTAGTAATTAGTTACCAGGGGTTCCGGGTGGGGTAAGCAACTTACACCCTACTCTGAACTCCTGGTTACTATTCAATATAGAACTTGGCTTGGTTCATTCTGGGTGATTCGTTAAGCTCCAAATCACCCCTCTTATACTTTTTTGAACCTCTATTGCTTCTATCGAAGCACTATATTCCACGAAGAAAATTCTTCGGTACTACAACAATAAAACAAGCTAAAAAAGCGACATGTCTGGCTCTAACGCAGACGCTGGGGCTCCCGCGTCGGCAGCGACCGGGAACACCTCGTTCGCGACAGCCACGTCGCTGAACCCCGACAACTCGGATGAAGGAGGGGCGCCACGATTCATCGGGCGACTGAAAGTCCACTCCGATGGACGCGGAGGCGCCTACCTCATCAACCCGGCCACTGGAGAGGCCTGGGAGGTTTCTGACGACGAGACAGTGCTGCCCCAGGACGGGCCGTTGTCTCGCTGGTCGAACCCTCCCCAATCCACCGAAAACGTCGATGGTGACCCGCAAATGGACGACACCAACGACGAGGCGGCCAGGGCGGTAGCAGACCCAACCTTCAAGTCGGAAGGGCTGCTTGCGGCCCTGGTCACAGACCTCCGCACGGAGGAACTGACAAACGAACAGCTCGCGCGGTTTAATACGCTGCGCGGGATCCTCTCCATCGAGCGTGAAGCTCTTCTGACCACCACTGCACTCGTTGCCGGTCAAGAGACGACCGTGTCTGACCTCGCGGGCTCGATTAGAGCCCTGCGGAACGAAGTGGCGGACAGAATCGAAGAGTTGAGCGAGGTCGTCATGAACTCTACCACGAGGATCAAGTCGACCCTCTCCAACAACGTCCGCATACTCAAGGCGACCGGAGCTACAGGGGCCCAACTGGCTTCCCTGATAGACTTCGCGATCGTCAACAGTGGCTCCGATTGCTATGCCCCCTGTCCGCGACGTTCCCCCTCACATGGCTGTGCCAATGGGGGACGTGCAACACGACGTCAACGGGGCGCTAGCGCCTCGCGGCGAGAACGAGTCCGACGCGGACTTCCATCGTCGCGGGAACGCCATGCTAGAACGCAAAACAAGATCCGCCGCGTCATTCACACCAGCAGGGTTCCAGGACAATAGAACCCAGCCTGTTTCCATTATGAAGACGGCCCGATTCGTGGACAACAGCAGCGCGTCCAGCGCGGGCGGACTGAGCGCAGGACGATGGACCCCAGCTGGACTCAGTAGGGACGTGGATATTGCCCCTGTGGGTTATAACCAGTCCCCCTCTGGGTATATCACTTCGTCCGACACCCCCATGAACACCCAGACAGCGTTCGAGGTGTTTATGAGGGAAAAGGGCGAGGAGATCAGCCGACTGATCAGGCGACAGCTGGGAGTAGCTCTGGAGGCCCCGCCCCGCGGGCCCCGCCCTAAGGATCCGCCTTTGTACGACGGCGAAGACAGCGACGAGAAATTCATGAATTGGTTTGGATCACTCTGCACTTGGCTCCAAGCCTACTCGATGGGCGGGCCTAAGTACGAGGAAAACCGAATCCTCTACTTCAAGACATCTCTGGGAAGCCACGCCCGGGAATGGTTCAATTCAGACATTGAACCTGACCGGGGCGAGAGCGAAATCCCGCGCACGTTCGAAGCTATCGCCCAGGCCATGTACCGTCGGTTTGTCACGTCGGCTACGGCCATGCGTGCAACCAAGGAGTACGAGGCCGTCCGATATGATGCGACCCGTGGCGTCGAGTAACTAGTCAACGAGCTCGCACGAACCTCGAAGCGCATGAGAGAACCCCCTTCGGAGTTCTTCATTCGCCAGAGGTTCATGCGCCTGATCCCAGCCGATATCCACAACGAGCTGATCAGGATTGGGCTGCAACCGGAGTACGCCAACCTGACCATACTCAAGAATCACGCGAGGGCAGCGATTGAGGCAAAGGGGCAGATGCGAGGCGGGACTACGCCTAGTGCGGTCCCTGCCGTGGCTACTGCCCGCGCTGGTGGTGGTACGAGAGCAAGGCCCGCTGCACGTGTGCCATCTCGTACCTCCGCACTACCTCCCTCCAATAATCCCATGCCCCGGGCCGCGCCTTCCGCTTCGGCTCGTACGGCTACCACCATCTCCGACCCTCGCCCTCGCCCCTCCACGCCTGCCGGCTCGATACTCAAAACCAGCAAGACGTGTTACAACTGCGGGATAATGGGACACATCGCCAGTGACCCTGCCTGCCCCAAATTCAACGAATCTGCATCGTTCCGCCCTCGGCCAGTGGCCCAGCTACACGCACAGCGGGTAGTGGAAAGCCACTCGGCCCATCTAGAGGACGCTCAAGATGAACAATCCGTCTACGAGCACGACCCCCACCAGCTGTCTGAAGACCCCGATGAAACCGAGGGTCTGTACGATGGATACGAGGGGTCGCAATACGGCGACAATGAAACCACCGAACTGGACGGGTACGACCTCGAGTACGCCAGCGAGCCAGAGGGAGTCGAAGAAGGAGCCGACCCCAACGCCGCTCCCGATATGGTCGAACTACTAGACCATCCGGACACGGAAGTACGCGTTGGAGCCATGCAGCTCCGACAGTACTACTCGCTGCGCGTCGAGCCGACCGACACGCCCGTCGTTGATGACGAGGCGGTCCCGGTGGTAGTCACCGTTGAGGAGAATATCCCGCTCGACGCTCGCTATGCCCTCATGGACTATGACGTGGTAGCTGTGCCTAACGCCGGCCACCCGCCATGGTCCGCTGAGGCCGAGGCAGCGCGCGGAGGCTCTGGTACCCGCGCTGCGGAACGCTATGAGTCTCTCCTTGCGGAATTCGATGCTCGTAATGGGCCGGGGCCACATAATGGCCCAGCGGCCCTCGAGCTAACCGCCGTGGAAGCAGTGGGAGCTGAGGAGAACGCCCGTACGACGTGGCTGAGTGTAATTAACTTACACCCGGCCATGATACTGGGTGTGACCCAGGATTATGTTCGCAGCATGGCGCCCGACCTGGATGTACTGTCCAATGAGTATGGGCGCCATGTACGCGAGCTGCGCCAACTCATGCTCGATTTGGGCCACTTACTGGCCGATCGACGCAGAGCTCGGTCCCAGATGGACGAGATTCGCGACCGACCGATAACGGTGGACGCGCGTACATGCCATCTGGTCGAAATCGCCGCGTCACTGAACGGACGGCTCATCGAGGACATCGAGATGAGCTCGTTCTTGTTCGATCTTCGACTGGGACGTGCAGGGAACACTCTCCGTATGGTCGAGGAGGAGTTGACTCGACGCCTACTCGCTCGCGAGAACTACCGGCGCCGATCCACCACTCCCATCGAGGAAGTGGCTGACGCTAGCGCGGCTGACGCCCTCCGTCCTACTATCCCTTGGGAAGATGGTCGGCTGCTCGTTCCTGAATCGGAATTCGAGCAAAACGAAGTGGAGGGAAACTCGGGCACTCCGATGGAAGTGCCCCAATCTCCCCCATCCTCCGACCCCCCGAGTTATCCGGGTTCTCCACACGAATCCGATGCGTACTATTTGCCAGAGGATCTGGCTGACTCCCGCCGACTCCCTCGGGTGGTCGACATCGAGTCCTCGCCGGAGGCGTCCCCTGAAGGCACAGATGCGATGCCGCTACCCGACGTGGTGGCAGGCCCATCGACCCTGCCCAGTGTACCGCGCGGGCCTGAGGTGATACTACGGTCCGTGGTCGTGAACACCGCCCGCGACGCTGAGCGGCTCACCACTTACGTGCACGAGGATGGTACGCTTGAGGTGGTGCGCTCTGAGTTACCTCGGTTGCACCCCCGCCACCCCACGTTCCGTGACGCACATCGGGCAGCTATGCACGAGGCGATACGGCAGCGGGCGATCGAGGAAGGGACCCCTGTGTCTGCAGTAGAGGACTGGGTCTACAGAGAGACCCGCCCGATACGGGACGGCCGCGGAGTCATCATTCGCGACGTGGATGGGTTCCCCGACCAAGAACCCACACTGTTCCCAGGGCTAGTGTACCACGAGGGACTATCGTCCTTAGGGCCCGAGGCAGACGATGAGGACGCATGGCCGGGATACCGCGCGCAGATGCTGTCACAGCGGGTGGAGCATCTATCGACTGTCCGGCGCCCGCGGGCTCTGCCGCAGGGCAAAGGCCCCGAATCCGTTGGGCTCATGGATCAGCCCACGCGGTCGAGCGAAAGCATCGCGTGTCTAGCCGCAATGATTAAAGTGGGAAACTCGACCGCGTTTGCGCTGTTTGACACCGGCAGCAACACCGACTCCATAACTATGGACTACGCCCAAGTCATTAATGGCGTACGCATCACGCTGGATGAGCAAGTCACTCTCCAGCTAGGATGTGTCGGGAGCCGATCCAAGATCAGCTACGGTACTCGGGTCCCCGTAGACTTCGCGGGGATCCGCGGCTACGTATATTTCGACCAGGTCAATCTTGACCGGTACGACGTGGTAATTGGGACCCCGTTCATGAACAAACACGGCGCCGTATTGGACTTCGCAAAACGCGAGATTCGTTTCAACAACGGGCACGCGATCAAGGCTCTATCGTCTATCGAAGAGACTGCCTTGGTGAACAGGAAACGAGCCGACGTGAAAGGGAAGGGCCGAGTCGAATGACTGGCCCGCCCGAGCCGCCCGAAAGCCACGGTGATGGAGATAGAAGATAGGGACTCTTGCGATGTCCCATTACCTAGCCTACCGTGGTGGTATCCTCATGTAATTATTTTAGATAGTGAATTCGACGGCGGGCTATCACCCCCCATTTCTACACCTTACCCCTCTCCCTCAAGTCGCAAGACATCGGTCGAAGAGGTGGAAGACGAGGGCTCAAGTGAAGCCCCAACTCCCACACTACCCTGGGACGACGTGCACGTACTAATGCCCGAAACTGAATTCCATGGGACCAACATGTGTTCCTGGATATTCACGGGCACCCCGCGATTGGCGAGCCCAGACGATCAGGAGGAAGAATATTCCACCACAATCTCATTCGGGCTCATAGATCGCCCCTTGGACTTATTCACGGAGAACCGTCATCACCCACTAGCCCGCGTAATGCCAGGGCTGTTTGGCACTGATAGTGTGTCATTGTCGTCGGCCCAGAGCCAAGTATCGGCGATGGGTGACAATGATCCACACGGGCTTTGCGAAGAGGCGCTCGAGGAGGCTACTTGCATTTTGCAAATGCGTAGTGCCAGAGTGCTTCAGCAATCCCGGGACGGTCCAGCGGCAGAAGATGACTCCCCCCCGAGGTTACATGCGCTGAGGGCCCGATGGTTTGACGCTTGCGCAGACCTCATGGGCCCCATCCCGCTGGAACTTCCGCCATTGCGGGAGATCAATCACGAAATAAATCTCGTCGACGAAAAGGCCGTGTACAACTTCCATATGCCACGCTGCCCTGAAGCCCTTCGGCCCGAATTACGGGCCAAGATCCAGCGGTATACGGAGGCGGGCTGGTGGGAGATGACTCCCGTATCCCAGGCAGCGCCTCTGCTCTGCATTCCCAAAAAGGATGCGAAGCTACGCACTGTCGTGGACGCCCGGCAACGGAATGACAATACGGTCAAGGACGTGACGCCTTTCCCCGACCAAGACGCTATACGCATGGACGTGGCTAGGGCGAAACACCGGTCCAAGATCGACATGTCCGATGCGTACGAACAAGTACGCATAATCGACCGGGATATTTGGAAGACGGCGTTTGCGACACCATTTGGGACTGCCTTATCGCGAGTAATGCAGCAGGGCGACTGTAACGCGCCCGCTACGTTCCAGCGACTGATGACCTGGGTATTCCGGGACGTCATCGGCGATTTCATACATGTCTACTTAGATGATATATTCATATTCTCAGAGACGGTGGCGGAACACGAGCAACACCTGGAGCTAGTGTTCTCCCGTCTCCGGGAGCAGAAATTATACCTGAGCAAGAAAAAGTGTGACTTGTATTCAAAAGATATGGATTGTCTCGGGCATCGTATTGATGACCGTGGACTCCATGTGGATGCCGATAAGACTGCGAAGGTGCTGGACTGGAGGTCACCTAGGTCTCACAATGAAGTCCAGCGATTGCTAGGGCTCATACAGTACCTGGCCCACTTCCTCCCTGACATCTCACATTATACCTCTCCACTCGAGGGTATATGTCGGGGAGGGCAGGGATTCGCTTGGCGCCCGTTTCACCAGCTATGTCTTGAGCGCATCAAGGCAATTGTGCGCAAGACCCCCATTCTACGACCCATAGACATGAAGAACCCCGACCCGATATGGATCGTGTGCGACGCTTCTGTCGTTGGAGTCGGGGCGGTGTACGGACAGGGCCCTGACTGGAAAACCTGTAGGCCCGCTGGGTTTCTGTCAAAGAAATTCACTGCGGCCCAGCGTTCATACAAAACTTACGAACAAGAGGCTCTGGCCATTATCGAGTCCTTACTTAAATGGGAGGACAAATTAATTGGCCGGAAAATCATGATTGCTTCCGATCACAAAGCGCTGCTAGCCGTGAAAACGGCTGCTCGAAGCGGACTCAATGGGCGCCTCATTCGTTGGGACGAGTATCTTTCTCGTTTCGACTTTGAGGTTGTGCACGTTGAAGGGGTGCAGAACAAGGTGGCAGACTGCCTATCGCGCTACTACGAGAACGACACCCTGGAAGATCACTACGAGGAAGAGGAGTTCGTGAACGCTGACTCGCGCCTCGACCCCGAATTGGAGTTTATGACCCGGCTTCGCGAAGGCGAGCTTAGAGAATCCCGCGTGGCTTTATTAGCCCGAAGGGTAACTGAGCCCGTCGAAGCCAGGGTCTTGGAAGCACAAGAAATGGAGAAACACGCTGAGCGCATGAAGGAGCGCGGGTTCGATGTGTCCGCCATATCATTGGAGGACTCGATTAAATCCGTGGCACCTTTGCGCTCGCGGGTGGAGGGCGACACGTCATTCCTAACCGCTGTAAAGGCTGGTTATGGATCTGACTCGGTACTTTCTAAAGTCGCCCTCAACCCTAATGCATACAGCCCCTTCTCATCCGAAGATGGGCTAATATTTGCCCGCAACGTGTCTGGACGCAAGTGCCTGGCAATCCCGCGAGGCGCTCGCCTTCACAACAAAAGAGCACTCACGGAAATAATAATCGACCAGGCACACTCCACGTTGGGCCATTTGGGAGAATTGCGCACCGCAGAATACGTGCGCAGGTGGTACTGGTGGCCTAAGATGGGCCAAGACATTGCCTCGTTCTGCAATAGTTGCGGTGCGTGCGCGATGTCTAAGACCATTAACCAAGCCCCTGCGGGGCTACTGCACTCGCTCCCTATACCCCGGCATCCCTGGGACTCGATTGGAATGGACTTCGTCGGTCCGTTCCCGAGTTGCCTGGGATACAATTATATGCTTGTCGTGATTTGCCGATTAACCAGCATGGTGGCCCTCATACCAATGAAGGTCACCGACACGTCCTCGGACGTGGCGTGGTTATTCGTACGCGACATAGTGCGACTTCATGGCGTCCCGTCCTCGATCATATCGGACAGGGACGCCAAATTCACTTCCAAGTTTTGGCGCGAGCTACATCGACTGACGGGAACGAAACTCCTCATGTCGACCTCGTTCCACCCCCAAACCGATGGGGTATCTGAACGCGCGATCAGGAACGTTACTCAGATACTCCGTTCAATAGTCGACCCCACGCAGCGTGACTGGGTATATTTAATACCCATGATCGAGTTTGCGATAAACTCCAGCATTAGCGCATCGACGGGGTTCGCGCCGTTTGAGCTCAATTACGGCTATGTACCCCGGATGGGGGGGATTGAGCCCGAGCCCACGGCGTACCCGGGCGTACGGGATTTTGTAGACCGGGCCCTCGCGAACATAGCCCTGGCGCACGATAATATTATCGAGGCGCGAGTAAGGGCTACGTATTACGCGAACAAAGGGCGGCGGGAAGAGATTCCGTATGACGAAGGCGACATGGTTTATTTATCAACTAAGAACCTCAACTTGCCGAAAGGGAGGGCTCGCAAGTTAGCCCCCAAATTTATTGGCCCATACAAAATCGTGAAGGCACAGCCGGGCACTTCCAACTATACATTGGAATTGCCCAGCGAGTTAACCAATCGAAGGATACATCCCAACTTTCACGGATCCCTCCTGCGCCCTTATGAGGCTAACGATGGCACCATATTCCCCAGTCGAGAAGCACAACGCTTCTACGACTTTGGAATGCCTGATGACCAGGAGTGGTTCGTCGAGGAAATCGTAAAGCACCATTGGGTAGGACGCAAGGTCGAATTTTGGGTCAAATGGACAGCGGGCGACTTCACCTGGGAGCCGCCCGCGTCCCTCAACGATCTCCAAGCACTCGACGATTACTTCGAGGCGTATGGAGTCGAGAGATGGCAGGATTTGCCTAAGCCCGGGCCGAAGTAAGGCCCGGACCGTTTGGTTGCCGACCATCATTGTTTGGCACCAACGTGCAAATCAAGCTATACTATTTTCATTTCTACTACCTCGACGATGGCACCTCAAAACCCCGCTGCGCCTGACCCCAAGATGTGGGTCAAGTCGCGCAAGGGAACGCTGTACTGGCGCCACCGCACAATGAGTTTCTGGAAAGGGCCCAGGGACGACCGCGTCTTTGTGGCGTCGCTCGATACTCCCGACTGGGTCCCACAGCCGCCTGACGACCTCAGCAATGTGGGAGACTATGAGGCGCCCGAGCGTCCCTAGTGTACCCTCCTCGGCTCCCGCTACCACACCGGCCCCCTCCAATCCTTTCTCTTTCTATCGCCCCAACCCGTTCGCTGCAAGTCCGCCGTCGAACTCGATCGGATATGGGCGTCGTGACGACGCCCCATCGTCGAGATCGGCCGGGCCCCCGCCGTATGAGCGTGTCAATGACCGCGGGTACACTGGGCCCTTTGCGCGTACATTTCGCGACTGGGAGCCACCCACTCGGCGCGACGATCGGGATGGTGGACGCGATGGTCGACCGCCACCCCCCGTGTTACATGGGGACGGTGGCCGGCCCTACCGCACGGACCAGCGCAACGAGTTTGGGAGCTCCATGGACAGCAGTGCTGTTCGTGAAGATCACCGCTCCCAGTCGCAAGAGATTCAAGCTGCGAATAGGGAGCGTGTACTCCGAGATCGTCTGGGATCGCGCGGATCCAGCGCGGCGCCCGCGACTCCGGCGGTACCTCACCAGTACCCCAGAGTCGAGGACGCGCCCCTAGATAACCGCGGGAACCCTCAACTTCCCCACAACCCCGCGCACGACGAGGAAAGTGACTACGAGGGCACTAGTCCCTCTGAGGACGAGGGCGATGCCCTCCAGAAGTTCCGTGCCCGCGAAACCATTCGTGTGAGCGAGGCACGGCGCAAGGTTGCGGCGGACGTCCCGATAGCGCTTGATGCACCGGCGCCTGCTGAATCAGTGGGCGCGGGACGCTGGGGGACCGTCAACCTGACGTCTGTCCCCGCGATGCGCAACTTGTTGCGCTGGATGGCAGCGGGATGCCCGCGTGCTCGCGCGATGTTCGTGTACCTTCGCGACTATTACGCAGCCAACGGCACCGCTAGGCGTTCGGACGGGACACAGTACTTGTTCCGTCGCCAGACGCCTGCGGAAGCTACCTGGCTGGTGGCCACCACTGGCTCGGCGGTCCCGATGAGCCGTCGCGGCCCATCAACGGCGCCCTCCAGGAACGCACGCCGCCGTCGCGCCAAGGCTCGAAGTGGGAACCCGCAGGGTACGTCGGGTACCGGACATACCGAGCCAGAAGGGTCACCCGCGGGAGATCCTGATGTGCCGATGCCCGCCGTAGTGTCGGAGCCCCCCTATGAACGTTCTTACTTGGGCGATTCCCCACTACCCGCGAGCACTACTGGATACTCTAGCCGATTGGGCCCTGCGGCGTCCCTAACCACCGTCTTGGAACAAATGACGCGCGCCCCTCCTCGCGAGTGGGCTCAGGGCGTACGCATGTGGAACGGTGAATGGCCCGCCGCTGATACACCCGCGGGGACGCGACCTCTAGTCGGAGACGTGTTGGCGTCCCGGCTGGTTAACTTCCTTGCCCCCTCTCGCGACGAAACCGGGTCCCTGCATCGGATCCGATTCGTCGACGAGACGCTCATGGGATTGTCTGTATTCGGGCTATTCGAACGATTCGTCACTCGCGGGAACTACGTCCACGATAATATACCCCTCGAGCGGTATGGATTCGACGGGACGAACATGGAGATGTCGCACGCGCTGGCGTACCTCGTCCAGCATGGAATTCACCCGGGAACAGGAGCTGCCGCAGCATTGCATGCATTCGCAGCCTCCTGGCGCAATCGTCGCGACAACATGGCGCACCCGGAACTTCCTGCGCAGAGCCCCACGAACCAGAACTTCCTGGACGAACCGCGAAACCAGTACGACGTTCTTAACTGGCCGGACTCCCGCATCGTGCAATGGAGCGTGCTTAGCCATGGGCCCGCGCGCCCTGGCATCACGACTCTCTACCCTCGGTTCCCCGCACACACCAGTATCTCTGGCGTCGCGGCCCCAACAGAGGGCCCGACCACTACCGCGATGGACGAAGACACTGAGATGCCGTCGACAGTGGACGGTAATCCCGAGGCGGGCGAAATTTTGACGAACGATGAAACCCCGCAAAAGGACGCGGACGATGGCGTCGCTCCTAGCACCAGCGTTACGCCCGGTGCGAAGAGCGACCCCCCGACCTGAAAAACACCGCGATGGGTACAAGGCGTTACGCCGAGTACCTTGTAAAAAAAAACGCGATTATGCAAAAATTTTCTTTTCCTGCTGAATGTCGGACTCGGAGTCTCGTCCTGGGGGGAAGAGTGTAAGGAGTGCGCATGGCCCACAACGGGCCAGCTACTGCCTTACATTATATATCTACTTGTACATTATTTGTTTGTAGTAATTAGTTACCAGGGGTTCCGGGTGGGGTAAGCAACTTACACCCTACTCTGAACTCCTGGTTGCTATTCAATATAGAACTTGGCTTGGTTCATTCTGGGTGATTCGTTAAGCTCCAAATCACCCCTCTTATAGTTTCAAATTTCAAGTGCAGCGACCTCGAGTGTCCTGCTCGTTCCTTCTAGAACTTGAACCTCCGCAATAATTCGCCTTCTTCCTTCCTTTCTTCCGATCTCCAACGGCGTTCATGGGCTTCATTTAAATTCTCCTGCTGTCATTCCAAACACGCGCTCTTGGCCGATAACTGTCCCAAGTTACATCCCGTGAAGTGTCGGCAAAACCAAGCTAGCGACTATCGGACATTTTTTTTTTCTGCATAACACTGGCTAAGATGAACTCGGGCTGTGCACCGCGGTCTTACCGTCCAAACTCAAGCTGCCTCAATCGTACTTGACCGCGTAGGAGATCACTCCAACCTTTCTCCTCCTCCCTGCTTTGCCGGCTATGATATTGGCTAGGTATACAGACGAATTGTGAGACAACGTATCTCTTACCTTCTAGAACCGGGACTTCATGACTGCTCTCCTCTTTGCGACCTGTCGAGTGCCTTTCGGACAAAATGGGGTGTTACTCTGACGTGCCCGATCCCTACGGGGCGGACTGCTTGAACATGACCGAAGAAAGGCGATAATGGATCAAGTAAGCCAAGATTAATACTCAATTTTCTCTACTTATCAATGGCAGTTTGTCCAGTTACGTATCGAGAGCCGAGAAATCGAGGGTGATGCCTTTCCAATGCTCCCACTCATGTCAAAAATTGGTGTCAGCGGTGCGGTTGTTTGAGAGGTACAGTCAAATCAGAAAATATCAATGGAACTGTACCGAAAGCACTTTGGCCAAAAGGGCGGGGCAAGTATACATATCGATCCCTGTTTCACACCAGTCGGAATCTATGGAGTTGGAAGTCTGCGTCGACCCGGTCCGTCGCTTTCGTTCCATGGTACTAAATCTCACCGTTCCCACAAGCCGACCTTGAAAGCCATATATAAGCACAATGTGGCGATTGGCTGGAATCGTCCCAGACGCGCGCTATACGCGGCATTTCTAATCGCGTTCAGTTGTCAACTGTCGCTGGAACAAGTGACGACCATTCGCGCCAACCACATATCTTGGGCCGAAGACCATCACACGCTTTTTCTGGCCTTTGGCAAGTTCGATTTTTGCTTGGGTGGCTTTAAAATTGACCTGGTGCATTACTGGGAAACAGACACCAAACTCTTCGAGCTACATCGGTTGGATCAGGAGTATCTCTGTCCACTCAGTGCTATAGCGAGCTGGCTGGAAGTGAGCCACATCACCCAGGGACACCTATTTAGGAGCATTTTGGTCCGTGATGGAATAGGTTACGGGCGCATGGTGAGCTCAGTGTTTACTCTCTTTCCTCTGCTAAGACCCTCAGAATGCTTCGGACTTGTTATCCCAATTTCACCAGCAACTACGCGCCGTTTCGATCGATCCCTCTCAGTATGGTTCCCAGTCGTTCTGCTACGGAGAGCTTCAATTTTGGCCAATTGGGAAGCGACCGTAGTAGAGTAACTTTGAATGCCAGTTGCGCCGCCAATGTGCGGAACCAATGCACTACTTGCTGTTCAGTGTTGAGCTTTGAGGCGAGACTCCAACCTACAGCGGCAAACTTCGCCCCCATCAACCGCCCCCTCCCCCCAGAAAAACAAGAAGTATCGCCCGTTCCGAATGCGCGTACCGTTGGTGTCTGAACTGGACTTGAGGCCTGAGGCGGGGGTTAGGTAGGAAATATTACGTAACCTTTACCTCACCCCGTTCGCCTTCACCCTCCTGAGGCTCCTCGCACATTGTTCCACTTGATGCACTAATGGCTGGCCCAACTACCGCTCCCGTGGCCACTCACGGTGCTGCTCGCTTCACGCGACCGCGATTGGCTTGTTTAGCGGGCTATCTCGACTTTCCCACCATTTACTCTGGGATGTCCTTCGACCTTCGTCATCTGCCTCGTATAACTTCCCGCGTCGTGAGGGTGGACGGTCACGTCTACGAGTTGTGGTCCCCCAACTCCCAACAGTTCCCTTACCTGTCAGACTTTCTTCGCTCCGACTACACTCCATCCATCCCCCCCGAAGCAGAAAAACGTTATGATGGGCATGCTGGAAAGCACGATTGCCTACACTCGCCTCAGTACCGTCAGAAAAATGCCCAGCATTGGCCTTTCATGCGGCGCGCTTCGATGGTCTCCGATGATAACTACGCTGCGCTGGCCTTCGCCCCACTATCCCAATACTGGCGCTGCGACGACCTGGATAATCACCGCGGCTCTTTTGACACGTCTTTCGTGGACGGATTAATCTCGATATTACACTTTCTCGACCGGCGCATGGAGAAGTTCCACGCATTCGCGGAGCGCAAGTCCAGCTGGGAATCCCGGCCGACTTACTCCTCGGAAGAGAAAATCCTTAAACTCCTCGACGTGCGAGTATGGGATGACGCGGTAGACCTAGGCGTGGCAGTCCAACGAGGTCTCAGGGAGAAGGAGGCATGGACTTGTCTCATGGACGCGCAGGAGAGGCAGCAGACCTTGCCCCTGAAAAGGCTGAAAGAGCAGAAGATACCGCTGGCTCGGGAGAAGTTCGTGGGCTTGTGGATCAATGGACTACAAGAGGAGGCAACCCTCAGACTCATGCTCGCAAGGGTACCGTGCTTCATCGTGCACGAGTACCCGTCTACGGCTCGAGCCCGCGACGAGATAGGTGGTGCACGAACATTTCGCGATTTCCTTGAAGGCACTGAAGTCTCTCAACTTTTGGGAGACCACAATCCGTACCAGCAACTGGCACATGGGCAAATTCTGCTGGATAAGGGCGGTGTTGATGATGATGGAAGAACGTTGCCACCCTTCGCACCCGCAGTAGACCGGATGCGGTCCTCCTCGCTCTACCTAGAGCAACCTCCCTTGCTAGCTGGTCCACCTTCTGCGCCTCCGGCTACCACAGCAACATGTGCAGCATCTGGGTTCGAGCATATTGTGTCTGCTCCTGGCTCCGCTCCTTGTACGTCTGTAGTCCGTTCTCGTCCTGTAGCCTGCAAACCTGATTGTCTTTCAGTTACTCCCGTCTTTGATCAAGGCGATCCCGAACGTGGCGCAAGTAGACAGGAGTACACAAGTGCGGCTTTCTCTTTTTATTTAGGTCTGCAGCGAACACTCATCAACCTCTAGGTACATATTCGGAGGGAATGAACTCTTCATCGGGCAGAAATATGACCTCGACACAAGGCAGCCCGTCGACGATCTCTTCGGCAACGCCCGCATACCCCCCTGCCCCCAGAGCTTCGCATAATAAGTATGTCGCCCGGCCGCTCGTGTATCAAACGATAGACCCGCGGCGGGCACCTTGGATAGTCCCCCCTCCCATGCAAAGAGCGAAGGATAAAGGGAAGTGGGACAAGTTCGAACTGGACGAGGTTCATGGGAAACCGGCATTCGTAAGGAGGGGAGCTAAAACAGAGGTAGAGTCATCCAATCGGTGGTACGACCGGGAGAATAAGCGCCGCCTGTACTTTGGGCACTTCATACCCCCTGTCGGGGTGCTCGATGAGGACCGCTTCGGCACTCCCGTCCCCCGACACCCATTCTACGTTATGAACGGATGGACCGCTGTGCCGCAGCAAGCCTCATATTGGATGTACAAGCAGCCGGAATGCGCCTCTCACGAACAGGGACTGAGCACCGCAGTGCCCCATCCTCAACGGTTACCTCTCCTGGATGCCTCGCAGGACTCGGAAGGCGAGGAAAACAAGGATAAGGGGAAAGCAAAAGCTGGGACGCCGACAGAAGATTGTGAGGACCAAGAAGACCACGGGATGGACGTCGATGATCCGGACCCAGCTGACGTACCTACTAACGTCGTCATGGTGCAAGGGTTGGACCGAAACCTTAGCGCCCTCACGTTCCGCAGCCTTTCCAGGGACGCCCTTTACACCTGTAATTCGCCACCGCTGGCCATTATAGCGGCGCACGGAACGATGTGGCTGCGATTTGTCTCGGCAACGCACGGCCAACGAGCTTTCGGGGTCTTGGGTGACCTCGCCTCCGGCCTGGAGGTGGGATTCTGTCTTGACGCAGAGTTTGAGGAGAGATGGATCTACACCTCGGATGTTTGGACACCGGCTATGGATCGACTGTTGCTTACTGACACAGTCGTTGGGAGTGCATTGCCCTCACCGGAAAGACCGTCTTCGGGAGAACCCTTGGGCACCGAAACGACTGCCGAGGTGGTTCGCTCATCCCCGGCCATACCACTTGCCTCTGAGCAGACACCTGCATCCAATGCTGCACCGACGAGTGTTGTCTCAGCATCAGAAACCCGCGCGCTCATTCTACAGCTGCCCCCAGCATCACCCTGCCAACTGCTGGTGACTCTGCCAGCAAGCTCGCCGCTACAATCACCATCCTTCACGCCGCCGACAGCAGTCGTTGGGAGTGTATTGCCCTCACCGGAAAGACCGTCTTCGGGAGAACCCTTGGGCACCGAAACGACTGCCGAGGTGGTTCGCTCATCCCCGGCCATACCACTTGCCTCTGAGCAGACACCTGCATCCAATGCTGCACCGACGAGTGTTGTCTCAGCATCAGAAACCCGCGCGCTCATTCTACAGCTGCCCCCAGCATCACCCTGCCAACTGCTGGTGACTCTGCCAGCAAGCTCGCCGCTACAATCACCATCCTTCACGCCGCCGACAGCAGTCGTTGGGAGTGTATTGCCCTCACCGGAAAGACCGTCTTCGGGAGAACCCTTGGGCACCGAAACGACTGCCGAGGTGGTTCGCTCATCCCCGGCCATACCACTTGCCTCTGAGCAGACACCTGCATCCAATGCTGCACCGACGAGTGTTGTCTCAGCATCAGAAACCCGCGCGCTCATTCTACAGCTGCCCCCAGCATCACCCTGCCAACTGCTGGTGACTCTGCCAGCAAGCTCGCCGCTACAATCACCATCCTTCACGCCGCCGACAGCCCCAAGAGCTATGCGATGCCGTGCAGGGGCGATGAATCTTCCACTCCGTGATCGTCCCAGTGACGCCCCGATGAGTACCGCATCAGGACCGGCCTCGCTCAGGACATCGGATGGCAGCATTGTACCGCTCGCCCAGCATTTGACAGATCCTCCGCGGCCACTGGCAGAGAGAACTCAAGACCAAACCCTACTGAACAGGCTTGATTCCTTGCCGCCTCGCTTCTTCCGACACACTGGCCAGGCTTCATCATGGGAGCTATCAACGAGTCGACCTGCAAAACGGTTCAAACCTCTTTTGGTTCAGCACAGTGCATGCCTTGAGGAAGCGGCCCTGGAAGCGGCACCGGGATATGGGAGGCGTAAGACGCGTAGAGGAAAACGGGCAGGCTACTTGGCCAAGGAGATGCAGGAGATGCGGTTGGCAGATGAGGAAAGGAGGGGTGCCGCGCAGTCAGCGGACAACACAGTCGCTTCCTCGAGCGGATCGTCGACTGTTACTGGGCATTCGGGGTCTGCCGGTGCCCTCACTTTCGTACCGGCCCCAACATCGACCTCGGCGCAGGAATTGGCGTTGTCCTTTTCGTCGACGGCTTCAGACAGTCACCCTTCTGGGGGGGGAGAGGACTATCAATATCTGGGCGAAGAGGATTCCGAAACTCAGATGCGGTGGGTAGATGATGATGATGAGCGCCCATATGCAGGCCCAGTGTTGTAAGAATTCCGTCGGGCTAACGGTGTGGGAAGGGTTTCCTTGAACGACTTGGACATAGCGGACATCGCCCATTGGCAGGTATGCTACTGCTACTACTAGTTACTTTATTCGATTACTGGACGTTCAGGTCTGGTGTATATACATTACAATAATTCTTTCAATTGTTAATATTATTATAATACATCATTGTCGTTGTCTGCAAACAAGTCTTACCAGCGCCCACCTCACAACTTACACTGAATAGTGGCGAGCGTGGGTCCCCTGCTCGGACTTTTGAGAGCCAGACCTAAGATTTAGGTCCTTCAACTTTTCGAGGCTTAGCGATCACGGGTCACGTGCTCATACGCCTCCTCACGTCTCCTTACTCACGAACTTCGTCGCAATCGGCTACATGGTGTACAAGCGCGCGCCCTGCGCGCTCGACCACAAGTTCAATCTCTCGGGGAGCCAGTACCACACCGCCCTCGGGCGTCTGCTCATCCTTACCAACCTTCAATTGCCGGGAGCTTGGGCAACTCCAGGTCCCGCGCGAAAGCCTAAGCAGCTCACGGCTCGGCTGCTTGCACTAGACGGCGGTAGTGTAAGTAGCTTGTGCCTCCTGCGCCGGGGAATAGGCGTAGGGGCGGAGTCGTGGTTTGGGTGCTTGCGCCAGTCGAAGTTGGCACACGTAGCTTATGTCTCCTGCGCCGGGCGATGGGCGTAGGGGGCGTTTTGGTTCCAGGGTTTTGCGTTAAACGAAGTTGTTGGTGAGGGAGGCGCATGTCTGCGGTAAACTCGGTGCGTTTGCCAAAGTCGACAAGGCTCCTCTGACGAACTGTGCTACAGCAGTTGGAAAACGCCCTACCTGCTCGAATCGCATGTTCAACATCGCCCGACGAGTCCCTTCTGACGACCGACTGTCGGTACTCGCTTCCATGTGCGGTGCGGTGAGTGCTCATACTTTTGTTTCCAATCTGAGCTTGTCTTAGGCCTCCCGATGAGGAGGGCGACTTTTCGAAGTCATGGAGCGCATTAACCCGATGGTGTACCGCATTCGCCTTCCGGATAACTACCCGATGCACCCGGTACTCAACCTGGAGCACCTGAGGAAGTACCACGTATCCCCGCCGGAGTTTGGCGAACGCACCAAGCTACCTGACACCCGCGACTACCTCCAGCCTACCGAGGAATACGTCGTGGAGGCCATTCTTGGCCACGCGATTAAACCTCGGAAGGACGGAAACCAGCGCATGTTCCGGGTACGTTGGGAAGGATATGGGCCGGCGGACGATAGCTGGGTGTCCGAACGCGACTTGCGCAACGCCCCAGCCCTCAAGAGGGAATATCTCCAGATGCACAAATTGAGATAGGGAATAGCGCGGACCGTCGGAAGGACCGTCGGAAGGGCCGCTTGAGGCGGTGCTGTGAGAACTCCGACTGCGTCGGATCATTCTCGTTCTTTTATTTTCTTCTTCTCCACGTCGAGTACGAAGTAGGCTACCCCACGTCGAGTACGAAGTAGGCTACCCCTCGTAAGGATCGGAGTCGAGCGCGTTACACGCCGCACCCTCCTAATCTTCTTTCAGACTATGTCCGTCGCGCCCGTCAACACCAACGGCCACGCCCGCTTCGCTCACACCAGGCTACCGTGCTTGGCTGGGTACCGCGGCCTGCCTGGTATCTACACCGCCATGTCCTTCGACCTTCGTCACCTACCTCGGATCACCTCCCGCTTAGTGAAGATGGACGGCCACATATACGAGCTGTGGTCGCCGAACTCGACCCAGCTACCCTTCCTTCCGGGGACGCCACGGCCAGACTGGCTCCCGGTCATTCCAAAGCTGTTGGCAGAGCGGCGTTACGATGGGCACGCCGGCAAGCATGACTGCCTGCACGCTCCGCAGTACCATAGGCGCGTCACGAAGCACTGGCCCTTCATGCGGCGCGCGTCCATGGTCCAGACAGGCGATTACGCGGAACTCGCTTACGTTCCGGTCTCGGGCTTCTGGCAATGCGACGACCTCGACAAACGACGCGGCCACCTCGACCCGTCTTTCATACAAGGTCTGAGCGCGCTGAGGCGCTTGCTCGACCTGCAAATGGAGACGTTCCGCGAATTGGCGGAATGCAAGTCTCGCAGCAGCAGGCCGGGAACGCTGAGCGACTGGGAGCTCCGCCCTGCGTACGCCTCGGAGGGAAGGATAGCGCACCTTCTAGGCGTCCGATACTGGGACGAGGCCGTGGATCTGGTTGTGGCCGTTCAGCGGGGCTTGCGAGAAAAAGAAGCCTGGCTTCACTTGTTCGAGGTGAGGAACCAACAGAGACGGTTGTCCTTTGAGGAGCTGAGGAGGGAAGAGATGCCGATGGCGAAGGAGAAGTTCATGGGATTTTGGGTCAACGGCATGGACGAGGAACCAGTGCTCCGACACATGAGGGCGGGTGTCCCTTGCTTCATCGTGCACGAGTACGTATCCAGCTCGTCGACTCGCGAGGAGGTTGGCGACGTCAAGATTTTCCACGACTTCCTGGAAGGAACGGAAACTCTGGAGCGTCTGGGGGACAATAACCCGTACCAACAACTGGCTCGGCAGCAGGGCGCCCTCGATAACATAGCACTGGGCGACGATGGGCGCGGGTTACAGCTGCCGGCGTTAGCTACAGACGAGATGCGTTCCTCCTCCCTGTACCTCGAGCAGCTGGCGCCGCTCGAGCTGCCTCCTCTTCCCCCTCGCGCGATCTTAGAAGCCCAGGAGCCTCAGCCATCAGCGGCTGCGCCTTCAGAGGCAGCGCCACTGAAGGACTGGCGGCCGTACTCGACGTCGCAAGTTCCGAGCGGACCCAGGCCCCTTTTGGCAACATCTTGGCAGCCGTCGGGGCGGGCGGCCCCAGCACCTCCTCGTCTCGACTACACCACTCTCCCACTACCGATGCCTGCCGCTTCGGCTCCGACGTCCACTCCGCCCACCAAAGCAGACAAGTATCTGGCGCGGCCACTCGAATACCGATCGCTGGACCCGCAGCGATCTCCGTGGATCGTGCCCCCTCCCATTCAGAAAGCGAAGGACAAGGGTAAGTGGACCAAGTTCGAACTGGACGAAGTCCACGGCTTGCCCGCTTTCGTGCGTAGAGGGGCGGACGCGCAAGTCGAATCCTCGAGCCTATGGTACGATCGAGACAACAAGCGTCGACTCTACTTTGGGCACTTCGTACCGCCTGCGGGAGTTGTGGACGAAGATCACTTCGGAGCGCCCGTGCCCCGTCATCCGTTCTTCGCTGAAGACGGGAATAGATGGGCGCCGCAGCCGCCGTCGTCCTGGATGTACTCGACACAGGACTCGCCTCGCTACAACGTCGGGAAGAGAGCCGTGGCGCCTGCCCCTTCGAGGCTGCCCCTCTTAAATAACGCCGACAGGGCGAGAGAGGAGGAGATGAAGGGGAAAGGGAAGGCCGCGACAACGGCAGAGTACGAGAGTGAGGAGGACGAGTATGGGATGGTGGTCGACGTGCCGGACCCCGTCGAAGCGCCGTCCTGCGTCGTCGTCGTGGATGGCTTGGACGAGCTGATCAGCGCGGTAGGATTTGTAAGACTGGCGCGGGATGCGTTCTACGCGGGACGAGCGACGCCGAGAGCTGTTATCCGGGCGCAAGGACAAATGTGGATGCGCTTCGGAAGCATCACGCAAGGCCGAGGAGCTTTTGGAGCGCTGGGCAGCGTCGCGTACGGAATAGGAGTGCGATTCCGCCCGGAGGCTGAGTTTGAGGAGCGTCTGCGGTACACAACGGACGTCTGGTACCCAGATTCCGACGTCGACTCGCCCACGCAAGACGTAACGATGAGAGACGCGTCAGCGGTGGAGGAGACCACAGCCAGCGCGGGATCGAGCGCCATCATGGCTGCCTCCCCTCCTTCGACGGATAAAACCTCCCCGCTCACCTCCCCGTCTACGCCCGTTCTGACCGCTCCAAGATCCCCGTCGTTGGATACGCAGCGAGCCGAGCCAAGTGCTCCTGCATTGACGATGCCCGACGTAGAGCAGCCGCCCACTCCGAGCCCAGTCGTGAGCCCTCGAGCGATCCCACCCTCTCCAGCGTCGACCCCAGCGCCGTCTGCTCAGCCACCCACGGCTCCAGTCGTGAGCCCTCGAGCGATCCCACCCTCTTCAGCGTCGACCCCAGCGCCGTTTGCTCAGCCACCCACGGCTCCCCGCGCGATGCGCGACGCGGCTCCCCTCCCTAGGAAGATGTTTCTGGGCGACCGCCTCACTAGCGCTGCGCCAAAGGCACCCCTCCTGCCGCCGGGACCGACGACGCCGCTGTTAAGAAGGATCGAAGGCGGCAGGGTTCCACTAGCGCAGCGCCTAGCAGACCCTTCCCAGCCGCTGGCAGAAAGATTGCAAGCACCTCCGCTACTAGATCGATTGGGAGGCTCACTCGCGAACCTCCTCCCTCTCTCGGAGGATCTTCGGTCGACCTCAGCGGAGCAATTCGAGCGGGAGGAAGGGCAGCTGGAGGCGGCGCAGGACAGCGCGACAAACCAGGACGACGTTCAGGCGCCAGGTAAAGGCAAGCGCAAGGTTCGGCGGGGTAACAGAGCGGGGAAGTTGGCTCGGGAGCAAGCGAGGCTGAAGGAGGAAAGGAGGGCATTGGCGCAACAGGAGATGGTCGCGACTGCTTCACCGGACGTCGCGATTGTCGCGCCGATACCTCAGCCGCAGAACGCAGTGGCGTCGAGCTCCGCAGTTACCCTGGACGTGGTAGCGCCCCTGCCGGCTATTGAGGCGGAGGAGGCGACGTGGAACGAGTACGCGCTGGAGGCATTCGGGTCCTTCTCCGCGCCGCCCGTCCAAATGGCTCCTTCACCGCCACCGTTGCCGGAGTCGGGGCCCCCAGGCGCTGACGCGGCAGAGCTGATTGCACCGTACGAGGAGGAGGATGTTGCGCTGCGCTGGGACGACGGCGATGATGAAGACCGTCCTTACGCCGGACCGTTCTGACCAAGAGAAATTCTACACCGACAACGGCCGTGTGGGGGGCACTGTGACGCCTATGTACTATATCTCGGACACGGACGTAGCCGTAGTATAATTATTTAATCGTAATTCGCGACGCGACCTACTACGCGTAGGTCACGTGTACATATTAGATAATATGATCTAACTTGCTTTACTCTTCGATGTCCAAGACCTGAAGCCGGATCCTACTACGAGGGAACTCCCCTAACCGCCCACCTGGATGCCTGAGCAAGCGTGTAAAGGCTCCATGAGCCCTCTGCAAGACGGGCTCCCTGGCCAGGGTGACAAGTCCCCTCGTCGCAGGGTCACAGCGACGGCGAGCGCCTGAGTCGGCGGCTCCCGTCTCCCAACCTCACCTCGTCCCTCTGGCGCTCACAGCAGCCCAGGACGAGGCTCGTCTTCACACCTGGGATATGTCTGCATATCTGGAACGACCCGCATCACAACTAGGCACTTGGGCTGCTTTCGACAAATCTAGGTATCATTTTTTCGGAAGGTATGTTTTCAGCCGTTATATTTGTCGATTCCTTCTCAACATCCCTCAGACCCCGACGGCACTTGACAGCAACCATCCTTATTCAAGTGCGGCGTACATCGAGGCGGCCTTTGGTGACCGAAGGCCGCCCTCCGCCGCTGCGATTTGTGGAGGCTGATTCCATCGGTCTCGGGGTTAGAACGGCGAGCGCCTGAGTTGGCGGCTCCCGTCGCCGCGTCTCAGCCCAGGATCAGCGGGATGGTCCGGTGCGATCCTACAGTTTCGCGCGCGCGAGATGGATAGTATAGATGGAGGTCAAAAGTTGGGAGGCGGAAACACTACGAGGCAATAGAGGAAGAATCAAACCTGGGTCATGGTATAGGGAGCACGAGCCCCTTGCTGCTCACTAGGCACTTGGGCTGCTTTCGACAAATCTAGGTATCATTTTTTCGGAAGGTATGTTTTCAGCCGTTATATTTGTCGATTCCTTCTCAACATCCCTCAGACCCCGACGGCACTTGACAGCAACCATCCTTATTCAAGTGCGGCGTACGCATCGAGGCGGCCTTTGGTGACCGAAGGCCGCCCTCCGCCGCTGCGATTTGTGGAGGCTGATTCCATCGGTCTCGGGGTTAGAACGGCGAGCGCCTGAGTTGGCGGCTCCCGTCGCCGCGTCTCAGCCCAGGATCAGCGGGATGGTCCGGTGCGATCCTACAGTTTCGCGCGCGCGAGATGGATAGTATAGATGGAGGTCAAAAGTTGGGAGGCGGAAACACTACGAGGCAATAGAGGAAGAATTAAACCTGGGTCATGGTATAGGGAGCACGAGCCCCTTGCTGCTCACTAGGCACTTGGGCTGCTTTCGACAAATCTAGGTATCATTTTTTCGGAAGGTATGTTTTCAGCCGTTATATTTGTCGATTCCTTCTCAACATCCCTCAGACCCCGACGGCACTTGATAGCAACCATCCTTTACAAGTGCGGCGTACATCGAGGCGGCCTTTGGTGACCGAAGGCCGCCCTCCGCCGCTGCGATTTGTGGAGGCTGATTCCATCGGTCTCGGGGTTAGAACGGCGAGCGCCCGAGTTGGCGGCTCCCGTCGCCGTGTCTCAGCCCAGGATTGGCGGGATGGCCCGGTGCATTCATAGTGTTTCTAGCTTAGACGGAGGTGGAAAGTTGGGAGGCGGAAACACAGCGAGGCGCTACGTAGGAACAGAGGAAGACTCAGACCTGGACAAGGAGGATGGAACAGGGAGCACGAAATCCGCGCAGATTTACAGGGACTCGGGCTGCTTTCGCGAACTCACGGTATTCTTTCTTCGAAAGGTATCTTTACCCTCCGCACATTTGTTGATTCTTGCTCAGCATCCCTCAGACTTCGACGGCACTGAACAGGAGGAATCGTACTTATTCAACTGGGATATTCATCGACGCGGCCTTTGGTGACCGAAGTCCGCGGCTGCTACTTATGAAGGCCAACTCCATCGGGTACAACGGCGGCGAGCGCCTGAGTCCCGTCGCCGCGTCTCCGCCAGGATCTGCGGGATGTCTCAGCGCGATCGTAGAGTTTCGCAGGTATGAGATAGATGGAGGTCAAAAGTTGGGAGGTGCGGCGATATGCAGGAATAGAGGAAGAAGACCTAGACAGGGAAGATGGAACAGAGAGAGAGCACCGGCTTGCTAAGGTGTTATTTTTTCCGAAGGTATGTCTTCGCTCGTTACCTTGGTCGATTCTCGCTCAAAATCTCTCAGACACTAAACAGCAACCGTCCTTATTCAAGTGCGGCATACATCGAGGCGGCCTTTGGTGACCGAAGGTCGCCCTCAGCCGCTGCGATTTATGAAGGCCGATTCCATCGGTCTTAGGGTTAGAACGGTGGCGAGCGCCCGAGTCGGCGGCTCCTGTCCCTTTTTACTGGTCACCGGAGGCTGTGATGTACAGATGCGACACGATTGCTTTGGTCGAGTCGGCGGCTCCCATTCCTCCAACTCCCCTCGCCCGTGGATTCTTTCGCCGCTTCTCAGTCCAGCGTCGGCAGGGATGTCCCGATGGATAGTATAGATAGATGAAAGGGGGGGGGGGGGGGGGGGGGGCGGAAACCCGGCTCGGCCGTATCTACGACAAGAGCAACAGCAGCACGAGCGCGATGCTCGTCGTATACTTGCTCGGGCCTCATCAGGAAGTCTCGTACTTTCTCCTCCCAGGGTATGTGCCCGCTCATTATTTTTGCCGAATCTTCTTGAGCACTTTTGAACAGACTGGGACCCGACTTTCGACACCGATAGGCCGCATGTCCATGGTCACAGCTTCCGGCCCTCTAATCGTCTGTAAAGCTGTCTCATACTCGACCCAAATGTTGCAAGGATACCCGCAGGCTCTCATTGTACGGCAGGACCAGAAGATCACGTGACCGTATGGCAAGTTACTTGGCTTCAAATGATGGTTCCCTGGTTTCTTTTGCCTGTGGATGCCTGGTACCAAGGCTTTCAAGTGTTCTCAGAATGAGATAGCCAGACGGAAGATGGAGCAAAGATGTTGTAACCTGTTGCCAGCTCCACTCGCGGAGGCTACCCCGCTACGGCATCAAACACGGTGGGCTGCCGCTCAGTCTTGTTCTGCTTGGTGCACCATTTGCCATCGGACCTGAGCCTACACAACTGTCCTGCTATGCGCCCGCCGTGCTCCGACCGCGCTTGGCGTCGCAGACAAATACGACGGTGTCGTCGAGGCTGACGGCACCCTCACCATGCCCGAGGTCCTCGACGAAGAGGATGCCCCTTCCAAGCCTTCCTCGATTTCGGTCTCCATCCACCGACTCCCGTGTCCTCGACGCCTCCGACGGCGGTATCTTCATCCCCATTCCAACAAGCGCTTTCCCGGGCTACGACCCGGACACTAAGGAGCTCGACGCGGAGGTCCTCAGAAAATACTGTCGCAGAGTACATGCAGAGCCTCGAGGAGAAGGGCGACAAGCGGTTCAAGAAGCAGTTTGCCACTTACCTTGCGGACGGTGTTGGGGTCAGACAACATCGAGGACATTTATATCTCCACACATGCCGCCTCCGCGAGGACCCGGCCTTCAAGCCCTCCGACAAGTTGCAAGACTGGAAGGCAGAGCGTCCAATACCGCTTCAAACGTCTCACGCACACGCAACGCAAATAAAACATCTCGCCACCAAGATCTAGAAGTTCAAGGTGGGCGGCTACGCGGCAGACGCGGAGGACGACAACGAGTAGATGGTTGTATGTTACGCTAGGAAGGAGGAGGCAGTCGAGGCCTGTACCTTTAGCTTAGAACTTGAATTACCTGCGTTTGAACAACAACGTGAATTTGAGCTCGTCCAGTATGTGTCTGACATGACTTGGGCCATTCGCCGTCTCACCTTCGGTTCTCGGTCAGAAAAACTCCGGTCCGGCTGTCGCAGGGCGTTTCCGTAAAAAAAACCCTCTCCGGTATCTCCTGTGCCTCTGGGTTTCGGAAATGCGTTGTTACCAGCCGAAGGTTTGTTACGTGTTTTTATGTGCTACGCGCTACGTTTCTTACTTGCTTTCAGTATAGCTCAAAAGGCAAGTTTGCATGGCAAAGACCTGGGGCCACCGTTCCACCGTCGTCAAAAGCGCGGACTCTGGACTCCCTCCCCTGTGGTGCGCTTCCTTTTCCAATGCGTCATATCCGCTGCCTTTCCTCGAGCCCAGGTAGTTATTTCGCTTCTTCAACAACCACAATCAAAGTAAGCCAGGCAATCTGGCCAGATGAGTACGAACTTGGGGTACTCTGACCTCATTGACAAATGAGGTCTTGAGATGAATCCCATGGCGCGGTACATGTTTTGCCGAGGCCTTGTATGTAGTACGCCATCCTCATCTCGTTCTCGTTCTCGTTCTAATCAATGGCTTCGGCTTTCCGGTGCATTGTCTGTGGATTCTGATCGTACGCTCGAGCTTTGTTGAATAATCTGTGTCTCCATTCTAAAGTGCTATTTCACGCCATTATATCTGTCTCGTTATCCGTCTCGTTACATTCGTCTCCATGCTCGACAAATGAGGTCTCAAAGTAATTGCCTTGCATCTGAAACCTGTTAGCGCAACCCAGTGGGAGAAAAAACAACGAAGTCCGGAAAGGAGCTACAGCGAGCGGAAAGGATTTATGAAGTTTTGTCCTGCCGTTCGTTGATGTAGTCCTGTGCTGATCTCCTGTAACCGTAGAGAATGGTCGATTTTATTCCTCAATCACCACTTGAGCCTGCCCTTTCGATGTAAATCATTATTTTATAGACACTACACACACGTGGGACTGTCAAATGTACATGGTCAAGAAAACAATTATCTATTTGAGCGCGGTAAGAAGATCTTGCAGTTGTATGTATCGGCGGGCAATATGGTCTGGGTCGGTCATGGCCGTCAACCCTCGCCTCCCAGTGTAAGAGAACTGCTGCTCAAAAGCAACAGCGTCGTACTCTATCTTGGCCCGTTCAGCAAGCAGCTCTCGATAACGGCCGGCCACATCCGTAGGGCGAGAGAGAGTCACCCCCCGGGAACCACGACGAGGGAAATGATTTTGGAACGAGGCCTCGTCATACTCGCGGTGGGCTCTCGCGCAGTCTGCAGCGTCTTGACGGACTCTCCCTTCGCGCAGAGTATTGGTGACCTGGGTGAGACTCATGTCTTTGCCGGAAGAAAGCTGGAAATCCTTCCAGAACTCTGTGTCGTTGGGTGAGCGCTCCCAGTGGTCGTAGAGGAACTGGGGGTCAAGATAAGAGCAAATAATGATATATGATCAAACCGGTTTACCTTCCACTGGCTACAATTTGATTTCAACTTCTTCCACACCTCTGGGGTGTGGTGGTAGAGTTCGTACCAGTGCTTGATGGCAATCGGATGCGACTTCAGTCGGGGGAGCCGGGTACAAAGAGTACGGGCCTGGGGAGTGTACCAAGGCGAACCCGCGTCGTCGGACCATAAAGTCACAATTTGGTTCAGCATCTCTCGGCTAGAACCCTTGAAGGATAGATACACGGGGTCCGGGATGTCTGCTTCTTTGAAATAGATCGTCATTTTGCGGAGGGGCGCGCTGACAGGCCTGTAAGATAGGCCTTCTTCCGAGGTAGCGGCGTCAGGCACCAACGCGCTCGCGTCAACGATCTCGAGCGTGTAGATGGCGTCGGTGTTTGTATTACTCGTGGACCTGGAGCTAGACGCCGAAGTTGAACCTGTTGGAGACGGGGCTGCAGACATCTCGCTTTGGGAGGACGAGGTGCCGCTGATAGAGGGGGGGATTGCGGGAGGAGATACCGAGCCAGCGACCAAGCTCCCTGCGCACCCCGACCCTGAGGAGGTGCCCCCAGACCCGTGGACGGAGGTGAGGCCAACAGATGAGATGGAGCTGCACGCAGAATTGCAAGAGACGTCTTCGAAAGGATCTGCGGGAAGATCCGCCATGACACTAAGCCGGGCTGAGGGGTCGGTGTCCGATTGGGTGGAAGAAGGTTGGAGTATATGCTTAATGTGCGCCGACATACTCAAAAGTGCGTCCTGGGTTTTCGCCATATAGTCCTCCGATTTTTGAAAGTGCGCCTGGAGGGATATGGGGATCCTGTTGTGGGGAGGCTATGAAGGAGAGCTTGAAACCTTGTTGTGGAGGATTCAATTACGCGATAGCTCACCTGGGCGTTTTCTTGTTCCGTTTGCGGGTTTCGTATGGCTTTTGGCTTGTAGGGGTACTTGTCGCAGATCCGTTTCGCCTACGCCACTCGTTAACGCAGAGTATAGAAGGAGAGGTAGGAAGACCGACCCAGGGCAAAAGCTCCCCGACCTCTTGAGCAGAGCGCTTGTCGCGCGACCGATCATTGGCAATCCGTCGAGGCTGAAGAGAGCCAGACTCGGTGAGCCCGGCCAAGAGGACCTCTCGGCGCTTTGCAGACTCTTTCAGGTTCCCGGACTTGGTCGTCGGCCTCGGATTCCGGTGAGAGTTCCGGGCCCCGGGTTCCAACCTAGGCAAGGTAAGTCAAGGCACGAGAACGGCGATGAGGGTTACACACTGCGCTGGCCAGCCTTGGGGATTTTCACTAAACTGCCGCAACCAATCTTGCAACTCCCCCTTGCGGAGGACGCCGGGCGGTTTGTTGTACCGTTTGCACAGCTCTCTTAAATGGGGTAGACGGACAGCGTTGCCTTCGCTGTGAAGACAGTCGCTCACTGGTCAGTTCCCGCCCACGAGAGTGGAGTTGGCAGCGTACATGACTTGAAATTCCGTTTCGTACGCCTTGGTTTCAGCATTGTAGGTCCCCAGGACAGGGAAAGCAAGCCGCTCGACTGGCTCAGCGCGGGGCATTGTGAGTGGACGATGTAAGGTCCTTCGCAACGGGAGGAGAGCTGGGGAAGGCGGCGCGGGAAACAGCAGTGGTCTTGACAGAAACGAGCTCGAGTCCGAGTGACAGTCGTCGGAAGATTCTGAGTCGGAGAGATGTGGGAGACAGTGAACAACAACGGCACGTGAGCGTGTTTGAAGCGGCGCGTCGACACCGTACGTAGTGCGGGAAGGGTTCCCCGCGGCAATGTCGAGGGCCTGAAGGTTATCGGATGGGACGGGTGGGACAGGGAGATAAGGAGGAGCAGGGGCTCGGATATCAAAGAACGGGATCTCCTCGTAAGGAGGGGCAGCGTCTTCGTCGTCGTTGGTCCGTGAGCGGGCAGGGCGGAGTACGAAGTACGCAAGGACCGATACGGCGATTAAGCCGGCCACAACGACAAGAAATATGCCCCAAGCCGGCAGTTCCAAGCGCTGCAGGGTGAGTTCGGCGGTGGCGGCGGCAGCGGCGATGGATGCGCCAGGGGCGGGGGAGGACGAGGAGACGAAGGAGGAGACCGGGACAACATCCGTCGTGGTGCTGCGATCGCGTGGTGAGTACCTGACGGCGTGCTCGGTGGTGACGACGGAGAGCGGGCGAGCTGAGCGAGCCGCAGCGAACCGGGAGAACGAAACGAAAGAAGACTAAATATAAAACGGTTCGCTGAGGCGATTCAGCGGCAAAGTCCGAAAGGACGAAAGACGAATGGCGTGACCGGCGTCGCCGTCCGGCGTTAGCCGGCGTGACGCGAACGTCTTTTCTGAAAAGGAAGCAGAACTCGCTGAGCTCCCCACCGATTATTTCAACTCTCCTCATCGTAGGGGACTCAACGCACCGATCCTTGCCCATCCTGCTCATCACCCCAAAATGTGGCGGAAACTTGTTTAGGCGAGGGCATGGATCGAGGAAGGAGCAGAGGCACAAGTCCTCGACATCCAGAGCGCTCGTCTTGTTGAAAAGGGGCGGCGCCTGACTTCGAGGAACAGGACCTTGACCTTAGGGGCTTAATTGAATGCGTCCCCTTTCGCAGGCATAAATTGCTCCATAACTGGCCTGCATAGTCTCCTTCGAATTCGTCGACATCCCCTCCAACTCGCTCTTCGTAGTTCCCTACTTTTCGCAATGGGCTCCATTTTACAACGGACCGAGGCCATCGAGGCTGCTGAGCCAGTACGTCTCTCGCCGCTTCTCAAGGACGCTCCCTGACTTCCCTCCAGCCATTCCCCGCAATCTACCGCGGAGCGCTCTTCCCTGCTGGTGCGACAACGCAGCCCGCAATCGTGCCAGTCCCACTCGACTATGGACTCGGCATGTACATGTTCCCAGAGGATCTGTGCACGCATTCGTGGGTCGGACCCCCACCCACGGCGCACACGATCGCGCGCGTCAAGCCCGCGTGGCGCATGGACGCGGGCAACGGCTCGGTCTACATCGCGTATGCGTGCGCTCAAAAGGTCTCCGCCGCACGAAGCGCGACGGTGAACGGCCCACTGAGCGCGCCGGGCCCGGCCGGGGGGAAGCCGCGCAAGGTGTACGGCGACGTGCTGTTCGTAAAGCAGAGTGTTGCGCGGGAGTGCATCGTGGATTTGGATGAGGGCGATTTCAAACACGTGCGCGAGAGATTTCAGAGGTGCGGTTTTGTCCACTTCGCCGAAAGCTGCTGTTGATGCTGAGGGGCAGGTGGTGGGCGATACACGGGGCAGACCCAGATCAAGTTTTCAGTTAGGGAACGGAATCCTGGATGTCGGACAATGTAACATATATGCCTCAGTACAAGGATTCTTTTGTGAAGATCATACGATGCCAGGCGTTCCTCGAGAACGGAGCCCAAACGGTGCCACGGGAGTAACACTGGAAGTGCATTTGATGCAGCCACAGAGGCGGCTGAAACGAGAAATCGGCGGGTCTTGACGGCGTTGCAGCTGTGCTTTCATGGGGCAATGACGGTTTTAAAGAGTTTTATTGGGAAGAGGTGATATTCCGTGACGCCGGAGAGCACTGGCGGCGAGCAGCCGCAGGAGGTACCACACTTGCAGCTACCGTACGAATGGCCGTCGCTCCGTTTCCAGAGCCTCAATGAAAGCGCGAGACGAGCTCGGCGTTGGCGGGAGTAAGCGGGATCAAGCAGTGAGCTGAGGCGGGCTGAGCTTGAGGAGAACAGAGCGACGGAGACGGGCTTTTGAGCGCTCTCGGGCGCTGGCCAATACTAGCACGGCTTCGATACCGGCAAAACTCGAGCCAAATTGATTGCACACTTTTGAACGCCTGCTTGAACCAATTGATATAAGTAGTTTCCAGCTGGAGAACACAAATGAACGGCGAAGCAGGGTATTCCGCGCACTTGAGACTGTAGTTTGACTTGTGGTGCAAGCTGGTCCTGCCAGTGGCAGTGAGCGGAGGGCTGCTCGGCCGAATCGGCCGATAGCATCAGCGGTAGCCGAAGGCCGAAAGGACCTTGACAAGAACCACTGGCACTGGCAGAACTGAACCAAGTACACCGACCTTGCAATTGCACAACCGATCCTCCGACTGCTTCAAGTTCACAACATCATCTCCTTACTTCAGCAAATCCACATCTTGGCAGCATGTGTCCTAAGTTCCAAAGTCACTGCTTGCCACAAGCTTGGTCTTGCTCAGCTCGCTGTGTTCATTGCGTTGGATCGCCTTTGTCCGGTGCCAATCTGAGTATAAATGGGCCGCTTTTCTCTCGATATTCGCCCCCACTTGACAACCTTTCTCCACTTTCAGCTTTCACCTTTCTCAACTTTCACCTTTCTCAACTCACATTCTTAACTTTCCTTCTCAACTTCCACCTACAAACTTGCGTGCTTATCCCTCGACAACATGCAACTTGTAGCCCACTTCTTCGCCTTGTTGGCTACGGTCACGGTAGCGGTGCTTCCCGTCGATGCTGGTCCGGTAAAGCGCTCAAAGGGTATGATAACACTCCCTATACGACAGATGGAAAGAGACAATGGCGACCTTCACGTCGAACTCGTAAGCGATCAGGCCCCGCCGTATTCCTCGTTGCTGATAGTTCACCCCTCTGTCTAGCGTCACCAGCAGCACATCAATCGCGCTGAGCGCCTCATGGCTCGGGCATCCGGTCATCCTGGCCCATCTGACGCGCAGCTTCGAGCAAACATGGAGCGTCGTGCATCGTACCTTTCACCTGTCGCTAAACGGGGCAACGACGCCAGCTGCAGTTCTACCCCCAAGAATGATGAGTGCGTCCGGTCTCTCTCAAGGCGATCCCCCCTTTCCCTCATCTATATGATCAGCACATCCAATGACCCCCCAGTACTTGCCCATAGTTCATCCCAAATCTTTCCCGAGTAGGCGCCCTTGCATTCGCCGTGGGTTCCCATATGGTAACATTGTTGTTTACAGTGGGCTTGATTCCCAGTTCATCGCTACAGTACAGCTGGGTACACCTCCCCGCGAATTCAACATCAGTTTGGACTCAGGCTCTTGTAGGATAGATCGTCCTTCCATTTATCTGCACTCATTCAGTCTACTTCCAGCGGATTTCTGGGTACAATCAGATGTTTGCAAGGGAGAGAATGGGGTGAACTGTGTGCGTTTGACTCCTCGTTCGACGTGCCTCGACAGCTAAAAGGCTCGTTTAGGGGAACCATCCTTCCCTGGGAGGTAGCTCCAAATCTTTCATCAACCTCGAGACGCCATGGAGCGTTATATACGGCAGCGGTAATGCTTCTGGCGTCCTGGTCAATGACACTCTCATTATGGCTGGTATGTTGGTGGACAATCTCACCCTCGGAGTCGCGCACTACATGAGTTCGAGTTTTACCGGTGACGCAGTTAAATCCGGATTGATGGTGAGTACTGTGTATTTGTTTATATCTACGTTGACACCTTTCGCGACAGGGGTTGGCAAAGCAAGGCTTGTCAAATTTTGGCCGCGGTATCCTTACGCCGGTGAAAGCTTTGGTAGAGGCAGAATTGATCGACAAAGCCATCGTATCGTACCGCCTTCCTCGCTTTTTGGATCATGACAACAAGGGGGAAGTCACTTTCGGGTACGCTTCCTGGCTTTATGCTGGCGCCCTCCTCATATATTGCCAGCGGTATGGATGAGAGCAAGTTTGATACCAGCACACTTGTCACTTTCAATGCCACCGACGACGATCTTTGGATCGCTCCGCTGGATGGAGTCAGCGTCAACGGCGAGGATGTGGTGATTGCGAGCAATGTCAGCATTATGGACACTGGGAGCACGCAGCTCTTGGTCCCGGCCAACGATGCTGCCGCGATTCACCACAAGATCCCCGGTGCTTACAACAACACGGAACAGTGGAGCATTCCGTGCAATACGACCGCCAGCGTTGCCCTGAAATTTAAAGGCAAGCCTTTCGTCATGAACCTCAAGGAACTTGTGGGGTCCCCCAGCAACACCCCGGGAGACTGCGTTTCCGGCGTTTCCGTGTTCGATGATACAAAGATCTTGGTACGCGGTATAGGCCAAGCTGTGTCGGTCGCTCACTCTGCTTCTTTTTTTTCAAGGCCGGAGGTGCATTCCTCAAATCCGTGTACTTTTCCACAAATGAGGATGACAACACAATTTCCTTAGCGGTGCCGATATGATTTTCCAGTTGCTTACTTCTTAACTTATTACATTGTATCAAGAGTTACACTGTATTGGTAGCGTTTCTCTTCAAGACACCACGGATAAATGTGTCTTTCAGTCTTCGGCATACGTTACAATACTGCGTTTGTTCGGCCGACTAAAGCCGAAGCAGGCAACTCATTACTTCCGCAACTTGTCCACAACCCACAAAAACTGGCCAATGACGCGTTGCTTCTGCATGTCTCTCTGGCTACAGACTAAGATAATAGCCCTGCGTGTTGCAAGGTCGAACCACCAACCAGCAGTCATTCGAGTCCTTGTTCTTGCACTGTTCTTGCACTGTGGCACCTTGTAGTTGTGGCAATTCATGATCAGTCGGACCGCCTCTGCCTCTGACCGGCGTTGACTTGGAATATAAATTCTGCTGAATTCTGTCATGCTTCATTTCGCTCTTACTCAACAACTTTTCGCTGGGCTTACTCGAATCCACGACGCTCAACTCGCTTGTCAACATGCAACTCACGCTCACTTTCCCCGCCCTACTGGCAGGTGCCCTTCTTGCTCTCGATGCCTGTGCCGTCCCCACCACCCCGCAATTCCGTGGCGTCACTCTCCCCCTCAAGCGGATGGAGGCGCACAGCGATACCCACCCACAGATTGTATGTTCCATGTCTAGTATGATGCATATCGTACCAAACCATCCTCCATCAGCGTCTTCAGCAGCAAATCCACCGTGCTAGCAAGCGGCTTGCGCGCATGGCCGGACGGGAAGCGCCCACTGAAGCTATAATGATCGAGGCGCTCCGCAAGCGTATGCTGGCTGTTGAGGAACCCGAAGGCCTCGAGCGCCGCCGCATTGGCCTCGCTGGCGCGGTCAAATCCAGAAAACACCTCAAACGCCACCGTAAAGGTGCTGGTCCCGGCAATGAACTTTTGGCTGTGACTGGCGGTGTTGGCAAGACGTGTGCTGCTGCTGGCAAAGCCGCTGTTGCGGCTACCTCGAGGAACGTTTTCATGTTGCTATCTTATTTTCTCTGCGTTAACTGTGAGACTTTCCAGCGCTCTCGGTGGGCCCGACTTTGCCCAAGGCGTGGAGGTGGCCAACACTCCAACCACCGCCAAATCACTCGGTCTCGACATCTAGTACGCTGTCTCTCTCCCTTTTGCGTGTACACTGATTGATCTTTTTCCCAGTGGCCATGATGTTGGCTACTTGGCGACAGTTCAGCTTGGAACTCCCCCGCAAGATTACCTCATTCTAATGGACTCTGGTAGCGCTGACTTCTGGGTCGCCTCGGAGGCTTGCCAGTCGACGGCCGGCGGAGACTGCGGTCAACACCAAACGCTCGGCTCCACGTCCTCGAGCACATTCAAGGCGTCGAACACCCCCTTCCAGGTCACCTACGGAACGGGTGCCGTCGCTGGTGCGATCATCCAGGACAACGTCGCCATCGCCGGCCTCCAGCTCTCGGCCCACACTTTCGGTGTCTGCACCCAGGAGACCCAGGACTTCTCCGATGACAGCGTCCCCTTCGACGGCCTGATGGGACTTGCCCAGTCCACGCTGTCTGAGCAGAAGACCCCCACCCCGGTGGAGTCGCTCGCGACTGCTGGCCTCATCCCCGCTGCTATCACCTCGTACAAGATATCCCGCGCATCGGACGGCAAGAACGACGGAGAGATCACGTTTGGCGACATCGACCAGAGCAAGTTCGACCCCGCCACTATCGTTGTGACTCCTAACGTCAACACCCAGGGCTTCTGGGAGTCGGCAGTTGACGCGTTCACCGTTGACGGCAAGGACGCTGGCCTCGCACCGCGCACGGCCATCATGGACACCGGTCCGATACACCCTCTACCGGTGATTGCTTTTGACTGAATTCATTCTCGTAGGTACAACCCTCATCGTCGCCCCCGTCGCCGACGCATTCGCCATCCACAAGCTCATTGCCGGATCGAAGACCCAGGGTGAGGGAGATTTCACCGTCCCTTGCACGTTCAACCAATCTATGGCGTTGACCATCGGCGGACACACTTTCACCATCGACCCGCGCGACATTGCGTTCCAGCCTGTCGACCCCAGTGACCCCACCGGGGACTGCGTTAGCGGCATCGCCGGTGGAAGCTTCAGCGCAGCGAACGACACCTTGGAGTGGCTCGTTGGTGATGTCTTTTTGAAGAATGTGTATTTCAGCACCGACGGTGATAAGAACACCCTTTCCTTTGCGAAGCTCGTATGAATACACGGCGACCTTTTGGCAGGAAGGTAGAAGAATCGTCTGCGAATCTGAAGACACTACGGCCGGCGCCTGGCATTACATTCATTCCATTATTTATACGACCTTGTCTTTCTCCCGCCTGTATTTATTCAATGGGCCACAAAGCTCTGGAGTTGTGGTTGCAACGCACAAAGTAAGCAATGAACGGTGCAAAAAAAAAAACTGAGGCAGACGTCAAGATACTGGGGCAAACCCTCGCCAGCTCCAAGCAAGCTCATACCTTCGTTCGGCAAATAAAAGCCTCGAGGTACGAAAGTTGAAAGTTTATCAACTCAATCATGATGCGACCGCTCAACTTTTCTGCGATGGGAAGAGGAGGATAAATGGTACTGGCGCGGTCCTACAATATGAACACAAAGATGTTTTCTCCTCCCGTGTACTGCTTTTGTTTCCCCCTTCCGCTCTGTTTCGGCCTATTCTGACCATAGGAACACATAAATCATGATGTTGTCCGCCTTTTTGTTGTTTTCCTCCCGTGCACTGCTTTTCTTTCCTTCCGCTCTGTCTCGGCCTTTTTATGGTGCAGAGGGCGCGATATGTTCCATTCGAAGTATGCTTGCTTCCTGTGCGAGCGGCCGAGTCCCCAGTCATCCCCCTGATTTTTGATCGAGACTGTGAACTCGGATCAGATCTGTCAAACCCATTTTGGGCGTGCTTCCTCTCGCAGCTAAAAAAGGCAGGACAAGCCAAAGACTCGGATATGCGGGCAGGAATCCGATGGTGGACTATGTAGCATACAGCTCTCGGCGTAGTGGTGACTGCTGGGATGCGTCTCGCTGGCTTCGATGAATCAGAATCAAGTGGTGCGAAAAGCAGTCCGACGTCAAGTCGCGACTCTCTGAGAGCCCGTTTTCACGAAAATTCCCGGGGATGGCGACAGAGGTCGACCCCTCAAGGCAGACAACACCCCCCCCCAAAAAAAAAAAAAAAAGGCTTGGTTCGTTTCGTTGTTCGGTGGCACTTTTGTTGTTTGTACGGTCATGAATATCGTACCGCATACGTTGGTGATAAGTAGAGTTCTCAGCGTTCAAAACTGGAATTAACGACCGCGCTGCTGAGTGTCATCTTTCGTGAGGATGGCGGCAAATCGAGCGGGACACAAGGTGAAGTGCAGTTTAAGGACAGGGCTCAAGGGGTGTGGGTCTTTGGGATGTTCAGCTCTCTGCCCCGTTGGAGATATGGGACCTTGTTGTTGATGGACTTTGAACGGCTTCAAGAGAAAGGCTCAGCTAAAGCCGCAGGTCCACGTTCCGACAAGAATCGGCGGACCACTCAGCCGAAATGTTTGCGGATTTCAGGAGGTGGAGCTCAAGTGCACCCGGCGACTGACCGATGTCGGACACCGCGGTGAATTCTGGACGAACATTGCTATTCATCGGAAGGTGGAGGTGGCGTAGAGGAGGCGTGGGCCGTCTTTTGATTATTCAAGAAAGCTGAAACGCGGCGGCCATATGCATTGATGCAAGGTTAATAGGTTGAGCAGTGCCTGGCTGTCCAGAGTCGGGCGCGAGATGTCGGTGACCCAAAAGCAAGATAGAGTGTCCGAGTCGGAGCTCGGGGCACACGATAAGGATCCAGATGGACCCAACGCCGTTGTGGCGCCGAAAGACCATCGGATGATGGCGAGAAAGAGACCAAAAATGGGTGCAGATATACGTTATGTGGAGTGTTTTGAGTGTTCTCGAAGTCAAAGAGACTGCCAGGTGGAGCACTTGATGTGCACTGCGTACTAGGAGGACCAACAAGTTGTTCATTTTTGGTGATTTTTTTCGCTGGAGAAGTATGTGTTTAGTCCATAGAGGGTTTCATGGATTGCGTCCTGGATGTTTAGTCCGATAGAGGGATGATGTTGGGAGAAAGGAAGCGATGTGGGCGCGGGCCGGATATAGGGATTTGACGTCACGTCGATGGGCTCCACTCTGCGTTTTGGACTCAACCATGTCCCGTCTCTGCGCCGAACACTGACACGGTCCACACAACCCGCTGTCGACTGCACCAATTCCTGCCTTTGCCATCCGCCGCATGCACGGGACTGCCAGAAAGCCAAAGGCTGCAAGACCATCCAGTGCACCAGAACTCGCGGCAACGCCTTTGCTTCCAACTGTCATGCACACCCTGCAGGAGGACGATCTCCAAGAGCCGCTCAATCTCAACCTGGGTAAGGGACTGGTCCTCGGTTTGTCTCTTTGCGATCGTTGGTTGGACGCGGAGCAGTAATGCGCCTTGTTCGCGTTTATTTCCCTCGTTTCTGCGTCTTTCTCTGCCCATTTGCACGCTAATATTGCGCCCAGATAATCTGCCACCCCCATTCGAGCTCTACCCGCCCAGCCCCCAAAGCTACGACTCGGCCGGCAACGACTGGGCGACATTCATTACTGCATACGCGTGCGGTCGCTGGGACCCCCACCATATCCCCCGTCCGCCACCAGCCGTCATGGCACACGAAACGCCAGAAACAATCCATCCCGTGCCCCATGGCGCCCTCGCATTCGAGCGGCCACGCCCGCCACCGCCACCGCCGTCCCGTCGTCTTCGCGCGTCCTTTTCCACCGCCTCTTCATCCACCCCATCCCCCGCCGCCTCCACCTTTGCCATCTCCGGGTCCTTCCCGTTCCCGCCCTCGTCTAATTCGTCTAACTACGCGTCCACATCCAACACCTCGGCTTCATCGTCGACAAGCACTGCAGCTGCAGCTGCCAGCCATCTGGATGCACAAACATCCGCCGCGACTCTTCGCTGGGCCGGCGCGCGCGTACGCGTCGGGCCTCTCGTACTCCCAAGCCCGGAGCGTGAGCTGACCGACCCCATGCGCAACTCTGGCGCCATCCCGATCCCAGGAAGTCACCCCGAGTTCCCTCCCGCATCGCAGTCTCATTCATATGCCGCCACACCTAATGACGGCCACGGTCATATGAGGAGTGGGTCGGCCTCCGTCAACGGTTGGGCTTCCATTGCGGGCCACCATCCGCCTGGGGCCCAGACGCCCGGGTGGGACGTCATGACCCCCGGTGGTACGCGCCGCTCGCGCCTCAGCGGCTTCTGGAGCGGTACAGCGGACGTGGATGACCCAGGTTACGTGTACTACAACTACGGCGGCCACGGAATGCTCCCCACGATCGACGCGAGCCCAGCTACACCTCATGACACCCCCTCGACCGTCCCCATCCCCGACACCACCGTGAGCGCGCCGGGGTCTGTGCCCGTGCCCGCCGGAGAGGAGGCCTCTCCACTGCCTATCCCATTCCGGCCACCACCTGCGACCGCCCCCATACGCGTCGGTGCGCCGCCCCTGGATGATGAGGAGGTGGAGGACTATTTTGGCGTTTCGGTCGGCACAGCCGCGCGCAGTGGGCGGGGGCGCAGCTCGCTCCGGACTCCACCACGGACACGGGAGGGGAGCGCGTGTGGGCCGCATTCGCCGCCGACGTCGGAGGAGCCGTCGCCCCCGGCGCTGGGCGCCCAGTTGCCGAAAGTGTCGGAGTCGCCGCCGTTCTCCGGTGGGCCGACGACACCCGACTCCAACCCCACGCGGCCGGGTCTGGAGCGCGCGACGAGCGGGCCGGCGGCGACGTCGAGTTCTTCGACTGTAAACGACAGGACACCCGCGCGAACAGAAACGCCTCCGGACCAGGCAGCCCTCACCATTCTCGACGTGGCCACACAAGGTCTTACGAATCCCTTCTCGTCCAACTCCTCCCTGGCCGACACCGCGCCCGAAGTTACGCGCCCTGTCCTGCTGCACGCCAGCACGGTTGATCATCCCAACACGTACTCCGGCATCAACGGCGCCGGCGCGTACGCCGCGGACCCCTATGCCGCCGACAGCGCGTACATCTCCGCGCACTCGGTCCCTGCGCCGGCCGCGCGCCGGGGCATGCTATCGCGGCAGATGAGCGCGCCGCTGCCGCGGTCGGCGGCGTCGGCCCTGGGGACGCTCGCGCCCTCGACGCCGCGCGCAACGTCGACGGAACCGGACCGGCATCCGCGCGCGGGGTCGAACGGTAGTCCGCAGAAACATGTGGCGCGCCGGTCGTCGAAGGAGGATGCGCGTGCGGTGCGGGAGGAGCGGGCGTTTGCGACGCGGGAGTTCCTGGCGCCGCCGTATCCGCCGGATGAGCTTGGGCGGCGGAGGGCGCTGTACAAGTGAGTTTTGTGGTATCCGTTTTTGTTTGTGGAAGTGCTAATGAGTGCTGCAGGTTCAACATCATGAACACGGGCCCGGACCTCAACTTTGACCGCATCGCGCACCTCGCAAAGCTGGTGTTCAACACCAAGGGCGTGTGGATCTCGGTTGTTGACGGCGACGAGGAGTGCGTTGTTTTGAGCTTCGTTCCGGCCTTGTTGCTGATTACATATTTCGCAGGTGGTTCAAGTCGGAATGTGTGTTTGCTCCGCGGCGTGCCGGCGCTAAGTGCTGACAACTCTTTCCTAGGGGGCACGAACAAAGTGTACAGCTGCTCGCGTGCCACGAGTTTCTCCGGGCACGCTATTCTGCAGCGCGGCGACGAGCCCATGATCGTTCTCGACAGCCGGCTCGATTGGCGGTTTGCCAAAAACGTTAGTAATATCTTATTGCTAGATATGTGACACTGACTTTCTACTCTGGAACCTTGGACCCCCTCTACCGCGCACTGCAGCCGCTCGTCCTCGGTTCGCCCAACATTCGCTTCTACGCGGGCGCCCCGCTGCGCACACACGACGGGTTCAACATCGGGTGTCTGGCGCTCATCGACGACGCACCGCGGGAGGATTTCACGCCCCGGCAGCGGCACACGTTGAAAGAGTTTGCGGCGATCGCGATGCGGGAGATGGAGCTGTGGCGGGACAAGGTGCGTTGCCCGTGCTTCCCTTTGTGTGGAGGTTAACGGCGTGCGGGTGGTGTAGATCCAGCTCCGGATACGGGACCGCATACAGAACTCGATGGAGCAGTTTAGCCGGGAGTGTCTGGAGATTGACGTCGAGGCGACGGCGACGGCGGGGCACTCGCTCAAAAGCGAGAGTGAAGGACAGCATAAGGAGCGGCGGGAGGCGAGGGCAGACGGTGCTGCGCCGCCGCCACAACCGAATTCCGAGGCACCGCGCAAAAGCGGTGCGCAACGGCGGCATCCGGATCCGCCAGATATCATGGGTCCGGCGTCGTCGATGGACGTCGTGTACGACCGCGCTGCGAAGCTCGTGCAGCGCACGCTCGACGTCGAGGGGGTTGTTGTCATGGACGTGTCACACTGCGAGGTGCTCGAGACTATGAGCGCCGAAGGCACAGTCACTGTCGTTCTGCACCACGGAGACCCCGACGTACCGACGAGCACGCATACACTGTCTGTGGAGGAGTATAGTCGTCTCACCGACTTCTTTGCGCGGTATCCTGGAGGGAAGATATCCGAGGGTATTGTGCCGCCGACATTGCGCCTCTTTTTGCCGCAGGCCCCCATTCAATATGCGCTCGGTGAGTCGTGCACGGGGTTGCGGTTGATAGAGCCAGGCTGAGTGCTACCTGTGTAGTTGTGCCGATATACAATATCGACAAGCGGCCGTTCGCGCTGCTGTGTGCGTGGAATGCGTCCGACCAGACGAAGCGGTTTGTAAGTGTGTTGGCTTGAGGAGTTGACGCAGGCATCTGACGTGCTTTTGTCGCAGCTTGAGGGCCACGAGCTATCCTACCTGCGAGCCATTGGCGTGATTATCCTGTCCGCTGTGCTGAAGCGGCGCATGATACTGGCGGACAAGGCCAAGAGTCTGTTCATCTCCAAGTGCGCATTCATCCACATAGCATGCTTTCGTTCTTCTTGGCTGAGCTGGCCCCCTTCATAGTATCTCACACGAGTTACGCACGCCACTGCATGGGGTGCGTCTGGTTCTTCCTCCATTTTTTCTATCTTGGCTAAAAGCACCGTGTAGATACTCGCGGCGGCGGAACTGCTCAGCGATAGCCAGCTGAACCACTCGCAGGTGTCGTTCTTGGAGACAGTCCAGGCCTGCGGGACTTCACTTGTCGAGACGGTCAATCACGTGTTAGACTTTACGAAGCTGAGCGGAAACTCCAAGGCGGGCGGGGTGGAGAATGTGATCGTGCCGACCAAGTGCGTCCCCTGCTTTTTTGGCGTAGTTGATGGAAGACTCACAGCAAGCCGCAGGGTGGATCTGATGCAGCTCATCGAGGAGGCCGTGGACGGGTGCTGGATCGGGCACCGGGCACGGACTGCGATAATGGGCGACACCGTCATCGGCAGCGTGTATTCACCACCGGAGGAGTCGTCTTCCCCCAAACAGCTGGTCGAAACCGTCGTAGATATCGGATGGCGCAAAGCGGCAAGTCCTGCGCATGTGTGTGCTCTTGTAGTGGGCTAACGGCACTTGCAGGGATGGACGCTCAAGTGCGAGAAGGGCGGGATCCGGCGGGTGCTGATGAATGTGTTCGGGAACAGCCTGAAGTTCACTACTGTGCGTGGAGTGCCCGAGAGTGCTACTACGTGGCTGATTTCTTCATTTCTTTAGAACGGATACGTGCATGTCATTCTACGCGAACTACCCCGGACTGCGGACGAAGGGCCGAACGAGAGTAAAATCGAGCTCGTCGTTCTCGACACCGGAAAGGTACGCCAGTACCCGCAGTGAATACTTTACCATACTGACCGGTCTGACATAGGGCATAAGTGAAAACTTCCGCAAGGTAATGCGGTAGCTTTCTTCAGAATATTGTACTGATCTCCTCCAGAATCAACTCTTCCACCCCTTCTCGCAAGAAAACCCGCTGCAGACCGGCACTGGTCTCGGGCTTGCCATCGTCAACAGCATAATCAAGTCGGAGAGCGTCAACGGAAAGGTCGATGTTTGGAGCGAGGAAGGTATCGGCACCGAAATCAAGGTGACCTTCACGGTGCAGGCTCCGCCTGAAGAACCATCTGCGCCGGAAATGGAGCCCTTCAAGTTTGATGATCCTATGCACCCAGTGCTCGTGTCGCTCGTTGGCTTTGGCGATGACCACAAGGGCGTTCAGTTACTGCACACGACCATCCAGACGTACCTGGTATCGTGGTGGGGCTTCGAGGTCCGAACATCAGACCAAGACTACGGCGAGATCGTCATCTTAAACGAGGATGTCGAGCCAGTAAAGCAGGCGACGGCGGAGCGAAACACCAGCCGACCGTTTATTATCCTCTCGACACAGCGTGGGAATCCTGCTGTGATGGCCATCGCGTCCGACCATGAACGCATCGGTGGGTTCTGCCGCATCATATACAAGCCTGGGGGACCGTCGCGACTGTACGGACTGCTCAAGCTATGTCTTCATGCGATCAAGATTGGTCGGTCGGGTGGTTCGTCGCCGTTTTCGGAGCTGGAACATGAGCCCGTGCCCGCTATGATGCCTGTGACACGGCGCAACTCTGCGGAGAGCGGCAGTGTTTGGGGATCCAGCGTTCGCCCGACGATGCTGCAGCGCTCGTCGACGGCGCATCCACTGACATCGACGTCGTGGCGGACGCTGTCCTCAACGGCAGAGAAGGAGGAACCCTCCTCTACACCCACAGAAGAGGATGGCGAGATCCCGACAATCAAAATTGGGGCGCACGGAACCCTGCTGCGGTCATCGATAGGGACAATTAGCTCGGATGAGCGACGGTTCCGTGTGTTGGTCGTAGAAGACAACAGTATATTGCGGAATCTTCTGTGCGTGTTTTACTTTTTCACTTTCTTCTTTTTGTCTGACAGTGCAATCTAGCGTCAAGTGGCTCACAACGAGGGTCAGTACATCCAGCATTTTTGCATGGATTTCCGTTGATGTGAGATCTTCGACAGGGTTATGACTTCCGGGACGCCGTCGACGGTCGCAATGGCGTGAAGGTCTTCGAGGAAGAAGGGCCGTTTGAGTATGTAACCAATCTGCTACCTACCCGGCTTCTGACCTCCGTTACTCAGTGTTGTGCTTCTCGACATGTCGATGCCAATTCTTGATGGTATGTGAGGCGCATTTTTTGGGTCAACATACTCATCCGAGGATTAGGAATCGGTGCTACCACCGAGATCCGACAAATGGAATCGCGATGGCAAGTAAAGGACCCAGACGGAACTCCAACACGAATACTGGCGCTCACAGGGATGTCGTCGCTAGAAGACAAGCGTCGGGCATTCGAGGCAGGTGTGGACGGCTAGTGAGTTTGAGTGTCAAAGCAATCGCCGCACGCAGCTAACATCCTCGCAGCTTGGTAAAGCCCGTAGCGTTCAAGACGCTAGATGAGATGTTTTCTAAGCTTGGAGTTTCATGACAACGCTTTACTGTTATCTTTTTTCCCTTCATACACCTATTGCATACACTCAATTTTCCGAACATAAATCACATACTTATTGCGGTTCAATCTACGGACCATTGTTACTGTAATCAATGTAGCATACACCTATTAGCTGTACTAAGTACTCATCTCATGCAATCATTCTGGGGTCGTTGGCACTATGTATAATTTACTGCGAGCAGAACTAGGAGTGCCTCTACTCTCTCTCAGCGAACATCTCACCTACACGTAGATCGATTCGGGAGATCGCGATCGCCACAGCTCTTCGGAAGTTCTTGAACGTCTTCACAACCTAAAGGACCCGACTTCGGGCCATGCTTCGTCAAACGACAACCAATATCTATGGGAGCAGAACTGCAAGCCACAAGTTGCCAGTCCTGCAGCAAGTCGACCCGTGGTTGCGGTAGATTTCATCAAAGCACCTATTGCCGCGGCATGTGCGCGTTGAATTTCACCTCTGACCTTCAGTGGCGGTGAGGACGCGCTCATCGTCGACTGCCTTTGGGAACTTCCCAAATGGATCAACCCTTTATTGCATCCATGGCCAACTTAGCGCTCCGATCCTTCAAGCTTGGCAGTTGTTGAAGGGCAATCCTCCTTTCCTTCGCGCTAAACGTACCTGACACTCCGGGTGCTTTGTTTCACGCGGAACATGTCCGCCGCAGTGCGCACTCCTTTTGCGGGCACCGGTCATATCCCGCCTCCTTGACCTAAGTTCCTTCCAAGAGGTAGCAGATCGCCTTATCGCACACACTGATCAACTTACGGCAGGGACCCCCCCCCCCCCCCAAATCGGGAAGTGCTGGGCATTTTCCGCTCGCTCAAAAGTGCTCGTACCTCGTCCGGTTCTCCTTGTATTTGGCAAGATACTACGATATGGTTTACCTGGGTACAGACTAGCTACTCCTCTCTCGACAACGATGCCTTTTGCTTTGTTTGTGCTGACGATCTGTGCTGACGAACACAGAAACGTGACTGGATTACGGAAGTTGATCTGTGTGTGCAATTCAACGATCTGCTACCTCTTGGTTCCTTCCACTACAAAACAAGCATATTCTAAATCGGGTCCTAACTAACCAACAACTAATTTACACGGAATTTACACCCCTACATCACCGACCTATTTAACATGCAGCTCTACGTGGTGCTAATGTCCATACCTGCGAGTACGTATGGGTATCCGTATCCGTATCTCGACGCTACATCGAGTTTTGTTTATAATAATAATATTGTGCCGCTGGATCCGATCCGAGTGGGATAAAGCGAGTTGAAGGCGCAGGCGGAGGCGCGCGCGCATGAGAGAGATCATGACACGCCAACGAGCGTGAGCGCGCTCCAGGTATACAGCGGCAGCGTGAGGTTGTCGTTCTGGTCCGACAGCGCCTCGAGCACCGCCGCGAGTGCGACGACGAGCACGTACAGCGGGGTCTGCATCCAAAACATTAATATTTTTACTCCAATCTAAGCAGAAGGAAACGCACCGAGAAGGCCTCAGCGAGCCCACACAAACGCAGCGCCCACGCGGACGCGACGACCGAGGCCGCGAACGCCGCGCTGCCCTCGAGCGTCTTGCTCGTCGTGGGCGACCACGCGTGCCGCCCATGTCGCTTGCCTATGATGCTCGCGAGCGCGTCGCCAATGCCCAGCACCAGCACGCCGGTGAACTGCAGTAGTCGTGAGGGCCTGTGTCGTCCAATGAAGCCTGTTTATGAGAGGATAAAAATGCAAGGGACGCACCCCTCCAGCCACAGCGCACCAGCACACCCGGTAAGCAGGTAAAAGTGGCTCAGGATCGCGGTCCCGCCGTCCTTGGTGTCGAGGAACTCGGCCATGAAGCGGTGCACCGCCGCGCCGAGCGGGTAGATCGCAAAGTAGCGGACGTACTCGGCAAAGACGAACAGCGCAAACGCGATGCTGAATGCGAGGTGGGTGAAGGCCGGCTGCGTGTACGTCAGTGTCACTATCACCAGTTCAAAGGCGAGGAAGGAAGAAAAACGCACGTCAAAAGCCACGCCGGGCACGAACATGACCACGACCAGCGCATGGAAGAACTTGCGCCGCGCGTTGAGCCTGAGCGTCGGCGCGCGGTCGAGGAACTCGCCTGAGGCGGCGAACAGCGCGCTCGTCGGCGAGGCCGGCGCCGCGTCGCCCACGCCCGCACCGTTACTCTGCCCCATTATGCTCGCCATCCCACCCATGCTCATCCCCATCCCCATCCCGCCCATCATCCCCGCCATCCCCATCCCCGTCCCACCCATCCCCATCCCCATCCCCACCCCCGACCCCACCCCCGCGGCCCTCCTCGACCGCGCCAGCTGCCGCGTCCACCCCGCGACGCTCACGCCCCCCAGCGCGCCCCAATACCCCAACAACGTCACGCGCCGCCTGCGCCCCAGCACCCAGCGCAGCGCCCACACCCACGGGTCGCGGCTCCCGAGGCACCAGCGCATCCAGAGCCCAAGCGGTCCTAGGACGATAAGGATGACGCCGAGGCCCGCGGCGGCGGCGAGGCGGCGGCGCGCGCGGAGGGCGTCGGCGGGGGAGAGGCGGCGCTGGCGGCGCGCGGGGGTCTGCGCGGCGTGCCGCGAGAGGACGAGCAGCGGGGCGAGGACGAAGCCCGCGATGAAGGGCCCGGCGATGAGCGCGGTTTGGAACAGGACGAGCGGGGTGGGGAGGCGGTAGGTCTTGATGTAGGGCGTGGTTATTGGCCAGATCTGTGTGCGGTTCTGTGAGCAGTGGTTTTGGTTTGCAGGAGGGGGAGACGCACCCGTGCGATTGTGATGTTGAGAAACTCCATGAACACGGCTGTCCCGCCAAAGCATACCAGACCCAGTTCGCCGAGTGTGAACCCTCGATGCGCCATACGCAGTGCGACGTACAGCGTGAACTGGTAGAACAGCGCGCCGACGACGACGTCGAACGGGGTCAGGTCTGCACAGAAACATGAGCATGCTGCGCAAGCATGGAGAAAAGAACACCCACGTTGCCACAGACCGAGGTTCCAATGCTGCAGGGCAAGGCGCAACGCAAGGAGCACAGCACTCACGGTCAGTGTGAAGAGAATAAAGTACACCGCACGCACGCCCTCGCTACGGGGCACGGAGCGGCGCTCGCCCTCGCTCGCCGGCGCGGCGGTGCCGTTCACTTGCGCGGGGGGCGCTAGCGTGCTCGGGTTGCCACTCGGCGCAGCGCTACTAGCCGCTCGGTATCGGTCCTCGAGCCAGCGCGACGCACACACGTGCAGCAGCAGCACACCGCTCGTGAGTATTGCGAGCGAGAGCAGGTTGTAGCGCGCGCGGACGAGGGCGGCGGGGGGAGGGAGCGCGCGGACGTTGCGTGGTGGGAGGCGGAACGGGAGCTCGATGGCCCATCCCGGAGGCACACCGTCGCGGCCGTCATCGAGCGCCTGTGAGTCGAGCGCAGTGCAGAGGAGGGCGGCGGCGATGAGGGGCCCGAGGAGCAACGCGGTGAGAATCCCGTCGTCGCCCGAGTCACGGTAGTTTTTTGGGACAGACATCCAGACGAAGCCGAATTTGTCGTCTGACTTGCGTTTGGTTAGTGGGTGGGGGTGCGCGAGGGGTGGTGGTGGCTGGGAGGGCGGCTTTTCCGGGGGAGGTGCGACGGCGCCGTAGGTGTATGCCATGTAGAGGAGGGCGGCGGCGAGGAGGGCATACAGCTCGTAGGATATGCAGGTGTTGTATGTGCTCTCTGAGGGCTCGCGGGCGATGCGGAGAGTGGCGAAGAGCAGCGAGCCTAGCAGGACGATGGACTCGCCTGCGCGGCGCGAGTCGATCGCCCACGAACAGCGCAGACGGGTGCATGGCAGCGAGAACCCCAGCTCAATCAGACCAGGGAGCAGCGCAGTCCGGTCGACGAGAAGTTTCCGTCGATTCAAGAGGGAGACTATGGGAGAGAGCGCGGGTTGCAGCTGGTGGGGACGCGGAGAGCGGGAGCGGGTAAAGGAGACGCGGGGCGGCGAGCTTGTGCGTCTGGCCTTTGCTGGGAGCCGGACTCTGCCGCGCAGCTCGTCGTCGTCCGAGTCATCGTGGTCGTTGTCGCTGTGGGACGGCGACGAGGACTCGCCGCCCTGGTAAGATGTGCTCCAGTCGACTACCGAGACGTCCGGCGCGCGTCTTGTTTTTTGTGTGCGTCTGCGCGAGTCTGTGCGGCCTGTTGGACGCGGGGACGGGGAGGGAGAGGGAGAGGAGCGTGACCGCGCCAGTGTGTAAAACAGCCAAGAGTCTCGGGGTCACTGCTCTGATCCCGCACTAGAGCCAAACAACCTATTCTCGCTCACTCAGATACTAGGCTATTTTATTTTATTGGGGCTGCGACTGCTATAGACACTGGGGAGGCCTGGAGAATATACTGGGGAAACAACATCTGCCATTCAACACCTTTCGCATCCGAATACGATGATCTTGTGCTATACTCAACGCATTCGGCCAGAAAAAATTGCATTACAGAGCCCAAAAAACAGGCAACTGAGGAGCAGCAAAAGGCGATTATTCAAACGGGAACCAGAGTGAACACGGAAGACTGACTGTTGTTGGCGGCAAGAACGGCAGCTGATGGCAACACCGTGACCGTATAAATCGTGACCTCCGTGACCAGACGCGTCAACGACTGACTTTTCCGCCATGGCCAACGTCTCGACCACCGTCTATCTCGAGGACATCCCAGTCAGTCCCGTGAACCATTTACGCGTCTAGTTGCGCGTACTCACTCTTCTCGCCCAGGTCATGACCAAAAAAGAGGCAAGGGAGGCCGCCGTGTTCCTCGACGACATCCAGGTGTCCACCAAGAAAGAGACCGCCGTAGCCCCGCTGGCGGTCGCGACCAACACCACCAACATTGCCGCCGCCACTGCCACCACCACAGGCAAACGCCAACGCACGCTGTTCGACATGCAATTCGCCCCCGACGCCGGCGCGAAACGCCAAAAACTCGCCGCCCCCGCCGCGCGTTTCACCGCAGGGTCCACTACTTCCACAACGACCAAGCCCGCGCCCATAAAACGCGCGCAACTCGGCATCCAGCGTCTAAACTCGATCCCCTTCTCGCTCTCCGCCTTCGTCGACGCGCTCCCGGAAGATGCACGGGCACTCCTGGCGCTCGAGTGCGACACGATGGGCAAGAGTTGGCTGAAGGTGCTTGCGGACGAGCTGGCGCAGCCGTACTTTCTCGCGCTCAAGCGTTTCCTCTACGGCGAGGGCGTGCGCGGGGCATGTGATCCTCCCCCTGCGACGATCTACCCACAGCGTGAGTACAGGTCGTACTGAGGGGCAAGAAACTAACTCGCAAATAGCGAAAGACATCTACACATGGTCAAACACACCGTTAGGACGCGTCAAGGTCGTCATTCTCGGGCAAGACCCGTACCCAGGGCGCGGACAAGCACACGGACTGTCGTTCTCCGTCCCTCCTGGCGTAGCCGTCCCCGCGTCGCTTCAAAACGTAGGTCCTTCCCTCGCATACCTTTGCATTCACTCATTCGTACCACAGATCTACACCCAACTACGTACCGAATACCCCTCCTTCACGCCGCCCGCACACGGCCACCTCGAAAGCTGGACCGCGCAAGGCGTCCTCCTGCTCAACTCAGTCCTCACCGTGCGCGCGGGCTCCCCGAACTCGCACGCGGAGCAGGGCTGGGAGGCGTTGACGGACCGCGTGCTGCGCGTCGTCGACGCGTACGGCGGCGCGAACCTGCCCTCGAACGCGAGCCCGCCGCAGCCGACGGGGCTAGGCCGGGGCGTCGTGGTGCTCGCGTGGGGCGCCAAGGCGGCGAAGCGCGTCGCGGCGGCGGGGCTGGACAAGCCCGGGAGCAAGCACCTCATCCTGCGGAGCGCGCACCCGTCGCCGCGCAGCGCGGACAGCGGGTTTTTCGGGAACGGGCACTTTACCAAGGCCAATGCGTGGTTGGAGGAGCGGTATGGCAAGGAGGGCGTCGTGGACTGGTGCAAGCTTTGAGGGATTTAGCAAGCGCGACGATTTCTTGGACGGATAGAATATAATAATTAATGTACATACATAGATAGCCATGGCGACTTTTCTAGTCTCATTTCCCGACTGTCACGACATCCCAATTTGGGAGCCCTGTCGTGACAGTCTGGGACGTAATCAGCCACTTAGCCGGACCCTTGCGCTATGATTTCCCGGTTTTGACCCCTCTCGTTTGCTCATCCCCGTAAAATTTTCAGCCAAACTTTGGGCGGAACAAACAATTTAAATTGAAAACAAATACTTCTGCCTACTCAGAATGATGCTCTGCTCTCCCGTGAGGCCAGCAAAGGCACTTGAACTTGGGTGCGTGGCAGTGCGGACTGCGTGTGAATTCATCTGATGATCATTTTGGCTGCGGTTCGGAAACCATAGCGCAAGGGTCCGGCTATGTGACTGGTTAGGTCCCAGACTGTCACGACAGGGCTCCCAAATTGGGATGTCGTGACAGTCGGGAAATGAGACTACGACTTTTCCTCTCAGTTACGGTGTTCGTAAGCGCTCACACGCGAGCGGGCTAAATCTCCCGCGTCGGCTTGCTAACCGGCGGCCGTTTGATGCGCCCCTAGAAGCGGACCGGATCATATATCCGGCATCTTGCGGAGTTCCGGGCCGTTACCCCGGCAGGTCTTAGCAGGCACGCCTCGATCACTTTTCGCATGGGATGATCGACGGACGTGCGACCGTCGGGGTCGAGCTCGCCGTTGTTGTTGTCGCGGATTCTGGGCCCGACACGCCCCTGCACGATCTCCCCGGTCCAAGCGACCAGACCAGTCCGAAAGTGTGCGAGGCCCGTTGACCCTTTGAGGAGTGCACTAAGCGTCTTCTCATAAGATAGAGTTTGTGATCCCATCGGGCTTCTCTCAAAAGTTGGCTTCAGGGTCTTCTTGAACTTCGAGTCTCCGTCGATTCGCGAACAAATGTCATCGCGGTACATGCATGCAGTTTTATTCATTCCAATAGTGTAGTACGTATTTAAAAATTCAGTAGGGTATGCTATATAAACTAGAGCTGGCGATATACAGGTACATCTACTTAGCTGTGAATAATACCGATAGTGATACAGGACGTCGTGTGTGCGGGGCGCGCCCGCACGCCATTATTGTAGTGGGCGAGCCAAGTTGATCATCAGACGCAGCGACAGGCACGCCGGACAGGCAGACAGACAGATGATGAGACAGCAGCAACAGGCAGCGGCGCTCGCGCTATGTGATTATGCGCCCGTCGGCGGTGTACGCGGGGCGGTGGTGCGCGTGCGGGTCCAGCTGCGAGTGGTGCCCGTGCAGATCGAGCTGCTGCTGCGGGTGTTGGTGCTGTTGTAGCTGCTGCTGCTGCTGGTGTTCCTGCAGCCCGCGCGGCGGAGACGGTAGCCGAATCCCCACAGGCGTCCCCTGCACGGGTGTGTGCGCAAAGTGCTGCTGCTGCCCCCCGAGCCCGCGCAGCTCCCCCGCCGTCGCGCGCCGCTGCGCCGGGTACCCCAAGACCCCCAAGTTCGTCGGCGGCGGCTCGTGCGATACCGGCGAGGCAACAGGCGAGTACGGCGACTGTGGATGCTGCTGTTGCTGCGGATGTTGCTGCTGCGTCGGGTAGGCGTACGAGCGCTGTTGTTGCTGCTCAAAGTACCCGGGGTACGACGGCATGCCGCCGCGCTCGGGGCTCGCATACATGTTGTACATGGGCGTGAGCGAGGACGAGCGCGAGGACGGGTGCGGGGAGTATACAATCTTGTTCGACAGCGCCGGGGGTGCGGACATGGGGGGCAGGGGCTGGTACTGGACCTCCTCCGTCATGACAATTGTCTGCTGCCAGGGCCCCGTGCCATTCTCGATCTCCTGCACCGCTTCGCGCGGGGGAAGGGAAGCAGAGAGCGGCGGTAGGGTTGCGGAGATGAGTACCGGCGAGACAGAGTCGCGCATGGACCCGGGCGAGTCAGTTGACGAAGACTCGCGGCTCGAATGCAGGGGGTGGTGGTTGTTGTCGTACCCAGACTTTGGCTTGTCCTTACCCGTCGGGCCCTTGCCAAGCGGTGGGCGGTTTGCCTGAGGGAGATTGAGGGCCTGGCGCAGACAACTATTCTCCTCCTCGAGCTCGGCTACGCGCTGCTCTAATGCCTATTTAACGAGGCGAAATATTGGTTATCAGGCTTCAAATAACAGCGCGGGTGATATTGAAATGGGACCAACCTGGAGGTGAGCAGCCCTGCGGGCCCTGAAAGCGCGCTGAACGTCGCGGGCGCGGTTCGGGGGGAGGTTATCGTTGCGCTTGCGGCCGCGCTTGGAGGACATTGTGTGCAGGGGACTGAGGCAAACAGGACGAACATATAAAAGGGGACCCGACAAACCGCATTGATCTGAGATTCTCGATCGGCCCTGCCGCACTGATCTCTTTGCATCCTAATCCGGCCATCCGCAAAACATACCTGAAACAAAGAGTCGCAAAGCAACCAAAAGCCTCGTTCTCATGCCAGTATACACTTAGGAGCCTGGGTTTATTTACGAGCAGGAAACAGGGCAACACGATCGCTTTTTTCTGCTTGTGAGCTCGAGTCTGACGCGTAAATACATGACGCATCGGCCGCCAGCAGTCGTCGCTGCATGTTACCTCTTGCAGCCGTGTCCTCCGTCCCCGGAAAATTCCAGCCAAAACTCTAATTCTTTTACGCCGACGGGGATGTGTGTTTCCCAAGTGTAAAAAACACTGGAGCTCCTACTGGGTCCCGCAATTCCCGACAGCCTATACAGCTACAGCTGCACTTCCGCCTCACCATCTCAACATTGCGACATTGTGTCGTCCGTGATAAATCCCACAAATCCTTGCGGCGCGCCAAAGTCGAAAGCGCACGACGCCCGAGGCCCGAGCGCAAGCCAGTGCCGGAATTCTCTGCGGAACTCCAAGTGCGCTGCGGGCTCAGGGCGAGCAAATCAGCTGCCGTGCGTCATGCAGCACCCTGGAATTTATCGTGCCTCGGCGTTGGCTCCGCGTCATGTCGGAGATGTCGCCGAGTCGCTAAAACGGAAAAAGCCGCGTTTTTCTTATTTCTTATGTTTATTTTATTTAGGGCGCTGCCACGGTACACAAAACCTGTACGTCCTTGAGAGAGTCCCCTCGACGAGTGCTTGACCTTGACAGCGCGCTGGATCACCTTTCTGATAGGCACCTCCCGCCCAGTCAGTGCGGGGCTGTCCACGTTCCAAGTCGCGTCTCGGATCTTCACTACGATTGTCGGGTACACGGTTATGATGGATATGTGGCGTCCTTGGTTTTCTTCCCATCGGTACACATCCGCCGCCTTGTATCCCAGAAGCACGTCTCCCCGTCGCCTTGCATCCTGTCGTAGTTGAGCGTAGACAGGGGTAGGAGGCGCCTTCGATTATTCTTGCTTCTAGTCTCGAAGGGAACCCCGACCGAGTCCGAAGGGTATTGCTATCAAGACCACCTCCAAGTCGAGGTCGGACTCTCGGAGAATGGTGTGGATGTTCTGGATTCGGTCGCACGCCTTGCAGGACTGACAGAAAGACGAGAGGAGGGCGTCAAGAGTACTGTGATACCTTTGGACATGAATAAAATGGGTTATAAGTACGACAGCGATCTGCAAGGTACGCGAGGATCCACATGCCCGTCGCAATTAAGGCGGCGTGGTTGCGGCGTGGTTCTGGTTGCCGGTGGAGGGGCCGCACAAGTATATTGAATAGATTACCGACGCATGCGAGCGCTCAGGCTGCGAATGGAGCGGGACTTGGCGCACAACGAGGAGGAGTCGGGAAAAAACCCATCCGTCGTGGCACCGGCGGGATAGGAATACGCCCATGGAGGTTTGCCGGTATGTTAGAATTGTGTTTGTGTTCTTGGCCCCGTGTTATTTGAAGCGTACAGCCAGCCATTCTCGAAGCACGGCACAGGCGAGGTATCCTCCCAGCACAGCAACGTTAGATGACCGCCCATCGTTTAATAAGATAGGGTACAAGGAAACCGGGTCCGACTTGGACTCCGCAGGACCGCAATGGTCGGCGTGGCCGGGCTACGGGTATGAGCGGAGACGGTCGTCGTGATTTACCCCATGGAAGACATCCCCGCGGAGGCCAGCTTGAAAGCTTGTACGGCGTGTATGCAAAGCCGCAGCGCGCCCCTTCTGCAACGCTCAAGTCCTCTTGGGTCTTGATTTGGATGCATTCAAAGGCGCCCTTGATGTAGACCAGAGTGGCGGACAGATGGGGTGGAATGGAAGCAGATACGGCGTACATATTGTTGGACGCGTTGTCCAGCGAGACACGGCGGCGGAAAGATGAAAGAAGCTGTGTGGCGGTGTTGAATCGATTAGATCAGCATCAATTGGCGGCCCGGAGACGCGTCTTGACTTGAACCAACCTCAACCTGGAGGATCGGACGCGACTGGACGCGACCGTCTCCAAGAAACTTGACCACGCAATTCCTCGCCATGCATAGCCAAGACGCTTTTCGCTATCACCTGTTGTTTCAACACATGCGGGCAACTCCCGTGACCATCAAATTCGTTGCGTCTTTCTGCATTCAAGTATGGCCACGGGAGTGCGAGCTTTTTCATCCTTCCGACAACCTAGTCTACTGCGATGTTCATCCCGTTGGTATTTGTCGCTTTGCTGTCGACAGTGACTTCAGTATATGGCCTCAGCTGGACCGCCGAACCTTTCCTCCCGCCTTCATACCCTCTTGCCGTTCGAACGCCTTACCTTTCGGCATGGCTCCCCCAGGGCTCCGGGCAAGCTTTGAATGACGTGTGGCCACAGTTCTGGACTGGATCAGTAAGTTACCTGTATGTATCCCGATGGCTAGACTGACCACGACTTGCAGAGTCTCGGATGGGCAGGGTTGGTCAATGTGGATGGGACGACGTACAGCTTTTTGGGTAACCCCGCTGTTCCTGGCTCAACCTTGACGAAAGCGACTCAAACGAGCGCGAAGGTCGGTTTCACCTGAACGCACGGAATTGGCTACTGATATTGCGCCATAGTTCACGTCTACACAAAGCACTTTTGTGTTGACCGCTGGCCCAATTGAGCTGACCGTCAACTTCTTGAGTCCTGTGGAGGTGAGCTTTCGGTCCTCGCCCCGCGGCAGGGATCTGACGGACTTCTCAGCCCACAAACCTTCTACACCAATCCATCCCGTTCTCGTTTCTCGCAGTCTCCGCAAGATCTACCGATGGTGCTTCGCACAAGGTTGCGATCTACAGCGACATCTCTGCAGAATGGGTCACTGGCGATAATTCTTTAGTGGCCAACTGGACCACGACTACGGGGGATGTCTACAGCCACCAAGTCCAGCTCGCCAGCCAAACTGCTTTCGGCGAGTTCGTCAATCAAGGTCAAACACAGTGTCAGTCTTTCGAATTGGCCGGAAAGACATGACCCGTGAATTTGACATTGCTGTTTAGATGGATCCGTGTACTTCTCCTGCATCAATGTGGGTCCCATCGTCCGAAAACGGACGCCCCGTCTGATCCTTTTCCTCTCAGGCCAACGTCCTTTCCTACCAAACTGGCCCAGACACAGTCGTTCGCGCTCAATTTATCAAAAACGCGGCACTTGCCAACACAAAAGACACCAACTTCCGTGAGGTCAGCAACGACTGGCCCGTCTTCGCCTTTGCCCACACCATCACTGTCGGTACCACCGTTTCCACCCCGGTCAAGTTCACCATCGGACAAGTCCGTGATCCCGCCGTGGAATACATCGTCGCTGGCAATGTCTACCAGAAGAGGAGCTACTACTGGTGGAGTGCTTACCCTACCGTCGCCGCCTTGGTTCGTCTCACTTAACGCCGAGGCCGCTGCCTTTTTTTTTTGACCGGTTTGCACAGATCTCGGATTTTATCAATTCGTACCCCACTGCCTTGGCTACGGCGAATACGTTTGATGCGAAGGTCCAGTCCGACGCGAGCGCCATCTCAACTCAATATGCTGGGATTGCCGCGTTGGCGGTTCGACAAACCTTCGGTGCTACTGAGTTGACTATCTCAAAGGCCGCCGACGGGTCTTGGAACACGACCGACATCCTCATGTTCATAAAAGGTTTGTCTTTGCAGCCGTCTATAGACCATGCGCATTCTGATGTTTTCTCCTCAGAAATCTCCAGCGATGGGGCAGGTTTTTTCGCTGTATTTATGCAAATAATGCTCATGCGGCAATTGACTAGAATATCAACACCGTCGATATCATATACCCCGCCTGGCCGATCTTCATGTACACCAACCCTACCCTCGGGAAGTACTTGCTGGATGGGCTACTCGCATATCAAGCGACTGGCCAGTATCCCAACGCGTGGGCCGTCCACGATCTCGGTAAGTTGTGTGTGGAGTGTTAGTCACAATAAGCTAATCTTTTGCCAGGCGCCGAGTACCCCGCGGCCATTGGACATAATCTCGGAAAAGGTGGGTAGCAAAATCATGTAGACGGTTCATTAAAGCTGTTGTGCAGATGAGAAGATGCCCATCGAAGGTGAGAAGTCGCTCATGGAGTGGATTTTCGACTGAAACCAACTTCACGTAAAAGAGTGCGGAAACATGATAATCATGGGCCTAGATTATCTTCAGAGGACTGGAGATAAATCCATGGCGTCGAGATATGTACGTCTCATTGATGTCTTCGTATCTCACTTCACCGATTGTCTTCCAGTCTGCACAGTTTGACCAGTGGGCAACGTATCTCGTAGGAAACACACTTTACCCGGAGGATCAGCTTGCGACGACCGATTTCTCTGGGTGAATAATCCCTTGCGCGTTCTTACATTGAACAAGTCGCTGATCCCTTTCATTCTCAAGCTCGCTGCCGAACCAAACGAACTTGGCGGTGAAAGGTCAGTTGTAGCGGTGAATGCGTGACTTTTGCTCAGTATCTGTTTTGTAGGAATTATCGCGATCAAGGCTATGTCTGAGATCTGGGCTACTCTCGGCGATACTGACAAGGCGGCCAGCTACGCTGTCAGTACATCAGCTGAATATGCTTCATTTGCTCACGTTTCGGGCTCTAGTCAACTGCATCATCCTACATGGCGTCCTGGCAAAAGGTGGGCACGAGCAGTGACGGCACTCATTTGATCCTCGAGGTACTTAGCAACTCATTTCCTCTTCTTTTCTTTACTAAGACGCGGAATAGTACACCGTGCAAACCAATGACGTACTGGCGTATAATCTGGCCGCCGACAAGCTTTTGGGCACTGGGATTGTCCCCGATTCTGTGATGCAAATGCGTAGGTTTCTGTTTCATCTTTCCGTCATCGAAACCTCATCTCGTTCAGAATCGACGTACTATGCAAATAATTTTGGTGAGTCCCCAGATTCGTCATGACACTAACGGACGGCGTGCTCAGTTATCATCGCAGAGCTCTACGGATTCCCTATCGATAGTCGGTCAGTGTCGCTTCCTGCTTTGCTTTGCAAACCCCCTCACAAATTACACCAATACAGATCCCCTTATACCTCTGGAATGTGGTCATTATGGACCGGTATCACGACGTCAACCGAGGTCCGCAACACTTTCGTCACGAAGCTCTACAATTGGTTGAGCAGTGGGTTGACGGATATCCCGTTCGGAGACCGATTCCTGGGCGATACTGGCGTTACAAGCGCGAATAGAGCACGCCCCGTGGTTGGAGGTGTATTTATTTTGGTAAGGTTCCTTCTTACGCCGTTGAAGCGCGAGCTGATGATTGTGTTTCTTGCTCACAGCTAGTTGTATGAGCTGGTTTGTATCTCACTCACTTCCCTCAATATTATTATTGAATATACCATCATGATAGAAGGTGGCTGTGACCTGAGTTCGAGAAAGCCATGGACCCGCGCAATTGCTTAGTGCTCGATTTATAGTACTGTCATGTAGAAATGGACTACTAACAGCGCCGAACACTCTACTGAACGCTACCGCATGGCCTTCTTTGCAGCGGCCTTGTCCTTGTCGCGCTTTGCGAACAACTTGTTCCGCGGCGCCGTCTCCCGTGCGAGCTTCTTGTTCGCCGACTTGTTCTGCTCCACATACGACATGTGAGCTCCGCCGCTCAGCGCCGTCAGCGAACCTGTCGTACGCTGCGCCCCAGGCATGCGCGGCACGCGTCCAAAGTCCTTCGACGTCACCGTGCCGGCGAGGTCCCCCTCCCCCGCCCGCACATCAGTGCCTAGATCTGCCTCACTCTCGCTTGCCAGCAGCACCGACTGCACGAGCTCAATCTGCTCGTCGCGCGTGCGGTAGACCAAGTCCTCCATCTTGTCCAGCCCGTCGAGGTGTGTGATCACCTTGAAGGCGTAACCCTGATCGATGAGGAACTGCTGCCGTTTCGTGCTGTAGAACATCTCCTGTGTGTCTTTGGACACGAGCGAGTAGAAGAACGCGTTGAAGCCCTCATCATTCCGTCGTTTGGCGCGCAGGATGCGCCCTATACACAAACGTAAGCCCGTTGACTAATGGAAACCACAAGCTATGGACCTAGCCGCTGTGCCTCTTGCCGCCGCGAACCAAAGTGCGACGAGATTTGGATCAAACAGGTCGCCTCGGGCAGATCGATCGAGGTGTCTCCGACCTGCAGTACTTTAGTAAGGCATCGGGCAGACGCATCGGGCAGACGCATATATTACCCACCTTGGAAAGGAATATCGTGTTGACCTGTGGACTATGCTGGAACCACGAAAGAATGCGCATCCGCTCGATCTGGCCAGTACCACCATGGATGTACAGCTTCCCGAGTCGTTTCGCGTATGCCTCCAACGCGTAAACGTTATCAGAGAACACGATGACCTTGTCCCCACGGTCCTCGTGGTATTTGATGAGGAATTGGCACGCTTGGAACTTGTTGGGGTTCATGCAGTACAGGAGCATGCGTTTGCGGTTCTGGATTCTCAAATACTGGCGGTAGAATTCCGGTGTCATTGGACACCACACTTCGGCGCACTGGAATGCGTGATGAATGATCAAGTGGAAAGAAATAATTGCTGTTTGTTACCTGTACATTCGCGATATGACCTTTGGCGGCGAGATCCCTGCGTAAATTATGAGTGACACACTCGCCAGCGAGGATGCAGCACTCACATCCAATTTGCCTCGTACAGTTTCGGGCCAATCATGTAGTTCAAATCCGCAATCTTGTCGTCTTCGCGGACAAGCGTGGCGGTCAACCCGAGTTTCGAGTGCGCCTTAATGGTGGTCACCACGCGCCGGAACATCGCTGCAGGCACGACGTGCACTTCATCGAGCAGAATGAAGCCCCACTCGCGGGACGTCAAGAACTCCATCATCTTTTTCGACTCGTGCGAGCGGTTGTGAGTGTTCGCCACCATGGAGTACGTGGACACCACGATACCGCTGTCTCCCGCAAACTGGCTGAATGTCAGCAATTTCAACTGTCGAGCCAACCCAAATCTCGCACCTTCTCCTTCTGGTCTGCAGTGAATACGGCAATCTGCCTTTCCGTCACATTTGACCATTGCATGAATTGCTGTTTCCATTGCATCACGGACACTCTGCAGACAGATGAGCTAGGCCGGGAGGGACCTGGAACCACATACGATGATGTGCAGAGCACTAGACACGACTTTTTGATCGTACATGCTGCTGTTATTCCGACCAGGGTCTTTCCCGCACCACAAGGCAAAACAATGATCCCGGAGCGGGCTCGTCTGAGTGGACGTCAGCACAGAAAAACGAAAATACGATAAGAAGTACCCGTTCCCGAACATCTTGCTCAAGCTTGTTTCCTGGTACGGCCGGATGATGGTCGCGGGTTTGAGATCGATCTCGAGATTCGCATTGACGGTGTCGTTACGGAAATCATACTCCTCCAGCATCGGATACTCCAGCTCGTTGCACCGTTTCTTGACATCCTGGTAACGCAAATGTGAGCATCTGCGTACCGCTCTTTCATAACATCGCTTACATCGATTCTGGCATCGTTAATTTCGAACGCGTGTACGTTTTCATCATCCTCCTCGATTTCGTCTACCCGGTGTCGACGTTCAGTATCACATTGCAGTGAGAAGCCCGTACCTCCTTCAACACCCACAACCGAGGTGAAGAGATCCGCATCTGCGTTCGCTGCAGTAGCTGGTTTCCCAGCATCTTTCGACTTATCCGCCTCTTTGGCCGTCCCTGGGATGACGAGGCTGCCCTTAACTGGCGCCTTTGAGGTCGTAAAAGTCGCGGCCTTAATGCTGGTATCCGCTTGGGTCGTGATCAGTCGAGCCTCACGAATAACCCTGTCCTTCAGGAGCAGCTGCAGCGTCTCCGGGTGGCTCGACTCGACAAAGTACTTGTTGTGCTTGAGCACAAGCTTGACTTTGCCATAACTTAACGTCCGCTCGCGGATAAATGAAGTGATGCTTTCAGGGACCGGGACCTTGTATTCAGTGGTAAATAAGGTGGTTTATGCGGATCCGAAGCACCAACCTTGGACAACCGGTTCAGCACCTTGCGTAGCGGTAGTCATGATTAGCGCAAATATATTGGTGAGCGCAAAAGCGCACGGACTTCGATGATGTCTTCCGTTTGGAGACCGACAGATACAGCGGCGTACAAGGAGTAAGAAGTGAGTTTGTATTCGTGAATGAAGGCCGGTCTACAGATGCGTCGTTTATATCTACCTGGAAGGTCCAGAATACGTACCGGCTGACGGGCTCGCTAATGGCGGTCAGAAAGTCCTGTGCCTGTTCTGCGATAGGGGAAAATGCTTCGAGAATGATATGGCCGTCCTCGGGACTGATCCACAGCGGACGAGAGGCATGGTCTGGCTTGAGGTGCAGCCATGAGAAGTCCTGATCCATAAAAATGTGGGATACAAGGCTGTCTTGGTGTCGCCGATGTTGCTCCAAAGACGAGAGATTCGTTGACGGCTCCGTGTCCTTTGTTCGACGCGCCTGGGCCAGCTTTCGTGTCAGCGCACTGAAGTTGATGGTGGCACCACGGGGAACAAGATTCGTCTCCCGGTCGGGAGGGGAAGGGGGGATCGCATCGTCCTCGTCGTAGTCAATTGCAATGTCCTCCTGGTCCTCATCCGTTCTTGCGCGTTTTGCTGGATAATCCGACGGTCCGGCTGTAGTGCGTCTAGCGAGTGTCAGGCAACTAATGCTGAGGACAAACCTTCAGCAAGGCGTTTCTCGGACATGGAGGAAGAGGCAGAGGGTGGTGGCAGTCATGTAAACAACGGTCCCGTTTGGCTTTATGCGGCTCGGATCAAAAAGTGATCGCTGACTTGCCTCGCCTTGCTCTCATCCTCCATCTTCTCTCACCTCGCCCACTCATTTCTTGATTTTCTTGGCTCGTATACTTCCCAAAACCCGTTTTCTATCGAATACCGACCAGGCTCCATGTGGAGGCCAGCTACCAAGCAGATTACTGGGACAAATGAGGGTATTTTGGCGTCCAGATGCGTTTTTAGGCCTCTTTTGACACGTTTCCACCTAGTTCCCCTCGGGCAACGCCGCCGTTTTGGCCCCGCCCCCACGGAAGAAGCTGCACCTCCCCAACTCGCTCAGCCCTCTCCCTCTGCCTACCCGCGCCCTCAAACCGACAGCCCGGGCAAGAGAGGCAGAGACGAATCTCCGTCTACCGGCGATCCGAAAGGTAAGCTTCTGACACGTTGGCACAGCGACCTCGAGGCCAGTTCATCGACGAGCGATCTATTGCTGTTATTTTCATGTGACCGCTGTCCCTTTTGACATGTCCAGCGCTCTGACTCACACTAACACTGACCGTTACTAACGCTAACTTATTATCTCTTCTCACCGCCGCTGGCCAGTTGATCCCAACGCTCCTCGCAAACGCCGTAGCCGCTGGGGTGACGCCTCGACCGAGATTCCGGGTCTGCCCACCGCTATTTCCGCAACCGGTGTCTCGCAAGCCCAGCTCGACAACTACGCCATCCATCTCCGCCTTGAGGAAATCAATCGCAAGCTGAGACTGAATGACTTTGTCCCTCCGGAGCGCGAGCGGTAAGTGTTTTTTCCCCACCTCGTACGAGACCAACCAATTTAACCCGTTCTGTTCCAGGTCGGCCTCTCCCCCTCCCACTTATGATGCGCACGGTCGCAGGACCAACACCCGTGAGGTCCGCTACCGCAAGAAACTCGAGGACGAGCGCATCAGATTGGTCGACCGCGCCATGAAGAACGATCCCAATTTCCGTCCTCCTGTCGAGTATCACCAACAAAAGCGCTCGCAGCGTCCTTCCGAGCGGGTGTACATTCCCGTCAAAGAATTCCCCGAAATCAACTTCTTCGGTTTGCTAGTCGGACCGCGTGGCAACAGTCTGAAGAAGATGGAGAGGGAGAGTGGGGCTAAAATCAGTATTCGTGGCAAGGGTAGTGTCAAGGAGGGCAAGGCTCGTCCCGACCAATTTGCCGACGATGCTGAGGAAGACCTCCACTGTTTGGTTCTCGGAGAATCGGAGGAGAAGGTTGCTGCCTGTGTGAAGATGATCAATAAGGTTATCGAAACGGTGAGTATCATGCCTTTTTCCCCTTCACTGCGACTCACGTTCTACAGGCCGCGTCTACTCCTGAAGGCCAGAATGATCACAAGCGCAATCAGCTTCGCGAACTCGCTGCCCTGAATGGTACTCTTCGCGACGACGAGAACCAAGTTTGCAAGAATTGCGGTGGCGTCGGCCATCGTCAATACGACTGCCCTGAACAGAAGAACTTCACCGCCAACATCGTCTGTCGAGTTTGTGGCAGCGCCGGACACATGGCTCGCGATTGTACCCAGGGCAAGGACCCCAACGCTATGGGTCTCGGCGGTCCTGCTTCGGCGCCGAATGGGAATGGCCGTATTTTCGATTCGGAGTACGCAAATTTGATGGCGGAGCTGGGCGAGACTCCCGGAGGTGCTGCTGCTGGCGGGAACCAGGCGTGGTCGGCTCCGGCGGACATCACTGGCGGCGGATCGAGCATCCCTCCCTGGCGCCGTCCCGAATCCTGGCAGGCCCCAGCCAATCAGCAGCAGAACGGCGGCGGAGGTTACCGTCCCCCTCAGGCGGGCTATGGTGGAGGCTATGGTCCTGGTGCGGCGTGGGCTGGCTATCAAGGTGGCGGTGGAGGCGGCTACCCTCAACAGCAGTCCCAAGACTACAACTATGCGTCTTATTACCAAGGGCAATACGCGCAAACCAGCTAATCCCCTAATATTCGAACCCACAAAATTAACCTCTTCTCTTCCGATTCCGCTTTCTAACGATCAGAAACAAAATCCGCTAAACCCACACACTTCCGAAATGATTCATTTCTTCTCACATAGCCCAGATTTTTCTTCCTTACGACGACGACGCCACCGCCATCACCACTATCGCCTCATCCCTTGTCCGTGAAAGCACCTGCCATCGGGACAATCGTCTTACCTTAGGTCGACAGAGATTTTGCAGAGGAGAGGGCAAGTTTATATTCAGCAGGTGTACGTATGTATTTATGCAGCGAGGGTTTATCGGAGGGTGTACGTCGGCTCTACTCACCAGCCCACTGACCCTTGACAGGCAGTCGTCTACGTTTGTTCGTTCAGTCTCGTATTGTAGCACTCGATAAATGTTAACTGGATTTTATTCTTTTCGTTTTATTCTTTTCGTTTGGGCCGAGAATGGCTGAGTCAACAATGGCTGTGCTGTCATGTAAATTCCGACCCTTGCTCTTCTCCTTCATCGGCGTGTTGGTGCTCCGACCAGGCTATCGATAGCCAAACCCAAAAGCCCTCGAGCTCGTTTGCGATATGGCAAGTCTCGTTGACTCCGTCGAAGCCGCTCCCTCTGAGTCTCGGGCAAGATTATCCCAGTGCGGTGTTTCTCGTGCGGAAAAGTTATTGGGGACAAGTGGAACGCGTATCTGGATCTGTTATCTCGCGACATAAGTGAGGGGTCAGTATTCCGCCAAGATATCGACGTGACTAGCTCGACCTGACTGGTACTTGTTGTTGTTCGACTCAAGTGATGCTCTGGACGAACTGCAGCTCAAACGATACTGCTGCCGGAGGATGGTGCTGACGCATGTGGACCTCATCGAAAAGCTGTTACATTACAACCGTGCGTCTGCTTTCTTGTTCTTGGATTGTTTTCGCGACTTACCATTCTCGGACACCATTAGCGATGGAGAGAACGAAGGACAAGGGCAACAATTGAGATGGCGTCCTCTTGATTGGCAAGACCCTTGTACCGTCGGCGGCACCACCTTGGCTCCAACTGATATGCAGCAGACATCGCCTCTCGGTCTTTACAGGACGACTTGGAACGCGACAACAGAAATACGTTGCTGGTATCTATACTATTGATATGCCACCATTGCCCGCCTTACGGTCTCTGAATTGAATTTCACGTATTAGACTCGAGGTCTTGGATGTGCTCCTTACATCGACCATCGTGCGACGCTCACCCAACGGATTATAAGGGAATGTTTATTTCGATATTTTCTGCAAGTACCGCTACCGTCTCGTCGCTGGTTCTATAAGCACATAAGAACGACTCTCTTCTTCATCGTGCGTTAGAAAGTCTGGTTAACGAGACTAGGTGCGACCCACGTTTAATCCTCCAAAAGAGCTGTTTGAGGGATCGAGTGATTCGTAGTCTCCGTATTCCCCAAAGCGCACAGATGAGAAAGGCCTTTTTATGCCCTCCGAAATCGCCACAAGCAATATTTCCTGGCAGCATACGATGGCTAGCATGAGTTCGGTCTGCGCTCTCTTCCGTTTGTCGTCTGCGTCTTTCCGTATCTTTCATTCCGTGTCACGTCAGTATGCACCACAACGCGGCCATTTGCTTAAAAATACAGCTGCAGCTTGACATATTGGCAGTCAGTATTCGGAGGACTGCGATTTCTTGCATCCCGCGCTCGTACTCTCCGTTCAATTTGATGCACAGTATACAGTACAGTGAACAGGAGACCGTCAGTGGCTGTGCATGCAGTACCAGACAGCCAAATATGAGTCGACAATCGTAAACAGACTAAACTCTAATCCGCCGTCGTCCACAGACCCAAGAAAAAAAATGAGCTCCGCTGTGAGTAGTTCTACTCTTCCTCTCCTCTCCCGTATGCTGGGTGGCTGGGAACGTATCTCTACCCTTGTTGCGGTCCGGCGTTTGGATCCAAAATGGCACCCGAGTGTCCGTTCCAATGTCCACCTCCGTCCGAACCCTTTCTTCGATGCAAACGATTTCTCAACGCGTTATTCTCCTTCATAGGACTCCACTTTCAAGCGCTTCGTCGAGGTTGGACGTGGTACGTCGCCAGCGTAATCTTTCGGGCCTCAATTCCTGATACTGAAGCAGTGGTCCTCCTCAAATCCGGCCCCTTCTCCGGCAAAATCGCCGTCATTGCTGAGATTATCGACCACAACCGCGTACGAGCTAATTGCAAGCTTGCCGGGTCGCCCACTGATCTTTTATGCAGGCAATAATTGACGGGCCTACGACTGGCGTAACACGGCAATCCTACCCGTACAAGCACCTCACCCTTACGCCCCTCACCCTTACGAAACTCCCCCGCGCTGCTGGTTCGGGCGTCATCAAAAAGCAACTCGAGAAGGAGGCGATCGTTGAGAAGTGGGACAAGTCGAGCTGGGCACAGAAGCGCGCCGCCACGGAGAAGAGGCGCAGTCTGAACGACTTTGGGCGGTTCGGCGTCATGCTCGCGAAGAAGGCACGGAGGGACGTTGTGCGCAAGTCGGTCTTCAAGGCGAAGAAGTCGACGTGAGGGTCGGTTTCTTTCATGTACGTCGGCGGATCGTGTGGGCGCGGATGTTCTATGCTTCCTTGAATATGACATGCTCTATGCGCTCGCGAGATATCCAATTGATTAAGAAAGTGCCAGTCAAGTCGCTGATTTTTTATTCTTTTTCTTTTTCTTCCGTTTGGGCACCGCTACATCTACGGTCGTCTCTTCATCCACTTCCTCTTCGGCTTTCCGTTTACCAGTTGGTGGAGCTGTGTCCTCCTTCCGAACGAAGCATGATACGAAAAACCCGTTCGTCGCATCCTCTCCTGGGGAGCATCGAATGAGGGACGCCGCATCCTCTGCGCATCGCATTAGAAGGTGGATGGGGGCGACAAAGGGTATCTTACCAGGAGAGGCCATCTCCTCAAGTATCCCCCGTCGATGCCATTTCGGGAGAACGTTGTCTTTCGATTCGAGATGGAATGGGCCGGCCTCGTCGGAGAGGAGGGCCGCCCGCACGACCCGCTCATTTTCTGTCGCGTGCACACTGCAAGTGGAATATACGATGCGGGAAACTTTGGGGACTGTCAAACCAATCATTGTCAGTCGGGGAAAAAAGAGGTGGTTAAGAAGTGGGACGCCTACACTTCATGGCATGTCTAATCATCATGAGCTGGAACGAGGCCAGCTTGTTCAGCCGGTCTTCCTGCTCTTCTTGGTTTTCTTCCTCTATCTCGAACGTTAGCTATGGATGCAGTGCAGAGTCGCAAAGCGCAAACCTGTTTCGAGGAGGTGGTCGAGACGGTTGACGATGCCAGAGCCGCTGCATGAAGGGTCGAGCAGGCTAGGGTATTATTCAATCAATGTGCATAATTTATTCCGACCGGAGTCACATACATGTGAGTGACCTTCGCGAACTTGGAGTCGAGGGGATCGATGGTGAGGAAATCTGAATTCACCGGCTCGACGTTTTTGCAGCCGGCTTTGCCCACCATCATCGTGAGTGTGCCGAACCGTTTGCGGTCGCGCTCAAAGGCGTATAGCTGCAATTCGCTTAGCCCAGACGCGGAACGGGAAAAATGTGCCAACCTTGCCCATATTGCGCATCAGCGCACTGAGGTGGGTCGTCTTGTTCCCGGGTGCCGCAGTGGCGTCTATGACGACGGCGTCCTTGCGCGCTGGCGGAGCAAGGACCACAGCTGGGAAGCACGACGCCTTGTCTTGCAGAATGAGCTTGCCGGACTTGTAAGCAGGGTCATCGTGGAAAGTCGTTTGCGGGGGAAACAAGAGGAGATTCGGAATATGCTCGTCCTTTGCGAATGACTTGCTATGAGTTCCAGTTAACTACTGTGTTCTATTGAGAAAAATTGGAATGTACGTGGAGTCGAGAGCAGCGCCGAGCGTGAAGCCTTGCGATGTAAAACGCTTGACGGCGTCGTCGAGAGACCACATGGTGGTGTTGACCCGGACGTAGCGCGGTATCTGGGCTAATACAAAGCATTCGAGCAAAAATAGCTGGAAGTGGAACCAACAAACCTGCACGCGCATCGCCGGACTGCGCCAGGTCGGCATCAGACCTTACACCGCGTTTGATCTTAAGCTTCTGGAACTCCCCGTGGAGGCGCGTCTTGTGGCGCAGGACTGCCTGTTTAATGGGTCCGTCACCAGCCTGTATGCCGCCGGCGAGAAGAACGTCGTGGACAAGAACAAGTGCGAGATTCAGAGAGGTCAGCTTCTTGCGCTCCTCTTTCATGAGCTTAGCTTCATGGATGATATCCGTCAGGACAGATTTGACTGTGAACGACGTTGGCCAGGTCAAACATATGCAAGTCACCGCACATACACTTGAGGGTCTCGATGACGAGGGCTGCGGTGCGCTTTCTGTCCTTCTCAGGCAGGGTCGCGAGAATGCCCTTTATAGAGCCTTGTTTCGCGTCAAGACGGTCGAGGGTCTTTGCTGCTTCGAAGTAAAAATTCATGGATTCTACATAAGGTACATGTATCAGGATGTGGTGATTCAGACGACCGTAAGGAAGATATGCACATGCAAGCCTCTGTGGGTGCGGAAAGATTGGCTATCGGGTATCTGAGGGAGAGGTTAGTACAGAATTCGATGCAGTTGGTGCAGGTAAAGGATCAGGGAATTGGTTTGTTCGTCACCCCGGGAGACCGGTTGGACAATGTAGATAAAATTCGGAACATCATGCAAAGGCAAGCAAGGAAGAGGACTCACAGAAAAGGGCCATTCAAAAAAAAAGACGGTGGAAGTTGAGATCAAGAAGCAAGTGCTCACGTGCACCATCAATTGCGGCTTTTACCTTTTACCCCCGAAAGTCTCCTCCAAAAATTCCAGAAGTGAGTCTCATTCCTGCTAGTCCTGCGTCTTCTATAACCTAGTCTCCAAGTGGCGCCGGTCGAGACGGATCTGTACGACGTTCTCGGCGTATCTCCCGATGCCAGTGAAAGTTCGTTAATCCTTCAATAACCTCGGCCGTTGTTCTTGACGGTGTTCAAAGCTGAAATAAAAAAGGCATACCGCCAAAAGGTACCCGCATCCATCTCCCCATTCTGACTGCGATCTTACTTTGATCAAGGCCAAGGAGCACCATCCCGTACGTTCGCTCCGTTGGGTATCCAGTCTGGATCTTTTATATTATGTTTAGGACAAGGCATGGTCGCGCACGCACGCATTCGTTTCTCGGCTTACTTTGCTATTGAACTCAGAACATCAATGATCCAGCGGCGGGTCAGAAATTCCAAGAATTGGCGGCGGCGTATGTCAGTACCTTATTTCATTCACAAAGGCTGACCATCCGCGCCTAGGTATGAGACCCTCAGTGACCCAGAACTCCGCCATGTATATGACCTTGGCGGCATGGACGGCTTAAATGGTCCTGGCGCCGGAATGGGTGGGATGGATGCCGCAGATCTGTTCGAGGCGTTCTTTGCTCAATCAGGCGGAGGGGGTATGGGCGGAATGCCTTTCGGATTTGACTTTGGCGCGGGTGGTGCAGGACCAAGCCGCCGGAGAGGCAAAGGCGAGGACACTGTAATACCCCACGCCGTCACGCTCGACGACCTCTACAACGGAAAAACGCTGAAGCTCAACCTTGAAAAAGAAGCCTTGTGCGGAACATGTAAAGGGTACCACTTCAAGCGCACGTTTAGACGGGAAAATAACACGGCGATAGAACCGGTGCCCGCGGTAACGCAAAGCCCAAAGCATGTAGCGCGTGCGATGGCAAAGGGTGGACAACCGCGCAAATGAGTGTAGGTCGCTGGAATCTTCCCTCTGACTGCCGATTTACGTCGTTCTATATAGCATGGCACGCATTTGACCTCCACTCGGGTGGCGTGTTCAAACTGCGACGGAACAGGACAGAAACTAAAGGAAAAAGACAGGTGCATTCAAAACCATGGTTCCCGCCGGGATGTTGACGCAAACCTTTTGCGGTATAGGTGTAAGAAATGCAAAGGCGAGAAAACGGTCAAGGAAAAGAATCGTCAAGAGGTCGTCATCGAGCCAGGTATGGCAGATAAACAGCGCATTATCCTTGCCGGCGCCGGTGATGAAGAGGTGGGTTGTCATGCGCTTGAAGCCACTGAGTTTGTCTGAGGCTCACTCACGCCTTCCCAGCCAGGGACCCCTGCTGGCGATGTGGTATTCGTTCTGCGGTTAGCTCCACACGAATCCTTCGAGCGGTCGGGCAGCGACCTCTTGACGAATGTTACCATAACGTTGTCTGAAGCGCTGTTCGGTTTCTCACGGATTCTAATTACTCACCTTGACGGGCGAGGAATCCAAGTGACCAGCCCGCCGGGAAAAATCATAAAACATGCCGACACCATCGTTTTGCGTGGTGAAGGCATGCCGGTGCATAAGCAGCCGGGGGTCAAAGGCGACCTATATCTCACACTCACAATCGAGATGCCGGACGATGAATGGTTAAAGAGCGTCGATCAAAAGGCAAGAACCGGTCAGTAGAATGCGGAGAAGCTTGCTCATTTCCGCTACACAGACCCTTTTGTCGTTGATCCCTCCCAAGAAGGAGGATATTGAGCCACGGCCAGCATTTGTGTCAACGGCCGCGTTCGAGGAGGCCGATATAGAGGAAGTGCGTGAACGGTATTTCCCGGCTAGCCAGGATTTCTTTGACGGCGCCTTTGCATCGCAGTTCGGCGAGGGAGATGAAGGCGACTGGGTGGAAGATGATGAAGATGACGATGAGTTTGGTGGATCTGGGGAACCGGAGTGTCGCCCACAGTAATGGATTTATCACACTCTTCTTCCGCCTCTCCTGGGCACCCTCACGCCGTTATGACCCCTCAATCCTCTCATTTCATTCATACTAGTTTACAATTCCACCACTCCTTGCATCTACTACATCTAGCTTGATAATTTTAATACGCACCCGTTAAGTAGAGCAGAATGCTTTGACATCTGATGGCCGGGCGTGTGAGTTGGTCCTTGGAGCATCATCTGGAAAACACCACATGCCTATGTAGAGCTATGTAGACACCAGTAGAGCTGTAGGTTCAGAGGCATGTATACCCCTATCATAGAGGCGTGTAGAGCAATAGGCGGATAGAGCCATAGAGCTATAGAGTGATATAGAGCCACATAGAGCACCGCGGCTCTACATAGACCACCGGCAGAGGCTTGCCGCACTCGCGCGCTGCATGGATATTGGACCGGATATCACACGGATCATGATTGAGAAAATGGTGCATTCGCGGTGCTAATAAATACACGACACCGACAGCACATAAAGACGGATACAACGACAAGGAAGCCAGGGCCAATGAGGAGGAAGCCTGCGGAAGATGTCAAGCGGAGTCCGCCGGTACCCAGAGAATTGAGCTTGAAGATCTAGCCATCTTGAGCCCGTTCATTCTTGAGAGCGTACACTAGACAACTTGAGGAACGGCTTGAGAATGGCCCAAAGGACTTGATGTAAACCAATTGGAGTTTGAACTTTGAAGACAGCTTGCAGAAGACGAGAGCTTGCAGAAGACGAGAGCTTGGAGGAGAGAAGAGATGGAAGATAGATGGTCTACACAGACCGCGGGGATTGACAGAGAGCACAGCCTCTCTTTGTCATCCTCAGCGGTTTTTCTTCCTCTCGCCATCGTCATCCCCTCTCCCTTTTGGCGCGTTTCCCTTACGGGCGCGTTTTCGTGGCTGCTTCTGTCCTGTCCACACCCGACTACACATAGAAACCCCCTTTTCCGTCCTTTTCCTCCATCCTCCGACCTTCCTCGAGCTCTCTCGCCATCAAACTTCTTAGATGGCCGACGATTCTGCGGCAGAGGCTTGCAGCTCAGCAGGAGAACACGCGGGTGATGGCCGAGATGGTCAAGGCCATGGCTGATGTGAAGGCGCAGCTCGCAACCCGGCCGGCCACAACACCTCTCGAGCAAATCACTGGTCATGCCGCGAACCCCCTCGCGTTTCCGCCAGGTGCAAACGGTACGTACCCCGCTATCTCCACCTCCTTCTTGCACCAGCACCTGCTTCCCGACGTCGTCGTCCAAATCCGGGATTTCAAGTTCCCGCCTGCCTCTTTGGGCCGGCTTCTCGAGACGCATTCGGTTGCGCCACCGGCCCCGCTTCTTTTTGTTCTGGGTCCCAACGGAGAGGCCCAGTTCATGCCACAGCCGTCGGTAACGGGAGCGTCCGCCCTCCTCCGTGAGGTGCCCGACGTCGTTACCTTCGTGCAGGCATGGATGATTTTTGTTTCGGTGTTTCAGAACGAGCACCGTGCGCTCCCCGTCGCACAGGCTCTTGCTGCGCACCTCAACACCATCATTGTGGTCTCACGTGTGTACTCCTGGCCCTCCGTTCTCAACTACCACGTCGCCTTCATGCACGCTAGGGCCCAGGATTTTTGCTTCAACCCTTCAAATTGGATGAAAAGCGACCCTCACCTCCACACCCTGCATCTGCTGACACCACTCATCATGCCCGTGGTCACCGTCGCCTCCCCGTCGAACACCCGCGCTGGCCCTGCACCGGCGGACATTGGAAAGATGGCGACTCAAGTTTGTTACTATTACAATGATGACGGCTGCGGGGGTCCCGATGCTGGCTGTTACCGTCGCCATATCTGCCGTCACTGCAAGCTGACCGGCCACACCTGGAAGCTGTGTCCGACCCGTCCGCAAGCGCTTGCGGCACCTTCCGCCTGAGGCGCGGTCGGGGGTGGCCATTTGTGTTGGTCTGGGCCGAGACTATCGCATATCGTGACCGCCCCCGCTTCGGTGTTGCTGCGCGACACCTTTCTCCGGCCCGCAGCCTGTTCCCCAATGCCCCAGAATGTAGCTCGGGTTTTTACGCCTCGGAATAGCCCCTCCGATGGCGTACTTCAAACACCGGGCCAGCGATGGGGAGAGGGAGGACCCTCCCCTCGCTCTGCGAGGAGGAAAGTCTTCTCGCTCCCCTCTGACGTTCTTGACATTGGTTCTAACTCGCTTTTGCCCACTATATTAAAGCTTTTAAACCCGGTGGAGTCGCCTCCATCCCGCCCTAATACTTTCCTCCATTTCCCCCTCACCACACCGCACTCCCGACCTATGCCCCTCGTCCGCCTCAACCAGGAAGTGTGGCGCTCAGCGCTGCAGCTCTATCCTGATCGTGCTTTTGCGGACTCGCTGGTTTCGGCTATTAGATATGGTGTGCACCTTGGTGTTCATAATGTACATGTAATTCGACACTCAGTGTTTGCTCCCCCCCCTCTCCCCTCTGCTCTTGAATTCCCTGAGTCTGTTGGCGCGGACATTGACCTCGAAGTTTCCCTTGGTCGCATCATTGACGTGACGGATACACCCGCTGCTTCATCGGTCTTTTTGTCCCCACTTGGGTCAGTGCCGAAAAAATACACTACCAAGAGGCGACGCATCCACCACCTCTCTTGGCCGCGTGGTCATTCCGTCAACGACGCCATCCCCGAGGAATTCGGTGCCCTTGTATATGACACTATCCGAAAGGCCATTGATCGCATTCGCGTCGTTGGCCCAGATGCCTTTCTGTACAAGGCGGACCTCGAGGCCGCTTTCCGCCACATCCCTATACACCCTGACGACTGGAAATACATGGGTTTCCAGTGGCTTGGGCGCACCTTCTTGGACATTTTCCTCCCATTTGGTCTGCGCACAGCCCCCCGTCTCTATAACCTCTTTGCGGAAGCTCATCACTGGATTCTTGCCAACCGCCATGCCTCCCTGCGTGATCTTCAGCACTATCTGGATGACTGGCTGAATGTTACTGCAGCGGCTGACGGTCGGGCATATGCAGAGTCGGCGAGGGCTGCGTTTCGGGCAACTGCCCGTGAACTCGGATTCTCGCTCTCCGAGAAGAAGGAGGAGGGCCCATGTCACTGTCTTGAGTTCTTGGGCATAGAACTCGACACGGTGTTAATGCAGGCCCGCCTGCCTCGTGAGAAGCAGGAGCGGCTTGAGGGAATGCTGCGTACTTGCGTTGATCGAGGTTCTGCGTCATACCATGAACTCGAACAGCTGTGCGGGCATTGTGTCTTCGCGCAGTCGGTGATTCCCATCGCGCGTTTCTTTACACGCCGGGTCCGCGACTTCATGCGTGTTCTCTTCCACCTTCCTCATACCCTCCTTCGGCGCATTCCGGCAGAGGCTCGCAGAGACATGGTTTGGTGGCTCCAGTACTTGCCTAAATTCAACGGCATTTACTCAATTTGTCACCCGCCGCCACAGTTATCCGTGTACACGGATGCGAGTGGGAAACTCGGCATTGGTGGCTATTGGGAGGATGCCTTCTTTGCAGAGCGTTGTCCCAAGAGCAAAATGGCTCTACCCATTCATTGGAAGGAGATGTGGGCGGTTTTGCGAGCTGCGCAAATCTGGCACTCCCATTGGCGTGGGTATGAGGTCGTGCTGCACATTGATAATGAGGCAGTTGCGACTTGCCTCAATTCGGGCTCTATCGATCACCCTCCCACCCAACAGCTTTTCAGGTCTTTTGCACTCTTGGCGTCGGAAGCAGGATTCACTTTTCATTCTGTTTGGATTCCGACTGCCGAGAACCCGATCGCTGACGCCCTCTCTCGTTTTCAGTGGCTGAACCTCGCGCAACTCCGTCCTCATTGGGTACTCCCTCACCGGAGTGGCTCGCGGCCCACTCGCACCTCCACCCAGCCGTTGCGGAGCTCTTGTGGTTCGGGCTTCACCCAAGAACCCGTGGCAAGTACGATGGCCATGTCGGGATGTTCTGTCAGTTTGCAAGGGAGCGCGGCTTCACCCGCCCCGACGGTAGTGTACTTCCCGCGGACGGACCCGCCGTCCAGCTCTGGATCACTACCAGAGCTCCCTTTGTGCTGCCGTCCACCCTCTCTAAGTACCTCACCAGTCTCCGCACTATCCACACCGAGTTCGGTTGGTCTGTCGACGCCCTTAACAGCCCGATCCTCAAACGGCTCATTGCCGCCGCTGAGCGCCGTTACGGGACCAAGTCCCGTAAACTCCGCCGCGCAATCACCCGTGAGATTCTCACGGACATCCTTGCGCAGCTCCCCGACGACCACGACGGTCGAATGCTCGCCGCCGCGTTCACGCTCGCCTGGGCGGCGTTCATGCGTTGCGGTGAGTTCACCGTCCCCGACGGCCTCGCATTTGATCCCTCGGTCAATCTCACCGAGGCGTGCATCTCGAACATCACCGACAAGTCGCTCTTGTGCGACATCCAGTCCAGCAAGACCGATGTCGGACGGCGCGGTGCCCGCACTCTCGTTGGTGCCGCGCCCGGTGCATCCACCTGCCCCCTTGCACGTCACCTTGCTTACCGCGAAGTCCACCCGGCGACTTCGCCGTTCGCGCCGTTGTTTGTCACCTCGGCGGGGGCTCCTCTCACACGCACGTACGCCCTCCGCGCCCTCGATGACTGCCTCAAACGCGCCGGCTACGACTCAACGGAGTTTTCCGGACATAGCTTCCGCCGTGGCGCCGCATTTGCTGCTGCAGAAGCCGGTTACACCCCGGAGCAGATCAAGCTCCTGGGTCGGTGGAAATCCGATGCGTGGAAACTGTACGTCGACCAGCCCCTCTCGATACTGCGCGACTTGTCCTCCAGACTCCACCGTGTCGTGTCACTGCCTGCGGCCCGTCCTGTCTCAACCCCGCCGTCAACAATCCGGACACCGTTCACCGTCCGCATCCCCGCGCGTCCCGCCGCATCTCATGCACCCCTCGGTCCCTCTCCCCTCCACACCTCCGTCGTCGCGCCGTCCACCTCCTCGTCGCGTCTCCTCGCTTCGACGCCCCGAACCTCCGCCACAACCTCCCACCCCCGGGCTTCGCCGGCGCGTATCGCTGCCGCTGCAACGCAGGCATCCACCACGTCCCCCGATTCCCGCGTTCCGCGCAGGTCCCCCGTCGCGTCGAGCTCGCGTCCCGCGCCCGCCTTGCCCGGAACTGCTAGATCCGCCCCGAGGCGTGCTCGCTCCGCCGCTGCTCCGGTCGCTCGTTCCGTCGCGCTGACCCGGACAGAGCGAGTCCCCGACGATAGACGTGCCAACGCCGCCGAGCAGGGATGGCGCTGACACCGTTTGTTTGGCGTGCCTCTGGCGTCCTCGCGAGGGTCTCCCCCACCTTGGCTGGTCGCTCGCGAGGTTTCTGTTTGGGCTGCCGAGGCTCTTCCTCCTGTAGGGGCACTGCGGGCTCAGATAGAGCCATTTCCCCAAATTATCTCTCATATATACATCTCAAAAGCGACCCAGATCAATCCTAGATGGTCTACACAGACCGCGGGGATTGACAGAGAGCACAGCCTCTCTTTGTCATCCTCAGCGGTTTTTCTTCCTCTCGCCATCGTCATCCCCTCTCCCTTTTGGCGCGTTTCCCTTACGGGCGCGTTTTCGTGGCTGCTTCTGTCCTGTCCACACCCGACTACACATAGAAACCCCCTTTTCCGTCCCCCACCCACCATCCCTAGATTGTTGCCCTTGTTTTTTGCGTGCTTGTGTAGCTAGTTAGCTACACGGAGGGCTGCCGAGGCTCTTCCTCCTGTAGGGGCACTGCGGGCTCAGATAGAGCCATTTCCCCAAATTATCTCTCATATATACATCTCAAAAGCGACCCAGATCAATCCGGGGGGGAAAAGAACAAGTTGACGCACCGATGACTCGGGCTTCTTTTATAGGTCGTCCCCACGCCGTCTGCGCAGCCGGCCAGCAACGAGGCACGCAGAGGCACGCGGACCCTGCGTGCCTACATCGAGCGGTGTAGCGGGGATACTCGATTGTAGATGTGGTGGTTGACAGTAGAGTCGGAGTGTCTATGGCGCTCTACATAGAGTCCTCGGCTCTATCCGGCTCTATGTCGTAACCGGAGATCTATAGAGCGGGCCGGCCTCTATATGCGCCAAAGGCGTTTCCAGATGATGGCCATCCCTTTCTAGCCTTTCTCAAAACTCTCACTGTGTATGACAGTCTTCTGTTCCAAATGATGCTAGGAATTGCACAAAGAGCCACACTATTTGTCTTACTCAGCTGTTACTATGTCTCAACGGCTCACTCGGCGGCAACGACAGCTCGTGTTCTCATCTATACTGCGACGAAAGGATTCCGACATGACTCCATCCCAACCGCGATAGACGCTCTGAACAAACAGGGTCCGTCAATTAATGTCGCCTTCGACCACACCGAAGATGAGACGCAATTCAATGACCAAAACTTGGCGAACTACGACGCGATCATGTTTGTCAGTACAACGGGCGAAGGTGTGCTGTCTTCCAATATTCTGCCTCAGAATCTGAGACTTGGGGCATCAGTTTTGGACGACTCTGGGAAGGCCGCATTCCAGAAATATCTTAATCTTGGGGGCAACTTCATGGTCCGTGTTCTAGCCATACATTGAGTCGTAGCTTGCCTCATTAACGGTTAGGGAGTCCACTCGTCATCGGATTCGCTCGTAAACACTTCATTCTACGGGAATGAAACGGGTCGGTTGCGATTGATTCTGTCTCTTCTCGAATTAACCTCTACATTCGAACTAGGTGCCTATTTCGATTACCATCCGGCTTTGCAAAACGCAACTGTCGATGTACTTGACGCATCGCATCCGAGCACCAGCATGCTTCCTGCACAGTGGCATATCCAGGAAGAAATGTATGCAACACATTCTCGACCAGTCTGTGCAACCGAGTCGTAACGTGCTCAAGGTATAATTTCAAATCCGACCCTCGAGCTATCGGTGCAGTAGTTCTCCTCTCAGCCAACGAATCTAGTTATGTCGGTAAGTTGTCGCTTCCTGGCTTCCAACAGGTTCAAACAGGGAGTAGACACTGGGACTCGCAAATTTGATCAAGGGACTCCTCACCCTTCAGGTCCGATCTTGTCCTGCTGGTCGCAACTATTTACCGAAACAAATCAGCTTGGTTCCAGGAACATGGCGCTGGAGTTGCAAGCGGCCAAACCGCTGGACGCAGTTTCTACACCAGTTTGGGGCACCTAAACGAAACTTGGCAGGTAAGTAGCCGTGCAATCTAGATATTTCGCGCCCGAATGTCGCATATAGGACAATCTCTTCATGTCCCATGTATCCGGCGGTTTGACTTGGGCCCTGCAAGCGAACACGACCCGGGCTTTTAACGCCACTGCACTGGTCGGTAACTCGGGAACCGCTTCAGCTTCGTCGGCTTCCAACACGTCTCCTGCTGCAAGTGTATCGGCAAAGTTTGCTTTCCAACTCCCTATCTAATTTAACCGGGACTAAAATCCACCTTAGACCATCAAGTGCGCCAGTCGATGTAGGTCGTATCGACATTGTCACAGGGCTACTAGTGGTCGCTGGAGCAGCATGGATCATTTCCAGTTTCTCTGCACGTGAAACCTGATCGTTGTCTCGGCTTTGTATATCATTTTGATGACTAATAATACACACACACACACCCACAAAAAAGTCAAGTGAAGATGCGCCGTAACAACCAAGTAACAACCTACGCACTGTGCCCTGCACCGTTCAAGCCACTCTATTGCCCGACTATTCCCGGGGGATATTTCTAGCGTGCTCGGATGACTCATCGCCCGTGCTCCAACGCTTCCATCGTCCTTCCCGGGCCAGAATATTACACTGTCGTTGCTTCCAATGGCCTTCCAAAAGCCAATTCGAGTTGCAAGCTCACGGCAGAGTCATTCCAGCTTACCCCCCGGCTCCCGCCTCTCACGTAGACTGACTCAGTCATCGAATCTGCCCCCTGCTTATAAGCGCCATCGAGTTCGCCTCAACACGCTTGCCATGATTTCGCAAATCCTCCTTCCAATTGTTTGCACTCTCATAGGCTATGCGGTTTTTCATCTGGTGCAGTTTTTGTATCGCGATCTCACCTCTCCGCTCCGAGGAATGATTGGGCCTGCGAATCCGAATGTACTCTTCGGGAATTTCATGCAAATGGCGGCAAGTCGTTCGTCCTGTGGCCCCTCCTCTTTGTTCTCAGAGACCCCCCAGAACGATGTCACGCTGACCGACAAATGGAGGCAGGAGTTTGGTCCTAATTTTGTGTTCAGGGGGCTGTTCAATGTGGGAGGATTGATTTATTCTCGCCCACTTGGTTCACACCAGAGATATCAGGTGAGCGAGCTGCACACCTCCGACACGAAAGCTATCAGCCACATCGTCAACCACTCCGTCGTGTACCAAAAGGCCCCCTCCAATCGTTACTCTGTGCAGAGGTTCTTCGGCAATGGTACGGATTATATCGATTACGACTAACTAGAGGTATCTCCTGAGGTATAGAAAATATGCAGGCATTCTTTCAGCCGAACTGGAGGATCACAAACGTCAAGTAAGCGCAGCTCTAGGAAGGAACAATACAGTGCTAAACGCATACTTGTAGCGGAGAGTCATGGTCATTCCTCTCGAGCGTCGCAAGCCATCGCATAAGTCGCTAACTGGATACTACAGAATCCTGCATTCGGTGTGGCACAAATCCGGCAGATGACTGGAGTCTTCATGGCCAAGGCAATCAAGGTCGCGTCTCCGTCTTTTTGAAAAAAAAAATGATGAAGGCTGATACCATGTACATCAGTTACGCGATATTTGGGACGCTGAACTGGAGGGCAATAACACCATCGAAGTTTTTTCTTGGTTACGCCGCGTGACCTTGGACATCATCGGCGAAGCAGGTTCCTTAGGCTGCTCTCTCCCATTGATGCTCGCTAACTGGGGACCCTGTACAGGTTTCAGTCATCAGTTCAATGGTCTAGACAACAAACCAAGCGACCTCAATGAAGTCTTTGCCCAACTTTTCGATTCGCCAACGTCCCAGCGGGACACTGCTTTGCGCTTAGCTCAGGCGATGATCCCTATTCTGCGACTCGTTGTAGGAAATCCAATTGTCCTTGACTTTCTTTTTCTGACGAAGTTTTGAGCAGCCTGTCCCTAGCCGGTTGTTCAATGCTGCACGCAAGAAAATGTTCAGCATCGGTCATGAGCTGGTCAAACAAAGCAAGCTTGCATCCTCCAAAGAACTCACAGAAGGATCTCTTACTGGCCATCGTGATTTGTTGTCTCTGCTGCTGAAGGCGAACATGAGGGCAGATATTCCGGAATACCAACGGATGAGCGACGAGGAGGTAATTGGACGTGCGTCATTCCTTGCTATTCCTGGACATCTCATCGAAGTCGCCTAGAAATATTCACGTTTTTCGTGGCGGGCCATGAGACTACGAGGTTTGTCCCTTCGCAGCCTCGCCAAATTACACTCCTCAGCATCGACCAGCTCCGCAATTTCGTGGGCGCTGTACGCGTTGTCTGTCAACCAAGAAGCGCAAACAAAGCTTCGGGAAGAACTCCTAAGTGTCTCAAGCGACACTCCGACGATGGACGAACTCAACAGTCTCGTTTATCTTGAATGGGTCGTGCGAGAGACGATGCGAATTCACGCACCACTTGTTTTTAATACGCGGATGGCCATGGAAGACGACGTCCTGCCCCTTGGCAAGCCTTACATCGACAAAGAAGGCGAGATACACACTAGTCTTCCGTTCGTGGTTTTTTCCCCAGTGTTTCAACCATCGCTAATGATCGCATTTTCAGTATACGCAAAGGGCAGATGATCCACATTCCGATTCTGGCTGTCAACACAGACAAGGATATCTGGGGACCGGATGCGGCGGAGTTCAAGTGCGTGGTCTCGGATACAGGCGCCGCTATTTACTGATAGTCAGACCTGAGCGATGGGACACGGTCCCTGAGACCGCCAAGGCGATACCTAGTGTTTGGGGAAATCTTCTGACGTTTTTCGCTGGCCCACACAACTGTATCGGCTTTCGCTTCTCCCTCGTCGAGTAAGGAATCTCGTAGGGTTTTAGCCATTCCTTCTGACGGGATTTGACCAGACAAAAGGCTCTGCTGTTCGCACTGATCCGGGCATTCACGTTTGAGCAGGCTGTTCCCGAGGGTGGAATCGGGAGGAGCAATACACCGCTACAACGCCCGGTTGTAATCGCTGAGCGGTCCAACTCCGGTCGGATGCCGCTGATTGTGAAGCGATTTCGAGCCTAGCGGTTATGTTGACCGCGGTATACATACTCGACATATGTACCTGGCTCATCTTCGTAACCCATTGATGTAGCAAACCTTCTGTACGTTTCAGTTAATCCACATGAAGACGTCCCCAATCGCAGCGATGAACGCTCTGGGAACCAGAAACTTGTAGTACATGTCATTGTAGCAGATAACACGGCCAATTAACCAATTTCATGCTCGGCAAGGAGCTACAATGTCTCTTGATGAGTGCAGGCGACGGTGAAAGTTTAACAATTTACCATATTGGCTATACCATTTGATACAGCGTAGTTATGTTTGCAGTTCGGGCAAATCATGAGACCCTCTTCGACATGAATCTAGAGATAGTGAGATACTGGAACCAGGTACAGAGATCAAGTTCCATACCTCGAACAGGACATGGTGCAGTGATTTCAGGAAATCATCGTCCATCATCTCTGGAGGCTGGTCCGGCAACGAAGTATCCCCGAGCTTACGGCAACGTATTCAACAAAACATGGTTCCAGGACGGTTCGACGCGTATACCTGTCGTCCCGCACCGATTAAAGCAGGCCAATCCAGTTTGGGCATGAAACCTCTCAGGAAATCTGGATTGAATTCACTTTCGCGTAAAACGACTTGAACATCTTTTAGTTCCAGAGGGAAGTTGTTTGAGGTACAGCCCTTTACGTGGCAAGCAAGCAGATTGTGCGTTATAAGCCGAACCATGGTGGGGAGGAGCACAAAAGATTGGAGGTCGTAGCCAACCTTTACCAAATAAGCATTTTCGATCACTTTTACTTACTTGCACAACCATGAGGCCTCCATCGCCTTCAATCCCAGAGAAAGAATTCCTTTTCACCGCGTTGAAACAGTCTCTACGTCTGGATGGCCGTTTACCTCTTGAGTTACGCCCTCCGGTTCTAAGCTTCGGTCCAGAGCTCGGTTGGGTGGAATGCGCGCTGGGCAAAACACGGTAAGTAGCCAAGATCCAACGCGTCAAGCCTGTCCGTAGCGTGTCGGTCCGAGTCCGCCGACCGTTCCCGCTCAAATACTTACATTCTTGCAGAGTTCTTGCCCAGGTGGATGCAAAGATGGTGAAGCCGCCACCGGAGCGCCCTTTTGAAGGGATAATCACGATACATTCGGAAATATCACCCATGGCTTCCAGCGAGTATGAAATCGGTCGGTAGGTATGTGCTGCCCTTCAGGTTTGCTGCTGTATTTATTCTGTTTCGAGCCCCTCGGAGGAAGAAATTACAATAACACGCATGCTCGACAAGGTCCTGAAGCGGAGCGACGCTGTGGATAAGGAGTCGCTCTGCGTCCTAGCGGGGCAACGAGTTAGCGTTTTCTTTCTATCCAATGAAGCCGCCTTATATTTCGACAGGTATGGCATCTGCGGTTAACACTACATTGTCTGGCGGACGCCGGGAATATGCTGGACTGTGCGTGTCTAGCCGGAATCGTTGCCCTCAAGCACTTTCGCAGACCGGACGTCGAGGTGATTGGCGATGAGGTTACAATAGTACGCCAATTTCTTTTTCTTCACCACGAAACCGCTTAACAGAACGCCTAGCATCCGCCCTCTGAACGCGCACCAATACCTCTTTCGATGCACCATACCCCATTTTGCCTCACATTCGCCTTCTTCCCTGATTCCGAAACATCTCCGGTCCTTGATCCCTCTCAGCTCGAGCAGCGGTTGAGCACGGGGCTGATGTCAGTCGCTTTGAATGCTCAGCGAGAACTCTGCGTCGTGCAAAAGCTGGGCGGAGTCCCCCTGAGCATGGAAGAAGTGTTACGGATCGTCAATGTCGCTGTAATAAAAGCTAAAGAGTTGGACCACTTGGTGGATGCACGACTGAAGGAGGATTGGTCTGGGCGGAATGTAGAATTAGTATGAAATGGATCACTTGGGGGCCAAACGACTGGATTTTTCTAAGGATCAGAGCTCTATCCTTGCGACAACGGCCAATTATGCCAAGTGGTATTTTGGCTGACGGAAAACAGATTAGATGGAAATTTGAATGCTAACAACACAGTGTAAGTAAGTGTCCTATAGTCCCTTGATACAATCTCATAAGTAGCGCGTGAATAGCGTAAAAGGTTATATCGCCTTAGCCAAGGAGATCGTGTTGTCGTCCACATTCGTAGAAAAGTAAACGGATTTGAGGAATGTATCCCCCACTAGGAACTTGTGGTCGTCGAACGTGGAAATGCCAGAGGTGCAGTCTCCCGACGTCCGGCCGTTGGATGCAAAAAGCAGATCTTTGGAGGGGATAGCGAAAGACTGGCCCCCGAATTTCAGGGCGACGCTGGCGGTCGTGTTGCACGGAATGCTGTACTGTCCCGACTGCTGGAGCTGAGCACCGGGGATCTTGGCGTGGATCGCTGCACCGTCTTTGACGGGGACGATAAGAAGCGTGGTCCCAGTGTCCATCAGGCCGATTTGGCTCGCGACCTGGACGTCCTCGCCGTCGACGCTGACCCCATCCATCGCGGCAAACCAGAAGCCAGGGTCGCTGCCGTTATCGGTGGTAGAATTCAAAGTGACGAGCGTGCTAGGGTCAAACTTGGTGTCATCAAGACCGCTGATGATATATGAAAACGACGCGGGGACCAACGAAGAAGGGAGGCATACCCAAAAGTTATTTCACCGTTGTTGCTGTGATCCGCGAAACGAGGAAGGCGGTATGACGTGATCGCTGCGTCGATGAAACCCGCATTGGCCAAAGCTTGCACCGGCGTAGGGACGCCCTGATTGGAGAGGCCCTGCTTTCCTAGTCCCTGTCGCGAACAATGTTAATATAGATAAGTTATAAGTGAATAATATACGACTTACCATGAGCCCGTCTGTGTTGTTGTCTCCGGTAAAGCTGCGGCTCATGGAGTGCGCGACTCCGAAAGTATGGTTCCCAAGCACCATGCCGGCGAGAACGAGGGTGTCCTTGACGAGGTCGCCGGAAGCTGCGCCGCTGCCGTAGGTGACGCTCCACGGCTTCCCAGTGTTGATGAAGGATTGCGAGCTACCTTCGTTGAGGAAAGCGTGGTTGCCCTGAGGAACCGTTTGGTTTCAGAGCTTTTTAGCCCAAGGAGGAAAAAAAAAACGTACGCAGCCAACTCCGTTCTCCCCCGTACAAACATCTGAGCCCACCCAGAAATCACCTGAAAAGCGGGTAAATAGGTAGCCTGGACTGGAAAACGAGGTATCCCACCAGAACCCGAGTCGATGATGATGTTGAAGTCGCGGGAAGGGGTACCCAACTGCAAAGTGGTGACGAATTGGGAATCAGCCCCACTACGAGAAATGTCAGCGTGATGTAAGTGGAAGCAAGGAGCGCCTACTCGGGGAGGACTTGGGACGAATTATGGGCAAGGACTGGGGGGTCCTCGGACGTGCTACTCAAGGGTATGAGGAGGAGACCGGGAACCAAGAGAAATGGGCGCACCTATCGTTCTCGACAGTCAGACTGGAGATGGTGCTGTTGGAGCTCTCGTCGTCGAACGGCAAAAGATAGTCGGAGGAGGGGATGTTGAACCGTTTGGCGGCAGGTGATAGATAGGATGCACGACGCTCCATGTTTGCTTGAAGGTGCGCGTCGGAAGGGCCAGGACGGCCGGAGGCCCGAGCCATGAGGCGCTGGGCGCGATTGATGTGCTGCTGGTGACGCTGGATGCATTTCAGCAACAAGGAATACGGCGGGGGCGATGCTTGCTCACCAGTTCAACGTGAAGGTCCCCGTTGTCTCTTTGGACCCGCCGTATAGGCAGCGTTATCATGCGGCGTGTGCTCCTTCGACCTTTGAGAGGAAGAGCATCGGCGGAGAACAGTGGGAGGGTGATGGCCAGTAAGGCAAGGAAGGCTGCTGAGAGTTGCATGTTGCAGTGGTCGTAATGCGCGTCGGGAGATTAAGAGAGTATAGAGGCTTAGTTCGTTAAAGAGAGTAGGAAACGCGCTCGACCGGGAGCAGACCCAAGAAAAAGAATGGAACCAAGAAAGTCGTCTAGTGGGAGATGGGTCACATAGAACCAAGACAGGCTTATATACCCAAGCCAAGCGGAAGCGGTCAGAGGCGGGTCGATGCACAATGGCCAGAAGAACAATGAGCTTATTGTGCACTAAATGGGGCTAGAAGGCCCTTCCAAGCTGCTGGATACTTGAACAATTGAGTCCCATAGCAGCGGAAGGAGACGACAGAGAAGAGCTGATGAGACTGGCAGTCGTGCACGAAGAGGGAGGGAAGTCGTTCAGGTTGAGTGTGGTTCGGCTATGACCGGCCGAAGAATGGAATATATGGTGTATTGCCCGAGCAGAGAATGCGTCCCTCTTCTGTTTCCTTTGGCTAGCTCCCTCGTGGTGTCTCGCGAATGTCATGGAGGCACTCATTTCTCTTATTTAATACCTCTACTAATGTTTTTGCAGACGATGGAGAAGGTTTCGGAAGAATTCCTGAGCTTCATCGTTCCCGAGGGCGGCCTCGCGGCCCCCCTCAACTACCTCGACTTCCTTTCCATCGCCGTCCAGCGCACGGCGCTCCAAGCCGCGTCCAACGGCTGCCGCAACGTCTCCCCCGACCACTCTGGCGTGATCCGCATCATCGACTCGTCACACCGCGCGCTCGTCAACACAGACCTCATCCGCGCGGTCAACCAGCTGCTCAATGTTAGTGCCGGGTAAAGAATGATCTTGTAATTTACACGGAGAAAGTTACGCGTAATTTACATGTAATTTACATTCCTTCCAAAGGGCCTCCGATTTTGTGTGTAAAGAACTGTAAAGAATGAGCTGTATAGAATGCACCTGCAAGTTGATCGACCCGCTAGATATTTGAATCGAACCCGCCAGTAGCTGGATGTGGCTCCAGCATATGTGAGTGGCTCCTTCCGAGAGTGGCGGTCATAGTCGGATGCCATGACGGGCAGCGGCCGGGGAATTTTACCATTGTTTACCATTTTTACAAACATTACAACCATTTATTACTGTAATTTACGGGAAAATTTTCGGCCCTGCGGGGCTGTAACTTACTGTAATTTACAGGCCTTCCAAACCTTACCGGACCCCCCCTCCCAGCAGACTGTAAATTACAGCTGGATTTCCAATATTACCCCGCCCTACGCCGAGTTCGAGGCATCGTTTGCGTTTTCCCCGTTGAGTCGTGGGTTGGAATGTGCTGCCGGTGGAGTTCAAGGGGTTGGATTTGGTTGAGACCAGCTGAGTCGGGAGGGCGCGGAGGTGTCTGGAGACTCTGTAGCATTTCATTCAAGTGAATGGATAGCAATCCACGCACTTGGTACGATATATAAAAAGCGGCAGGAAGGGTCTATTTAGTAGTATACGTAGAGGAGTGAGAGTTGTATTATGCGAGATATGAGGTAAAGGAATGGGAAGAGAAGTGGACGGGTTTGAGTGATAAACACAATGACAGATGACTTTAGGGTGGTTGAGGATGGTGCGCACGTCGACGGATTCCAAAATCCCAGCAGCATACAACACCTTTCTAAGCAGTGCACGCAAGTGCTCCCACGCGAAGCAAGTAGTGCGCGCGCGTCTCCTTTGCCGAACCACAGCTATTGCAAGCAGGCGAGGGGGTGAGGCGAGGGGTGAGGCGACAGCGGAAGCGATAAGCATTGAGGGAGGAACAGTCCATACGGAGCTGAGTTAAGATGGATATTTTGGCCCGTGAGGCAGCGGAGACGTATGGGGAACGTAGGATGTCGGTGAGTCATCGATTTCAGGTAGACCACAGTCATAGTTGGAACCTTCCACATGCCAGCCACCGATCGCGGATGAGATTCACACTGCTCGCTTATGAGTGGCGTGGAACCGTGGCCAATGCCGCTGATACATTTGTTAGTTTTACACATGACCAACAAGGAGAATTGCTCACCTCTTGCAGAAGCGCGAACTTCTGCAAGAGTCCTGGATGGCTTGAGTGAAGCAGGGGGGTCAGGCGATGTAAATGACGTAGAGGTTTCTTTTAGATGACCGCCCTTTCGGAGCTCATTGTTCAAGCTCTTCACCAACAGCCCCAACATTGTGTCCTGGGACACATTCTCCAAACTGGGTGGCACCCATCCGCACTTCACTCCTCCATGACTCCCATCATAGGCAATAGGATCTGTTCCAGCAGCTCGCCGGAGGGTGTTGAAGTGGCCAAGCCATGTATAGCACGCAAAGCAGTGAAGCTTGGAACAGCACATGTATGGCACTATGTCACCGAGTGGCTTGCACACACCGAGGACCTCCGCAAGCAGGACACACTCGCTGTGGATTTTCGTCGCATAGGACACTGTGTGCATGGCCTTTGGATCTGATGACACACGGCGAAGCTGCTGCTTAAGCTCTTCATCGAAGCCCTGGAGTTCGAGCAGAAACACCGGTGATTTCGGGACCTGGATCTGGATAAGCTCCAGCGGGAGATCAGATATCCAACCCCTGTATGGGGAGATTGCCAGGTGGGCCAGCGTCAAACACGCCGACTGTAGCTTCAGAGCTTTGTCCATGCTTTTGGTAAAATCAAAGTCTGCAAAATTGGAGGGTGAAATAAGAAGAGGTTGAGAACGCAAACCTCACCAATGGTGCTGGCGAGCTTTTGGAGCGCGATCAGGTCTTCTTCATAATCATGATTGACTGAAATATCATACAGGTCTGCTGTGAGGCGCCGGAACTGAGCCCAGGTGTCACTGGAGCGTGGTTTCTCAGAAGGAACATTGCTCGCCAGCACCGAGACAGCCAGAAATATTTCGATGATAGTGCGCTGGACCTCGGATATCGTGTTGTCCTCCTGGACCACATCATACAGACTCTGAAGTTTAGAGAGCTTCTTCTTTACACGATGCACCGCTTTTCGGAATGCAAAGTCATACCCAAAATCCAACAGTTTAGTCGTGAGCTCAGCCTCAGAGGCTGTGAGAACCCGGGGTGGAGTCACCGGGTTGCTGGGTGGAGGGGCAACACACCCCACTGTAGAACCCAGATCCTGCAGGACCCTCCAGATTCTATGAAGGTGGGCATGCAAATCCTGCCAGTTCCCAGCATTTTGAGAAATGTATAATCGGACTTGTTTCTCGGTGAGCCCCATGAGTACTGCCACGTTGTTTGGACCATGATCGCTGGTGCAAACAGTGATTATGGCTTGAAGAAGCAGCACAAATTTCCTCTGAGCATGCTGCCCGGGGAACCTTTGACTCAAGATGTCCCGATGATGTGATGCTTCCCGTTCAGACGGGGGAAGAAGGGATTTCTGGGGGAATTTGGCGCATAGTATGTGCAATGAAGTCATCACGCCCTGCGCCAGCTGGCATAAGAGTCAGCCAACGGTCAAGAGCGGATAAAACAAGAGGCAACGAACTGAAACAGTAGTCTCGGCGGGCGACTGCGCGGGTGATTGGCCAGCACCCGATCCTGAACTCGCGGGCCCAGGGAGGGGAGAGGACTGTGTGTATGGTCAGGAAGACGGGCGATCGCAAACACCGGAGGAGACTGACAGAGGTAGCAGGGGCGATGTTGCGGCGGTTGACGGATGCAGTGGCGCCGCGCCCACGACCCCGGGGATGACTGACGGTAGGAAAGCGACCGCGGGGAGTGGACGACTGCATGCACGGTGAGCAAACGAGCAGTCGTGAACGACACATGAGACTGACGGAACTGGCAGGGGTGTGCAGGGCGGAAGTCTGTGAGAATTCAGCAAACGACGGAGTCGCAGGGTCGTGAGGCGACTGACGGATGCAGGGGGGCCGGGCGCAGGAGACGGCTGCATGTGCAATCAACAAACGGGCAATCGCCAAGACCGAAGGAGACTGACGGAGGCAGGAGGGGCGGTGGGAGACTGGGAGGGAGACTGCGCATGTGTATGTGCGGTCAGCGAAGCACAATCGTGAACGCCAGAGGACACTGACAGAGGTAGGAGCAGCGGGGGTCTGGGAGGAAGACGGTGCGTATGGTGAGCCAAACGGTCAATCACGACAGTCAAAAGGACTAACGTTATCGCTTTTGTTCTTGCCCTGGGATTGAGACAGAGAATCAATGAGGGATCGTCGAGTGGGGGGAAAATGAGAGACCTTGGGTGGCATTGTGCGTGCACAAAGAGGGAGGAGGAGGAGGAGGAGGAGGATGTAGGGAGGTTTAGGGAAGTCGTTCAGGTTAAGATAAGCGGGACAGTGTAGTTCGGCTATGACCGGCCGAAGAGTACCGCGAAGAGGCACGGCCACATCGTTGTTCTCTTTCGTCTTGCCAACTTGCTTTCAACGTTTTCATGAATGCTTTCGACTGTGCTCTATCATGTCGCGAACCACAATGGCAGCTGCATAATCTGGGAGCAATTGTGTCATCACTGCCGACTGAAGAGAACTTCCTGTTTAAGACTGGAGCCGAAGCTCTTCAAGATGGCTGCCCCCGAGCAATCCCGAGCACAGAACATCTGTGCAAACAGCATCTGAGCGACCGAGCAATCTAAAGCTGCCCGTATATCTTATGAGTCAGACAGGAATTCCGAACCTGGTGCGGACGGTATATTCCACGAAGCGCGGGGGTCGCGCAGAATCTGTTGGACCTCACCTCCCTCTAAACGGTTTTTACGATCGGAACTCTCTCTTGGCTTCGTCATCAAGGCAGCGAACCTCTCAGATGCCAGTTGCAATCGTACTCAAATAATTAATCTTGCGTCAACGATACCTGGTGCGGCCCGGAAACCAGTTATTACACTGCATGCGGATGGCGGCGGCGTCGACGGGTGTTGCAGTTCTTCAATTGTCAGATGCTTTCCAAAGGAAACCTCGCTCGCTGAACGGGTTGGTTGGCTTTCGTTCCTGGAGCGTCGACGTTTACCACGTACCAAACACGATAGGGCAAAAAATTTAAACCCGAAGGCGTGCCTAGTGGGGTGAGGCTTTCGCCGAACGACGGAACGAGCTCCCGAGTATGCCGCAAGCGTAACTTTCAGACCCCGGGCCTTCACGACGCCGCGCATCAGGACGGCCCAACTCGCAGACGGAAATTGGGCAGAAGTGTCGCTGAAGACAGGTAGAGTTTGATAGCATACGACAGCAATGGACATTCAGAATGTGGCTCGACCGGTCTTATGATGACTGTGAGCACGCCGGAACCATCCGCCACTGCAATGACTTTGACCGCGTTGCTGGATGGATATACGAGCGAGTCAAGAGTTCTTCTGATCAAGAAACAGAACACTGTATCCACGCCAGAGAGGTCGCCTTGAATCTGGGTTTCCTTGCGAACACTTGCGACTCCTGCGAAAGAACGCCCGCCTGGTCACTTTGGAGTGGGTAATCTGATTGTCTACGCGGCACAATGCGCTGATCGATTACCGCGGGCAGAGTATGCAAGCTCAAGTTCTGGATCTATAAGCTCTTAGTCGCCCAATCCAACTTGGGCCTTGGCGAAGATGTTTCCCAAGCTGTTGCCGTAGATCTTTTGTATATCATAGCAGGCTGCGTCTTTCGTTTCCTGGGCCTTCCTCCGCTTCTTTCTTGGTTTACCTCACTCTTTGGTCCTTTGATTTCTGCGGTGGATTCGGTATACGTTCAACATCAGTGAGTCCCATTCTCCCTTTTGGCAACGTATTTGACTGTCGTGTGTCAGTGCTACCTGTTTCTCCTCAGGCAGATCGCCGAGGCAAGACCGCGACGAGAATAAAGCCTCCTCTAAACAGTTCTCATAAGGTTCGCTCATTACTGGTCGGCTTGTCGGTGCTTACCCGACCTCGTGTATTTCACAGTACGCACCTTCTTCCAACAGTTCACCCCGGAGTCCACAATCTGTTCAACTTCCGAAGGGCGCTCCTGTCAAGACTTCTACTTCTGTCTGTCAAGACTTCTACCTCTGTCAAAACTGCGACCCATGTTGCCTTCGTCGAAGCCACTACTCCCCTTGCCGAAGCCGAAACCGACGCGCCGCAGGAAAATCCTTGGTTACAGGTGCGTATCTCCTTGCAGTAAAAGTTCACATCTAACTGCAGTCTAGGCCGCGGCCCGGGTCTGCTTGTATTTCTCGCGAGAGGGATGCTTTCTTTGTTACCTCGTTTCCACATGGCGCGTTGGCCCTGGTGAGATCCCGGTGGCGATCATCACAGGCCTGAGGTCAGCCACTGGTCAGCCCTGATGCCGACACAAGTTGAACGGCGGACGGCCAGCACTGATCTACCCTCAAAAGACTGTACTTCAAGCTCTTGCCTTGCCACACCGCCCTCACTCAAAATCACAAGCCAGCGTACTAAGAACAGGACGAAGCCATACGAGCGCGCGCGCGCCGTCCCTCTCCAGGACGACGGTATACACTATCCTCAGCCTAGTCCTCTCCGCCGACAGCTCCGTATACACCCCCCTAATCGCTATCCCTCGCACATTTCTCCTTCCCAAAGCTTTAATTCGACCCTCGTGTTTAACCCACCACAATATCAACAATTGTAAAACAACGGAACTATCTTGGTCTTGTTTTTTTCTTTCACCGATTCAGTGCCCCGCACCACTCTTCAAGCACATCCGCACTTCCTCTATCTAGCATCTGGTGGATCGACAGTGTAGATCGGTACCGATGTACATACAACGCAGTTTTTTTCCGAGCCAGTGCAAAGTTGTGCCAGCCGTTCGGCTCGTAAGTCAATCTCCAAATCGGGACCTTACGTACCGCTCCTCGCTTCATTCCTTTCTTCCCGCTACTATAAAAAGAGTTCAGAGACCTGCGAGCCACACGATCTTCCATCCACACTCGTTAACGACGATATGCCACGACTCTTCGTTGTCTGCATTTTATTCATCTTTCTCCGAGTCAGCGGTGTATGCGGCGTGTCTTTGGCTCAGGCATCTGCGAAAGCATCTCAACTCCCGCCATTCATTTCCATCCCTCTCACAAAACTCCACCCATACCAAGGCTTGAAGCACCTAGACCCAGCGGTCGTGCGTGTTGTGTCCGGGCAGCGGCTTTGATTCAGACGTTATTCAGGTTCATCAGAGGCATATTCATCAAGGCGCAAGGCGGCTCGAATTCATGTCGAGTACTCAGATAGAGCGTCGTCGTCCTACACAAAACTCGGTATCACCGCGTACTACCCACGATGCTCGACGGAAATCAGACGCCGAAGTTGCAAAGGCTCATAGCACAGTGTTCCCTCACTCCGCTCCCCTGGATATAGAGTAAATCCTCAGCTTCCGTTTGGAGTTGCGTTGATATTTGTCCCAGAGCGAACGATATAGGATGTCAGTCATCGTGCTCTCTGGTTCGGTCAGGAGCTCAGGCCAGTCCCAGATCTCGCGACGTTTTTTTTGGGAACACCTCCGCAACCGTTCCGCCTCTTGGTCGATTCGGGTTCAGCGGACATGTGGGTCGGTGGCGAGCAGTGCAGGGGAGATGACGGTGGAGACTGCGTAAGACAGACCTGCGTAAGGAACGTACAACTGATTGGCTTCTCAACAGGGAGATCATAGATTTCTGGGCAAGCACTCGAGCTCGTCGTTCAGAGACAGCGGAAGACCATGGTCCATTACCTACGGATCCGGCACTGTGTCTGGAACTCTTGTCGAGGACCACGTAGCATTTGCCGGCTTCACTCTCCGCAATCACACATGCGGTGTAGCATCGAATGAAAGCTCCCAGTTCATACCGTATGTCTTTGGTCATGCGGGTAGATCGTATTTCTGAGTCCTGCAGGGATGTGATTCCGTTGGATGGAATCCTTGGTTGCGCCAAACAGGTAAGCTATCTCCCAATGTGCTACGAGAGTCTCATCAGTACACAGACACTTTCGATACAACAAACACCCACTTTCCTTAATGCGCTCCAGTCGGCAGGTTTGATTGCACAAAGGATTTTGTCCTATAAGATTTCCCGGGACTCCGATGGCAAGAATGACGGAGAAATCACAGTGGGCGGCATGGACCCAACCAAGTATAACCCTTTGTCACTCGTCCGAGTCAGAAATGTCAATACTCTCGGCTTTTGGGAGGCTAAGTTGGACACTGTCAAGGTCAGCCAGCACCTCTTTTTCTTTCTGAATGTCCCTGAGACCATCGTCCAGATAAACGGCCGGGATGTCCGTTTGCACGGAAGGAGTTGCATTTTTGACACTGGAACGACACTCCTGTTGGCACCAAAACGGGTGGGCGTCGCGATGGAGTAACCCAGACCCAATTCATATTCTCGAAATTACAGGACGTCGACGCAATCCACCATTCCATTCCTGGCGCCAAGTTTGACAATTCCTCGAACGGTTGGACGATCCCATGCACCACGAATACATCGATTTCGCTCGTCTTCAAGAGAAAATCGTTCCCGATACGACCCGTGGATCTGGCATTTTCTCCACTTGACCCCGAAAATCCAAAGGGCGCGTGTACGTCTGCCATCGCTCAAGCCAGTAGCGAGGGGGCGACACAGTGGTTAGTGAGTGGCGCCAATTTGGTTCATGTCCGTCTCTGAATAGAATCGAGGTCGGAGACACGTTCCTCAAGAACGTGTACCTCAGCACCGACGAAGACCAGGATGATATATCTTTAGCACAGTTAGCGAGGTAATTCTGATACGCATATCCACTCACACACACTGTATCAAACTATCTTCCTGTCCTTCTGAAATGTATTTTGTGCCTATTCTGCAACCCCAAGAAACTAGGGGCCGCTCATTCCCATTTCAGAGCGGAACCACTCCTTCAATTCGATGGCGTCAAGAGCCTGGATCAAGGTTTTCATGTCGTCGACCTCGCGCAATCCTGGTTTTGTCCCAGTTATGTGCGCTTCGGGCTCCGAAGGAAGTGGCCGTGTGGCGACGTGGTGAAAGTCCAGATAACGCAAGCCTATAACGGCAGTAAGATAGATATTCGAGGCTTTGCCAGCAGTGTTTCCTGCTCACTTCTTGCACCTTCGAGGAAGGCCGAGATGCTCTCCTTCTTGCCTTCGAACACGAGAACACCTGGTCTTCCCGTCTATCTCACAATGAGTTGAATGAACACAGGCCAGGGAGCTGGAATTGGCTACCTTGGCAAGTCCTGAGACATCGGCATGGTCCGCGCGTTGCTGGAGGCGGCGAAATTTTGTTCGACTTCGAATGTCTTCAAAAGATGAAACTACAAATGGGAAAACTTGCAAAGATACTCACGGTGCATTCGTGCTATGGAAATGAAGAGTGCGGGAGTCTGCATCCCTCCGTCAGATGAGTAAAACTTGAAGTTCGTGAGAATCTGATAGTCAGCGTGGCAAAGCAGCCATCTCTCTTCCTTGCCTTCCGACGCTCGTGCCTCACAGGCGTCAGCTACAATAGCTTACTTGGTTGGGAGCTAAGCTCGCGAGGCACGAGCGGGCTAAGTGGAAGGCAAGGAAGCCAAGCCGAGGGATGGCTCGCCTCTTGCCGGCCGTGCCGGCTCCGATCAGACTCTCATCTGATCCTTCGCCTCTCTGCTTCAAGCTTGCGCGACGTTCACGTACTCGCAGAAAGCCATTCCCTCGTCCTCCTCTCGCTCATTCACGCGTTTTTTCCCGCCCTCCTCCCGTTTTCCTTCTTGTTTTGCTCGTGCTTGGGTTGCTTTTGGTCTCCCCTTTCGGTCCTTTCGTGGCCCAGGCGCGCAGGTTCGGCCGTTGCCGCGTTCCCTTCCCGACCCGGACTTTGCGGCACGTTCGCGCTGCCCCGCAAAGTCGAGTCGGCCGGAACGGCCGAGCCTCCCACACACCCACACAACACCCTCCTATTCCTCATCTCCTCCTACATTTCCTCATCTCACAAGCCATCCAACGAGGAGCGGCCTACCTTGCCGTCCTAGTCGTTCTGTTGGCAGAGGCAGCGGTCGATCGGGCCGGAGCCGGAGCCGGAGCTTTAAATGCCCCTATAAGAGAACCTAACCACCTCGACGCCCGCCCCCGTCCGAGCCCTCGCGCCGCCCCCGTCCTCGCGCCACCCCCGCTCTCCTCTTCGCCGTCCTCGCCGCTTCCTCGCCCGCCCCCGTCCTCCGCGCAGCCTCCTCGCCCGCCCCGTCCTCCGCGCAGGGGAATCGTCGTGTGGAGGTCCCCGCCCCGCCCGCAATCAGTGACATAAGCCTCGCCATGGCGGCCGAGCACGACACTTCGTGGGATGTCGCCGTATTAGAGCAAACGCCTGAAGGCTGCTACATTGCCAGGCGCCCGCCGGCTGAGGAACGGCCCGTAGCGCGCAAGCTTCTGTATGTCCAGGTCCAATTTTTTGCGTCTTTCAGCTGATTGTGTTCAGGCTCGGGCACTATATGCAGGATGCTGCCGCCCATCGCGCCGCCGTGCAGAACGTCTTTGGGGAAAGACTCGAGACCATCATCGAAGCGCAGCAAACCCTTCGCACCGATCACGATACCCTCGTCCAAAGCCTTCGCGCGGATGCCCGAAATACAAGTGCCCAGGTTCTGTCGCTACAGACGCGCCTCCTCGATCTCTCCGGGAGAGTAGTCCGCTACGAGGATGTTATTGAACTGTACGAGACCGTCGCCCGTACTCTCCAGGGTATGTCCATCGGTCTCCCTTGTCATTACCTTGACGTTTGAACGGGGAATCAGGGTTCAACGACCTCATTTTCCTCAAACTGACCCTGGGGGAGAAAGAGTATCTGAGAACGCAAGGCATCACATACAGTGCGTGATTTGTCTCCACTTCGTTCAGAATCGTGCTCATAATTCCCAGTAACCCGTCTCCTCAACCCACCTGCGAATCTAACATGCAGCGCGAGACGCTTGGTCACCCACTCTCTCCGCTTCTTGAGCCAAAACGAGGAGCAGCTATGTCGGGCTCTGTCCCTTCAGCTCGAACACGACCAGCTGCGCAATATTTTTACTTTAATGTAATATAATAACTGCCGCCCCTTGGGCGTATTTTCTCCACACCGCGCCGATGATTTCCTTCTTACAGTTGCTTAGACTCTTTTCCAGTACTTGTGTTCAGTGGCATCGTCGCGCAGGAGTGGCATGAGGGGAACAAATGAGTTCGAGAGCACCACTCCTTGCAGATACATAGGCGCGTTACATGGAACATTGCCCAGCCGCCATGCAGTGGACGCGACTTGAGAGCGGGGACAAATAAGATCCAACAACGCGTGTATCAATTCGCGCGCTCCCATTGGACGTATAAATGTCGTCATTAGCCTGAGTAATCTATGCGTCTGCCCTTGCGAATACACAATCTCCCTCGCAGCTTATCGTACCCTTTATTCCGCAGGATGTCGACCAAGACCCTTCCCGTGTTACCAGAATCTGAGCTCAAGGATGGCCAAATGAAAGAGGTTGCTTTCGGGGACGGCAAGGTCCTCTTATCTCGCCTCGGAGACAAAGTTCATGCTACGAGCGCATTCTGCACCCATTATGGCGCTCCTCTGGCCAAGGTACTCACTATTGGCCGATCGTTTACCGTTCATCACTGAATAGCTTTGCAGGGTGTTCTAACCGCTGACGGACGCGTAGTCTGGTACGTTCGTTCCTTCTTGAGATGATATCAAGTTGTTAAGGCGCCTTTCTAGCCCGTGGCACGGTGGTAGACACAACACCCAGATCCATTTGCTCTTTTGACACCCTCACAGCTTGCTTCAATGTCTGTACTGGCGACATCGGTTCGATTTATCCACTAGCGCTGCGGTTTTCGTGCTCACAAGACCGTAAACGTTCACAGAAGACGCTCCAGCCCCGGATGCATTACATTCGTTCCAGGTCGAGATCTCAAACGGACAGATAGAGGTCAGTACTCTCTAAACAGAGCCGACCAGTTCCAACTCGTTCCCCATCGAACAGGTCACCGCGAACGCCTCGGACACCCTGAAGGCCAATTTGGCTCGCGCTCCTAAACTGTCTACAATTGGAACCGAGACCCGCGGCGACGGCGTCGTAATTGTTGGCGGAGGATCGGCGACTTTCCATGCCATCGAGAGTTTGAGGGAGGTCTGTCCTTCCTCCCCGGTTGCATATCGAGCACTTTTGCTGATCGGATCTCAGCACGGCTACAAGGGGCCTATTACGGTTCTTACAAAGGAGCGTCACACTCCAGTTGACCGGTAATTCGGTTCTCGCGGTATCCGGAGTTCATTCTGACCCTTCCCAGTACGAAATTGAGCAAGGCACTTATCACCGATCCGTCCAAAATCGAGTACCGCAGCGCCTCAGATTTGAAAATCAAATACGGCACCAACATCCGCGTTAACGTCGTATGTGTTTCTTGCTTCGAGGATTTTCGCGGTCTTGATATCATTGCTTCGCAAGAACGCCACATCCATCGATTTTGCGAAGAAGCAGGTCATCTTGGATGGCGGAAAAGACACTGTTGCCTATGACAAACTTATTCTTGCCCCCGGCGGCACTCCTAGGAAACTCCCCGTTCCAGGCGCAGAACTGGAAAATGTCTACACTGTCAGAGGCATCGAGAGCACACAGCAAGTCGACGCTGGTAAATGTATCTCGACTCGGTTTGTCCTAGCCTCCCTAATCGTTGTTTTTCAGCCGCGCAGGAGGGCAAGAGAGCGGTTTTCATAGGATCTTCTTTCATAAGCATGGAGATCGTTTCGGCCGTAGCCAAGCGAAAGCTCGCCTCCATCGATGTCATCGGCATGGAAGAGCACCCATTCGAGCTTGTCCTTGGTAAAGAGGTCGGAAAGGCCCTGCAAAAGGTTTGCCTTCCTATGCGACTGTGTGGCTGTCTTCGCTCATCGTCGCGGTTTCTAGTACCATGAATCCCAAGGCGTCAAGTTCCACATGTCGAGCAAGGTCGAGAAGATTGTTCCTCACGAAGGCGACGAGTCGCTTGCAAGTGGAGTTGTCGTCAACGGCGAGACACTCCCGTGCGACTTTGTCATCATGGGCGTCGGTGTTGCCCCCGCGACGCAGTTCCTCAAGGACAGCGGAGTGCCGCTTGAAAAAGATGGCGGTGTCAAGGTCGATGAGTTTTTGAAAGTTCCGGGATACACCGACGTATACGCCGTTGGTATGTCGCTTCCGCTGAAGCCAGGTTCGAAGCTGATTGCTCGACAGGCGATATTGCACACTACCCGCAGGCGGAGACAGGCGAATCCCGAAGAATAGAGCACTGGAATGTGAGTTGTTCCGTGTTTACTGTTGGACCCAGACTCACGTGTGTTTTTCAGGTTGCTGGGAACCAAGGCCGTGCCGTAGGAAAGACTATCGCTGGCAGCCCGCAGCCTTTCCTCAAGGTCCCGATTTTCTGGAGTGCCCGTACGACGTCCATTTTCTTTTCCTCACCCTTTGTTCTGACAAGAATAGAGGGCCAAAACATTCGCTACTGCGGGATCGGATCCGGCTTCGACGACATCTTCATCAAGGGTAACGTTGACGAGCTGAAGGTATTAATTTCCAACATCTCTCTCTTCCGAATCGCAAACTGAAACACCTTGCAGTTTATTGCATACTACATCAAGGGCGGCAAGGTTGTCGCTGTCGCCACGTGAGAATCCAAACCGTATATCTGGGTGGTCCATATTTAACGCGTTGTTCAGCATGCAAAACGACCCGGTCGTCAGCTATTCCTCGGAGCTACTCCGGCTTGGGCTGATGCCCTCGCCCGAAGAATTGAAGGCGGGCAAGGTGCGGCGGCTCCATCATATTCAGATCACGGTTTCTAATTGCACACACATACCTAGGATCCGCTGACTGTCGATATTTCAAGCACCAGTAGTTTGAAGAAAGTGCAGGCATGATGGATGTAATTATAAGAATCAGTGAACAGAAACACGCAACCTGTATATGTAAACACAAGACACGAGATATCTTCGCGCGCCGTCTGTAGGATACGGTCAACCTATTAAGCATCGCGGCGTCAGTGGCCATGTTGAATCGCCCTGGCTGCTTGTCGCGAGCTTCCGCACGACTTTGAGCCTCTATAGAGTCGCGACGGATAGTTACGCGTACACGTGATCGTGTTTGGCCTCACCTCCGCTCTCCCGCCACTTCGGTTTGACTTGACCAGATGCTGCTAGTTGCATGGAATTGCGGCTCGATACTCATGGCAGTGTCCGATACCAGTATCGGGATACCAGCGGAGTTCGAAAGCAAGAACTGATGTGCATGCGTTCGAGCCTCGCCGGTCGCAACCTATTGTTCCCACAATTCTTTGCTCTATTACTCAGTGTTTAAGCCGGAATTACGCTAGGCTGTTGCACCAAAAAGCCTCCTAGTTGTCTGCGAAAGTGTGATCCCATTTTCTTACAGCGCAAAATGGGTAGGTTGGGATGCAAATTGTTGAACAATACCTTTTCAAGCTCATCTCACCCTAAAATTGTACCGGAAATGACGTGAATAAAGGGAAAGAAGCTTTTTAAAATACAGCTGCACTATCTTTCGAGTACTCTGACGTTAGAATGTTGATTCCTAACATCCGTGACACCTTGTTATTGATGGTAGAGTTGCAAGCTGCTTTTGGGGCTTTGCACCTACAACGGCATACATACTTTTGTTAGTCCCACATTTGGTTCAATGTTAGCCGACCATATGATACAAGTAGCTGCGACGTCTTTAGGTTTTGTAACACAACTCAGACTTGAAGTTGAGCCAAACAAGTTGCCGCCGGCAGGCAGAATTTTGAAGGTTTGAAGCTCTGGAAATCATCAGCAACAGCCAGAGGAGTAGCACATGAGTGTCCAATAAAGGGAAACCGCTCTGGAGGCCCAGTTGAAGCAGAATGTTGTGAACACCCGAATAGGCCAGCTTTGCCGCGTGATCCGACACGAACTCCGCCGGCAACCAGCGGAGTGGTATCGGAGAACTGCGGCCATTTTATTGTTTCTTCAAGAGCCTCTGAACCGATACCAATTTTGAGTAGCTAGAAAATTTTGGAATAAATCGTTGCATCAAGTTCCAAATTTGAAGGGGAAAATCGGAGGGAATGAATGTGCTACAATACTGTCGGAATTCCAAGCTGAAGTAAGCCTGATGGTCGGCAACTTTCGGCACTTTTATTGCGCTTTATTTTCTTTATTATCTTTATTTACCCCACCGCCATTGGTATCGGGCCAATTGCGGCTCGATACTCATGGCAGTGTCCGATACCAGTATCGGGATACCAGCGGAGTTCGAAATCTTTGTCAGCAAGAACTGATGTGCATGCGTTCGAGCCTCGCCGGTCGCAACCTATTGTTCCCACAATTCTTTGCTCTATTACTCAGTGTTTAAGCCGGAATTACGCTAGGCTGTTGCACCAAAAAGCCTCCTAGTTGTCTGCGAAAGTGTGATCCCATTTTCTTACAGCGCAAAATGGGTAGGTTGGGATGCAAATTGTTGAACAATACCTTTTCAAGCTCATCTCACCCTAAAATTGTACCGGAAATGACGTGAATAAAGGGAAAGAAGCTTTTTAAAATACAGCTGCACTATCTTTCGAGTACTCTGACGTTAGAATGTTGATTCCTAACATCCGTGACACCTTGTTATTGATGGTAGAGTTGCAAGCTGCTTTTGGGGCTTTGCACCTACAACGGCATACATACTTTTGTTAGTCCCACATTTGGTTCAATGTTAGCCGACCATATGATACAAGTAGCTGCGACGTCTTTAGGTTTTGTAACACAACTCAGACTTGAAGTTGAGCCAAACAAGTTGCCGCCGGCAGGCAGAATTTTGAAGGTTTGAAGCTCTGGAAATCATCAGCAACAGCCAGAGGAGTAGCACATGAGTGTCCAATAAAGGGAAACCGCTCTGGAGGCCCAGTTGAAGCAGAATGTTGTGAACACCCGAATAGGCCAGCTTTGCCGCGTGATCCGACACGAACTCCGCCGGCAACCAGCGGAGTGGTATCGGAGATGTAAGGGTTACGGATATCCGGCCCGACCTGCGGGCCGGAACGTGACCTTACAGTTGTCTATATGTATTGTTGTATGTTACATTTCCAGGGTCGGCTAGGGGTAACGAACTTACACCCTACGCTGAAC